>BJEL01000057.1:0-636123 GCA_019972355.1 Drosophila kohkoa | reverse complement strand
TTGGTCTGGCCCCCTGATTGTTGGGCGTACTACGAAGTGGAGGATTCCTCTCAGTACTTGTACTGTGTGATTGATCGATATTACTTCTCGCTTCTTCATCGGCAGCCGACAACGCTTGCGCGGCGTCAAATTGACGTTGCAATGAACGAGTAAGGCTTCGGCCACGCATTGAGCGATGAGCGGCTGAGCGACGCTCTCTCGAGCGACGTAAAATATTAAAGCTTATGAGAGAGCATTGGAGTGGCCACGTAGCCGCTGAGCGACGAGCGAAGTTCTTGAGCGTCAGAGCGACGTCGCTCAGCGCTAGAATTGGTTTTAATTTTTAGTGCATCGCTCAGCGACAAAATGCAAACAATGCAAAAAATATGCGCGGAAAGTTTAATTTCGGCTGTTCAAAGCCGAACCGTTTTATGGAACGACATTCATAAAGAGTACAAAAATAGAAATACTACTGATAAGGAATGGAATGAAGTAGGAGTTATTTGTAACTGTACAGGTAAGCTTTTATTTAACGTTATGTATAATATACAATAACAACGTAAGTAAAGTTATATTTAATATGTGTATATGAATATATATATTTATTTAAAGTGTCATTATTTAATCAAATGACTTAATATCGGAAATCCCAAAAAAAATCTGTTAAAGAATTTCTAACATTCATTGCTGACTGACTGCTTCTATTGCAATGTGAATGTTCTTCAAGAATATCCACATTTCTTGAAGCAACTATTCCGTCATTAATTTCTGCTGTCGTATTTATGTAGTCCAGATCACTGTCCCCATCACGTTCTCTTACATAATTATGTAAAATGCAAGCACATTTTATAATGTGAACTGCTGTGCTAGGTTTCGTCTCAATATCTTTTTGTAAAATTCGCCATTTCTTAGTTAAAATACCAAAAGCACATTCAATGCACTTCCTGGCGATTGATAATCTTTCATTGTAGTTTACAGTTTTGGCATTTAACTTTTTTCGAGGATATGGTCTCATTAAATAATTTTTCAGTGGGTAGGCTTCATCTCCAATTAAAAAGTTTGGCAAAATGATATTTGAGCCTGGTAGTGCTTGTGGTGGTGGAACATTGAATTTGCCTGCTTCCAGCAATCTAAACAAAGTGGATCCACAAAATGTGCCACCATCGCTTTGCTTTCCTCTGCCACCCACTTCAATTGTTATAAATTTTTTGTCAGCATCTGCTACTCCTTGCAAAACAATTGAAAAATAATGCAAATAATTGAAATAATGTGATCCAGTATGAGCTGGGCACTTAATTTGGCAATGTTTTCCGTCAATGCTACCCAGACAGTTTGGAAACTTCCAACGCCTATAATAATCTTGCGTAACTTTTTGAAGTGTATCAGTTGTTGGTGTTGGCATATATTCCTTTACGAGTGATTTCCAAATTATAATGCTTGTTTCGAATATAATGTTGCTAACAGTGCTTCTTCCCAATCGAAAAGCAAATGCCAAGTCACGAAATGAATGACCTGTAGCAAGGTACCTAAAAATAAAAATATGTGCTTAACAAAATAAAACTAATATAAAATAAAATATAATTATTAATAAAAACTAATTGTTATGAACAATATGCATATTTATAAAATCTAATTTTTAGGAGCTGCAGCAAAGGCCAAATGGAAAAATTTAAAGGATACATATAGAAGGACATTGCAAAAACTACCACGCCTACCATCAGGATCCGAAGCTCAAACATTTAATGTTAAATGGCCATACTTGGAGCTGATGTCTTTTTTAAAAAGACAGTTGCTCCAGATCCGACTGAGGGCAATTTGCAGCAGGACGATGAAAGCATGAATGACATGCTTTCAGATATGCTTCATGAAGATGAAAGCAATATGTCTATGATGTCAACAACATCTACAAGTATGGTCGCAAAATCTACGCCCAGAAAAAGAAAAATTAATATGGAAACCGAATTCTTGGAGATAGAAAAAGAGCGACTGGAAATGTTGAGAAATCAAATCGGAAAAGAAAAAGAAACAGATGAAGAAAACAAAAACGAAGATTTATTATTTTTTAAATCACTTTTGCCTTTTTTTCAAAAATTTACTGACATCGAAAAGTTGGAGATTAGAAATGAAATACAAAATATATTAATTGTTAAGATTAAAAATAAGGAATAAATATTACATTAAACTACAACTTATGTTATCATCAGTATTATAATATAATTATTTACTTAAAAACACTTACATACACTTACCTTAATAATAAAACCAATCGTTCTTCAGCAGAAATTGTTGATCTCGGTTTACTTATTTCATTTTCAATTGTACTTAACAGCAAGTCAAATGAATCGATTGACATGCGTAAGTATTGCCAAAATCGATCTGGATGGTTTCGTAGATTTCTGTATAAGTGATGAAACTCGCCATACCCATTTCTCAATAGATTTATGGGATGAACGCCAAACCTACGCCTTTGTATTCTTTTTAATTGCCTATATTTACCATAACGGCTTTCAAACACATTTCGTAGAACCTCTCTAGAATAAGGCATTTTTACAACTAATCAACTCAAATGATGTCGCTCAGTGCGTGGCCACCTCACTCAAAGCGATCGCTCATTAACGTCGCTCGAGAGAGCGTCGCTCAGTCGCTCATCGCTCAATGCGTGGCCGAAGCCTAACGATTTGCGAGACTACGGGTTGATTTGGTTGCTTAGACAATTGTGATTGCTGTTTTGCATTAGGCGAATGATTTCCTACAACCACTTTCCATTCGTTATGACTAACCTTTTTCAAACAACTTGGACACTCTTTAATACTTTTAATTCGATTTTCTAAACAATTTTTGTGAAACACATGACCACAATTAGTTATCACACAAGGTTGTGTATCCGACATGTGTTCACTGCAAATAAGACAAATATTTTCAGCCGCTTCTGCTGGTGGCAGTGGCTGAGGTTCTTCAAAACTACGTGTAACGGGCATATTTCAAATTTAGATTTCCTTCGACATTTTTGGGAGACATAAATAAAAAGGAGTTTAAACTTTGTTCCGACTCAACAGTGGAGGATTATTAGTATGGGCTATTGAAACTAAACTTTGTCATTTTTGATACCTGATTACATCGAAGGCTTCTTCGTATTCTTCGGACAACGATACGCCTATGCATATACTATTGTATTCCAGAAGAAAGCGGTGTTACAATCGATCTTCATCGATGCGATACCAAAAAAGAGCAAAAGTTACTAGAAACTAATAAATTATTTGAACTATTAAGCAATCTCAATACCGATAATTTTGGTCGATAATATTCAAAGATTCAAATATTCGAATTCCGAAAATGTATAAAGAGGTATTACTTAAATTGCTCCAACAATTTATAAGACCTAGCGAAAACAAACGAGCTTGGTATTGAAGGATGTAAGGCTCTCGATAATCGATAACAGAATTACACAAGATAATCCTTAAAAGATGCAAAGTGCGATTCGGTCGAGTAATTTCACATACGTAAGATTAGTCAAAGTCCAGAATCGAAGACACTTTATTTCTTCTGCCCTACTTCTATCAAAGTAGGCCAACAACAACCTGTATCGGATCTTCCGATGCTGTTATAAGTTTCACGATGCTAAAGTTGTTGCTGCCCCACGTTGGGCGCCAAAAATTTATGTGACGTTGCCAGTCTCACGTTGGGCCGTTAACCATTTATGATGGCGTTGCCAGACCCACGTTGGGCGTACCAAAAATTCCTAAGAATAGTCAGCCCCGGATGTGAGAAGACGGTTGCAAATATCATTCACGACCATCTCGCGTGCAAGCATATAGCGGAGCGGGACCCTTTGAACCCTTAGCTCTTTCGGGATTGTGGGGTGGGTTTTTGCTATGCTTTACACGAAGCCACGAAAACTTTATTATTATAGAGTCCCTCCTGATTCTAAAAACAACAAAACACATGAGTCGATCCTCTTGTCAATAATCTAATCCGACTCGAATCTACAATACCACTCGATCGGAGTACTACCAATATCTAATCAAAATAAAACAAATGCAGGCACACTGTTGAAATTCGGACAAAATTTAAGAAAAGCAGGGGTGGTCTTATAAGATGTTAACTGCCACACCCTGGTCTATACCCACCCAACCATGGTCATAAGAAGAAAACGGTTTTTTATGACCCCAAAACTATTACAACTCCCCCTTTATTTTATGCTCCCATGTCTCCGGAAATCAGAACAAAATCTAGAATTTCATTTTTAAAGTCCAATGACTCAGAGTTAACATCAGTATTTTATTTATAACAAAAAACAAAACCATTTGTTCAAAATGAATTAGAATTATGACGGTATAATTATTTCCATGATTGGTTTATAGGGCAGTTATTTTAATTCGATACAATATTCTTTTTTTTTTTTATTAGCAACTGCTACTACTCATTTACCAATAATAAGAACTAAGAAAGAAGAAGATGTAAAAACTAATAATATTTAATAAACAAACAATAATTAATAAACAAACAAATTTTGGGAACTATTTTTGAATGCGCGCTTTAGCAAAATATATTCATGAGATTTTTCTATTAAATTTACTATTTTTACTTTAAAATTTTTCTTTTCTTCTCAAATCATTTTTTTTGTTATTTTTATTTTTAATATTTATTTTATTTTAATTTTTTTTTTTTGTGAAACATTTTTTATTTTTATTTATTTATTTTTAAATATTTATTTATCTTTAATTTTTATTTGTTTTTAAATCCTATTTATTATTTAATTTTTATTTATTTTATTTTTCAATTTTTTTATTATTCTATTTTTAATTTTTATTATTTCTATTTTATTTATCCAAATTTAATAGTGACTTTTATTTATTTAATTTTAAATCATTTTTTTTTTTTTTTTTTATTTAATTTTTATAGATTTAAATTTTCATCAAATTTAATATTGACTTTTTATTTATTTGTTTTTAATTCATATTTAATATTTATTTTTTATTTATTTATTTTCTCTCTATTTTATTTATCATATTTAATTTTGAGGTTCATTTATTTACTTGTAAATCATATTTAACCCACTGTGCTGTACCAACAAACAATAATAATAATAACAATATAGGCGGAAGCAAATCAGTACTAAAAAAGGTATAGGCCTGACCCAAAAGTTAGGGTATCAGCCGACAGCTCATATGCTGTTTGGGAGCTTTCGCAACTGCGAAGAAGTATAAGAACACAATGCAAGCAAAACTGTGGGCCGAACAGGCACCAACATATGTATGTATGTATGTATGTAATTACATATGTACGAATATTTATGTTATAAAACTTCTTTAATGTATTTTTATTTCGAACACTCGGACTTTAAACTTACCAGACAGAACTCCACGACGAAGGCCTTCATGATGTTGTTGCTGTTGGTGATGATGATGTTGATGATGATGATGATTTTAATGATGATGATAATAATGATTGTTTATATACCTTATAGGGTATATACTTTTCTTTGGTTGTTCACATACACACACATTGTTATAATTATTATTGTTTTGCACAGGGTTTTATGGTGGCTTGTTATTATGTATGAGATTATATTTGCATTATTTATTTATTTATATATATATATTTTTTTTTTTTAATTATTGTGTTTCACGTTGGATATACCCTTTAATGCCTAGGGCAATAATGGTAAACAAAACAAAGTAAACCAAAAAAATAGCGCAAAAAAAAAATAAGTGCCAAATTACAATTGATATTTCTCTTTACTTTTCGTTATCTTTTTCGTTACTTATTATTTTATATGTATGGCAACTAAATTGTTTCAATATATTGACGGCACATGCAAATATTTTTGTTTTTTTTTTTTTTTTATTTGGGCTTTTACCCCTTTGACTATTGCCTTTGTGCACAACTATTGTATGACCTTTTTAATTTTAACAAACTTATTTTTGTCATACTATTATTCACCAACTTGCACTACACATCTTCACTAGCACTGCACTGCTGCTGATGCTGCTGCTGCTGAGTGGAGACGGCGAACGATAGAAGCGGCAAACGAGAGAAGTGGCGATTCTGGTACAAGAGCCTTGCGCGGCTCGGCACAGTGGTGCAAGAGTGATCTGCCCAGAGATGCACTGCACTTCACTGTTGTTGTTGTTGGTTCTGCAGGCGGCAGACCAGAAATATAAAAAGTCTTCCGGCACGAAATAGTCGGCCTCCGCTGACTAACATGCGCCGGAATTGTGGAATTCAAATCCACTATAGGTGTAGAATTGTGTCTATCCGTATTATTTAATAGAAAATAATGACGGCTTAGACGAATTTTCACAATCTACATATGAGAAAAAATTCGAAGTTAGGACCAATGTAAAATTTCATTATTTCATAGAAATAATTACCTTGGTGTAGCAAGCGTAACGAGCTGGTGTATTTATTTTGCTCAAAGCAAAAAAACATCGATGGATGCTGATGATAATGACAGATTATATATTCTCTTATTTTCTGGTGATGCATGTGTTTTATATTTGTTTTATTAAAAACACCATCAACCCAGAATGCATCCGTCTCTGATCGTCGTCCAATAAGAAAAGAATGAGAGCTGTCGTTGCCAAAGTGACAAAGCTCGTCTCCTTCTCCTACGATCGTTCGCTAGACAATTCACCACGGAGGGAAATTTAATTTGCAGAGGTGTATTGTCCCTTTATCGTGCCATGGTTTGTGTCTTTGCTAACTTTGCGCGGCAAATTTAAAATCTCAAGGAGAAAGAGATTTTACGCACAATTTTGTCATTTGCGACCATTACAAGTTACGGACCTCCAGTGGTCTATGATTTGCCCCTAGAAGGGGCAGCCAGTGCTACCTAACCTAACCTAAAGTTAACAGCTTCACGAAGATAGGTGTTTATCCACTTCCTCAGATTAACGGCATTTCAAGTAGATTATTCAAGAATTTATCACAAGCTTAGATTTAAAGGATGCATATTGGCAAGCACCTCTCGAAGTTCAATCTCGCGAAAACTGATGGACAAGGTAGTACCGCCCCATCTAAGAAATTAAGTTTTCGTGTATTTAGACGATTTGTTAATAGTTTCGCCTAGTTTCGATGGCCATTTAGATGTGTTAAGAGAGATACCTCTCCACATTAAGGGTACAGGTCCGACGATCAGCATTGGCAAAAGTCATTTCTACATAATCACATAATCGGAGATGGTAGGATTAAGACTGACTCAGAGAAGGTCAGATCCATAAAAGATTTTCCTGTGCCGTACACGTTAAGAGGTTTGAGAAGTTTCATTGGCTTGTACGGTTGGTATCGCAAGTCCGTTCTGAATTTTGAATCACTAGCTTAACCTTTAACCGATATGATGACAACTAAACGAATATTTAGTATGACACCGGAAGCACGTTTGACGTGCTAAAATCACGCCTTAGTGAAGATTCCGTGTTATGTAGCTGTGATTGCTCTCAGCTATTTGAAATACCATTAGTAAATCTAGCGGTGGAGCAGTGTTAGTTCAAGTGAACGAAAACGGAGATGAAAGCCAGTGCACTGGCCACTGCAGAGGCTTTCCGACCAAGCGTATTTAGCGGCTATTGTGGCGCTAAAGAATTTTCGTGCTTACGTGAAAGATCACGAGGGCAGCATTGTAACAGATCACGCTTCACTAATATGGTTGATGTCCAATTGTTGATCTAGACTCACCACATTTCAAGTCTCCAAAGTACTTGGAGTTGCTCGAAAGCGTAAAAGCTAATTTTCCAGCTAATAAAGCTAATTTTCCAGATCTGATCTGGATACGTGTATCGTAAGGCTGGTTTTTGATATTAAAGCTTACATCAACGCTTGTGAGGTAGGTAAAACTACTAAAGCTCAACATTTTGGTCTGAAACCTTCTTTGGGTAAAGCCTTTGAGAGTCAGCGGTTTTTCCAACGGCTCTTCATTGATTTTTTTTTAGTTATATTTATCGTACTTGACCATTTTTCGAAATACGTTTTGCATAAACCAGTTAAAAAAATTAACGCGGCTCTCGTAATGAAATATCTCAAAGGAGAACTATTCATGACTTTCGGCCTTCCAAAAGCTATTGTTTTTGACAATGGATCGCAGTTTCGCTTTGATGCGTTTCAAAAGCTCATGAAACAGTACCAGATGTTCACAGCTGTTGATGCGAGCGCATTGCTAAGTGAGTGGCACACCTCCGCTCCGCCGACCGAAAAGCACTCAAAGCTTTTTCGCTCACTAGCAATGCGCTCACGCGTAAGAATGCACTCAATCTAAGTCTCTCGATAATCGATAACAGAATTACACAAGATAATCCTTAAAAGATGCAAAGTGCGATTCGGTCGAGTAATTTCACATACGTAAGATTAGTCAAAGTCCAGAATCGAAGACACTTTATTTCTTCTGCCCTACTTCTATCAAAGTAGGCCAACAACAACCTGTATCGGATCTTCCGATGCTGTTATAAGTTTCACGATGCTAAAGTTGTTGCTGCCCCACGTTGGGCGCCAAAAATTTATGTGACGTTGCCAGTCTCACGTTGGGCCGTTAACCATTTATGATGGCGTTGCCAGACCCACGTTGGGCGTACCAAAAATTCCTAAGAATAGTCAGCCCCGGATGTGAGAAGACGGTTGCAAATATCATTCACGACCATCTCGCGTGCAAGCATATAGCGGAGCGGGACCCTTTGAACCCTTAGCTCTTTCGGGATTGTGGGGTGGGTTTTTGCTATGCTTTACACGAAGCCACGAAAACTTTATTATTTAGAGTCCCTCCTGATTCTAAAAACAACAAAACACATGAGTCGATCCTCTTGTCAATAATCTAATCCGACTCGAATCTACAATACCACTCGATCGGAGTACTACCAATATCTAATCAAAATAAAACAAATGCAGGCACACTGTTGAAATTCGGACAAAATTTAAGAAAAGCAGGGGTGGTCTTATAAGATGTTAACTGCCACACCCTGGTCTATACCCACCCAACCATGGTCATAAGAAGAAAACGGTTTTTTATGACCCCAAAACTATTACAACTCCCCCTTTATTTTATGCTCCCATGTCTCCGGAAATCAGAACAAAATCTAGAATTTCATTTTTAAAGTCCAATGACTCAGAGTTAACATCAGTATTTTATTTATAACAAAAAACAAAACCATTTGTTCAAAATGAATTAGAATTATGACGGTATAATTATTTCCATGATTGGTTTATAGGGCAGTTATTTTAATTCGATACAATATTCTTTTTTTTTTTTATTAGCAACTGCTACTACTCATTTACCAATAATAAGAACTAAGAAAGAAGAAGATGTAAAAACTAATAATATTTAATAAACAAACAATAATTAATAAACAAACAAATTTTGGCAACTATTTTTGAATGCGTGCTTTAGCAAAATATATTCATGAGATTTTTCTATTAAATTTACTATTTTTACTTTAAAATTTTTCTTTTCTTCTCAAATCATTTTTTTTGTTATTTTTATTTTTAATATTTATTTTATTTTAATTTTTTTTTTTTGTGAAACATTTTTTATTTTTATTTATTTATTTTTAAATATTTATTTATCTTTAATTTTTATTTATTTTTAAATCCTATTTATTATTTAATTTTTATTTATTTTATTTTTCAATTTTTTTATTATTTTATTTTTAATTTTTATTATTTCTATTTTATTTATCCAAATTTAATAGTGACTTTTATTTATTTAATTTTAAATCATTTTTTTTTTTTTTTTTTTTTTTAATTTTTATAGATTTAAATTTTCATCAAATTTAATATTGACTTTTTATTTATTTGTTTTTAATTCATATTTAATATTTATTTTTTATTTATTTATTTTCTCTCTATTTTATTTATCATATTTAATTTTGAGGTTCATTTATTTACTTGTAAATCATATTTAACCCACTGTGCTGTACCAACAAACAATAATAATAATAACAATATAGGCGGAAGCAAATCAGTACTAAAAAAGGTATAGGCCTGACCCAAAAGTTAGGGTATCAGCCGACAGCTCATATGCTGTTTGGGAGCTTTCGCAACTGCGAAGAAGTATAAGAACACAATGCAAGCAAAACTGTGGGCAGCTGCTGCGTGGCCGAACAGGCACCAACATATGTATGTATGTATGTATGTAATTACATATGTACGAATATTTATGTTATAAAACTTCTTTTATGTATTTTTATTTCGAACACTCGGACTTTAAACTTACCAGACAGAACTCCACGACGAAGGCCTTCATGATGTTGTTGCTGTTGGTGATGATGATGTTGATGATGATGATGATTTTAATGATGATGATAATAATGATTGTTTATATACCTTATAGGGTATATACTTTTCTTTGGTTGTTCACATACACACACATTGTTATAATTATTATTGTTTTGCACAGGGTTTTATGGTGGCTTGTTATTATGTATGAGATTATATTTGCATTATTTATTTATTTATATATATTTTTTTTTTTTTTAATTATTGTGTTTCACGTTGGATATACCCTTTAATGCCTAGGGCAATAATGGTAAACAAAACAAAGCAAACCAAAAAAATAGCGCAAAAAAAAAAATAAGTGCCAAATTACAATTGATATTTCTCTTTACTTTTCGTTATCTTTTTCGTTACTTATTATTTTATATGTATGGCAACTAAATTGTTTCAATATATTGACGGCACATGCAAATCTTTTTGTTTTTTTTTTTTTTTATTTGGGCTTTTACCCCTTTGACTATTGCCTTTGTGCACAACTATTGTATGACCTTTTTAATTTTAACAAACTTATTTTTGTCATACTATTATTCACCAACTTGCACTACACATCTTCACTAGCACTGCACTGCTGCTGATGCTGCTGCTGCTGAGTGGAGACGGCGAACGATAGAAGCGGCAAACGAGAGAAGTGGCGATTCTGGTACAAGAGCCTTGCGCGGCTCGGCACAGTGGTGCAAGAGTGATCTGCCCAGAGATGCACTGCACTTCACTGTTGTTGTTGTTGGTTCTGCAGGCGGCAGACCAGAAATATAAAAAGTCTTCCGGCACGAAATAGTCGGCCTCCGCTGACTAACATGCGCCGGAATTGTGGAATTCAAATCCACTATAGGTGTAGAATTGTGTCTATCCGTATTATTTAATAGAAAATAATGACGGCTTAGACGAATTTTCACAATCTACATATGAGAAAAAATTCGAAGTTAGGACCAATGTAAAATTTCATTATTTCATAGAAATAATTACCTTGGTGTAGCAAGCGTAACGAGCTGGTGTATTTATTTTGCTCAAAGCAAAAAAACATCGATGGATGCTGATGATAATGACAGATTATATATTCTCTTATTTTCTGGTGATGCATGTGTTTTATATTTGTTTTATTAAAAACACCATCAACCCAGAATGCATCCGTCTCTGATCGTCGTCCAATAAGAAAAGAATGAGAGCTGTCGTTGCCAAAGTGACAAAGCTCGTCTCCTTCTCCTACGATCTTTCGCTAGACAATTCACCACGGAGGGAAATTTAATTTGCAGAGGTGTATTGTCCCTTTATCGTGCCATGGTTTGTGTCTTTGCTAACTTTGCGCGGCAAATTTAAAATCTCAAGGAGAAAGAGATTTTACGCACAATTTTGTCATTTGCGACCATTACAAGTTACGGACCTCCAGTGGTCTATGATTTGCCCCTAGAAGGGGCAGCCGGTGCTACCTAACCTAACCTAAAGTTAACAGCTTCACGAAGATAGGTGTTTATCCACTTCCTCAGATTAACGGCATTTCAAGTAGATTATTCAAGAATTTATCACAAGCTTAGATTTAAAGGATGCATATTGGCAAGCACCTCTCGAAGTTCAATCTCGCGAAAACTGATGGACAAGGTAGTACCGCCCCATCTAAGAAATTAAGTTTTCGTGTATTTAGACGATTTGTTAATAGTTTCGCCTAGTTTCGATGGCCATTTAGATGTGTTAAGAGAGATACCTCTCCACATTAAGGGTACAGGTCCGACGATCAGCATTGGCAAAAGTCATTTCTACATAATCACATAATCGGAGATGGTAGGATTAAGACTGACTCAGAGAAGGTCAGATCCATAAAAGATTTTCCTGTGCCGTACACGTTAAGAGGTTTGAGAAGTTTCATTGGCTTGTACGGTTGGTATCGCAAGTCCGTTCTGAATTTTGAATCACTAGCTTAACCTTTAACCGATATGATGACAACTAAACGAATATTTAGTATGACACCGGAAGCACGTTTGACGTGCTAAAATCACGCCTTAGTGAAGATTCCGTGTTATGTAGCTGTGATTGCTCTAAGCTATTTGAAATACCATTAGTAAATCTAGCGGTGGAGCAGTGTTAGTTCAAGTGAACGAAAACGGAGATGAAAGCCAGTGCACTGGCCACTGCAGAGGCTTTCCGACCAAGCGTATTTAGCGGCTATTGTGGCGCTAAAGAATTTTCGTGCTTACGTGAAAGATCACGAGGGCAGCATTTAACAGCGTTAATTTTCCAGATCTGATCTGGATACGTGTATCGTAAGGCTGGTTTCTGATATTAAAGCTTACATCAACGCTTGTGAGGTAGGTAAAACTACTAAAGCTCAACATTTTGCTCTGAAACCTTCTTTGGGTAAAGCCTCTGAGAGTCAGCGGTTTTTCCAACGGCTCTTCATTGATTTTTTTTTAGTTATATTTATCGTACTTGACCATTTTTCGAAATACGTTTTGCATAAACCAGTTAAAAAATTAACGCGGCTCTCGTAATGAAATATCTCAAAGGAGAACTATTCATGACTTTCGGCCTTCCAAAAGCTATTGTTTTTGACAATGGATCGCAGTTTCGCTTTGATGCGTTTCAAAAGCTCATGAAACAGTACCAGATGTTCACAGCTGTTGATGCGAGCGCATTGCTAAGTGAGTGGCACACCTCCGCTCCGCCGACCGAAAAGCACTCAAAGCTTTTTCGCTCACTAGCAATGCGCTCACGCGTAAGAATGCACTCAATCTCCAGTGCTCTCAGCTTCTCTCTCCCACAACTCACCACCGCTGAGCGCGGCTCGGCGCAATAGATCGACGAAATGCCGTCGGCATTTTTTTTTCTAAGACTAGTTAAAACCAACGATTCTATCTCTACGGTCTAATTACCCCCCATTGTGCGTGTACAACCCGCTAAGTTTCCTAATAAATATACATTTATTATAGGAAAAACTGCGAGTGTTTTTATTTCGAGGAAAAGGAAAAACTCTTGGAACTTTTCAGCGCCCCTACGCAAACATTGGTCCTTCGAGCCGGATAAAATTATCATCGGTATTCCAGCATACTACGCAGATAAGTACCACAAGTTTTTTCCATCTTTCCTATTACTTCTCCCACGGTCGTCCGCCCCTTTATTTCCGCCGTATTGTGCAAAAGATTCCAATATCTTTTGCCAAGTTGCTTTTCCTTTTTGCTTCGGACGACCTTTTCTGTGGTTTTATCCCATATACACACTTTTATAATAAATGATTATACATATCTGTTTTTTCCGCCAATCGCGTACGTATGTATGCAAGTGTGTTTTTCTTTTTTTTGTGAGTGCAAGTACAAGTGCAGTGACAAGTGAAAATTATTCAGAGAGATTCATACATATACTAAAGTGCGAAGATTATATATTGTATACTCCATACATATATAAGCATACAAATTAATTAATTTAAATCCAAGCTGTGTGTACCAGCACTTCGTTTTGCTTAATACTTGTCCGTTGTACGTTTGTATGTCGCGACTCGCGATAATCGCCGGCATACATACATACACACATATTTTGTGCACTCTCTTTTGTCCGCAAGCGCACCGGCTTGCAGCCGCGCTTGCTCTCGTTCTCTCACCACACACACACACGCACTCTTGTGCATTCGCTGTTGTCCGCACTTGCTCTCGCTCTCTTTTGTGTTACATACAAACATACATGCACTTCGCTTGCTTAGACGTTGGCAGCTCAGTGCTCAGGTATACATACATACATATGTACGTACATACTGTTGTGCATGCTGTAACAGCGTGCATAAGTACTTCTGCGAGTGAAGTAACAGATTGGCAGGGCACACCTATATACACGAATATACTTCCATCATATATCAAATATTCCTATATAATATAAATAATTTTTTTTATTGTGATAATTTATTTATTGTTTTTCCATCCAGCGCATTTTACCTACATTTGTGTTTTTTCCAGCATGTTGTGTTTTGGTATTTTTTGTTTGTGCATTCTTTTTTTTGTTCTTGCATTCGACGAACATTTGTTTGATTGTCGCGGGAAATTTCCTCCGCCCCGTCCCTTTGCTTTCGTCGCCTGTGTCCGCAGTCCGTACCCATTTGGGTGTAAAATACCTCAGCACTGCCTGTGGTATTTTTTCTAGTATTTTTTGGTATATTTTCTACTAGTTGCTACGTTTCCTTCCGTCCCGATCTACAAAACAAAACCGATGGCACAAAGTAGACACAGCGTTGACGAAATTCATCGCCGCGACTGATCGTATCAGTCACTTTGCGGCGAGAGTCAACAATCCTTCGGCTGATAGCCCATCCCTGTATATGTACGTGCCAAGTCCGAAGGGACCAGATGCGTTCCTTATAGGAAAAGGTCGAGAATGAGTATGAGGCTTGCTCTTGCGTCATGTCTGAGGAGATGACCATAGAAGAGCTCCCTACTGTTCAGGCCAAATACGAGTACTGCTATGCTGCCTACGAGCAGTGTGCAGCTCAGTTAGGTGAGCAAATAGCCAACGCATCCCAGGCGCTCACCCCCCGTACACCCGCACAACCGCAAGCCGTGCAATACGTGCCCACAGGGTGTCGATTACCTCCGTGCGACACCGAAGTTTTCGGAGGCGATTACACTCGCTGGCCCACCTTCCGGGATTTATTCACGGCTCTCTACATCCAGAACCCAAGACTCTCGGAAGTTGAGAAACTTTTCTATCTCAACTCCAAGACCAGCGGTGAAGCCCATGCCAATGTGTCAAAGTCTCCTTTGACCAATGAAGGGTTTCAGTCGGCGTGGTCCAGCTTGACTGAGCGATTCGAGAGAAAACGGTTGCTCGTAAACAGTCAGCTGAGAATCTTGTTCAATTTGCCTGCCATTGGGCAAGAGTCGGTTTCCTCTATTCACGAGTTGCAGAGCACCATTCAAGGGTGCCTGACAGCCTTAGAGCACTCGAAAATCGACACAGAGAATTGGGATTGCATCCTGGTTTTCTTGTGTTCTTCGAGGCTCCCCACGTTGACCCTTTCTCTTTGGGAACAGTCAATCCAAAACAAGAGCGATATTCCAACGTGGGTTGATATGAACGCTTTTCTTCTAGAGCGGCATCGCACTCTAGAAGCGATAGCGGAGGTGTCATCCAGCACGAAGGCTCCGACGGTTCCAAGAGCCTCACCCAAGGCCCCCGTCTCCAGGCAGGTCAACTCTTTTGAGAGTAGGGTGACCATTAAGACCCAGATCTGCAATTTCTGTTCCCGGGAGAACCATCCGATTCGATTGTGCCCTCGATTTCTTCAGATGGGTGTCAATGAAAGGGTCAACCATATCAAGCAACAGAAGCTGAGCTTAAATTGTTTCGCACGAGGCCATGTCCAGGCCAAGTGCACAAGTGCGCACAACTGTTTTACGTGCAAGGGTCGTCATCATACACTCTTGCATCGAGTCAACCCAACGCCGACAGTCACTGATCCCACTCCTAATATACAGTCCACTCCTTCCCAGTCAGCTAATGTGCAATCTTTCCTGGCAGTTAACACACAATGTGTTCTGCTGAGTACAGCTGTTGTACACATCTGCCATCACGGCGTTCGGCACACAGCTCGGGCTCTGATCGATTCTGGATCAGAGGCCACCTTCATTTCTGAATGATTGTTCAAGCGCTTGAGGATGTCATACACATCCATTCAAGCCCACGTCTCTGGGCTGACTCAAGTTGTAGCAGCCCAGCCCCGAAAGCATTGCCAATTCCTAATTGGCTCCCCGTTGCGACCGGATCTGCAGATTGAGGCATCGGCATTCGTTCTTCCGCAATTAGCAGGAAAACTGCCCTCATGCGCTGTCCCACAAACCATCCTCGACAATCTGCCAAGCATCCCGCTGGTCGACCCCAAGTTCTATGAGAGTTCGCAGATAGACGTGCTTTTAGGCGCAGATATCCTCCCATCCGTTCTTCTCGGCGGCTCTCGTCCGAACGTTTGTGGGACCCTCATTGGTCAAGAGACCATTTTCGGTTGGATCCTGACCGGTCCAGTGTCGGGATCCACTTCTAACACCATCTCGTCCTTTTCGACTCGACTGTCCGTCGATCGAACTCCTACGATCGGTCCTGTGACAGGACCCTCCTCCAAATCTATTTCAGTTTTTTCGGCTCGACTGTCCGTCGAACGAACCCCTAAGATTGGTCCTGTGACGGGACCCCACTCGGAATCCTCTTCGGCTCGACTTTCCGTCGAGTGTTCCTCTAAGCTCGATCCTTTGTTAGGCCCCCAATTAAAGTCTATTTCGACGTCTTCGGCTCGACTGTCCGAACGCACCTCTAAGCTCAAGCCTTCATTAGGCTCCCACTCAAAATCCGTTTCGACCCCTTTGGCTCGACTCTCCGTCGAACGAACCTCTATGATCGATCCTATGACAGGACCCCCCTCCGAACCTCTTTCAGCTCGACGGTCCGTCGAACGATCCCGGACGGAGATGAATTCTCCTTCTACACCGATGGCACCGGCCACTCCGCGCGGGGTTTCCGTGCCTCCCGGCACAACCTCGCGCCAGCCCAGGAGCCGACGCGATCACCCGGCACCCTCCAGAGAAGAACCACCAAGGACGTCCCATGTCAACGTTTCCCAGGCCAGCATCCACAGGCCCACTCACCCACGCACCAGGCCCGTGCCTAGCTCCCCTAGACGGCACTTTCCAGTGCAAAGGAGTGAGCATACTCCCCACCGCGGCGGTCAGGCTACACATGGGGACAGCGGCTTTCGAAGCGCGAGTTGGTTCCGTGTTGTCCCGTAAGCCGCATCAGCGAGTCGATGCCAGGGGCCTTGGGCCTTTCCATCACTCACGTGGGCGCTGAAGGAGTCTGCACGGCGACGTTGCGCTCCAAGACATCACCCACTCTATCTATCCTGATATTGTCCTGCCGGGTATCCTCCCAAGTTTGATATTCTTTGCAATCCCAATATTGCAAGGGGGGGGAGAATGTTGATGCGAGCGCATTGCTAAGTGAGTGGCACACCTTCGCTCCGCCGACAGAAAAGCACTCAAAGCTTTTTCGCTCACTAGCAATGCGCTCACGCGTAAGAATGCACTCAATCTCCAGTGCTCTCAGCTTCTCTCTCCCACAACTCACCACCGCTGAGCGCGGCTCGGCGCAATAGATCGACGAAATGCCGTCGGCATTTTTTTTTCTAAGACTAGTTAAAACCAATGATTCTATCTCTACGGTCTAATTACCCCCCATTGTGCGTGTACAACAACCCGCTAAGTTTCCTAATAAATATACATTTATTATAAGAAAAACCGCGAGTGTTTTTATTTCAAGGAAAAGGAAAAACTCTTGGAACTTTTCAGCGCCCCTACGCGAACAACAGCTATGCATTCCCCTCAAGCGATCGAGTTAATCGCTGGCCATTCTAGCATTGGGTACGTCTCCGCATTATATGGCTTTCGGCGAGTAAATGATAACGCCTGAGTCAACATATACGTTGTTCAGAAAGTTAAACATGCTGAAAGTGAAGAATAATAGCTTTCGCGCCAGGACAAGAGGTGTTCCGCCAAAGTTTCAAGCAAAGTTGTTTGCGGACTGGCTACAATGCAAAGTTTGGTCCTCCATTTGTAAAGGAGCGAGTTCGTGGAAAGTTTAGCAATTCAAATTATGAGCTCAAAGATTTGCAAGGGCGTTTGCTAGGCACTTGCCATGTCAAGGACATTCGACAGTGAAGTCAGTCATTAAATTTGGCCTAAAAGTGTGCTAGTTCTAAACAAAATTAAATTTTGTTAAATGCAGTACCCAACATTATGCACTTTTCCTAGCTCTAAATGAGGTCTTAGAACTAACCATACAATACAAAGATGTGTCACTTCATGCAACCAAATCGTATCATTAGAACAACAAAGAAAGCTACAGTTGAGTGTGCTCGACTGTGAAATACCTGCCCATTTTGAATAAAAGCAAAATATGTCGGTATTGCTTTCAAAATATACCGAAAATACTACAATAATAATAAAAATATACCAAATATTATACTTGGTATATCGATATACACATTCAAAATATACCCGATTGTCGGTCAAAGCAATTAAAACCCCTAGTAAGTAGGCGTTTTTGCCAATACAAAAGTATTTTTTTAATAACTTCCACAATTTTTATCTGATCGCAATCAAATTTTCAGGAATCACAATTACTATAAATATTATTGTATATACCAAAAGCTCTAGCTCTAAAGTTACGATTGTTATTCGATTTTTTTGAAAGGAAGTAGGCGTGGCAAAAATTTGAAACAAACTTGATCTGCGTGCAAACATAACAAATGCTGTCGAAACAAAATTATAGCTCTATCTCTTATAGTCTCTGAGATCCAGTGTTTCATTCGGACGGACGGACAGACACAGACGGACAGACAGACAGACGGATAGACGGACATGGCTAGATCGCCTCGGCTGTTGACGCTGATCAAGAATATATATACTTTATGGGGTCGGAGATGCCTCGTCCTACCTGTTACATACATTTCCTGTCGGCACGAAGTTATAATACCCTTCTACCCTATGGGTAGCGGGTATAATACAATTATGAACTTTTTTTGGTATATACAATAACTACTATAGTAGTTATGATTCCTGAAAATTTGGTTGCGATCAGATAAAAATTGTCGAAGTTATTAAAGAAATACTTTTGTATGGGCAACAACGCCTTCTTACTAGAGGTTTTAGTTGCTTTGGCTGACAATCTGGTATATTGTGCCGTCTATGGTATATTTTCAATGCGGCACTATATCGATATACCAAATATACATTTTTGGTATATTTTTAGTATTTTTGCAGTAAATTCGGTATATTTTGAGAAAATTACGGCAAAATATATTTCTTTTAGTCAAAATGGGAAGCGGGTATCTCACAGTCGAGTACTCTCGACTGTAGCTATCTTACTTGTTCTTTTTTTTTGTGTCTATACGTACATATGTATACAACAAAAATCGATGCGTTGCGACGCGGAAAACAACAATATATGCTCAAACTAATCGAACTTGTCGTGGAAGATGTTTGAGAAAGTTGCAGTTAGTTCTGTGTTTAAGTGCGACTCACAGACTGAGAGCAACTATACATATGTGTTCAAACTTTTTAACGTGTTGTTGAAACATGTTCGACACGATATTTATATAAATTTAGGTCCAATTTAAGTACCAAATACAACAATATATTTATATACGTACCTTGGTTTTGTTACACGTAAATTTGAAATATAAAATACATATTCTTTACTAATAGTAAATCCTAATTAACAGATATGAGCTACCATTAGAGGAGCAAAAGACCATACTCAAAATACCAGGAGTCGAACTGGAAACAACACCAGCGTATCCGAGAATACAGAGGCTATCGTAACAAGACAAGACGATCAATCATCTACGTCTTCTTCATCAGAATACGTTCTTTCGGATCAAGGAGAGAAAAATGTTAAACCACTTGATGTCCTATCAACACTGAAGATACCTGACGCAATTCGTTTTTTACCCGTATACGATGGTAATCCAAAAACTGTACATGAATTTATAACCAATGAGGAGAAAATCCTAGCACTGATTAGCGGCACTAGTAAAACGCCATATGGTCAGCTACTT
The DNA here is from genome assembly GCA_019972355.1 of Drosophila kohkoa. NCBI lineage: Eukaryota > Metazoa > Arthropoda > Insecta > Diptera > Drosophilidae > Drosophila > Drosophila kohkoa. Next base: position 616,307 of record BJEL01000057.1, on the reverse strand, counting down.
TTAAGATCGATTCGAAATAAATAGCGAAGTCATCATCGAATCTGGATCCATTAATTATTAAGGACGCCCTCATTTTGCATTGCGCGAACAAGAGATGAACCCACTCTTATGTTCGAGCTCCACAATTCTGTGCAGGAGAGTTTATCATTACGTCAACTATAGGACAAAGTCTGAAAGTTGGCATTATTTAGAATAGCGGAAATCACAAAATCGGAGCAGTGTGTTGTTAAGACAAAAAAAAATTTGTTTGATGACTCAACTCATTTTTAACAGGAATGGGCCCATTAGGAGCTACAATAAGATCTATGAAACCGACCAACCTTCGGGAGGCCTTTGAATGGGCGTTGAAAGAAAGAGAAACTTTTTTCGCTCAAAAGAATATGAAAAGACCGGATCAAAAACAAGAATATGGATCCCAACATTATAATACTAGAAGTATAGATTATAAGCAATGTAGTGGAAATGATGAAAGACGTAGTCAAAATGTAGTAGTGACTGTTATAACTATAGAAACGATAATAGAGGAAATGACGAAAGACGTAACTATAAGCGTTATCGTAACGATTATGACAATATTGATAATAATTGCAAAAGAAATAACATGTTAGCAATTATGCCAAAAGATGATACCTATAAGAATAATAATGAACAGAAACAATCCAATAGACAAACCACCAACTATCAGTCCAGAAATTCGATAAGCAATGCTGATCAATAAGCACAATTTTAATGGGGCGGCAAACCTGATAAATAAAGACAAGTCAAAACTACCGTATATTATGGTAAATAAGATTTTCGATAAAGCTCTCAAGTTCCTTATAGATACTGGTGCTACCTTTTCTTTTATTAACCCTAATTATATTCAAAAAGAAAATCAAATTAAATTACATACACCAATAGCCATTAAGACAGTACTAAATCAATCCATAACAAGACTAAGATTTAATTGTTTAGTGAATTCTCTGATTTGTCACAGTACTCATTTCATTTATTTAATTTTCATCCATATTTTAATGGACTTATCGGGATAGATATATTGCAAGAAATAAAAGCTATTGTAAACATTCCATTAAAGATACTTGAAACAAAAACTTCAAAAATAAATATTGAGCTAGAAGAGAAATCAAATTCTGAAATATATGCAATAAAAGAGGAATCAAAGAAGATTATTCAGCTACCAGTAAACGTCACAAACGTCTCTGAAGAGAACAAGATTATTTTGAAGTGAACTTAATTCAAAAAGAAAATATCGAAACGACATTCAATAATCAGGATTTCAATACTTATAAACGAACTCAGCACCTTAATAATGAGGAATTTAGCCAACTTAAGAAACTCTGCTTAGAATTTCCGATGCTGTTTTTCAAAGATGGAAATACCTTACCTTTTACTAACTTAATCAAGCACAGAATTAGAACCACAGACGAAATTCCCATTCACACTAAAGCCTTTCGTTATAGCCAAAAAGAAAGAAAATAAATGAGGAAACAAATCTATAACCAGCTAAAACAAAAAATAATTAGGTGTAGTTATTCTCCATGGAGTGCTCCAACGTTCCTAGTATCAAAAAAAATTGACGCCTCAAATACAAACTATTAAAGACAAATATCCTATGCCTAACATCAATGATGAGTTAGATAGAATTGGCAGGGCTAAATACTTCACAGCATTAGATTTAGTTAGTTATCACCAAATCGGTTATCACCAAATCGAGATCCGAAAGATGTAAGCAAGACGGCATTTTCCACCGAAGGAGGACACTTTGAATATGTAAGAATGTCATTTAGAGTTACAAATGCCCAGTCACCTTCCAAAGGGTTATGGATAACGTTTTGGCCGACCTAAATGGCAAATGTTGTCTAATATATCTAGACAATATAATAATATTCTTTGCAGCTCTACAGGAACATATTATTAATTTAAAAGCAGTCTTTAACAAATTAAATAATGCTAACCTTAAACTGCAACCTGCCAAATCTGAATTTATGAGAAAAGAAATTGAGTATTTAGGTCACGTGGTTACGGACAGAGGAATCAAACCAAATCCAAAAAAGACTAGTGATATAAAATCATTTCTGCTCGGTTATACAGAAAAATCATTAAAGATTTTGCTACGATCACCAAACCCTTAACACAACAATTAAAAGGTAAAGATTCAAACAAAATTGGCAAAGAATTCTTATCCGCATTTAAGATTGTAAAAACCTATTATGTAATGATCCATTGTTAGAATATCCGGAATACCCAAGTAATGTGGCAATCAGACCAGTCCTTTCTCAAGGCACACTTAACAAGTATTTAATCATCGAAAAAGAAATGTTGTCCGCTATATGGGCAATTAAATATTTTGGCCCTTATCTATATGGCCAAAAATTTAAAATTAACACCGATCACAAACCATTAACGTGGCTAATGAATTTTAAAGAACCTAATTATACCCGCTACCCATAGGGTAGAAGGGTATTATAACTTTGTGCCGACAGGAAATGTATGTAACAGGTAGAAGGATGCATCTCCGACCCTATAAAATATATATATTCTTAATCAGCGTCAACAGCCGAGACGATATAGCCATTGTCCGTCTGTCCGTATGAACACTTAGATCTCTGAGACTATAAGAGATAGAGCTATAATTTTCGATAGTATTTGTTATGTTTGCACGCAGATCGAGTTTGTTTCAAACTTTTGCCACGTCCACTTTCGCCCCCGAAAATAAAAAAAACGAATAACAAGCGTAATTTTAAAGCTAGAGTTTGGTATATACAATAATAACTATATTAGTTATGATTCCTGAAAATTTTGTTGCTATCAGATAAAAATTGTCGAAGTTATTAAAGAAATACTTTTGTATGGGCAAAAACCCCTACTTACTAGGAGTCTCAGTTGGTTTGGCTGACAATCTGGTATATTGTGCCGTCTATGGTATATTTTGAATGTGGTACTATATCGATATACAAAATATACCTTTTGTTATATTTTTAGTATTTTTGCAGTATATTCGGTATATTTTGAGAAAAATACCGCAAAATATATTTATTTTATTCAAAATGGGCAGCGGGTATCTCACAGTCGAGTACACTCGACTGTTGCTTTCTTACTTGTTCTAAATTGGTTCGGTGGTAACTGCAACTTTTAGAATATGATTATGAAATCTCATATAAAAAAGGTTCTGAAAATGTAGTAGCAGATTCACTTAGTCGCATTTCAGCGGAAGTACACACAAAAATTTCTATAAAAAATAACTGTAATGAAATGACAAACAATTTTAATCGTAAAAAAGCCAATTAACAAATACAATATGCAGATTGTATTTAGAATTCATACAGACTCTCAAATAATAACGTCAACTCTTTTCAAAAATAAAATAAGGATAATAGACACGGATAGTTTATTTGATAATAAAACAAGTATGAAAGCTACAGTCGAGTATGCTCGACTGTGAGATACCCGCTAATCATTTTGAATAAAAGCAAAATATTACGGTAATAATCTCAAAATATTAAAAATAAATATGCATGTATTTTCGATCGGGATTTGAACTTGAGTACGACCGACCGGGTGGTTAAAAAAAAAAAAAGTTCCTATCTCGAGCGGGCTCGAACCCGAGCACCACAACATGCTCAGCTTGCACTCTACCACCTGAGCTATCGCATTGCTTATGAACCCCCTATGCATACAGATAATAATATAGACGAACATGTATATACGTATACGCATACATACAACACATCCATAGAAGGCGTTTTTGCCCATACAAAACTATTTCTTTAATAACTTAAACAATTTTTATTTGATCGCAACCAAATCAGGAATCACAAACACCATTGTTATTATTGTCTATACCAAAATTCGCACGTCTAACTTTAGCTTCCCGCAGGAGCGGAAGTGGGCGTAGCAAAAATTTGAAATAAACTTGATCTGCGTGCAAACATAACAAATACTGTCGAAAATTATAGCTCTATCTCTTATAGTCTTCGAGATCTATGTGTTCATACGGACAGACGGACAAGGCTAGATCGTCTCGGCTGTTGACGCTGATCAATAATATATCTACTTTATAGGGTCGGAGATGCCTCCGTCTACTACATACTACATACATTTCCTGCCTGCACAAAGTTATGTTATAATACCCTTCTACCCTATGGGTAGCGGGTATAAGACAAGTAAGAAAGTTACAGTCGAGTATGCTCGAGTTTGAGATACCCGCTACTCATTTTGAATAAAAGCAAAATATTGCAGTAATTTTCAAAATATACCGAAAAATACAAAAAATATTAAAAATATACCAAACGGTATATTTGTTTTATCGATATAGTACCACATTCAAAATAGACGGCATAATATACCAGATTGTCGACCAAAGCAATTAAGACTCTAGTAAGCAGGCGGCCAAGGTAAAACGCAGCAAGAGCGACTTTTAGAAGCCCACTGAGGGAAGCGTTGTTGCAAGGCAAACTCCAACAATGAAGCCTGCTGCTCGAGGATAGGGTCTTGACAATACGCCCAAACTACGGGAGGAGATCGAGCAATGTCTAGGAGACTGGAGAAATGGGCACTCTGTCCTCTGGTCAGAGACCTGAACGAACTGGCGAATAAAAAGCAGCAATTTCATCTTTAAGGAACTCAATATTTAAAAATGATGTGTAGTGAGCGACCAACATATTTTAATAGAAGAGTTCCAAATTTCCCAACTTTTTTTTGCAGTGCTAAATATTGACGTACCCTAACTTACGTAGTCATCTCACTTTCTACATTTGCTTATCTCTGTCTTCGCAAAGCTCTTGCAAAAGCTCGGCATACCATGCGATGCAGTGGAGTACAGTCGAAAGTGAAGCAAGCTTCGCAGTAGAGAAAAGCAATTAGACAAAGCGGACCTACATATTTATTGTCTCTCGGCAACCGATTTAATACAACTGCACGTGATTCTGCAATATTGTAATCTGGCAGAAAAAACAGATCAACCCCAACTAGTGAAAGTATATGCTAGGAGATACGCATATATATAAATATATATATAAAAAGTGCAGTGATAAATTCTATAACTAATACAGGTATGAACTGGAAATAATTGGGAGTGTAGTTTATAATCATATCTCTCCAATACAGGATGGTAGCCTCTGTGGGCCACTAGTGGTCCATTCAACCTCTATGACAACTATAGAGCGCTGTGTGACCCTAGTGAACAATTATATACATATTGGGTGCACAAAATTTGGTTGGAGTTCACAACAAGGTTGGCTGCTCATCGGAGCACCAAAGACTCTGATTCTGACCGTCCACCACATACACGCAAGACCACGGCCTGGCTTGACCTTGGATATTATCGGATAGTATGTGCCTGAAGACCAGGAATTCACTGGATGAGTAGCGCATAGTACAACAACAGTACAACAATCCACAATCCAACAACAATTAATTCTTTTTATATAGTATCAATCTTTCCATAATTGTTTGCTATGATTTGCTGAGAAGCGACACGAATTACATCGTCTGTATCTTCTTGTTATTTTGCACTAAATTAGTAAACATAAAAGCAATAATTGTAATAGGAAATTGTTGAGGCATACTCGTGGATACAACAAATTGAAATAATTCTTATTTTGGTACATTTATATTAATCATCTGTATATTTTTTCATATAGCACATTATCATCGACATTCATTCGTCATGGTACCTCAACCGTAAGAAAACGACATCTGAGTAAGTTAACTTAAAAAAGTGAAAAGTTACAAATGGTAACTTAAATGGTACAAATGTGCCTAATTTAACTCATCACATGAAGTACTTAATGAAATAATGTTTTGCTAAATTTCCTTAATATGGTCGAGTAAACGAAGGGAAGATGTCGAATATATAAAAAAAATTAAATATGAATTAAAGTATTGGTAAATTATTACAAAATCGACAGTTACCATGACACGAGGAACATAATATCTAGATTCCTCTACTAGGTAATTTCTTAGAACGAAACTCCACTGAAGCGTGTGTCGGTGCGGAATCGCTTTTAATTCTTCATATTATTTTCTATAAAGCTTTTTGTGTATATTATTGTACATTCCGTTAGCGTATTCATAATTTACATGTGTTAGCGTAGCCGCAAGTGATCGAGTGAGGATGGACCCCGACCAATCCGACGAGCTAGAACCAAGCATAGCAAGAATACGCAACCTACCAAGCTCGATCACGGACAATCAGTACCTTTTGAAGCCTGATAAGGTTTTAGTGCACTACACATAGTAAAATTGGCCCCCAAACGTGGGAGCCGAGCAAAAAAAAATATAAATATCCCACATTCACTCGTTTATTACATCCAACATTTCAAATAGCTTAATTATAATAGGACTGGATAGGATAGTATATTCTTGGATGATATTTCAATAGTAGTACACTAGAATCATACGTTGGATTCAACGATAGCCCTTAGTTCTTCGAGGTGCACGACCAAGAAGATCTAGTGGTGAACTTACTGATTTGAAATACAAGAAAAACTATAATGTATTTAAGCAAAAACGATCGTCTTGATAAGGATTACATAATTCAGTTCATATCATATTATGTACATCAAGATTAACTATATCACAAACTTAAAAAAGCCTTTAGTTACAATAATGGGATTTCCTTCTTAACGAATTACGCCTAGTAAAATATATTCGTACAGATTCCATTAAGTAGAAAGAATGACCAAATATAAATAATATAAATTTGTACTCAAAATGCCACTCGAACGCAACACCGATAATGTTCAAAGCTACTTTGCAAGATCAAAGCCCATTTTGCACTATTTTTGCAATGAAGTTTTAGAAGATACAGAACTTGTAGCTAAGACTCCTTGTAACCATAAGTTCTATACAAATGGTATTCGTGAAGTTATAAGAGAAAAAACGGCTTGTCCAACTTGTAGTACAACTTGTACTCTCACGCTTTTGAGTTATTCAAATAACAACTTATCAGTACAACTAAATGCAGCAGCTTCGTTACCAGCAAGTGCAAACGAATCTGAAGTAGCCAATGATAGCTTGCAAAGGCAGTATAAGGTTAAGAATTAATCTAGGCAAGACAGAAACCATAATCCAGCAGTCAATACAAATCAAGGTAGAACAGCGTACCCAGACCTGAATTTTATTCTAGTATACCACCAGAAAAAGTATCGAACATTATTCAAAATTGGAGAATTAAGTTTGATAATGTATACATATGGACGAATTTATCTAGCGAGTTCGATCTCTGACAGATCAAACTCTTAATAGAGATTATAAAGTTTTATTGTTTAATGGCAAGGCAAGTGACTGGTATTGGAAGTTCCATCGTAACTATGACAACTTCACTTGGGAAACCATTTGTAAAGAATTTCGTGAAAGATTCGACGAAGGTGAAACAGATTTAGATCTGATGGATAAGATTAGGAAAAGACATCAAGGGGTAAATGAGCGTTTTGACGACTTTCAATTGGCAATTGAGGATCTAGCAGATAGACTACAAAGCAGTTTTTCCGATATTGAGATTAAACTTCAAACGCAATCAACAGAAGCGAAAAGAGACATGGATTCAAATGACACTACTGTATCGACTAAAAAAATAGTAATAATTCTTTTGTACCATACCATAAAGGATTGGAAAATTATAGGAAAACTCCTGAAAGGATATTCGCAAGCTTAGATTATATTAAGCTTAATCATGAATCTTAACGATCAACTAAGCGTTTAAGATTATATTGGAAAACCATTCGAGCTAATCGTAAGAAAATAATTTCTTCCATTATTTTGAGTTCGGATGAACGACTTTATTCTGAAGTAACAATTGAAGGAGCGACAATAAGTTGCATATGTGGAACAGCAGCAACAGAATTAGTAGCAAATAACAAACCCAAAAAGTGTTCTGGGGCCATTCTAACGGCTAATGGAACCAAAAGTAATATGGTTGGAAAACTTATAACTGAAGTGAAATATTGTGAGAAATCTGATAGTTTGGAACTTTTTATCATTCCTTATTTAAAACAGAATGTTTATATGGGAATAGATGTCTGGAAGAAGTTTGGATTGATCGATAAAATAAGAGCTCCAACTTAGATATGTGAACTTGATGTTGGGTCTTCTGATACTCGTGATAAACAACCAAAATTTCATAAATTATCTTTAGAAGAAAAACGTCCTCAGGCCATGATTAAAATGGCCTCCGTCATTTACAAAAGAGGGTCTGGGACGCACTAGTCTAATTAAACACTCAATAGAGGTAGAAGGAAGCAAGCAACGCACAGTGGTTGCGTCCATAGGCCAAAAATAAAAAAGTCATAACAACAAAAATTTACAAATCGTTTCTAAATTGTCCAACCTTTTTCAAGGCAAACTAGATTTTTCTGGATATCTAACGGTTCTTTCTAAAAATAGAATTGAAGTTGCGAGCAGGTAGTCGATTGCACAGCACAGCTTGCGCGCATCGCGAATTTTTCACAACAAAACCAAACTTTGAAGTGGTCAGTTCATTTATTACGTGTCCAAGTTTATAATATTTGTAATGGATTTTGAAGGTATTTTCTAAAATTTGAGATATTATAAAAAAACGTACTTGTTAAACTCTTCTTGTTATATTTATTTGAAATAATACATGTTTTTTGTCTATATTTTGAACGTCTTTTTTATGTTTAGCTAAAGCTTTAGTAGTGACGCCACAGAACGCCACAGTTAAGTTGTATACCAATGTATTTGAAGGCTCTAAAGGTAATAAATGTGTAAATCTTGTTTGCAGAAAATTGAAGGTGTGCTTACAATCGTAAAAATTCTAACACCGTCTTAACATTTTCAGAGTCAGTTTTGCACTAAAAAAATTTGTTTTCGCTCGTGTACTTGTTGTGCTGTTGCCCTGTCTTCGTCTTTTGAGTTTGTGTTTATTAATAGTTTTTCATTTATTAATAGTTTTGATTTATTTTTTGTTTATTCCCTTGGTTTAAACTTTAGTAGGTTCTTCTTATAAGTGTGTATTCTCACGTTTATATGTTTTCAATGTATGGCGCAGCGAAGAAGGTAGCGCCGTTGAACAAAATTGATTGAAATTATAGAAGCAAATATTATTAAAAACGGCTATATTGTTGATAAGAGTGAAGTGTCAAAGCGAATTGACTACGTTTATAAGAGGATTATATCGTTTTGGGTTAATTACAAACGCATGAAATCTTCAATTCTCCAATATAAATCTGATTGGTTGAATGAAAAGGAATCTATACCGATAACATGCGCCCAATCAACATCAAAAAATCTGAGCCGTGGACGACCCAAAGCAGATTTTAATGAAGCTTCTGACCGAACAAAACGACGTAAAATTGCTGAGCTGTCGAAAACCGACGAGTCTATTGCTAGTGTATTTCGCTCATGCAATTCATCTCAACCAACGCTAACAGAATTTAATGTTGATGAAGTCTTATTACTCTTTCTCGATACAAATATGAGTAAACATCAATATTTGCTTATTCGTAGTTTTGTTAATAGTAAGACTTCCTTCAACTTACTACCAAGTTACGAAATGCTTCTGGCGGCGAAAAAATCATCTAACCCGGAAAATATCATTGTACCACTGCAATTAATTACTCAAAATACTGATCCCAAGAAACACAAAGTAATTTGGAAAAATCCTCGACCATCATCAACACGTTACTGCAGACCAATAAGGTACCAATTCCAAAAAGAAACAACCCATGCAAAATACTTACGAAATCTATAACAATTTCACATCATTTGCAATTAACAATGGTTGACGGAAAAGTCTGTAGTGCTTTAAGTGAAACATCTACTTGTAAATGCTACATATGTGATGCAAAACCGAGCAAAATGAATGATTTGGAAAAATGCATAAAAAAAAAAATTCACAAAGAACATTTCGAGTTTGGGTTGTCTCCATTGCACTCATATATTCGGTTTTTTGAATATTTCTTGCATTTGGCATATAGATTGCATTTAAAAACTTGGCGAATATGTACCCCAAAAGACAAAAAATTATTTAGAGATAGGAAAACTCAAATTCAAGCAGACTTTCGCGACCAAATGGGAATACATGTCGACCAACCAAGGAGTGAAGGTAGTGGAACTTCTAATGATGGTAATACGGCAAGAATATTTTTTTAGCGATACGAAATTGTCTGCTGATATTACAGGATTGGATGAAAATGTTTTAATTAGGTGTGCGACATTACTGCAATGCATGGCATCTGGATATAAAATCAATTCGGAAAAATTTGGATGCTTTGCACTTGACACCGCAAAAATGCTTATTGAATTTTATCCATGGTATTACCTTCCACCATCCGTTCACAAAGTTTTAGTCCACGGTTCTGAAATTATAAGCTATGCCCTTGTTTCGATAGGAGAGTTGTCGGAAGAAGCTGCCGAGTCTAAAAACAAGGATATAACAAAATTTCGAGAGTTTCACACTAGGAAAACGTCTCGAGTAGACACAAATAGGGATTTATTCTATAGATTGCTGTTAACCTCAGACCCATTTATAAGTGGGCAAAGAAATTTACAATGCACAAAAAAAACAAAAATTATTAAGTGGTGTGCATTTTTTGCTCGATGAATAAAATAAGTGTTATATGTGAATTTATGGTTGTTTTACTTTTGGGGATTACGATTAAACCAACGTTTGTATTAAGAGGTCAAATATTGAATTTAGTCTTGGAAAAAAATTATTTTATCCGTTTGTATGGAAGCTACATATATGATACGATTTTTTTACAGTGTGTTTAGAATATTTTTATAGATTTTTGGAGTTTTCACGCATGTACATCTTTGATCTTTGGTGTACAGAAGTGGGCACGAATGAAGAAAAAACTCGAAGAGTAACTAGTTTGGTAGAAGAAAGCAGCAATATAATTTAAATACTTATATATAACTTGGATTCTAATATGAAATTTTAGACCTGTAACTCCACCGGAAGAATTTTGGCGCACAATCGGATTATAAGCCATAATAAGGTTGTATGGGAGCTATAGGATATAGTCCTCTGATGTATCCAATTTTTTTACTATATATTCAAAATATTTTTTTTAATTTTTGGGGAAAATTTCATAACGATATCTCAACGGGAAATATTTTTGGCCGCGGCTTCATACAAGCCCAACCACAGTGCATCATCGCTTGGTTCGTGAAGCACTCGGAGTCTTCTGTTTGTGCGCTGACTTGCAGTCGCAAGACTGCGCTCAAATCATCCCACTTCAAATCAATGACGCTTTAATGATAACGCCAATAGAATTCGAGCGCTTTGCTTTCGAAGAGTACGCTAGCATGCTTACACATCCTAACCTTTGATGAGTGAGAGCCTCAGCTCTATATATAAAATTGTCTACAGATACTCCTGTTCCAGAAAATTTAATTTTCCAACCATTAAGTATCTGCCTTACTTTGTCGGGTCTAGTTAATCAATCGGATATATGTGAGATAGTGCCCGAATTGAACTTTCCAGACTCACCATTGTAATCTTGACCACTGACATAAACAGGCCTAATTTCATCTCTAGGCACGGTTGGTGGTATAGTTAATCTAACATCGCCTATTTACGGGAGTGGCGATCAACCTTTGCACACTATCTACGATCGAACTCTGAACTCCTCACGGAGACTGTAGTGAGCATTCTTCTCTCCATGGCACAGTGACTCCGCCAGAGGACAAAAATCAAAGAAACCGATCAGAAAATATTTAAATTCAATTTACACAGTTTGTCTCTAAAATGTCAAAATTTTCAATTTGCAAGCCAGTTTTCGCTGGAAACCTAACGCTACTTTCTTAAAATAGTGGGACCACTCAAAACAGCTGACAGTGTGGTCGCGATCGATTGATATCGATAGTGACAAAGTTAGTATACTGTGCGTGTGACCTTGTCACACGCGCAGTCACACTGATCTTGTTTATCCTCGTGTTGGTCACCCTGCCCACTTTTAGTGCTTTTTCCTAATAACTTATGTTCCTAGTATTCGCTGACCTGCACAACAAGTGTATTTTCAAGTGCAATAAAAGTAATTGTAAAGTTACATATTCTATTATGTTAATTCCAAAAGTGAAAGTGTTTTTTTATTGATCTGAAGACGCCCCCCTACACAATATTGTTTAAAATGGATTTTAAAGTTCAACGTATTTATTTTACTTAATAAAATTAATTTATACTAACTTGATATGAAATTAATAAAAACTAATAAAAAATGTGAAACCCATTTGTTTGTACCTTTTTTGTGTGCTATAATATTTTAGTAGAGTTTCCTTTTTACTTTTATATAAATTTCTAATTATTTTTCCGTTTTTTTTTTAAATAATTTATGATTGCATTTCCAAAGGAGTTTCAAATCGTTGTGTATTTTTTAACGACAGTGTTGAGCCACTAAGCTTTTTTAGTAGCTTTATTTGTACGTCTATTGTTTATAAATAAAACCCGAGAATTTCAAACTAATTGTTTATTAAATGGTACATATGTACGTATATGTAACCACCACTTTAGATTGTTTGGGCTGTGACTTGCGTAGTACCAAGCTTCACCACCTACACGATAACAAGAGATTACAATTGAAGAGTCAAAACAAGATTAAAAGGCAATTAGCCGATCGAACTGCTAACAGAGAGCATACAGCGCTGCCGGCAGATGTAGCGCTGCTGGCAGACGCTGTCACAGCATTGCATTATCATGCGCTGTCTGCTGCTCCCGACAGACAGTATATTTCACAACCAATTCGAACGTCAACGAGTGCAGACGTGTTTTTATTTCACTTTGTGCTCCGGAAGCCACCCATTTAAAAAAAAAAAAAACCCGATATCAATCAAGACAAACGGCGAAAAGACGCTTAGTGCGATGAAAAGTCGCAACTTACTTTTATTTTGTGTTTAAAACTAGTGCACTTTTGTAACTAATAATAATAAACATATAAAATCAACATAAAGTAAATAAGGTGATGAACCAAAGCGAGCTTCGGTCGCAGCGCCAACGTCAGCTAGACGAGCGTCGGCGCTCTCTTAGCAATGCATACTTCACTTTCGTGTCGACAGATGCAGACGAATCAGCAAAAACAAAAGCTTCTGCCGATCAACCGCGAGCGTTAACCCCAACACCGAAAAACGAACTCAAGCCTACACTCAACGAAAGGGCGCACTCTCTCTCTCCGTCTGCGTTACCGACAGCGCAAAGCGAGGTAAGCGATAAATGTGTTTCCCCCCTTCCTTGCTTTGCCTCGCCCCAACTGCACACACGTCTGGCCACGGTTACTAGCACAGTGACGTCAGTTGCAACTGTAAATGCAATGACGACAACAACAACATCAGTTTCGTCTGTGTACCCGATACCGTCGATCGTTCCACCTCCTGTGTCAGCTGAGTTAGCACTGACAAACGCACCAAGTAAAAAGCAAGGTTCGACCATACAGACTGGCATGGATCGCTACGTAAACATTAAAAGAAAACAAAGTCCACAGGGTTCGAAAATGGGTAACGTTGCAAAAATCAATCAGGCTTCCTCCGATCAAGGAACTATGCAGAGCCCTAATACAGCAAATAGATTTGAAATTTTTGGCTGACATCTCCAACGAAATGCCTTCTACAGTCACGGATGCGCACAAAAGCAAAGTGAAGCCGCCTCCGCTATACATCCGAGAGAAAAATTCTAACAACCTTGTGAACACAATTATCTTTCTTATTGGTAAAGATAGCTTCCATGTAATCCCCTTGACTAAAGGAGACATTCATGAAACCAAGGTCCAAGTGAAAAGCGAAGAAAACTTCAGAAAATTGACGGAGCTCCTAAACGCCAAGAAAAAAAGTTACTATACTTATCAGCTAAAAAGTAGCAAAGGACAAGTGGTCATAAAAGGCATCGAACCAGATGTTAACACTACTGAAGTAGAACAGGCACTAAAAGATAAAGGTTTCAACGTAAAAACCGTTATAAATATTCGCAATAGAAACAAGCAACCGCAACCTCTCTTCAAAGTGGAACTCGTCCCTGACTCCAAGGCCCTCAAGAAAAACGAAGTACATCCCATCTACAAACTTCAGTTCTTACTGCACCGCAGAATTACAGTCGAAGAGCCGCACAAACGTAATGGCCCGGTCCAGTGCGCAAATTGCCAAGAATACGGACACACTAAATCTTACTGCACACTCCGCTCTGTATGCGTAGCTTGCGGAGGACTGCATACTTACATCTGCTGAATGTAAAGCACAAAAGGACCCAACCACTAAAAAATGTAGTAACTGTGGAGGAAACCACACCGCAAACTACAGAGGCTGTCCAGTATACAAGGAGTTAAAAAGTCGTATCAACCATAAAGTCTTAACAACGCGATCTCACAACGCACCATTAATACCCTCCAAACTCACGCCTGAAGTTTTATTTTCGTCAGCAGCCAGGTCATCACTCGGTAGTTCCAACGTAACAAAAAACGTAAGCTTTGCAAGCGTTATAAAATCGAATCAGGCAAGCCCTGCTTGCAATGACCAATCACCACCTACAGTCCCTTACCAACCCGTAGAGCACAAAGAATATAAAATGGAAACGATGATACTCAGACTGCAACAAAGCATGGAGGAATTCATTGCTTTTATGCGAACAACCATGCAAAGTCTGATGACAAATCAAAATATTTTGATTCAGATGCTCCAAAACACTCTATCAAAATAATCAATGGCTCCCCTACGCATTGCACTGTGGAATGCCAACGGCGTTCCACGGCACAAAATTGAGTTAGCACAATTCATGAATCACAATGAAATCGACGTAATGCTACTAGCAGAAACCCACCTTACCAACAAATACAATTTCCAAATCCGAGGGTATTTGTTCTACAGTACAAATCATCCTGATGGAAAGGCCCATGGAGGCACTGGAATACTGATTAAAAACCGTATTAAACACCACTTCCACAATGCGTTTGCAACTAGCTATCTGCAAGCCACATCTATCATTATACAGTTGGATTGTCACAATATAACACTAGCCGCGGTATACTGTCCTCCTCGCTTTACGATATCCGAAGCACAATTTATTGACTACTTCAACTCGCTAGGCAACTACTTTATAGCAGCAGGAGACTATAACGCTAAGCACACGCACTGGGGATCTCGCCTCGTGTCCCCGAAAGGAAGACAGCTGTATCAAGCAATTATAAAACCTAGCAACAAGCTTGACTGCGTTTCCCCTGGTTCACCAACTCACTGGCCTAGTGATCCAAGAAAATTGCCAGACTTGAATTGTCAGACCACTCGCCTGTACTCTTTGGCCTAAACCAACAGCCAGTTAGTAATGACAACCCCGTCATGCTAACCTCTAACAGCACAAACTGGCTCAAATTCAAAAAATACATAAGTTCACACATTGAACTTACACCACGGCTAACCGACGAAGATGACATCAACAGAACCGTAAACAATATCGAGACAGTTTTGGCTTCAGCGGCTCGAATCGCAACATCACGTAGGCAAAATATCAAACATAACACCAAGCACACGAATGCAGAAATAGAGCAGTTAGTTCTGGCAAAGCGTCGCTCCCGGCGCGAATGGCAATTATCTCGATCGCCATCTGCAAAACAACAGTTAAAAGAAGCTTCACGTCGACTCACCCAGGCTCTACGACAAGAAGAAGACAGATCCATACAGCGCTATATAGAGCAACTATCTCCAACCAAATCAAAATTTCCACTTTGGAAAGCTCACTCAACACTGAGCGCACCAACAGTAACAATACGGACCCCTGCAGGTTGCTGGGCCCGAAGCGACAAAGACCGAACCGACACATTCGCTGCCCACCTTCAAAATGTTTTCCAGCCAAATCCAGTAACAAACCTGCCTAATATACGTTTACAAACAGAAGTAGACTTACCTATTGCCGAACCAATTGTATTTCGAGTATGTGAAGTCATAAAAATTATAAAAGAGCAGCTGCAACCGCGAAAATCTCCGGGCTGCGATCTAATAACACCAAAAATGCTTATTGTGCTGTTGGTACCATATGCCAACTCTTCAACGCGATGACAAGAATCGGCTGCTTCCCGAAGAGGTGGAAAAAGTCAATCATCATAATGATACCAAAGCTAGGAAAAGACCACACTCTCACCTCCTCATACAGACCAATAATCCTACTTTCGTGTCTATCAAAACTCTTTGAGAAATGCTTTTTAACCCGTATCATACCATACTTAAGAAGACATAATAGTATCCCAGCACATCAATTCGGTTTTCGCGAAAAGCATGGAACTATCGAACAGGTGAACCGCATAACATCAGAAATTCGAACAGCATTCGAGAATAGGGAGTACTGCACTGCGGTATTTTTGGACGTCTCTCAAGCATTCGACAGAGTATGGCTTGACGGCCTAATGTACAAAATCAAAATAATGCTCCCTAATAGCACGCATAAACTCTTGAAGTCATATCTTTACAACAGGATATTTGTAGTGAGATGCAATACCGTCATGTCAGCTGAACATTATATCGAAGCTGGTGTTCCCCAAGGCAGCATTCTCGGGCCGACTTTATATCTACTCTACACTTCTGATATCCCTACCAGTAGACAACTGACTATGTCTACGTTTGCCGACGACACCGCGATCCTTAGCCGATCTAAATTTCCACAACAAGCTTCAGCGCAACTTGCGACCCATCTAGACGCTGTAGAGAAATGGCTCTCAGACTGGCGTATAAAAGTAAATGAGCAAAAATGTAAACACGTAACTTTTACCTTAAATAGACGAAATTGCCCCAACCTTACACTAAACAACACCGTGCTTCCCCAATCAGATGAAGTAACGTATCTTGGCGTACATCTCGACAGACGGCTCACCTGGCGTACGCACATTGAAGCTAAACGAACTCACCTAAGGCTGAAGGCAAACAGTCTGCATTGGCTTATAAACTCCCGCTCCCCCCTTAGTCTGGATTACAAGGTCCTGCTCTATAACTCCGTTCTGAAACCAATCTGGACTTATGGCTCTCAGTTGTGGGGGAGCTCCAGCAACAGCAACGTAGAGATCGTGCAAAGAGCCCAAGCAAAGATCCTTAGAACTATCACCGGGGCACCGTGGTACGTTCGGAGTGAAAACATTCAGAGAGACTTGAATATACTTCCCGTCCGAGATGAAATAGCACAACACATGGAAAATTACTACATCAAGCTGTCGAACCATCCAAATCACCTTGCTAGAGCACTAACATTAGTGTGCAGCCGTTCCCGCCTTCGTCGTAACGACCGTCCCATCCAGCGACAATTACTAGGACCGCCTACCATAAATACAGTTTAAGAAACTGTTAGAATAATGTAGTATTTTTAAGATTTAAACACATTTTGTTAGTCTCGTAAGAGAAGATTCAAAATATAAAACATACAGTAAAAAAAAAAAAAAAAAAAAAAAAAAAATGGTGCACCAAAGATTGTAGCGACGCTGCGAAATTACGGGAAGTTATCGAAATGTTCAATATAATATTGAGAATATGTAAAAGAATTGTTGCTTCTTGGACTCGGTATGATCAGAAAAAATCGTGAATTGTACAATGTAATATGATTGGCTAAATGTAATGGAGTTAATTGTCCTCCAAAAATGCATATCAGTAAATAGCGGAAAGTGCTCATCATGGTCGTCGAAAGTTTGATTTTGCGGAGTCTTCATCTAGAACTAAGCGACGTCGTATAGCTCAGCTAATTGAAATGGATGAGTCTACTGTTTCTGCTTTCCGCATTGAAAATCAGCAAGAACAACAACCGTTAATAGAAGCAGATCCCACTGAAGTAATTCCCCTAATAATGAAGACCGCCATATTCAATAGTCAAAGATGCTTATAAAGAATTTCGTTAATAGCAAAATGTCGCATCATTGAAAGCAAAAACAGTATATATAATATATTATCGAAATATCACATCATTTATCATTTCAATAATGAACGGCATTACTATTTTTATATACTTTTTTCTCTTCTACTTGGTTCATCGAAGAATAAAGACGTGTCCGTTAATAAAGTGTTTTATTTTGAAACCATATGTAAATATATGAAACGTGGATGTTAATACACTACAAGGATAAATTAAGGAAAATATAATGTCTGACCCACCGTTGTGGGGCCAAATTCCAATTTCTTGTAATATCAGCCCCTTGTTGGGTGCCAGAATTACTTGCAGCATGCCGCGCCGCCACACTGCTTTTGTTTCTATTTGCGTGTGCGGCTCCGTGATCATCATCACCAGCCGAGCGGGACCCTTTGAACCCTTAGCTCTTCCGGGATGTGGGGGGTTGTTGCTGTCACTGGTGATCGCTATGCTAGCGGTGAATTATTATAGAGTTCCTCATCAAATATGCATGAGACGATCCTCATGCGAATACAACAAAAGGCATACATGCCTAAAACAAAACCAAGCAAACTATGGCCAATTAAACAAACTAATTTGAAGCTGAAAAGAAAACTCACAAGAATAGTAGTGTACCTAAATGGAGAGGTCGAAGGTGTTGATGTCACTCTCCTTGTTCGCTACCCACCCAGCCATAGTCTAATGTACTTTTAAGGGAAGACCCCAAACGCAGCTTTTTATTTACCCCTTTTTATGCTCCCATGTCATCAGAAAAGAAAACTTAGTATTTCATCATCATTATAAAGTTTAATTATTCAAGCAGAAATAAACGGATATTCAGTACATGCATAATAATGAATAGTTATTTTAACAAAATGTATCCAGATTTGCCAAATAACCTAGAGTATAACTTAGTATTAGAATATGTGTACAAGTATAAGTATCAGTATGAGTGCCCGTAAATATGTATAAGAAAATCGTTCAAGTATTTAGAATTGTTAATTGTGTTTAGGCTACTGCATGCTAAATAGTATCCAAACTTTTAAGGTATACGTTTTATAATATTATTTTAGTTGTAATTATTTATTCATTTCATGTTTTTGCTCTCAGCAACGAGGTTTGAGAACAACTAGATGGTAGTACGTATGTGAGCAAGTAGGTTTTAGAACAACTTCATTTGCGTAGCGTTACGTTCATAAGCAGCACGACTATTTTGTTTAATATCCTCTCGCAACAATTGTATCTGATCCCTTGGATTCAGCAGGGGTGACTCTTCTAATACAGATATTTTTTTCAGTAACTTGTAATCACCAGCATGGTTGATCATATTAAATCCGAATAAAGCTTAATACGGCGAACATCCAATCGCTTAATGTAAAGAGGATCGTAGAGCTGAAGAAATATGGGTCAGGTTTGTATCCCACTCTGTCTGATCAGTTCGAAGATACAAGCGAACAGCTGCTAGCAAAGAGCGATTAACCCTCTCGGCAGTATTGCTTTGAGGCGAATATAAAGCAGTGAAAGTATGAATTATTCCAAATTTTGTTAAAAATGATTTAAAATCATTCGATTTGAATTGAGATCCATTGTCACTTACAATGATCTCAGGAACACCAAACTCTGCAAAGATTCGTTTTCCAAGAAATTCGATAACAGCTGCTGTTGTGAATTTTTTTAACGGACATAGCCAATGATATCGACTGAAATGATCATGGACGATGAGCAGCATATGAGCATATGACCC
The DNA here is from genome assembly GCA_019972355.1 of Drosophila kohkoa. NCBI lineage: Eukaryota > Metazoa > Arthropoda > Insecta > Diptera > Drosophilidae > Drosophila > Drosophila kohkoa. The sequence goes on along the minus strand of BJEL01000057.1, from coordinate 596,763 downwards.
TTTTTGCTTCGTGGATAAGGACCAAGTATGTCAATATATAACTTTTGAAAAGGCCTACACGATATACTTTGCTGACCCATTGGAGGTCGTAACGTCATATTTGGCGCTTTCGTTTCTTTGCAAACATCACATTCACGCTCATATTCCCGTACTTGTTTAGATAGCCCTGGCCAATAGAAGTGCCTTCGCAATCGTTCAATAGTTTTCTGCATTACACCGTGAGAAGATACTACGTGTCGATGCCAGATGATGGCAGGTGTGACCACTCAAAACAGCTGACAGTGTGGTCGCGATCAATTGATATCGATAGTGACAAAGCTAGTATACTGTGCGTGTGACCATGTCACACGCGCAGTCACACTGATCTAGTTTAACCTCACGTTGGTCACCCTGCCCTCTTTTAGTGCTTTTTCCTATTACATATGTTTCTATTCTGACCGGCACAACAAGTGCATTTTTTAAGATTGCAATAAAAGAATTGTAAAGTTTCAAGGGTTAAAGTGTTATTATTAATCTGAAGACGCCCCCCTACACATTTTGGTCCTTCGAGCCGGATATTTGGATATCGCTCGACCCCAGCAAGCAATTGGTTGTCAAGATAAGTAATACACTTTTTTCTCCATACATTTTGTGCAAGTGTCGTGTTCGGGCCATATTCTTTTTCCTTGTACCTTATATATATGTGACACAGCATATATATAAGTACATAAGCGTTCTACCGGCTTTCTTTCCGCTATCTTTTCTATTTTGTGTATACTTTGCACAGTATATATATATATATATATATATATATATTCTTATATGTATATGTATGTGTAAGTATCTATACAGTTTAAAAGAGTTCGCTTATATTTTACGATTTGGCCGCTGTTGTATGTACTTTGTTACATTTCTGTCGTTTCGCGTTTGTCTGCTTTTTTGACACACTCCAGTGTATGCAACCTCTTCGTGTTATTTTACTCTAAATAACAAGGAAGTTGCACTCTATTAAAGACAAACGCGCGTAGATCCACTACACTCCATATATATATATATATGTATATATACATATACATACGACACATATACATCCACATACGACACACATACATACACGAACACTTCCATAAGGAATGTACCGAAAAGAAACTGCACACTTTCAATTGTGAAAAGCTCTCAGTGGGAGCTTTCGATCATGCCATGCGGTGTACCGTTAGAAAGCTCTATTAATTCTGCGTTGTTTGCATGTTCTCTTTTCACTATTTGTTTTGCACATTTCGCAATGCCTCGTATTGAAGAACACGTCCGTCAAAAAATTGTGCACAATTACTGCACAGAAAACGGTGTTAGCCAAACGCTATAAAGTAAGCGTTAATAGTGTTAAGAATATTATTATCAAATTTGGGAAGACATGTTCTCTAAAAGATTTGCCAAAAACTGGCAGAAAAAAAGGTCCAAGGGATGCCAGCGTCGATAAGAAGGTTGTTGATGCGAGCGCATTGCTAAGTGAGAGGCACACCTCCGCTCCGCCGACCGAAAAGCACTCAAAGCTTTTTCGCTCACTAGCAATGCGCTCAGTGCCTAAGAATGCACTCAAGCTCCAGTGCTCTCAACTTCTCTCTCCCACAACTCACCACCGCTGAGCCGCGCTCAGCATAGATCAACGAAAAGCCGTCGGCATTTCTCTGAAGTTCAGTTTCCAACCACGTCTCTTTTCGATCGGTATAATTACCCAACTCTGTGCGCCACAAAAACCCGCCAAGTTTACAAATAAATCTACAATATATATTTAGTGAAAAAAAACGCGAGTGTGTTTTTATTTCGGGAAGCAAAGACAGTTCTGGATCTTTTCAGCGCCCCCACGAACATTGGTCCTTCGAGCCGGATCTTCAATCAATTTCAACGGTATTCCAGCATACATCCGCAGATAAGTACCACTAGTTTTTGCTTCTTTCCTATTCCTTCTACCACGGTCGTCCGCCCCTCCAATTCCGCCATATTGCGCAAAGGTTTTTCCAATAGCCTTTGCCAATTGCCTTCTTTTTTCTTCGGACGACCTTTTCCATGGTTTTTTGCCTAAGTACAAATATAATAAATAATTATATCTGTTTTTTCCGCCAATCGCGTACGTAGGTATGCATGTGTGTTTTTTCCTTTTTTTTTGCAAGTGCAAGTGCAGTGACAAGTGTAAATTATCCAGAGAGAAACATTTTTTAAAGTGCGAAGATCATATATTGTATACTCCATACATATATGTATAACCATACGAATTAATTAATTTAAATCCAAGTGTGTACCAGAATTTCGTTTTGCTTAATTCTGATCCGTTATTTCTTGTACGTTTGTATGTCGCGGTAATTGCCGACATACATACATACACACATATTTCGGTGCACTCTCTTTTGTCCGCAAGCGCACCAGCTTGCAGCCGCAGCCGCGCTCTCTCAACACACACACACGCACTCTTGTGCATTCGCTGTTGTCCGCACTTGCTCTCGCTCTCTTTTGTGTTACATACAAACATACATGCACTTCGCTTGCTTAGACGTTGGCAGCGCAGTGCAAGCATACATACATACATACGTACATACTGATGTGCATGCTTAACCGCGTGTATAAGTACTTCTGCGAGTGAAGTAACAGATTGGCAGGGCAGCGGTAGTCGCACTCGACATACCCTACCCTCTTTTTTTTAATTTTTTTTTTGCCAAGTGATTTATTTAGTGTGTGTATTTGAGAGCAACTCCCAGCTCAAGTGTCGGTGTATAGGCTTACTCCAGTCAGTGTCCCACACACATAGACATACACACACACATATACACACCTATATATAAATACACTTCTCCTTCCACCACATATCCATATACAAATATATAAATAAGTTTTTGTTTTTTTTGTGACAATTTATTTATTATTTTTTCCATCCAGCGCATTTTTAACCACATTTGTGTTTTTTCCAGCATATTGTGTTTTTGTGGTATTTTTCCGTGCTTTTTTTTGTTCTTGTTTTCGACAATCGTTTGCTTGATTGTCGCGGGAATTTTCCCCCGCCCCCTTTGCGTTCGTTGCCTGTGTCCGCAGTCCGTACCCATTTGGGTACAAAATACCTCAGCACTACCTGTGGTATTTTTTCTAGTATTTTCTTTGGTATTTTTTTTTACTAGTTGCTACGTGCCTTCCGTTTCGTTTCCACCTTCTGGGCCGTTTCCGGATTAAAAAAAAACCAAGTTCCATTTGGTATTTTTTTTTTTGTATATTTTTCTGTGATTTTCTGGTTTTCTAACCAGCTGCTTCCTATCTTCCTTGCGTAGCATGTCAACGGGCAAACCTGATAAGACTAAAGCTAGACTGTCCGTGCCTTCTACTAGCGCCGCTAGAGTTTCGAGTAACCTCCCTTTTCCTAGATCCAAGGGGGAATCGGCTCTTCGTGCATCCAGCACATCGCCAGTTCACACCAAAAGGGAGGTCCCCGCACGGTCAGCTAGTGTTTCGCCCACTTCCGGTACCAAGCCTCTGATCCTCGTCACGAAACCTCCGTCTGTTCCTAAGACCAAGGTTGCTTCCGACCCAATTCCTCGGCCAATTGTTACTCGTTCACAAAGCAAAATGGCACACAATGTAGTAGATTCGGCATTGAATAAGTTCATCGCCGCGACTGACCGTATAAGTCACTTTGCGGCGCGACTTAACAATGCTTCTACTGACAGCGCGTCCCTGTACACGTGCCAGGTCCGGAGGGACCAGATGCGTGCCTTGTGGGACAAGGTCGAGAAGTAGTACGAGGCTTGCTCCTGCGTCACGTCGGATGAAATGACGACAGACGAGTTGCCTACCATTCAGGCAAAATATGATTACTGCTACATTCTCTATGAGCAGTCGTCCGCTCAGCTAAGTGAGCAAATAGCTGATGCCTCCCAGGCACTCACTCCCCGTACACCCGTACAACCCCAAGCCGTGTCGTTCGTGTCCACAGGGTGTCGCCTACCTCCGTGCGACACCGAATTTTTCGGAGGCGATTACACTCGCTGGCCCACCTTCCGAGACTTATTCACGGCTATTTATATCCGAAATCCAAGACTGTCGGAAGTTGAGAAACTTTTCCATCTCAACTCCAAGACCAGCGGTGAAGCCCATGCCATTGTGTCAAAGTCTCCTTTGACCAATGAGGGGTTTCAGTCAGCGTGGTCCAGCTTGACTGAGCGTTTCGAGAACAAACGGTTGCTCGTGAACAGTCAGCTGCGAATCCTTTTCAATTTGCCCGCCATTGGGCAAGAGTCGGGTGCAGCCATTCAGGAGTTGCAGAGCACCATCCAAGGGTGTTTGACGGCCTTAGAGCACTCAAAGATCAACACGGAGAATTGGGATTGCATCCTGGTTTTCCTGTGTTCTTCGAGGCTCCCCAAATTGACCCTTTCTCTGTGGGAACAGGCCCTACAAAATAAGAGCGACATTCCTACGTGGGTTGACATGAACGCTTTCCTTCTAGAGCGGTATCGCACCCTAGAAGCGATAGCGGAAGTGTCAGCCAGCACGAGCGCTCCGACGGTTCCACGGGCCTCACGCAAGGAGGCCCCCGTCGCCAAGCAGGTCAACTCCTTTGAGAGTCGGGTGACTTCAAAAACCCAGTCCTGCAAGTTGTGTTCCCGGGAGAATCACCCGATTCGCTTGTGCCCTCGTTTCCTCCAGATGGGTATCAATGATAGGGTCAATTATATAAAGCAACAGAAGCTGTGTCTAAATTGTTTCGCACGAGGCCATATCCTGGCCGAGTGCACAAGTGCGCACAGCTGCTTTACCTGCAAGGGTCGTCATCATACACTCTTGCATCGAGTGAGCCCGGCGCCGACAGTCGCAACCCCCATTCCACCTCCAGTACAGTCCACCTCCACCCAGTCAGCTAACGTCCAGTCATTCGTGGCAGTTAACACACAAGGTGTTCTGCTCAGCACAGCTGTCATTCACGTATGCCATCTCGGCGTCCGCTATACAGCTCGGGCTCTGATTGACTCCGGATCAGAAGCCACCTTCCTCTCAGAGAAGCTGTTCAAGCGCTTGAGGATGCCGTATACATCCGTGCAAGCCCGTGTTTCTGGGCTGACGCAAGCTGTGGCAGCCCAGCCCCGAAAGTTTTGCCAATTCTTGATTGGCTCCCCGGTCAGACCAGATTTGCAGATCGAGGCGTCGGCGTACGTCCTCCCCCAGTTAGCGGGGAATCTGCCCTCATGTTCCGTCCCACAAACACTCCTCGAGAATCTGCCCAGCATCCAGCTGGCAGACCCCAAATTCCATGAGAGTTCGCAGATTGATGTGCTCCTAGGCGCTGACATCCTCCCGTCCATTCTGCTCGGCGGCTCTCACCCTAATATTTGTGGGACCCTCCTCGGTCAAGAGACCATTTTCGGTTGGATCCTGACTGGCCCTGTGTCGGGATCCATTTCAAAATCCATTTCGTCCTTTTCAACTCCGCCATTGGAGGAACTCCTCTCCAAATTTTGGGAGGTGGAGGACCTGCCGGCTAGCCCAGCAAAAGAATCTGACCTTTTTTGTGAGGCTAACTTCAACGCCACGACCGTGCGAACCTCAACGGGTCGCTACATGGTCACGCTCCCGTTCCGCGATCCTGGTCACGTTGACCTGGGTCACTCGAGGGCTACCGTTCTCGCTCAGTTCCTGAGAAACGAGAGCCGTTTAAAGAGGAACGACTCTCTGATGGAACAATATGACTCCGTTATTCGAGAGTATCTGGATTTGGGTCACATGACTCAAGTTCTCCCATCCAGTTCCGGCAACTACTATTTGCCGCATCACGCTGTTCTCAAGCCCGACAGCACCACTACAAAGCTTCGCGTTGTATTCAACGCCTTCAGCCCGACTTCAAACGGGAAGAGTCTGAACGACATCCTCTACACTGGGCCAATCCTTCAATCCGACCTGACCATTCAAATCCTGAAATGGAGGTTCTTCCAATTTGTCTTCAACGCTGACATCACCAAGATGTATCGGCAAATCCTTGTGGATCCCAAACACACCCGGTTTCAAAGGTTGCTCTTCCGTACTCCAGACGAGAAGTTATGTGACTTTGAGCTCAACACAGTCACCTTTGGAGTGAACTGTGCTCCGTACCTGGCTATCCGCGTTCTGCATCAACTTGCGAGTGATGTTCGCGACCGGTACCCCCTCGCTAGTGACATCATCGTCAATTATATGTAGAAGAATCATTTAAATTAATATTTTCCATTATGATTCTTATTATTTAGTAAAAGCGTAGCGAGTCGCCAATGTCTCTCGGTCCGTCTTCTTCTTCACTGACGCTTCGAGAATAATCGCGCCACGCTCAGCCCGTATAGCCGTCCCGCTCGGACCTCGCCTTCACCAATCAACCATCCTTTTTCTTCATATCTTTATTTAGCGTTTCTTAACACTAACAATGTTCTTAACATTTACATTACTAATCTAATTATGCTAATTTAACAGTCATGGGAATTCAAACTTTACAATTTAACTGTCTGTTCCACGACACGGCCTTCCTGACTCTCACACGACCTCGTGTGCATTATCAATTTTAAGCATCAAGTTTGGCACCATGTCTTATATCTCTTATTAAATTTCAACTTTTCTTACTGTACTTATTCTTAGTCATGATATTTTGCAGAACATACAATCTAGTTTTATTTTACACTTCAAATGACAGTTTCAGTAGAAACTCGCCCATTTGGCTACCGATTTTATCATTACATGGTTCTCGGGCTCTTGCCGCCACTCTGCGACGCTATGCACCTGCAGTGCCTTGACCTTTCACTTGATCAACCATCCGCCACAAACAATTTCATTAACATGAACATTGCTGCTTGGACCAGCCCCCATGTAAGATGTTCCCTGCACCCTCGGTGGCAGAGATGGTCAGATGATCTACGTCTTTTTCACCGCAATCATCCCTGTCTGATGGCTTACGTCTCTGTTAACGTTGTCATCCTCTTCAATCATTTCAGACTCACTCATCCGGCATTTTCCGCAAGCTTTCGTGCGCATACTTGTATGTTCTTTTATTTATCAATGACTTCAGCAGATATCTGTCACCTTCCAACAGCTCAATCACCACAAATGGCCCTTTGAACTTTGGGTCAAGTTTAGTCTGATGCCGCTCTTCACATTTTAATAAGACATGATCGCCAACCTTGTGCTTCACAATTTTCGCCTTATTGAAATCAACTCTCTCTTTCTCGTACACTGCATTTTTATCGATATTTTCTATGGCTCGTGTTCGCGCATCATTAATATCAACTTCGCTCTCTTCATTTAAATTTACCATACCTAGTGGTCTCGCCTCTTTGCCTATTAACAGTTCTAATGGGCTGAATTTTGTTACACGATTACTTGTGCAGTTCATAGCAAGCTGCACATCTTTCAAAGTATCCTGCCATGAACGCTCCCCTGTTTCTACAGCCGTCAACATTCCCTTCATCGTGCTCATGACACGCTCCACCTGTCCATTAGCTCGACTAGCGCCTGTGGCTATTAAATGCAACTCGATTTTATTTGACATACAGAACTCACGAAATTTACTACTTGCAAAACTTCTACCTTGGTCTGCAATTATGCGATTGGGTACTCCAAAAAGTGATATGCTTGATTTCACTGCTTTGATACAATTTTCTGTATCCAAATTAAGGGTATGATACAAATAAACAAACTGTTTACTAAGTTCATCAATCTGTACTATCACATACTTTTTCATATCGTTTTTACCGCTAATATCTATATGTATAGTAGGCCATGGAATTTTTACTTTGGGAATAGGATGCATCTCCATTTGCACCTTGCCTGACGTTGTCTTAGAAATCTTACATGTTATGCAATTTTCAACAAACTTTCGGGTATATTTCGACATATTCTCAAACCAATATTGCTCATAAACTTTGTCAAGGGTCTTCTGCCAACCAAGATGCATTATTGTCTCGTGGACATTATTAATGACGGACCATCGAAAGGCGCGAGGAATAACAGGCAAACAGCGAGTTTTGCCATTTCTTTGTATATTGCGGTATAATAGTCCGCCTCTCATCTCGTATGTTCTTGCTAAATCATCTGACATTTCACCTGAATTTAGCTGTGCCACAATACCAACTATATCTTGATCGCGTTGTTGTTCAGCGATTAGCCAATTGTCTGTAATTTCGGCTAAGTCTACTCACACCTCAGTTACTTTGTTTAGATCAATAGATTTACTTGGAATTGGATTACGGGACAGGAAATCTACATGTGCTTCCCTTGCGGTACTCAACATGGAAATCAAATGATTGTAAATAAGCCCACCAACGGTGTACTCTGGGCGTCAATTCGATTTTGGTACGACTTGCCTTTAGTGAATTACAATCTGTATGGACTACAAATTTTCTACAATGCAGATAGTGACGGAAATGTTTAACAGCATTGTACACCGCCAGCATTTCCAACTCATAAGAATGATATTTGATTTCAGCTGCAGTAGTACACTTACTGTAATACTCTACCACCCTGCACTTGCCATCAATTTCATGCACAAGCATCGCACCATATCCATCTTCACTCTTCTCTGGTCAATGCTTGAATAATATTTTGGCGTATCTGTTCATGCTCCTTGTTCCAAATGAAATTACTATTTTTAGATGTTAACTTATATAACGGTTTCATTTGCTCAGAGAAAAGTGATACGAATTGCCGGAAGTAAGATGCTAGATCTATAAATTGTCTGAGTTGGGTAACTGAACTTGGCTAATAAGGCTTCTATTTTTCTAGCGTTGGGTTTAATTTCACCATTTAAGATATTCAATTCCGGTTTGGAGAAATGCACACTTTTTAATATTGAAGGAAAATTGGAACGGCTCACCATTTTGAAACATCACTCCCTGCGGTTTAGACATAGCACATATGTCGACTCTCTTAACGCTGCTGTCTTTTGATGTAGTTGCATAATTGGTACATGTAGATGCAATGTGTCCTACATTGCCACATTTGTAGCATGTAACGCCTGATCTGTCGCGTCCAGTCACCGGTTTGCCATATGGTTGTTTTGCTTTAGTTTCGGTTTTCTCTTCTGCGATCCTCTTACGACATTCTCGCATTTTGTGCCCAGGCTTGCCACAATGATATTAAACTGGAGTTTGCATTTTCTGCTTCTTTGACTCTGGTCCAAGATCCGCACCTGAATGTTCGATTCGCTTTCCGAATGTATAAGCCTGTAATTTGCTGCTGCAATTCGCTGCGCGTCTTAATCGTCTTTGTGTACATGAGACTCTGTAGTCTTGTGTCAATTTGCGATGCGGGTGCCATCACGAGCGACACTGCGACTTCAGCTGTCATCGAGCTCCATTTCGTCATCAAAGACGTCACAAGGCGGCTACAGTAGACAGATAAGCACTCGTTTGCATTCGGGCGTCCGTTTAACATGTTGAAAAAAAGTGGCGGCTGGAGTCTCTGCGCTTTCATATCTCTGCATGAATAGTTCGTCAAATTGCGACCAAGTCATTCCCGCAAAGCAAATTTGCGACAGCCATTGTGACGCACTTCCAATAAGGGATTTACTTAGAGTCATCACCAATGCACTGCCCTTTAATGGATGCTCAGTCATGATCATATTCGCAGTTTTGCACCACGCTGCCGCGTCCGCACCAGCAGCTTCGGGGTTGAACGTAGGCAGCGTCACAGAAGTTTCGTGCATTATTGTTGTTGTAGTGTTTACCGGCGTCTGCATGGCCTTCAGCAATTCCATAAACTTGTTATTTTGTGCCTCCAACACCCGTAGCACATTTTCAGGATGCTGTGGCTGTGGCGATCCCACTTCTGATGTAGAAGAATCATTTAAATTAATATTTTCCATTATGATTCTTATTATTTAGTAAAAGCGTAGCGAGTCGCCAATGTCTCTCGGTCCGTCTTCTTCTTCACTGACGCTTCGAGAATAATCGCGCCACGCTCAGCCCGTATAGCCGTCCCGCTCGGACCTCGCCTTCACCAATCAACCATCCTTTTTCTTCATATCTTTATTTAGCGTTTCTTAACACTAACAATGTTCTTAACATTTACATTACTAATCTAATTATGCTAATTTAACAGTCATGGGAATTCAAACTTTACAATTTAACTGTCTGTTCCACGACATATATGTACGTCGATGACGTCCTAGCAGGAGCTCACACTAAGCAGGCTGCGGTGTCTGCTATAGATGAGCTTCGAACAGCGCTCGAGAGTGCTGGGTTCCCTTTGCGTAAGTGGACCTCGAACTCGAGAGATGTGCTGAGAAGAATCCCTAAGGATCACTTGCTCTGTGAAGACTTCCTCGAGATCGACGAAGCTAGTGTCGCAAAGACGCTAGGTATTCGTTGGCGGGCCACGTCCGACGAGTTCTTTTTCGTCACCGCCGAGATGGTGTCTAAACCATCTTTTAGCAAGAGAGTAGTCCTGTCGCAGATCGCCAAGTTGTTCGATCCTGCAGGTTGGCTTGCTCCCGTGGTCATTTAGGCCAAGATTTTTATGCAAGAAATCTGGAAGCAAGAAATCGGCTGGGACGACTCCTTACCGGCGGATCTCACAGAGCAGTGGACCAGTTTTCTGCGAAACTATTCGTCCTTGCAGGACATCCGCATTCCGAGATGGACCAACTTCACTCCCGGCGCAAAAATCCAATTCCACGGGTTTTGCGACGCCTCTCAAAGCGCGTATGGAGCCGCTCTTTACGCACGTGTGGAAACAGCTGGACAAGTGTCTGTGAGCCTTCTAGCAGCGAAGACTAGAGTTGCACCTATTAAGACGGTCTCTCTACCTCGTCTTGAGCTGTGCGGAGCACTCCTGTTGGCAGAATTATCCGCCGCCCTCCTACCACATTTTCCCACCCCCGACGCTGAGACGTACCTGTGGACAGATTCCACTATAGTTCTGGCATGGTTGGATAAGCAGCCATGCAAGTGGACCACTTTCGTGGCGAACCGAGTGGCCAAGATTCACTCGGTGAATGGCACCTGGCAACATGTTCGTTCCGAACACAACCCAGCCGACCTGGCAAGCCGCGGTGTTTCGCCGCAAGAGCTATTGGCCAGTCGCCTTTGGTGGCAGGGGCCTGAATGGCTGACGCACTCACCAGCGCAGTGGCCTTCACCAGTCATTGGGCTCGATACTGAATTGGAGTGTCGAGCGGTGTAGGTCCATGCAGCTCAGGTCCTATGTGAGGACTTCCTCGACCGTTTCTCCAGGTTCGATCGAGCGCTCCGAGTGTTTGCGTATGTGCGAAGGTTTGCCCAGCGTTGCCGCCATCCCAAGGTCTCGTTTCAAGAGCTTGCATCAACTCAAGAGAGGCTGATTGTACAGGCTCAGAACCGGGTATACACGAAAGAGTGTGCTTCCCTCCGGTCCCATAATCGTTTAATCGGGTCAAGCGATATCCTAAGCTTGAATCCGTTCCTTGACAAGCAAGGTGTCCTGCGTTCCTGTGGACGCGTAAGAGCATCCACCTCCTTATCCTACGACGAACGGCATCCAATAATTCTCCCGTTCGGCTGCGTGTTTTCACGCCTCCTGGTTTCCTTCACGCATCACGTCTCCCTCCATGGAGGCAACCAATTGGTGATGCGGCTGGTCCGAACCAAGTTCTGGATTCCCAAGCTATGGAACTTGGTGAAGACAGTAATTAGTGCATGCAAGACCTGCGTGATTCATCGCCGCAAGTTCGAGTCGCAGCTGATGGGTGATCTCCCAACCGCTCGGTCGACTTTTTCGCGACCTTTCACTAACTCCGGAGTAGACTTCGCCGGTCCCTTCGACGTCAAGAGCTACGTTGGACGGGGCTGCAAGATTACGAAGGGTTACGTATGTGTCTTCGTGTGCTTCAGCACGAAGGCAATCCATCTTGAGGCGACCACGAATCTGACAGCGGAAAAGTTCTTGGAAGCTTTCTCCCGATTCGTGGCACGGCGCGGGTGCCCTCTTCACATGTACTCTGACAACGGGAAAACGTTCGTCGGAGCCTCCTCCATTCTCTCCAAAGAATTTGTGGAGAGCACCCGCAACCTCACAGCCATCAAGGTCTTGCATGGCATTTCAACCCACCTGGTGCCCCTCACATGGGGGGTCTCTGGGAAGCAGGCGTCAAGAGTTTCAAGACGCATTTCTACAAGACGGTTTCCTCCGTAAAACATACGTTCGAGGAACTTTCCACCCTCCTGTCTAAAATTGAAGCATGCCTCAATTCGCGGCCTTTGTCTCCCATGTCAGAGGATGTGAGCGACTTGGCGGCACTTACTCCCGGTCATTTCCTGATCGGGGGTCCGCTACTCTCCATGGCGGAGCCAGAGTCCAGAGAGGATGTGGAGTCCATCCGCAACCGCTGGCAACGGCTCAAGGCTCTCCATCAGCATTTTTGCGTGCGATGGAAGAACGAATATTTGAAGGAATTGCACAAGCGGAAATCGGTGACATGGTGGTCATCAGAGAGGAGAATATACCACCACAAGAATGGTGCCTCGGGCGTGTGCTGACCGCTTGCCCAGGTGCTGATGAAAGGGTCCGTGTGGTAGACATCCAGACGTGTCGTGGTGTTTTCCGCCGACCAGTTGCAAAGCTGGTCCTCCTTCCTACGGGACGCGCGCTCTGAGTCACCTATTCTTCTCTCTACTGCCATCCACTATCCTGTGGTTTTCTCTTCCGGCTTAGGCAATTCATCCCGCGCCATGTTCTTCATTTAATCTATTGTTTTTGTTCTTTTTCTCTTCCTTTTGTTTTTTCGTTTTTTTTTGGTTTCATCCCGTTACAGTTTACCATGGCGTCCTCCAGAAGATCATCCTGCTCCCTCTCCGACGGAGTGAGCTTGCGAGGGCTCTTCTCGCCAGCGCGCTCCATTTCGCCTCCGACTGCCGGCTCTCCGCCGAGATAAGTCGCCCCGATGGAGTCCGAGCCCTCTCCAGCACCGGTGGCACCGGTTACTCCGCGTGGAGTTTCCGTGCCTCGCCAGGCCGCCCCCCCAGCGGGGTGAGTATGTGCCTCCCGGCACAAACTCGTTCCGCTGTAGGGTGTGCCGCGGTGTCCACGCGCTGCGCAAATGTCCACGGTTTGCACAGCTGACGCCAGAAAAGCGGCTCCGGGCAGTACTTGTCAATAAGTACTGTCCCAACTGCTTGGCTCATCAGCACTCCGGGGGCACTTGCCGCAGCGGTGGACGGTGCAGGCATTGTGGTGAGGACCACCACTCCATGCTGCACATGCGGGATCCTAAACCCAAGCAGCGGTTGGCGCGACAACCGAGGGGCCGACGCGACCACCCGGCACCCACCAGAGGAGGACCATCGTCATCCCGGATGGACCGGCCCACTTCCCCACACACCAGGCCCGTGCCTAGCCCCGCCTTGTCATTGACGGCACTACTCCAGTGCAAGGGAGTCAGTATTCTCCCCACCGCGGCGGTCTGGCTAGTCACGGGGAAGACGGTCTTCGAGGCGCGAGTGCTCATGGATCCGTGCTGTCCTGTAAGCCGCATCAGCGAGTCGATGGCAGTGGCCATGGGCCTCTCCATCACTCGCATGGGCGCAGAAGGAGTATGCACGGCAACGTTGCGCTCCAAGACGTCACCCATGAGCCGGGAGGTCGTCTTCAAAACTGATCCGCAGCTCCATACAACGACGCCCACCAGGACTGTCACACCAGCCGGGCCCAGTTCTTTCAGCAACCTCGTGTTGGCTGACAAGGACTGGTTCCGCTCGGCATCGGTCTCGGCAGTCTTGGGGGCTGATGTGTACCCTGACGACGTGCTACCAGGTATCCTCCCGGGCCAAGGCGGACTGCCTATGGCGCAGAATTCCACGCTGGGCTGAATTCTGTCAGGCACGTGCTACTAGCAGTTTCCGTTGCAATCCCAATATTGCAAGGGGGGAGAATGTTGATGCGAGCGCATTGCTAAGTGAGAGGCACACCTCCGCTCCGCCGACCGAAAAGCACTCAAAGCTTTTTCGCTCACTAGCAATGCGCTCAGTGCGTAAGAATGCACTCAAGCTCCAGTGCTCTCAACTTCTCTCTCCCACAACTCACCACCGCTGAGCCGCGCTCAGCATAGATCAACGAAATGCCGTCGGCATTTCTCTGAAGTTCAGTTTCCAACCACGTCTCTTTTCGATCGGTATAATTACCCAACTCTGTGCGCCACAAAAACCCGCCAAGTTTACAAATAAATCTACAATATATATTTAGTGAAAAAAAACGCGAGTGTGTTTTTATTTCGGGAAGCAAAGACATTTCTGGAACTTTTCAGCGCCCCCACGAACATATATACATATATATATAGTAATATATCCACCACCAGAATAATTTCTCGTACATGACAAACACTCATAATTATTCCCCTTCCAAATTCTTTCCCACAAATCATATCATAAACATAAACATTTGTCGCGACGGCACCAACTGTCACAAACAAAAAGATCCTATTACATTGGCGATCGTGCCACTTCCAAAAAATCCAAAGTCCATTAAAATTTTCCATTTACAACTTGAGGACTCAGCATTACTGCACTAACACAAAACATCACACGTATGTTAGCCCTAAGTCGTAATAAGAACTTTCATGTTAGAGCTCAGTATATTGTAAGTTTAGTTTTTAAAGACACTTTCCTCGCCTAAGACGCGTAGCCCGCGAGCTTATAAGTAACAATAAAGTAGTCTACTAAGTAAACAAAAATAAATCCTTGTGTTTTTATTTTTTTTACTGTTCGTGCACCGCGAACATCTAATTGGCGCAGCCGGTAGGATACGTCGTACTAGTTACTGAATCAACGAAGCAGTCGTGAACCGCTAGGACTCTAACATTGTCCTGGGTAAACGCGTCCTAGTTGTGAACTATACAAAACGTATCCGCAAAAAGAACATCTACGTGTGTGAGTGAATTATCAAAACGGCAATACAAAAAACATTGTAAAAACCCGTCATAATAAAAAACTCAAAAACCCGAACCACGTGTGTAAATCAATAACAAATCAAAAATGGCAACCGAACTAACAGAAGCACACTTAAACCAGTGTATAAATCAAATCAAACACGTGCCAGCGTTTGATAACGGAGCAGAAAATTTGTCGGCATTTATAAAGAGAATAGATTTTATTCTGTCTCTATACCCAACAACTGATGTACGCCAAAGCAGCGTAATCTTCGGTGCTATTGAACGACAACTGGATGGAGAAGCCTTGCGTACATCCCAGATTACGCAATCCTACAATTGGATGTCGCTGAGATCGTCCCTAATCGAGGAATTCAGGACACAGACACCTTATGAAGAGTTACTAAGAAGACTATACAACACCAACTGGAATGGAAGTCTACGTAAGTTCGTCGAAGAGCTCGAGAGAAAATCCTATATTGTTAGCAATAAGTTAGCACTAGACACTGACAGTAGCACAGCAATAATATACAGAAATGCACTAAAAATTACTACAAAAAATGTAATAACCAGAAAATTACCAGACAGGATATACATGACCTTAGCAAGGCATGATATAACTTCAATAAGCAAGCTAAAAGCAGTTGCTCAAACAGAAGGCATTTATGAGTCTTATGAGACTCAGAATAACCATAAAAGCGAAAACAGTAGTCGCAGAAATCAAAATAAATCTTACGCGAACTATTCAAACAATTTTCATCCAGATGATTCGTCCAATTCGAGACCACAAAACAATTACTCAAATTCAAATCAGAATAATCAAAACCTTCACCAAGAATTCAATAAAAAACTAAAAGAAGCTCAAACCCAAAACCCTTATAACTATTCGAGGGACACCTCAACAAGCCGTGGGCCTAACCCACCAATGAAAAGACAAAGGGAAAGCCAAAGTGGCCAGTTCAACATGGAGCAAGGTGAAAATTTTCATCAAAGTGCCTCGGAACAAAATGCAGAACAAACACACCATACATAAAAATCAAAATGAATGAAGTAAACCTAAAATGTATCATTGATACAGGTTCTTCAATAAACCTTTTAAAACAAAATAATTTCAGTTTTCCGACTTATAAAAATCCAATCAATGTCCAAACAATTAATGGCACTACTGAATTATCAGAAAGTATACTTTTTGGTCCCAGTAGACTTTGCCCAATAAAACAAAAATTTTACATTCATAATTTTTCTGAAAATTATGATATGCTATTAGGAAGAGAATACTTAAAAGCCAGTAAATCCCAAATTGATTATGAAAATGGCACAGTTACATTAGGAGAATATAAATTTAAATTTCAAAATGAAGAAGAAGAAAATTCTGAAGAATCTAACGCAGAAAACTATGCAAACCCACCTTTGACCGAAGATAGGCCCTTCAATTTCGCAATTGAAGATGAATTAAAGGAGTGTAATGAGTTCAGATTAGAACATCTTAACACTGAGGAGGTAGAAGAATTAAAAAAGGTTTTATACGAATTTCGCGATATTCAGTACCGGGAAGGTGAAAATTTGACTTTCACCAGTACGATTAAGCATTCAATTCAAACGAAACACGAAGACCCATTATATAAAAGACCCTATAAATACCCACAGGCTTACGATCAAGAAGTCAATAAACAAATCAACGAAATGATAGAGCAGGGCATAATTAAAAAATCAAAATCCCCTTATTGTTCGCCCATCTGGATTGTTCCA
This sequence comes from Drosophila kohkoa, assembly GCA_019972355.1. Taxonomy (NCBI): domain Eukaryota; kingdom Metazoa; phylum Arthropoda; class Insecta; order Diptera; family Drosophilidae; genus Drosophila; species Drosophila kohkoa. Next base: position 580,145 of record BJEL01000057.1, on the reverse strand, counting down.
AAGAAAATGGACGCTTCAGGAAAGCAAAAATTCCGGTTAGTCATTGACTACCGAAACCTCAATGAAATAACCATTGACGACAAATTCCCCATACCAAATATGGATGAGATCCTAGATAAGTTAGGCAAATGCCAATACTTCACTACGATCGATCTTGCAAAGGGTTTCCATCAAATCCAAATGGATCCCGATTCAATTGCAAAAACTGCCTTTTCAACCAAGCATGGTCACTACGAATTTACTCGTATGCCCTTTGGGCTTAAAAATGCTCCAGCGACTTTCCAGCGCTGTATGAATAACCTTCTTGAAGATCTGATCTTCAAGGATTGTCTAGTTTACTTAGATGATATTATTATCTACTCCACTTCATTGGAAGAGCACATATCATCCATTTCGAAAGTCTTCTCAAAACTTCGGGAAATTTTAAATTACAATTAGACAAATGCGAATTCATGAAGAAGGAAACTGATTTCCTCGGGCATGTAATCACCACGCAAGGTATAAAACCAAATCAAAACAAAATTAAAGCAATTGTTGAATTCCCAATACCAAAGACACCAAAAGAAATCAAATCATTCCTAGGTTTATGCGGATTTTATCGCAAATTTATACCCAATTTCGCAAATATTGCAAAACCCATGACAACAAAGTTGAAGAAAAACGCCACCATAAACATAAAAGATCCCACTTATGTGTCAGCATTTGAAAAATTCAAAGTTTTAATAACGTCCGATCCGATACTAGTTTATCCAAATTTCGAGAAACCATTCTCATTGACTACAGATGCTAGCAACTTCGCTATAGGCGCCGTTCTATCACAGGAACACAAACCCATTTGCTATGCAAGTCGAACTTTAAACGAACACGAATCAAACTATTCAGCTATAGAGAAAGAACTATTAGCTATCGTGTGGGCAACCAAATATTTCCGTTCTTACCTATTCGGTAGAAAATTCCAGATCTTAAGCGATCACAAACCACTAGTTTGGCTCAGTAACATTAAAGAACCAAACATGAAATTACAAAGATGGAAAATCCGATTAAACGAATACGATTATCAAATCAAGTATTTACCAGGAAAAGAAAATAACGTAGCAGATGCACTTTCACGTATAAAAATAGAAGAGAATTTCTTAGGAGAAGATGCAATTAGCACAGGAGCAACTATACATAGTGCTCAAGAGGACAGTCAATATCACATACCAATAACTGAAAGACCTTTAAACTACTTTAACAGGCAAATAGAATTCATAAAAGGTGATGATAATAAAGTTGAAACAAACCACTATTTTCATAAACTTAACATAAAAATTTCTTATAAGGAAATGAATAATCAATATGCTAAAGATATGATAAAGGAATATCTTTGCTCGAAAAAGAGTATTGTCTATTTTTATGACGAAATAGATTTTCCAATTTTTCAAAGAGCCTATTTAGAAATAATAAGCCCAAGTAATATAACTAAAATAATGAAAACAAGCTTAAAATTAATTGACTTACAAACCTTTGCAGAGTTTAAAGAATTAATTTTAAAAACACATAAAAAGTTGTTACATCCAGGTATAGAAAAAACAATAAATTGGTTTAAGGAAAAATATTATTACCCTGATTACCAGAAACTAATACAAAATCTAATTAATGAATGTGAAATTTGCAACATAGCCAAGACCGAACATAGAGATACAAAACTCACGTTTGAGATAACACCCGAAGTACTTAATGTTAGGGATAAATATGTTATAGATTTTTATATGATAGATAAGAAACAATTTCTTTCTTGTATAGATGTTTATTCTAAATTCACAACATTAGTTGAAGTTCAAAGTAGAGATTGGTTAGAAGCTAAAAGAGCTTTACTAAAAGTTTTCAATGAAATGGGATAACCCATAGAGATAAAAGCAGACAAAGATTCAGCATTCATCAGTGCGGCTTTGCAAATTTGGTTACAAGAAGAAGGCATAAAAATTAACATAACAACAAGTAAAACAGGAATATCAGATATAGAAAGGTTCCATAAAACTATAAATGAAAAGTTAAGAATAATAAGAAGCGACGATAATATAGAGAATAAAATAACAAAGTTTGAAACAATATTATATACTTATAATCATAAAACAAAACATAAGGCAACTAATAGAACTCCAGCAGATATTTTTATTTATGCAGGAACCCCTGAATATAACTCACAAGAGAATAAAGTAAATCAAATAAATAACCTCAATAAAAACAGAAGTGATTTTGAAGTAGATACACGATTTAGACAAGCTCCATTGGTTAAATCAAAAACAACAAATCCTTTCAAAAAGACAGGTAATATTAAAAAGCTTGATGAAAAACATTACGAAGAAACTAATAGAGGTAGAAAAGTTACACACTACAGATCAAAGTTCAAAAAGAAGAAAGTAATTAACAAAAGTAAATATGTTAATTCCAGCCCGAATGATGAAACATCCTAAATTGCTGATGTTACTTATATTATCAATTATTTGCACAACCATCAAATTCATTAATTTTTAACATTGAACATTTTACCGAATATATAGAAGATATCGAACTAGGCCTACAATTAACTCGCTTAGGAATATTTAATCCAAAATTACTTAAACACGATCAAATAGATCACATTAATCACGAAAAGTTGATGAATATTAAAACTTCTGCTTGGTTCAGTACACTAACAAATGAAATTTTCATCATGTCCCATATTCCATTGAGTAATCTTGAAACCAAAACTTTCCAAGTAATCCCTTACCCAGATAAGAATGGACAAATCATCAATGAAAGTGTTGAAGGAAAATTTTATTTACACAATAACTTTGTTTCGAATTCAATCTCTAAAAAGATCATAAATGACCAATGCATAACTAATATAATAAAACATGAAACTCCAGTTTGCACCTTTAATAAATATCGTAAACAAGAATTTATACAAATAGTAGAACCAAACATCATAATAACCTGGAACTTAACCAGAACCAAACTAAATCAAAATTGTAATGATTTAGAAATATACATCGAAAAAGATAAAAATAATAAAAATATTTAATTGTACCATTGAATTAAAAAATGTTAAAATTTCAAATAGAGCGCCACAATTTACAACTATTATGTTTACAGAATACAATGTAACTAAAATAGAACCACTATCACACATTGAAATAAAAGAAATGATTATGTATAACAATAGAGAAAACAATAATTATAAATATCCAATAATTATGATTGTATTAATTTTAATCCTCATTGTTATATACAACTTCGTGAATAAGAAAATTAAAACACTATTCAACATAATAACACAAAAATTTTGTATGAACACATGACACAGACATAAGTGCTAATGCTGAAACCGATAATATTGAAATTCCAGTCCCACTTATGTACCCCGAACTAAACGCTTGAGGACAAGCTAACCTCTATAGGTTGGGGGAGTAATATATCCACCACCAGAATAATTTCTCGTACATGACAAACACTCATAATTATTCCCCTTCCAAATTCTTTCCCACAAATCATATCATAAACATAAACATTTGTCGCGACGGCACCAACTGTCACAAACAAAAAGATCCTATTACATTGGCGATCGTGCCACTTCCAAAAAATCCAAAGTCCATTAAAATTTTCCATTTACAACTTGAGGACTCAGCATTACTGCACTAACACAAACACAAAACATCACACGTATGTTAGCCCTAAGTCGTAATAAGAACTTTCATGTTAGAGCTCAGCATATTGTGAGTTTAGTTTTTAAAGACACTTTCCTCGCCTAAGACGCGTAGCCCGCGAGCTTATAAGTAACAATAAAGTAGTCTACTAAGTAAACAAAAATAAATCCTTGTGTTTTTATTTTTATTACTGTTCGTGCACCGCGAACATCTAATTATATACATATACATACGATACATATACATCCACATACGACACACATACATACACGAACACTTCCATACTTACACGACACTTACTCACATATACACTCTGTATATATTCCATATACACTCCGTATATATTCCATATACATTCCGCATATATTCCATATACACTCCGTATATATTCCATATACACTCCGTATACATTCCATACACCCTCCGTATATATTACATATACACTCCGTATATAGTTGTGTCGGCTTTGTTCACTATCCTGTGATAGCCGAAGCTCCTTTTAATTTTTTGTGCTTGCTCTCGGCTGCCGAAGCGTAGTATGTTCAAAAGCCAAAGGAGTGAAAAGGACTCTAAACTTTCCTTAAAGCTTCCGACCACAGCTCGTCGCCTGTCGTCCGCTTCGCCCGCTCCTTCGGGATCCAAATCCGCCACTCCTGTCGCTCAACTCCGAGTCAAAGTTGATCGTCCGTCGCCGTCTGCTTCTTCTGCAACTACACGATCCGTCCAGGCTAAACTCAGCAACACCCGTGCGATGGCTCTCAGCAACTTCGTCGCCGTCTCTGACAGACTGGTGCACTTTGAGAGTCGGGTCAGAGGGCCTGCAGCCGAAGACGACAATGTACACACGTACGAGATCCGTCGTGACCGCCTGCAAGCCCTCTGGGACAGTGTAGAGACCGCTTATGCCACGTGCGCTGATGCACTGCATCGAGACGGCGACAACGAAGGCATACAGGCCATGGAGGCCAAATATGACCACTGCTATGCAGTGTATGAGCGGTGTCTCGCCCATGTAAAGGGGCAAATTACACAAGTTTCCGAATCAACCAGGAGAGAAGCATACGCTCCTCCTGTGTACTCCAGTGGCTGCCGGCTCCCTCCAGTCGACACCGAAGTATTCCGTGGGGATTAAGTGGCCGAGTGCTCTCTGCGAGCGATTCGAAAACAAGCGCTTGTTAATAACGAGCCAGTTAAAAATTCTCTTCAACCTGTCCATGGTTTCGCAAGAGTCGGGAGCAGCGATTAAGGAGCTGCATGGCACAATTCAGCGGTGCTTGACCGCTCTTGACCACTCAGACATTTCAGTCTCTAGTCCTTTCGCCGACTGCATCGTGGTCTTTCTTTGCTCATCCAAGCTCCCCAAACTTACACTCTCACTCTGGGAGCAATCATTGGTGGACAAGTCCAAGATTCCCGCATGGCAGGACATGAGCACATTCCTCAACGAGCGTTATCGTACGCTCGAGGCTGTTGAGGACGTGAAGCAAAACAACTCGCAGAACTCTACCGCTGGACCATCCCGTCCACAGCAGAGTTCAAAGCGAATTAACTCTTTCAAGGCCCGAGTCACTCAGAGAGGCAAATCGTGTGACTTGTGCTCAAAAGAGAATCACCCTGTCCGGGTTTGTCCAAGCTTCCTTGAAATGTCGGTATTGACCGATCATTGGATCGGATGAGCTACATCAAACAGAAAAGTCTCTGTTTAAACTGTTTCGCAAGAGGTCACCAACTCCGAGAGTGTACGAGTGCGCACAATTGCTTGACATGCAAGGGGCGGCACCACACTCTTCTCCATCGGGGCGACCGTGCCCACAATGGTGCCTCTTCCTCTTCCACTTCAGCCACACTTTCCAACATACAGTCCACTCCGAATCAATCGGCAACAAATGTGCAAAATTACTTTGCCATTAACGCTCAGAACATCCTTCTCGGCACGGCGGTTGTCAATGTATGCCATCTAGGTACTACCTACACCGCACGAGCACTAATCGACTCGGGGTCCGAAGCGACTTTCATTTCTGAGCGTTTATTCCAGCGCATAAAGTTGCCATTCCAATCCGTGCAAGCCCAAATATCTGGGCTGAATCATGCAATTGCGGCCCAACCGCAGAAAATATGCAACTTCAGCATTGGTTGTCCAACGAAACCGAGGCTCCATATCGAGACCTCAGCGTTCGTTATTCCACAACTGGCAGACAAGCTGCCATCATTCCGTGTGCCGAAAGGCTTCCTAAAGGATCTACCAGCGATTGAACTGGCAGATCCAAACTTCTACAAAAGTGCTCAGATTGACATCTTAATTGGCGCGGATATCCTTCCGTCAGTCATCCTGAGCGGTTCCCGGCCAAACATTTGTGGCTCACTCCTTGGCCAACAAACCGTGTTTGGTTGGATTCTCACCGGCCCCGTCTCCCAGAATGTGTCGACAACTGTCTCTGCGTTTTCGACAAGAGTCGCTATCCAAGCAGACGATCAATTCGACAGACTAAGCTCCAAAGTTTGGGAGGCGGAGGATATTCCGTCGAAGCTGGTTAGCTGCGAAAACACAACTTCACGCAGCAGATGTGGCAGATCTCGGGTGACTCTTCCATTCCGGAAGCCCGCCACCACTCCTAATTTTTATCTGCCTCATCATTCATTCAAACCAGATAGGCACCGACACAAAGACGAATAACCTACTTCGTTTCTCTATTCGTCGTCCTGTGCCGTCCTATACTGTATACTGTTCCATGTGACAATGTAAAGAAGCTACTGAAATAATCATTTGTTCTTATTTCGTTCCATGTTGCATGCCCTTCTCCGTGTGGATGGGCCTCAACTCGCTCGTACACATTGAGGTGTACTTCTACTACATGATTGCTGCCATGGGACCCGAGTACCAAGAATTCATTTGGTGGAAGAAGTACTTGGCCACCCTCCAAAGATTGCAATTCGTGGCCAGCTTTACGCATCAGTTCCAGTTGCTGTTCTACGAATGCGATTACCCCAAGGGACTCATGGCGTGATGTTTCTGCTCCTCTTCTTGATTCTCCGAACGACTTCACCTCCCTGGTGCTCGGCACTGATGTGTATCCTCACATCATTCAACCTGGCCTCCTGCCGAGCACCAACGGTTTGCCAATGGCCCAGAACTCCACATTGAGTTGGATTCTGTCCGGTCCATGTGGACAATAAATCCGTTTGCAACTCATTGCAAGGGGGGAGGATGTCGATGCCAGATGATGGCAGGTGTGACCACTCAAAACATCTGACAGTGTGGTCGCGATCAATTGATATCGATAGTGACAAAGCTAGTATACTGTGCGTGTGACCTTGTCACACGCGCAGTCACACTGATCTAGTTTAACCTCACGTTGGTCACCCTGCCCTCTTTTAGTGCTTTTTCCTATTACATATGTTTCTATTCTGACCGGCACAACAAGTGCATTTTTCAAGAGTGCAATAAAAGAATTGTAAAGTTTCAAAGGTTAAAGTGTTATTATTAATCTGAAGACGCCCTCCTACACACTACGCAATCATGCGCTTGCCGAATAGCTGCTACTCGTAATGACTCCGGCACCCATAACTTCCAAACATCCATATCTTGGACTGCGTTTCCCGATGGATGTTCGGTGCGAATGTAGACATATTTATCTACAGCCTTTAAATCAGGGAATTTCTCAGTACTCGCGTCCACTAAGTCTTTTAGTTCTTCGTATTCAGCCTCAAAAAATGCTGGAGAATCTAAATCAATTTCTGGACCTATCAATTTGACGCTATCAATCTCTGCTGCACTAATTCTTGACAATGCATCTGGAACAACGTGATCCTTGCCTTTTCGATGCGAAATGGTAAACTTAAATGCTTGTAAACGAAGTATCCATCTAGCCAATCTGCCAGATATATTCTGCTGTCGCATTAGCCATAAGAGACTCGAATGATCCGTGACTACTTCGAATGGTTGTAGTTCGAGATAACATCTGAATTTTTCAACGGCTAAAATTACTGCAAGACACTCTCTTTCTGTTACGCTATAATTTCTTTGAGCATTCGACAATTTTTTTGACATAAATTCCAGTGGCCGTTCCTCTCCTGTATCCGACAGTTGCACTAATACAGCACCAATGCCATGATCGCTGGCATCGCAGTGTAAGAAAAATTTACTAGAAAAATCTGCATTTTGCAGCACTGGAGCGGTAGTTAACAATGTCTTTAACCTATCCATTGCTTCCTGGGCTTCTAACGACCATTTAAAGCATTTTTTTGTTTTCAACACTTCGGTAACGGGACACGAAATTTCAGCAAAATCTTTAATGAATCTTCGGTACCAACCATAAACCCCGAGGAAACCTCGAACTTGCTTCAAGTTCTTGGGAGTAGGCCAGTTTAGTACACAACATATTTTCTCTGGATCGGTTGCTACTCCCCCATTACTTATCACATATCCTAAGTAATTAACCTTTGTGACACAAAAGTGACTTTTAGAAACGTTCAAAGTAAGGTTTGCCTTTCGAAATTGGTCTGCTATGCGAACTAACACAGCAAGGTAAGAGGACAAATCTTCGGAAACGATAACGAGATCATCCAGATATCCAAAAACGCAATGGCGTAAATCTGGCGGGATTAAATCATACATTAATCTGGACATTGTAGAAGGAGCATTGCAAAGACCAAAGGGCATGACGGTAAATTGGTATAAAGATCGACCCGGAACAGTGAAAGCAGTCAAAGGTTTCGCTTCTTCGGTAAGCTCTATCTGCCAATATGCATCTTTGAGATCTAGCTTAGAAATCAAATTAGCCTTTGGAAGTCGAGCGAAGATGCCTTCAATACTTTGCAACGGATAAGCATCCTTTCGGGTGGTCTCATTTAGCTTTCGAGCATCCAAGTATAATCGAACCTTGTTTGGCTTTACAACCATGCGCATTGGAGAGCTCCAAGCACTTTGCGATGGTTCAATTACCCCAAGCTGAAGCATGCGATCAAGTTCTGCGAACATCAACTTTTCAACTGCAGGACTCACTGGATAGTGACGCTGCTTCACTGGCTTACTATCACCAATTTCAATGTTATGTTTAATAAACGCCGTTCGACCCAATCCCTGTCTTTCAAAATTTGGAAATAACTCCTTGACTGCCTCCAATTGCTGTCGTTCTTGCATGGATAGTGGATATCTATCATCAGCTTGATCCTGTTCTATCTCTTCCAACAAAATTGAGCTAATTATTCCAGAAATCAATTCCTAGTATTAATTTCTGAGCTATCGATGGAATAATGTAAAGATCTATCTGTCTTTCCTTGTCTTTATATTTCATTTTAACTTTCAATATTCCATACACCTGGTGCACTTTAGCATCAGCTGTTCGAACTTGCGACTTTATTGGCTTAAAATTGGGATGATTTGAAAAATCCAACGCAGCCAAAGAATCACCAAGACAACTGATGTTTGCTCCAGTATCAAGCCAGCCAAGTTCCGAAAACTCTAAGAAAGAAACACTTGCATAACTAAGACGGTCAATATTATTCTGAAAAATGGTTGACACCATCATAGCTTTCTTGCTTTTAAGAAACTTAAAATATTTTCGCTGACGAATAGTGTTTCGACGACTTTTCTTCCCCTGTCCAGCAAAAATTCTCTCTCTTGCTTTATAATAATCTCTTAATCTCTCATGATAAGGCTTAAAACTATTTTGTATTTCAGAACGAGTTAATGGATCTGCTTTTCGCTCTAAAATTCTAACCGTTTTACTTTCTATATTCAACTTATCTCCTATTTCTGGGACATCCTTCCTGCATTGAATGCCCCCCTTTGCCGGTTTTCCTGCTTTTGTTTGCAGTTCTGGCAATTTGGCTTATACACTTGCGGAGCCCCGCATCCATAACAAAAAACTCTTCTTTCAGCCAAACAATTCTCCCATATGTGACCAGCAGTATCGCAATTCCAGCATACTAATGGTGTTTTATGTTGTATGGCTGCTATCTCAATCTGTTTGTCACTCTCAGGATCTTCTTCGGGTTGCTCGTTATCCAGGGCGTATACTCGATATGCACCAGCTTTGACTTGCGGCTGACGCGCTCTACCTATATCCTGCAGAAAATGTTCACGCTTATGTACCAAACGACGAAGCTCGGAAATGGAAGAGATATCTTCCAACAGAAGTCTTTCTTTCATGTCAATCTGTAAGTTTCCCTGAATCATCTCTACCAGTTCGTCTTCTGCAAAACTAACGGATAATCTGTCCATCAGTTTGCAAACACTTTCATAAAACGCGTCGAAGGATTCACCTGGCTTTTGTTTACGTGATCGAATCTGTTCCCGTAATTCAGTTACTGATCTGCTCTCGCGATATTGATTTCTGAACGCTATGCAAAATTCTCGCCAGTTGAAAGTTTGGACACTCTTATGGTATCTCCAAAACCAACTATTTGCCTTTCCTATCAACAGCTGATGGATATTTCGACTTATAATTTCCATGTCCCCCTCAAAATGCTCGCGCGTTAGGATTTGTACTCTGTATAAGAATTCCTCAACAGATAATCCTTCAACGGTACCATCAAATCGGACACCCCATTTCTGTAGAATGTCTGAGATTCTATGTGGCCCTAAATTCTGGATAAGATTAGTGGATCGGCTACTTCGTGGAGTAATCGACGTTTCACGATGAGCTACGTGGCCATTTGGAGCACCTAGACTTCCCGAACCTGACATAGAAGACAAAACGCGAGTAACCGTTTCTCGGACAATGGACTCTACATCTATCTGAAAATTGGGTGGCGCTTGAGAATGAGTTGATCTTCATTGTCTTGTTGGACGACCTCTTCTAGCGGGTGCATTCGGATTCCGTTTTGCCTGTAATCTCATATTCGCTGGAGTACTACCAGGCGGAGGACAAATATCGTGAGATGGAACGTCAATGGTGATCAGCGATTCGGCTCCTTTTGGTGCCTGTGGATTCAAAGATTCTAACTGATGTGCTAACGATCGAGTAACTGGGCGAGTTCCAGTTGCAACCACTCGTTGCGTTGGATTTGAATCGTCACTTTTGGAGTTTGGAGAATGATTGCCAACAACTACTTTCCATTCTTTTTGTTGAACTGCTTCCAAGCATCTGGGACACTCTTTATGGACTTGCACTCGCGTTTCCAAACAACTTTTATGGAATACGTGGTGGCAATTTGTAACAGCACACGGCTGTGTATTCAACATGATTTCCCCGCAAATAATACAGATATTTGCAGCCGCACGATCATGTTGCTGATTTCGGATGGACTCAAAACTATGTTCAAGTGGCATTTTACTATTTTATATAGTTATTTCCGATGACTTTCTTTTGGGAGACATAAGTAAGGGTAAATATATTGGCTTCCACTACTTATTCTTGTATCTATATTGTTAATGGGCTATTTCAACTACCAAAGGTTTTCTTTTCAAATGAACAACAACATCAAACTCGGCCAAAAGGACTTTTACGGACAATGAGACACACTTGCATCTAAAAACATTGTATTCCAGTAAAATACCTTTACAGCGAATCTTACGTAATTGTTCACAGAGAAAAACCTTGCTCATGAAAAAGGCTATATAATACGTATTGCTACACAAACTGAATAAATAAATTCAACTATTCTCTTGGTCGATGTATTCAAATGCTCAAATACTCGAGTTCCAAAGAGTAAGCAAAATTTAAATTCACTTTGAATGCAATTAAAAAGCACAAATTCAATCGAAGACAAAGAGCTAATTAATTAATTTCAATTGTACGTGACCAATAAAATTCGCTAAGTTAATGAAGAATTAAAACAAAAACTGAAACAATTTTTTTTTTTTTTAATTCTCCACAACCCATGAAATCTTATTATAGTTCTTTGGTCAAGCTATCATCTGTATCACAAAAAAAAATTTTATGAAACGGAAAGAGGAAAAAGAATTTGCTACGGTCGAGTTCAATCAGCATGTGCTAATACTCAATCGAATTCCAGTAGATTTCCAAATCCCTTCAAGCTTCGTACAACTGTTATTAATCTGGGACCAGTGCTAATACTAGCAATAATAGCACCTGCCCCACGTGTTGGGCGCCAAAATTCCTATAATGTCTGACCCACCGTTGTGGGGCCAAATTCCAATTTCTTGTAATATCAGCCCCTTGTTGGATGCCAGAATTACTTGCAGCATGCCGCGCCGCCACACTGCTTTTGTTTCTATTTGCGTGTGCGGCTCCGTGATCATCATCACCAGCCGAGCGGGACCCTTTGAACCCTTAGCTCTTCCGGGATGTGGGGGGGTTGTTGCTGTCACTGCTGATCGCTATGCTAGCGGTGAATTATTATAGAGTTCCTCATCAAATATGCATGAAACGATCCTAAAACAAAACCAAGCAAACTATGGCCAATTAAACAAACTAATTTGAAGCTGAAAAGAAAACTCACAAGAATAGTAGTGTACCTAAATGGAGAGGTCGAAGGTGTTGATGTCACTCTCCTTGTTCGCTACCCACCCAGCTATAGTCTAATGTACTTTTAAGGGAAGACCCCAAACGCAGCTTTTTATTTACCCCTTTTTATGCTCCCATGTCATCAGAAAAGAAAACTTAGTATTTCATCATCATTATAAAGTTTACTTATTCAAGCAGAAATAAACGGATATTCAGTACATGCATAATAATGAATAGTTATTTTAACAAAATGTATCCAGATTTGCCAAATAACCTAGAGTATAACTTAGTATTAGAATATGTGTACATGTATAAGTATCAGTATGAGTGCCCGTAAATATGTATAAGAAAATCGTTCAAGTATTTAGAATTGTTAATTGTGTTTAGGCTACTGCATGCTAAATAGTATCCAAACTTTTAAGGTATACGTTTTATAATATTATTTTAGTTGTAATTATTTATTCATTTCATGTTTTTGCTCTCAGCAACGAAGTTTGAGAACAACTAGATGGTAGTACGTATGTGAGCAAGTAGGTTTTAGAACAACTTCATTTGGTAGAGCAAGTACGTATGAGAGCAAGTAGGTTTTAGAACAACTTCATTTGGTAGAGTTTTGTATTAGTTTATTTCACTGAGCAGTTTAATATTATTGTGTGGTTTTATTGTTAATTTTCACTGAATGTTATATGTATTGTATTTGTTTTGTTTTAATTTAAATAATATTGCAAAAATACACTTCAACAAAACATTTATTCTTATTTTCTTTCTCCGCGCCTGAAAAAGAAATCGCAATAGCGATACATGGCAATAAAATATACGAATTTTAATAAAAAGGCAATCAGTTAACTCATTTCTGTTTTTTCTTTGTTTTTGTCTTTATTAACTTCTGCACTAGGCAGATGAGTTAACTGATGCACTTGTCATCGCAAATCAAGGCAAATACATAACAAGGGATAGAATATTAAACGAAAAGAAAAGTGTGCAAGCCGCCGGCAATCACAGCGCGGCTACACTGGCCAACACAAAAGTGTTACACTCACCCAAAATTCCTCGATGAAGGCCTTCTCGACGATGTGGTGTTGTTGGGTTTGTTTAAATTTTGTTTATTTTTAATTCTTTGACCAATTCATGATTTGCACTTGATTGTTTTACGACACTTTGGTTTTTTTTACGTTATTAGGCACAGAAAAAAAACAACAAAAAATGTTCTGTCGAGTGTAGCCTTTTTAATTTTTTTCACTTAATATTTTTTACACACACACAATGTCTATTTCACTGCTTCAGTGCTTTTTTTCTGGTCTTTTGCTCACGTTGTTCACTAACTTATTTATGCTTTTAATTACTCTTTTCTCACTATGCTCATATGATTTTGGGCTTTCAGTATTTTACTGATTTTAACTGATATTCAGCAGCAATGTTGTTCGGTTTTTTAAAGCGATTTGCACTCGCTATGCACACACTTGCACTTCTATTTTTTTTACATTTGTTATTTAATTATTTATTTAATTTGTTATTTAATTTGTTATTTAATTTGTTGTCTGTTTTGTTGTCTGCTCCCTGCTGCTGCTGTCGGTCGTCGCCTTAGCCAGTTGGCTGGTAGCAAAGATTATTCTTTTCTTTTGTATGTATATGTGGACACCTGATTTTAAACAATTTTTTTATGAAATTTTTACAACTAATTATTTTTTTCTCTATTTTTCTAATATTTTCCTTGCCTGGACGGCACTTTGAAGTATTCTGCTAATGCCAGCTTTTTGGGGCAAAAGCGGCGGGGATGAACAAGATTATCCAAGATTAAGTAATTTTTTCCTTGGCCACGAGGCCTTAATACTTTTGGTGTTCTGGGTGGATATAATTTTTCCTTCACAGAATATTCAAAGGCGTCTGCTTCCTTTGCGATCTTGATAGAAAAAGATCTAACCTTGATAGTGCAGAACCAGCCCAGAGAGAACGAAATTCACCACATGGTGAATTTGTATCTGTGACTTACAACGCCGTAACTCTCTACTGTCACCCATATATCTATATATATATTTTGAGGTTATTTTAAGTTTTTAAATTTTTATTGGTATTATTGTTTACTGTATGGGTCCATTACAAAAAGTCGTCGAGTTCCATAGAACAATATTAGTGCGGATTAATCTGGAATTTACGAATTTTCTACACTACCAAACCAAACCAACCGCAAAAGAAAAGAGAGATATCGTAAAAATATATCAGTAGATGAATCTCATGCTGAAATTGAGTAACAAAGATTACTGGATAGTACAGCATCGAGTTTATTGGAGCATCAGAGATGTAGTTAAATCAATCACGGATTAAGAGGCAACTGAGCTGTCAATCGAAGAGGAAAAATACTTTAGGAAAAAAATACATCAACTCAAGCCGATAGAATTTTTGATTTATAATAAAAAGATAATTGTTGAGCATAGTTTACAACTGACTATGGTAGACGGAAAAGTATGCAACTCTGTAAGTGAGTCATCCTCTTCAAAATGTTTTATATGTGGAGCAAATCCAAAAGAGATGAATAACTTGGATAAATGTTTAAAGAAATACGTGAACAAAGAATATTTCGAATTCGGTTTGTCCCCACTTCATGCGAAAATTCTTCGAATTCTTTCTACACCTTTCCTATAAGTCCGATATCAAAATGTGCCACGCTAGAAGTCCAGAGAAAATAATTAAAAGTTTTACACCAAAAGCATAAAATTCAAGCGGCGTTTTGGGAAAAAATGAGAATAATAGTGGGCAGACGGAGGTAAAAGATCTTCCAACGAAGGAAATGTGGCTAGAAATTTTTTTGTCATAACCCCATTTGGCTTCTGAAATTACAGGGCTTTATGAAAACCTTATCCATCGTTGTCCAACTATTCTTTAAGCAGTTGCTTCGGGGTACAAAATATATTTTTACAAATTTTATGAATATGGCATCGATACTGATAAGGAATTGATAAAGGAGTATCCATGGTAATATATTCCAGCTTCAGTTCATAAGGTATTATCTCATGGATCTTCTGTGATTGAGCATGCACTCGTATCAATCGGAGAGCTTTCCGAGAAAGCTGCCGAGCCGAATAATAAAGATTTAAAAAACTGTATCTCAGCCGAAAAATTTCACGCATTGCAACAAACACAGACATATTAAACACACTTATTTTACGGTCGAACACATTTGTAACTGGACAAAAAAAACATGGAGAGAAGGATAAATCAACGTTACTTGAATCTGTGTTCAACTTACTAGAAGAAACGCAGTAAATTTTTGTTTTAAATATATTGATTCGTTGATGGCTGTGCAAATATCAATTTAATAAATTGGTTTCGGATAATTAAATTTAAATTGGTTTAATTTTTTGGTTTAGTAATTTTGGTTTTAATTTTTTGATATGATAATATTTTAGTAGATGTATAGTTTGGGGATTGGATGGGGGAAGAGTTTTAAAAGAATACGATTTAACTGAAATATAATAACACACAAAAACAAGTAAGAAAGCTACAGTCGAGTGTGCTCGACTGTGAAATACCCGCTACCCATTTTCAATAAAAGCAAAATATTACGGTAATAATCTCAAAATATTAAAAATAAATATGCATATATTCTCGATCGGGATTTGAACTCGGACACCACCGACCGGGTGGTTAAAAAAAAAGTTTGTACCTGGAGCGGGCACGAGCCCCGGCACCACATCATGCTGGGCTTGCACTCTACCACCTGAGCTATCGCATTGCTTATGAAGCTCCTATGCATACAGATGCTAATATAGACGAGAATGTATTTACATAGCAAACGGTTTTGCCATACAAAAGCATTTCTTTAATAAAATCCACAATTTTTATGTACAATTGTTGTAAATAGGATTAAAAAAATTTGTACACCGAGCGGACTCGAACCCGAGCACCACACATGCGCGGCCTGCACTCCACCACCTGAGCTATCGCATTGCTTATGAACTCTCTATGCATACAGATACTAATATAGAAGAACATGTATATGTATATGTATACTCATACATACAATACATAAATAGCAGGCGGTTTTGCTCATACAAAATATTTCTTTAATAAAATCCACAATTTTTATTTATAATTGTTGTAAATACGATAACAAAAACAAGTAAGAAAGTTACAGTCGAGTGTGCTCGACTGTGAGATACCCGCTACCCATTTTTAATAAAGGCAAAATATTGCGGTATCATTTTCAAAATATACCGATTATACTGCAAAAATACTAAAAATATACCGAATGGTATGTTTGGTATATCGTTACCGGACATTATTTAAAATATACCACAGACGGCACAATGTACCAGATTGTCGGCCAAAGCAACTAAAAGCCCTAGTAACTAGGCGTTTTTGCCCATACAAAAGTATTTCTTTAATAACTTCCACAGTTTTTATTTGATCGCAGCCAAAGTTTCAGGAATCACAAACAAAATTGCTATTATTGTATATACTAAAATTCGCACGTCTAGCTTTAATATTACTCTTGTTATTATTGATTTGCAAGAGCGGGAGTGGGCGTGGCAAAAATTTGAAACAAACTTGATCTGCGTGCAAATATAACAAACACTGTCGAAAATTATACCTCTATCTCTTATAGTCTCTGAGATCTAGGTGTTCATACGGACAGACGGACATGGCTATATCGTCTCGGCTGTTGACGCTGATCAAGAATATATATTCTTTATAGGGTCAGAGATGCCTCCTTCTACCTGTTACATACATTTCCTGCCGGCACAAAGTTATAATTCCCTTCGACCCTATGGGTAGCGGGTATAAATAGTTGATCTTTCCTCTGGCAGCTATATGATTTAGTTATCCGATTTGAATAAAATTTCTTATTGGCAAGTGGTCCGTCGAGCCGGATCCTCAATCAATTTCAACGGTATTCCAGCATACATCCGCAGATAAGTACCACTAGTTTTTGCTTCTTTCCTATTCCTTCTACCACGGTCCTCCGCCCCTCCAATTCCGCCATATTGCGCAAAAGTTTTTTCCAATAGCTTTTGCCAATTGCCTTCTTTTTCTTCGGACGACCTTTCCAATGTTTTTTTTCCTAAGTACATATATAATAAATAATTATATCTGTTTTTTCCGCCAATCGCGTACGTATGTATGCATGTGTGTTTTTTCCTTTTTTTTTGCAAGTGCAAGTGCAGTGACAAGTGTAAATTATCCAGAGAGAAACATTTTTTAAAGTGCGAAGATCATATATTGTATACTCCATACATATATGTATAACCATACGAATTAATTAATTTAAATCCAAGTGTGTACCAGAATTTCGTTTTGCTTAATTCTGATCCGTTATTTCTTGTACGTTTGTATGTCGCGGTAATTGCCGACATACATACATACACACATATTTCGGTGCACTCTCTTTTGTCCGCAAGCGCACCAGCTTGCAGCCGCGCTTGCTCTCGCGCTCTCTCAACACACACACACGCACTCTTGTGCATTCGCTGTTGTCCGCACTTGCTCTTGCTCTCTTTTGTGTTACATACAAACATACATGCACTTCGCTTGCTTAGACGTTGGCAGCGCAGTGCAAGCATACATACATACATACGTACATACTGATGTGCATGCTTAACCGCGTGTATAAGTACTTCTGCGAGTGAAGTAACAGATTGGCAAGGCAGCGGTAGTCGCACTCGACATACCCTACCCTCTTCTTTTTGCATTTTTTTTTGCCAAGTGATTTATTTAGTGTGTCTATTTGAGAGCAACTCCCAGCTCAAGTGTCGGTGTATAGGCTTACTCCAGCCAGTGTCCCACACACATAGACATACACACACACATATACACACCTACATATAAATACACTTCTCTTTCCACCACATATCCATATACAAATATATAAATAAGTTTTTGTTTTTTCTGAGACAATTTATTTATTATTTTTTCCATCCAGCGCATTTTTAACCACATTTGTGTTTTTTCCAGCATATTGTGTTTTTGTGGTATTTTTCCGTGCTTTTTTTTTTGTTATTGTTTTCGACAATCGTTTGCTTGATTGTCGCGGGAATTTTCCCCCGCCCCCTTTGCGTTCGTTGCCTGTGTCCGCAGTCCGTACCCATTTGGGTACAAAATACCTCAGCACTACCTGTGGTATTTTTTCTAGTATTTTCTTTGGTATTTTTTTACTAGTTGCTACGTGCCTTCCGTTTCGTTTCCACCTTCTGGGCCGTTTCCGGATAAAAAAAAACCAAGTTCCATTTGGTATTTTTTTTGGTATATTTTTCTGTGATTTTCTGGTTTTCTAACCAGCTGCTTCCTATCTTCCGTGCGTAGCATGTCAACGGGCAAACCCGATAAGACTAAAGCTAGACTGTCCGTGCCTTCTACTAGCGCCGCTAGATTTTCGAGTAACCACCCTTTTCCTAGATCCAAGGGGGAATCGGCTCTTCGTGCATCCAGCACATCGCCAGTTCACACCAAAAGGGAGGTCCCCGCACGGTCAGCTAGTGTTTCGCCCACTTCCGGTACCAAGCCTCTGATCCTCGTCACGAAACCTCCGTCTGTTCCTAAGACCAAGGTTGCTTCCGACCCAATTCCCCGGCCAATTGTTACTCGTTCACAAAGCAAAATGGCACACAATGTAGTAGATTCGGCATTGAATAAGTTCATCGCCGCGACTGACCGTATAAGTCACTTTGCGGCGCGACTTAACAATGCTTCTACTGACAGCGCGTCCCTGTACACGTGCCAGGTCCGGAGGGACCAGATGCGTGCCTTGTGGGACAAGGTCGAGAAGGAGTACGAGGCTTGCTCCTGCGTCATGTCGGATGAAATGACGACAGACGAGTTGCCTACCATTCAGGCAAAATATGATTACTGCTATATTCTCTATGAGCAGTGGTCCACTCAGCTAAGTGAGCAAATAGCTGATGCCTCCCAGGCACTCACTCCCCGTACACCCGTACAACCCCAAGCCGTGCCGTTCGTGTCCACAGGGTGTCGCCTACCTCCGTGCGACACCGAAGTTTTCGGAGGCGATTACACTCGCTGGCCCACCTTCCGAGACTTATTCACGGCTATTTATATCCGAAATCCAAGACTGTCGGAAGTTGAGAAACTTTTCCATCTCAACTCCAAGACCAGCGGTGAAGCCCATGCCATTGTGTCAAAGTCTCCTTTGACCAATGAGGGGTTTCAGTCAGCGTGGTCCAGCTTGACTGAGCGTTTCGAGAACAAAAGGTTGCTCGTGAACAGTCAGCTGCGAATCCTTTTCAATTTGCCCGCCATTGGGCAAGAGTCGGGTGCAGCCATTCAGGAGTTGCAGAGCACCATCCAAGGGTGTTTGACGGCCTTAGAGCACTCAAAGATCAACACGGAGAATTGGGATTGCATCCTGGTTTTCCTGTGTTCTTCGAGGCTCCCCAAATTGACCCTTTCTCTGTGGGAACAGTCCATACAAAATAAGAGCGACATTCCTACGTGGGTTGACATGAACGCTTTCCTTCTAGAGCGGTATCGCACCCTAGAAGCGATAGCGGAAGTGTCAGCCAGCACGAGCGCTCCGACGGTTCCACGGGCCTCACGCAAGGAGGCCCCCGTCGCCAAGCAGGTCAACTCCTTTGAGAGTCGGGTGACTTCAAAAACCCAGTCCTGCAAGTTGTGTTCCCGGGAGAATCACCCGATTCGCTTGTGCCCTCGTTTCCTCCAGATGGGTATCAATGATAGGGTCAATTATATAAAGCAACAGAAGCTGTGTCTAAATTGTTTCGCACGAGGCCATATCCTGGCCGAGTGCACAAGTGCGCACAGCTGCTTTACCTGCAAGGGTCGTCATCATACACTCTTGCATCGAGTGAGCCCGGCGCCGACAGTCGCAACCCCCATTCCACCTCCAGTACAGTCCACCTCCACCCAGTCAGCTAACGTCCAGTCATTCGTGGCAGTTAACACACAAGGTGTTCTGCTCAGCACAGCTGTCATTCACGTATGCCATCTCGGCGTCCGCTATACAGCTCGGGCTCTGATTGACTCCGGATCAGAAGCCACCTTCCTCTCAGAGAAGCTGTTCAAGCGCTTGAGGATGCCGTATACATCCGTGCAAGCCCGTGTTTCTGGGCTGACGCAAGCTGTGGCAGCCCAGCCCCGAAAGTTTTGCCAATTCTTGATTGGCTCCCCGGTCAGACCAGATTTGCAGATCGAGGCGTCGGCGTACGTCCTTCCCCAGTTAGCGGGGAATTTGCCCTCATGTTCCGTCCCACAAACACTCCTCGAGAATCTGCCCAGCATCCAGCTGGCAGACCCCAAATTCCATGAGAGTTCGCAAATTGATGTGCTACTAGGCGCTGACATCCTCCCGTCCATTCTGCTCGGCGGCTCTCACCCTAATATTTGTGGGACCCTCCTCGGTCAAGAGACCATTTTCGGTTGGATCCTGACTGGCCCTGTGTCGGGATCCATTTCAAAATCCATTTCGTCCTTTTCAGCTCGACTGTCTGTCGAGCGAACTCCGCCATTGGAGAAACTCCTCTCCAAATTTTGGGAGGTGGAGGACCTGCCGGCTAGCCCAGCAAAAGAATCTGACCTTTTTTGTGAGGCTAACTTCAACGCCACGACCGTGCGAACCTCAACGGGTCGCTACATGGTCACGCTCCCGTTCCGCGATCCTAGTCACGTTGACCTGGGTCACTCGAGGGCTACCGCTCTCGCTCAGTTCCTGAGAAACGAGAGCCGTTTAAAGAGGAACGACTCTCTGAAGGAACAATATGACTCCGTTATTCGAGAGTATCTGGATTTGGGTCACATGACTCAAGTTCCCCCATCCAGTTCCGGCAACTACTATTTGCCGCATCACGCTGTCCTCAAGCCCGACAGCACCACCACAAAGCTTCGCGTTGTATTCAACGCCTCCAGCCCAACTTCAAACGGGAAGAGTCTGAACGACATCCTCCACACTGGGCCAATCCTTCAATCCGACCTGACCATTCAAATCCTGAAATGGAGGTTTTTCCAATTTGTCTTCAACGCTGACATAACCAAGATGTATCGGCAAATCCTTGTGGATCCCAAACACACCCGGTTTCAAAGGTTGCTCTTCCGTACTCCAGACGAGAAGTTATTCGACTTTGAGCTCAACACAGTCACCTTTGGAGTGAACTGTGCTCCGTACCTGGCTATCCGCGTTGCGAGTGATGTTCGCGACCGGTACCCCCTCGCTAGTGACATCATCGTCAATTATATGTACGTCGATGACGTCCTAGCCGGAGCTCACACTAAGCAGGCTGCGGTGTCTGCTATAGATGAGCTTCGAACAGCGCTCGAGAGTGCTGGGTTCCCTTTGCGTAAGTGGACCTCGAACTCGAAAGATGTGCTGAGAAGAATCCCTTAGGATCACTTGCTCTGTAAAGACTTCCTCGAGATCGATGAAGCTAGTGTCGCAAAGACGCTAGGTATTCGTTGGCGGGCCACGTCCGACGAGTTCTTTTTCGTCACCGCCGATATGGTGTCCAAACCATCTTTTAGCAAGAGAGAAGTCCTGTCGCAGATCGCCAAGTTGTTCGATCCTGCAAGTTGGCTTGCTCCCGTGGTCATTTGGGCCAAGATTTTTATGCAAGAAATCTGGAAGCAAGAAATCGGCTGGGACGACTCCTTACCGGCGGATCTCACAGAGCAGTGGACCAGTTTTCTGCGAAACTATTCGTCCTTGCAGGACATCCGCATTCCGAGATGGACCAACTTCACTCCCGGCGCAAAAATCCAATTCCACGGGTTTTGCGACGCCTCTCAAAGCGCGTATGGAGCCGCTCTTTACGCACGTGTGGAAACAGCTGGACAAGTGTCTGTGAGCCTTCTAGCAGCGAAGACTAGAGTTGCACCTATTAAGACGGTGTCTCTACCTCGTCTTGAGCTGTGCGGAGCACTCCTGTTGGCAGAATTATCCGCCGCCCTCCTACCACATTTTCCCACCCCCGACGCTGAGACGTACCTGTGGACAGATTCCACTATAGTTCTGGCATGGTTGGATAAGCAGCCATGCAAGTGGACCACTTTCGTGGCGAACCGAGTGGCCAAGATTCACTCGGTGAATGGCACCTGGCAACATGTTCGTTCCGAACACAACCCTGCCGACCTGGCAAGCCGCGGTGTTTCGCCGCAAGAGCTATTGGCCAGTCGCCTTTGGTGGCAGGCGCCTGAATGGCTGACGCACTCACCAGCGCAGTGGCCTTCACCAGTCATTGGGCTCGATACTGAATTGGAGTGTCGAGCGGTGAAGGTCCATGCAGCTCAGCTCCTATGTGAAGACTTCCTCAACCGTTTCTCCAGGTTCGATCGAGCGCTCCGAGTGTTTGCGTATGTGCGAAGGTTTGCCCAGCGTTGCCGCCATCCCAAGGTCTCGTTTCCAGAGACGCTCAGCTCTCAAGAGCTTGCAGAAGCCCAAGAGAGGCTGATTGTACAGGCTCAGAACCGGGTATACGCGAAAGAGTGTGCTTCCCTCCGGTCCCATAATCGTTTAATCGGGTCAAGCGATATCCTAAGCTTGAATCCGTTCCTTGACAAGCAAGGGGTCCTGCATTCCTGTGGACGCGTAAGAGCATCCACCTCCTTATCCTGTTACGAACGGCATCCAATAATTCTCCCGTTCGGCTGCGTGTTTTCACGCCTCCTGGTTTCCTTCACGCATCACGTCTCCCTCCATGGAGGCAACCAATTGGTGATGCGGCTGATCCGAACCAAGTTCTGGATTCCCAAGCTAAGGAACTTGGTGAAGACAGTAATTAGTGCATGCAAGACCTGCGTGATTCATCGCCGCAAGCTCCAGTCTCAGCTGATGGGTGATCTCCCAACCGCTCGGTCGACTTTTTCGCGACCTTTCACTAACTCCGGAGTAGACTTCGCCGGTCCCTTCGACGTCAAGAGCTACGTCGGACGGGGCTGCAAGATTACGAAGGGTTACGTATGTGTCTTCGTGTGCTTCAGCACGAAGGCAATCCATCTTGAGGCGACCACGGATCTGACAGCGGAAAAGTTCTTGGAAGCTTTGCACGGCGCGGGTGCCCTCTTCACATGTACTCTGACAACGGGAAAACGTTCCTCGGAGCCTCCTCCATTCTCTCCAAAGAATTTGTGGAGAGCACCCGCAACCTGATTCTCACCACTCAAGGCCATCAAGGTCTTGCATAGCATTTCAACCCACCTGGTGCCCCTTACATGGGGGGTCTCTGGGAAGCAGGCGTCAAGAGTTTCAAGACGCATTTCTACAAGACGGTTTCCTCCGTAAAACATACGTTCGAGGAGCTTTCCACCCTCCTGTCCAAAATTGAAGCGTGCCTCAATTCGCGGCCTTTGTCTCCTATGTCAGAGGACGTGAGCGACTTGGCGGCACTTACTCCCGGTCATTTCCTGATCGGGGGTCCGCTACTCTCCATGGCGGAGCCAGAGTCCAGAGAGGATGTGGAGTCCATCCGCAACCGCTGGCAACGGCTCAAGGCTCTCCATCAGCATTTCTGTGTGCGATGGAAGAACGAATATTTGAAGGAATTGCACAAGCGGAATAAGTGGCAGTCACCTTCACGCGATCTCCAAATCGGTGACATGGTGGTCATCAGAGAGGAGAATATACCACCACAAGAATGGCGCCTCGGGCGTGTGCTGACCGCTTGCCCAGGTGCTGATGAAAGGGTCCGTGTGGTAGACATCCAGACGTGTCGTGGTGTTTTCCGCCGACCAGTTGCAAAGCTGGTCCTCCTTCCTACGGGACGCGCGCTCTGAGTCACCTATTCTTCTCTCTACTGCCATCCACTATCCTGTGGTTTTCTCTTCCGGCTTAGGCAATTCATCCCGCGCCTTGTTCTTCATTTAATCTATTGTTTTTGTTCTTTTTCTCTTCCTTTTGTTTTTTCGCTTTTGGTTTCATCCCGTTACAGTTTACCATGGGGTCCTCCAGAAGATCATCCTGCTCCCTATCCGACGGAGTGAGCTTGCGAGGGCTCTTCTTGCCAGCGCGCTCCCTTTCGCCTCCGACTGCCGGCTCTCCGCCGAGACAAGTCGCCCCGATGGAGTCCGAGCCCTCTCCAGCACCGGTGGCACCGGTTACTCCGCGTGGAGTTTCCGTGCCTCGCCAGACCGCCCCCCAGCGGGGTGAGTATGTGCCTCCCGGCACAAACTCGTAGCTTCTACAAAGTTTTTAGCAGGAAAGAGGTTAGGCTGATTGGCCGGAAGTCATTTGGGACCACATGACTGCATTTGCCCGCCTTAGGCAGGAAAATGACTTTTGAGATCCTCCAAAGAGTGGGAATATAGCACCATGCGAGACACGCCGAAAAGATCCCCGACAGCTAAGGAACAATCGTAGATTTGCTGGCGAAAATCCATCGAGACCGGGCGACCTGATCTTCGCAAAGGAGTCGATAGCCCAAATTATTTTATTGACAGTAATTAGACCGGCAGGGTCTCAGGCAGGTCTCAAAACTGGGAGACTAGGAAAGAGCTGCGGAAATTCTTGAAGCACTGCTCTCAGCTCAGAGAGAGCAGTGCTTCAAGAATTTCCGTAGACACTCCATTGCCCGACTTGAGCAGACTGGGACAAGAAGCCTGCTTGGACAGCAGCTTCCTCAGTCTGGAGGTGTCTTTAATGTTGTCCACGTCTGAACAAAAAGTTCTCCATGAGGACCTTTTAAATGAGCAGATCATCTTCTTATAGGACTTCAAGAGAGACTTGCACTCGTCCCAGACATAGACGTTGTCCGCCTTCTTAGCAAGTTGGAAGATGTTAGTGAGCTCGCCACGATCTGGGTTACACCAAGGTGGCTTCGATCGTCTCGTCGGTGTGGAGAGCCTACAGGATTGGCGGAAAAGTAGCTCTTCTCTTTCCAAAAGAATTGGAATCAAGACTGGAGAAATTCACCCAGTTCGTCTTACGGGTATTTCTGAACGGCTCAGCCGTAGATACCCTATTTAATTGAACGTTAAACTGGATGTACTTATGATCGAAGTAGGAGGGTCTATCCATGACTTTCCACTCTCTTACATCAGTACATTCAGTCGCAATGGTTAAGTTCATCACGTTACGAGAGGTGGGACCTACAAAGGTAGATTCCTCACCTCTCTTGGCTAGTCTCAGCTTATAATTTAGTATTAAATCAAGAACTGACTCACCCCTCGTCGGAATGGCTGGGTTCTGCTTCCTAAGCAGTTGAAGCGCTCACTCCCCCTCCCACAAGCCGTTCAGTTTGGGTCGTCCTTGCATGTTAGGATTTTGACGCCATTCATCCAGCCAATGCCTTCAAAAGTAGGCATTGGGCTGTCTGGGGCACTCTTCATCCTAACAAACAATGCGTCGACCAGCTTGCTATGGTTCAACCGCCACCGCTCTGCGGACATTTTCCCGTTAGGTTCCCCTCTGTCTATGAGAGCAACGGCGAGATGCCGCCTAGCGGTTTCCGCAACCGTTGCTCCCTGTCGTTGTCTGTTGCTGTCCGTGTGGTTTTTTTTTGGTAGACCCAGGTGCTCGCAGCCTTTTGCTCACTGACTGTTGGCACTTGCTTGCCATGGACTCCACCTTCGGGTTGGCAGAACCGGTAGAACCGGTCTACACCTTACTGCCTTTCGGGAGGGGGCTTAGCTGGTTTCCACGCTTTGGCCCAGGCAGGCCTCTCCTTGTCCTGGACACTGAGCCTAGCGTGAATTCGGGTCGCCGCCTTATTTTTGGCCTTCTCCTTCAGCCCCCGTGCCCCGCTACGCAACCTTGGAGGTGTTGGTGATAGGCCGGGATGACTGAAGAAGACGATGTTCCTCCTCCACCGTAGTGGCTGACGTGCTCACTTGGTCCGAGGTGACTAAGACAACGGCACCCGCGGGCATCAACCTCGAGTTGTTGGTTGTGACAGTATTGTTACAACTGACTTGGCCTGCACCCACCGCATCAGAGGTGTGACCACTGGCGCAATATGGTCCGGATTCACGATTTGGTGGCATTAAATCGAATATTGCATCTATCGAGCTGAAACTTGGCATACTTTAATAATAGACCACTCTAAATATTTATGCAAACTTTCAAGTAAGTTTGACCACGCCTACTCCAATGCCCATATAGACATAATGACCTATACGTGATATTTTATTTTAATTTTTTTTTTTTTTTTATTTATTGCACTCTTTTTTTGTCGTTGCTAAGTGTACATTAATCTATTTGACCAAATATAAATTTAGCCAGCGCGAAATAGTGGCGTCCGCTGTCGATCCACACGTCCAGCAACGTGGCGTGACAGAACTCAAGCACATCTAAATAATTAAAGCATCGGAAAAGCCGCAAACCGGACTATTATTAAAATTTAATATAAAGTCTCTAGTATTGTTTAACATACATTATATAACGCACAAATACACGGAACAACTTTTTTCCCTCTAGAAAAGACGAACACTTTGGTCAGCTTTTTTTTTTCCTAGGACAACACAAAACAGTACACATATATAACGTTAAACAAATTATCACACAAACTCTGTTTATTATTCTTAAATTACATACCTGCAACTTTAATATCTATTTTAAAAAATAAAAAAATTATTATTTCGTTTTGATTTGCCAAGCGCTCAAAGTCTCTAAAAGTTTTCCGCCAATTTTGTCACAAAAATCAGCTCCTCAATCACCTGGCTTTAAACATCTGTAAAAATTGCAAGGTTGCATTTTTGACAAAAATATTTATTGATACTTTCTATCTAGGGTATTTAGTTTAAATATATAAAAAAAATGCAGATTTTCTTCCATAAAATTTTGGACTTTATGCCACCAAATCGGCAATCCGGACCATAGTGTGGCGTCACGATCAGGATCTCTACCCCGTGCCCGACGGTGGTAGCAGTCACGCCTGCCATCGACGTTTGGGCTGACATCCCAGCCCGAGTTGATTTTTTAAAATACTCCATCCGAGACATTTTGGCTAATTTTGTTATTGGGAGCCCCCATAGCGTTTTCAGTCTGACCGTCAGGCACCTCGTACCATGGATTCTGCTTCTTATCTTCAGACAGACAAGTGCCCGAAATACAAGGAGCAGAGGCCTCAGCTAGGATCGGGAGTACCTGAAACGTCGGCGCATAGTAGAGATCTGCTTCCCGATGACAATGAGGTAATGCAGGTCCTACCCAGCCAGCACCCTCGGGGAGGGTTCAGTATAGGATTTTTGGCAGCCACGTATGTAAATAAAAAAATAATAAAATTAAAAAAAATAAATATAAAACAAACAAAATAATGTCGAACAATAAAGAAGTAATTCAAAAATGTTTTTAGTCGAACACACAGCCTGATGTCACACATGTTGTACGGTAATTTAATTCTCAACTATATTTCTCAGAAATAAAAGGAATAGAAAGTGTATGCATGTATTTTCCGTCCCAAAGAGGATATATTTTTAGCGGAATTTTGAGGCCTAACTTACGGACAACAAAATAATCTTAATTACTTCTGTTGTATTCCAGTTAAATTATAGGTGCGAAATTCCGAAGAAGTTAAATGGGTCAAAATAACCAACCGTAGTTAATTTGTTTTGTATTTTCTCAAAAAAAAAAAAAAAAAAAAATAGTGCATCATTGGCGAATACAAAATAATTCTATCCCAACAAAAAAGAACCGTTATGTGGAGTTAATATGGAGTAAATGATATAACCTAAAATACCTTTGAAGTTGAAACAATGAACTCGTGTTACAGCTTTGCTCGTCAAGAAAGCTCCGCAACTTTAGCGTCACATATCGATACAAAAATATCTGACAAAAAAAAAACATTTTATTTTCGCCCTTTTAAATGATATTTAATCTTTAATTAAAAAAGTTTAAATGCAAATCAATAGAAAACTAAATTACTTTTCTATTAAATCCGTGTTCATCAAATTGCATGCAGTATTTATGCACTAAAATCATGAATGAAAAATTGGGGTAGTAACATTTTTGCCAACATCTCGGCTTGGAAAAGTTGTCGGCCAAATCGGCTTATGACAAGTTATAGAGTATAGTTTTATGAATATACCCTCAAAAAATCATAAATTGCTGTAGAGCTGTTTTTAATAACCTCAGCTAAAGCCCCATTAATGACCATAACTTATTTTTGAGTTTCTTGTCGCTTTATGCTATAAGGAAGATACATATGTAGCAATTTTGGTTGAAATCCTTAGAAAGGTTTTGAGAAAATTGACCTTTTTGTTAACTCGCAAAAATTAGTTTATTTCGCAGGTGCATCAAATAACTGGAAAGTGCGTGGTGGCAGTCAGGCCAGAACCGAATCAAATCAGAAAACTTTAGTGTTAAATAACACTCTTTGGACTTTGGCGGGACTTTAAATACTTGCAAAAAAATAACTAAATCAAACAACTCTAACTATAATTTAATACTATATTTTAATATTCTATTTACATATTTAATGATTTATTATAATTTACTAATATACGCAATATTATATTCTTATTTAAATCATAATTTTGCAGTTTACTTGACCACTGTTAGCGGCAAAACAATATGTTAACCTTATCATTAAATTATTCTTCATATTTACAGAACTTGTCGGCCATGTCGCGCTTTTTCATTCTATTCCAATCAAATAGACAAAACTTTTGCTTTTTGTTTTATTCAAATCAGAAGAGCTGTTTTCGAGAAAATTCAATTAAATAAAATTTGTGATTATTGCGAAAATTACAAATCAATTGAATTTGGCATCATGGGAACGCTTAAAATCTGCGAAGCTAGAACAAAGTTAGCGCACCATTTTTGTTTTGCAGATTTTACAACATTTGACTATGTACATGATTGCTCAATACCTTAAAAAATAAATAACTAACATAACATATGTATATATACATATATATATATATACCAATATATACCATATTGCTAATTGTCCTAGTTTCCAAGAAAATTCAAAAATTTATTTTCTCTAATTTTGTGAAATGTTATTGTTATCTGAAAAATGTAAAAAACTATATTTTAAATAAAATATATTTTAAAGTTCAAACGTTTCTTAAATAGAGTTTTAAATAGTGCCTGCAAAAATTTTAATATTACGCCTTAATTTAAATATTTATATGCAAAAATTGTAAGTCATCAAAAATCAATGCATAATTAGTTCTTATTTATGTCAGAAATATTGAAAAAATGAAAATCGCATTAAAAAACAAGTAAGAAAGTTACACTCGAGTGTGCTCGACTGTGAGATACCCGCTACCCATTTTGAATAAAGGCAAAATATTGCGGTATAATTTTCAAAATATACCGAAAATACTAAAAAAAATACTAAAAATATACCAAATGGTATGTTTGGTATATCGATATAGTACACCATTCAAATTATACCATAAACGGCACAATGTGCCAGATTGTCGGCCAAAGCAACTCAGACCCCTAGTAAGTAGCCGTTTTTGCCCATACAAAAGTATTTCTTTAATAACTTCCACAGTTTTTATCTGATCGCAACTAAATTTTCAGGAATCAAAACTACTACTGTAGTTATTGTATATACCAAAATTCGTAACTCTAGCTTTAAAATTACACTTATTATTCGATTTTTTTGATTTGCGGGGGCGGAAGTGGGCGTGGCAAAAATTTGAAACAAACTTGATCTGCGTGCAAACATAGCAAATGCTGTCGAAAAATTATAGCTCTATCTCTTATAGTCTCTGAGATCTAGGTGTTCATACGGACAGACACACAGACGGACAGACGGACATGGCTATATCGTCTCGGCTGTTGGCGCTGATCAAGAATATATATACTTTATAGGGTCGGAGATGCCTCCTTCTACCTGTTACATACATTTCCTGCCGGCACAAAGTTATAATATCCTTCTACCCTATGGGTAGCGGGTATAAAAAAAAACAAAATATGCATATATTCTCGATATGGGATTTGAGCGCGGACACCACAACATGTTGGGCTTGCAAACTAACAACAGAGCCAACGCAGTCCTTGTGCGGGCGCCATTTAACTGCAAACATCCAGAGCACGAGCAATTGTTGTTGTCTTTATCTTCGAGACTTTCGTCGCGGCAAAACAAAATTGACGTGCGCTAGCTGCTTGTTTGCGAGGCAACTGCACGTTGCAAAGCTTCACATACATACACATACCAATATAGGCGAGCATGTAGATACATACACGCATACATACAAACGAAAGCACAGCGCAACGAAATACGCTCTGCTCATCGTTCCACATTTGATCTGCGACTGAACTGAGTGTGTGACGTACGCTGCGCGATCCGTTAGAACTTCGAATTTCGAAAAGAGCCGAGAGGCTCCGGGCAGTGTTGCCAAAGTTTGTCGAGAAAAAAAAACTGTTTTTGACGGGAAGAACGTTGCAAAAAAGCTGAAAAATTCGAGAAAAATAGTTATAAAAAAAACTTGTTTTCATATATTCTTTATATTTTTCTGATAGGCACGGGGCGAGCCCACGAAATCAGTTCTATTAAAACATTTTATATAGAATTTGAACAGCAGCTGCTCTGATCTTCTCAATATTTTCAGAATTTCGTCAATACCGTCCTCATTCTCCTAATTTTTATTCTCATTCGTTAATCCTATTCCTATCATCTTTAGGAATTTATTAGGCAGCTTATATGTATGTATAGCAACATTTGTCATGTCTGCGCGAGCCATATCTGTAAATGCATACTTTAGAATATAATTTATTTTCATTTTAAGTGGAAAACAATTAAACCAATTACCTTTCGTGAAGTATACGGTTAAGTGTACTCAAATGTAGTCTATTTCGCAGTTTAGACTTGACAATGTTGACTTGACTAAATATGCGCTCTATTTCGGCGTTGGACCAATGCAACGATAATATATTAATGGCAAACCGAGCTAACTCTATATAAGAATTGACTTCAATCCAAAATTTTTTAGTGCTGTTTTTATTTTGCCAATTTACAAAATGAATTTTTTTGTATTGGCTTTCAATCTTCCCTATATTTTGGCAACTAAGCCCTTCCAATAATGGAATAATGTCTTTTTTGTTGTGGCGAAACATATTATTCACAGAAAAAATATCAATCTGCTTCAATAACATATAGTTTTCTGTAAGCCTTAAATTAAATTGAAAATAATATATTTGGTTTAATTATACGGTGTCAAATGAAGACTAGTTACCTCTGCTTGAGTTACTTAATAAGCTCAACTAAAAATTTAGAGCAGCAGTCTCGAATCTCTTTTTCCGATACTGGATCCAATTTCATTAACTTCATACATATGTTTTTCAAACTCATATCCTTGCACCAGATCATCGCGGACATATCTTTCGATATCCTCCGTTTCCAACAAATTCACATCTATATCAGGGAGGAACTATGCCCTTTTTCAAATCATTTAATAATTCCGTGTCATTTGTGTTGCTGCTCTGAAAGCAGCTCTTTGCATCTCTGACAATACTCGTATTGAATTTAAAAAAAGTAAATATGCGTAGTTCTTGTCATTGAACATTTGATGCAAGAGTTCCGCTTTATGGCATTTTTCCTTGCTCGCTACTAGGTTAAAATGGAGTTTCAGTTCTTCCCATTGCTGCAGTATTTGTGATACTGCCAATTCAATTGACAGTCACCTTGTGGCTTAATTAAAAAGATTAGTTTTCTAAAAAAAATTTTTAATTTTTTTTAAATAACATTTTTTTAAAAACATTTAAGACGAATAGTTAGAACGTTAGAACAAAAACGAGTTAGAACAAATATAACGAATATGATACTTTTCCTACACAAACGTTATCGTCGTTTAAAGACTGGTATAGATCTTTGAACACGAGCTGTCTAGCCGAACTTTTCGAAAACCAATTATAGGTTTCGCGAACCAAAAACTCCAAACTTGCTGGCAAAAAATCTTTGCAGTCATGAATTACAGCCAATTGAACCGAAGATCAGACGCACTTTATCAAAATCAAGGAGGGCGCTTTTTCTTAACAAATTGTACACTGTTATTTACGAGTTTGGACTCCTTCAGCTCGTTTTTTAGGGCCTCAACAATGCACGATACTTTTCCATGCTCTAAGTGATACGTTTCCATGCTCTAAGTGAATAAAAAATGTCGAAACAAACTTTTCATGTTGATGCGAAAAAAAATTGATGACAACACTTAATTGCATAATGAAATACATAACAAGTAAGAAAGCTACAGTCGAGTACACTCGATACCCGGTACCCATTTTGAATAAAAGAAATATATTTTGCGGTATTTTTCTCAAAATATACCGAATATACTGCAAAATTTCTAAAAATATACCGAATGGTATATTTGGTATATCGATATAGTACCTCATTTAAAATATACCTTAGACGGCACAATATACCAGATTGTCAGCCAAAGCAACTAAGACCCCTAGTAAGTATGCGTTTTGCCCATACAAAAGTATTTCTTTAATAACTTCGACCATTTTTATCTGATCGCAACCAAATTCGATTTTTTTGATTTGAGGGGGCGGAAATGGGCGTGCAAAAACTTGAAACAAACTCGATCTGCGAGCAAACATAACAAATGCTGTCGAAAAAAAATTATAGCTCTATCTCTTATAGTCTCTGAGATCCAGTGTTTCATACGGACAGACACACAGACGGACATGGCTAGATCGTCTCGGCTGCTGACGCTGATCAAGAATATATGTATATTTTATAGGGTCGGAGATGCCTCGTTCTCAGGTACATACATTTCCTGCCTGCACAAAGTTATAATACCCTTCTACCCTATGGGTAGCGAGTATAAAATGAGATGTGGACAATATTATGATGTGATGCTATTTTATTTGTCGGAGAGTAAGTAATGCAGATTCGGCACATTGTCACTGCGCAGCTGTACGTGCGTCTCGGCACATTGACGCTGGGTAGTTGTAGGTGCACTTTGGCATTTTGGCACTGCGTAGTTGTGAGTGCACATTGTCACATTGACACTGCGCAGTTGTGAGTGCGTGACGGCATATTGACACTGCGTAGTTGTGAGTATGCATGTTAATTGTGTAGGGGGAATGTCGTTGAGTAAATAATAACACTTTTAATTTTTCTAATTAATAGAACTTGTAACTTGTGATTATATTTGGTACACTTGAAAAGAATACATGCATGTGCTTGAGTCGATTTGAAACATATGATACAAAGCGGAGAAGAAAAAAAGCACTAAAAAGGGCAGGGTGACCATCTTCAGAGGAAACAAAGAACAGTGTGTCTGCGCGTGGTCACACCTGCAGTCATCTGGCATCAACATCCTCCCCCCCTTGCAATGAGTTGCAAACGGTATCACTGTCCAAATGGACCGGACAGAATCCAACCCAAGGTGGAATTCTGGGCCATTGGCAAACCTTCGGTGCTCGGCAGGAGGCCAGGTTGGATGATGTGAGGATACACGTCAGTGCCGAGCACCAGGGACACCATCGATGGCTGGAACCAGCGTTCGTCGGCGAGCGTGATGCTGCGGAACTGCTCCAAGTTTTCGCCATCGACGGGTCGGAGGGGGGTGCGGCAGCAGAGTTGAGAGTCCACCTGCAGCAGCACCTTTCGACGGAACTCGGATGTCCGCGAGCGGATGACCGCCGTGCAG
Organism: Drosophila kohkoa; assembly: GCA_019972355.1. Classification (NCBI taxonomy): domain Eukaryota; kingdom Metazoa; phylum Arthropoda; class Insecta; order Diptera; family Drosophilidae; genus Drosophila; species Drosophila kohkoa. The sequence continues at coordinate 546,559 of BJEL01000057.1, read as the reverse complement.
ACAACTTCCGTACTAACGCGGGTGACGGATAGGCCGTTGCCAATGATGCGCTGATACGGCTGGTCGCCGTGCACGGGTCGATCAGCGCTCGCATCTCGAATGTCTTACATCCCGTGTCGATTAGGATGTTGGCCGTTGGAAGGATGCTCACAGCCTTGTCCTGCAGCAAGGATGAGAGCGTCGTCGGAAAAGCCCCCTCGGGCGTAGGGGAGGCCGGTCGCTGGGGAGACGGCGAACGGGAGCGTGACCGTGCTGGGGATCGCGAACGTGGCCGTGGTGGGGTCCGCGAACGTGGCCGTGTTGCGGTTCGGGACCGGGTGGAGCCCGGTTGGTCATCGCCTCGTCGCTGACGATTGGGGCGAACGCTGCGTGCCGCCTTGAAATGCAGCAGCGTGTGGTGGTCCCCACGACACGCCCTGCACCTTCCCGCGCTGCGGCAGGATTGCCCGGAGTGTTGGTGGGCCAGACAGTTAGAGCAGTACTTGTTGATGAGTACTGCTCTCAACCGTTTCTCCGCTGTCAGCCTCAGGAATCGCTGACACTTCCGGAGTGGGTGGACCCACGGCACACGCGACACCGGAACGAGTTGGTGCCAGCGGAGCGGTCCTGGTGGGTTGATGTATGTGATGGCATACTACATGAAATGAAACAAGAAAAAAAAAAACAAACGATTATTGTAATAGCCTCTTTGCAATGTCAATGACACACGGAACAGGACAGCATAGGACAACACAGGACGACGAATAGGAGTCAGTCTTGCTGTCCATCGGGAGTAGGATAAGTTTGGCAACGGGTCGTCGGATAGTACCCCGCGCCGTGAGCACATCTACAACTCGGGCCTTGGCATCGGTGCCTGGACACGTCGTCAGCACCCGTCCTAGGCGCCACTCATTCGAGGGAAGGTTGTCTTCTTTTATGACGACCATGTCACCGATCCGAAGGTTCCGAGTAGGGGATTGCCATTTCGTCCGTTTGTGCAGCTCCTTCAGGTACTCATCTTTCCAACAGAAACAAAATTGTTGGTGGAGAGCCTTCAGTCGCTGCCATCGATTGAGGATGGAGGTGGCCGGTTGGTTAATTGGTGGTTCCAGCACCGAAATAAGAGGGCCACCTATGAGGAAATGGCCAGGAGTGAGCGCTAGTAAGTCCGAAGGATCCTCGGACATAGGGGAAATCGGCCTCGAATTCAGGCAGGCTTCGATCTTAGCGAGAAGAGTGGACAACTCTTCGAACGTATATTTCGAGGTGGATGTCGCCTTGTAAAAGAGTGCCTTAAAACTCTTTACGCCGGCTTCCCATAATCAACCCATATGCGGGGCGCCCGGCGGGTTGAAGTGCCAGGATAGGCTCTTGTGGGCGTGCTGTGCGATGATGCATTCCCTCGTCGCTTCCAAGAAGCCGTTGGAGATCACCTTGTCAGCTCCAACGAAGGTTTTCCCGTTGTCCGAGTACATTTGGTGTGGACACCCGCGCCGTGCGATGAAACGGGAGAATGCGGCCAGGAATTTCTCCGTCGTGAGATCCGATGTTGCCTCCAAGTGGATCGCCTTCGTGCTGAAGCACACGAAGACGCAGAAATACCCTTTGGTGATGAGGCAGGCTCGACCAGTGTAATTCTTTATTTCGAATGGGCCGGCGAAGTCGACTCCAGTGTGCGTGAAAGGTCTCGAGTAGGACGCCCTTTCCTTGGGCAAGTCCCCCATCATTTGGGTCTGCAATCTCTTCTTGTAGATCACGCAAACCGTGCAAGAGTTGATGGTGGATTTGACGAGGACCTTCAACTTTGGAAACCAGAATCTGGAACGGATCAGCCGCATGACGACTTGGTTACCCCCATGTAAGGATATACGATGGGTGAAACGAACCAATAGTCGTGCAAAGGACGAGGAATACGAGAGGATTATTGGATGACTCTCATCATAACGCAGCGAGTGGGACGCCCTCAGACGCTCACAGGCCCGTAGAATCCCCTTGCCATCGAGGAAAGGGTTCAAGTTTCAGATTGAGCTTGAGGAAGGAACCTGCTGCTTGACCTGCAGACAGTGGTATTCTTGTGGAAAAGTGTGTCGTTGAGCCATGACGATTAGCCGCTCTTGGATCCGTGACAGCTCATCCGCGTGGACCACGGTAGAGCTTGGAACTGCCAACTTCCGACTCCTATCGATGAATCGGAGAACATAGGCAGACGTGCGCAGTGCCCTGCCAAACTCAGAGAACCTGCTCAGGAAGTCGGGAGTCGGAGGTGACTTAGCGACGTTGCACTTAATCCGCTGCTCCAGCAGAGTCTCCGGAATGGGACTTGGAGAAGTTGGCCATTGATCCGACGGGAGATGAAGCCACTCTGGTCCATGCCACCACAAAGGATTACGAATCAATTCTTGTGGCAGGACACCACTGCTTGCAAGATCTGTCGGATTGTGCTCGGATCGAACATGCGACCAGTTTTTGGCGTCGCTGGCTCGGACGATTTTGGCCACACGATTGGCCACAAAGGTTGTCCATCGGCAGGGTGGCTTGTTCAACCAGGCGAGAACAATTGTTGCGTCAGTCCAAAAGAAAGTCTGGAAACTTTCTGCTGGCAGATTCAGGAGGAGGGCTGCAGATAACTCAGCCAACAGGACTGCGCCACAAAGCTCCAGACGTGGCACTGAGAGAGACTTGACAAGAGCCACCTTTGTCTTCGCAGTAAGGAGATGTGTGGAAACCTTGTTCGCCGTTTCCACACGCTGCTCCATACGCCCTTTCTGATGCATCACAGAATCCGTGGTACTGGAGCTTCACTCGTGTCTGGAATTGGACCCATCTTGGAATCCGGATCTTTCCCAGAGCAGGATAGCTCTGGAGGTACTCCTTCCATGGGAGTGAAAGATCCGTGGGTAGGTGCTCGTCCCATTCGAGCGTTCTCAGCCAAATCTCCTGCATGAAGATCTTGGCTCGGATAACGAAAGGGGCCAGCCACCCGGCTGGGTCGAAAAGCTTAGCGATTTGCGAAAGCACTTCCCTCTTCGTGTAGGAGTCCTGATGGGCAACTTCTGGTGGCATGAAGAAGAACTCGTCATCGTGAGCTTGCCACCTGATGCCCAGAGTTTTCGCCGTACTGGAGTCTTCGAGTTCGAGGAAATCTTCTCGAAGTAGATGGTCCTTTGGAATGTCCTTCAGCACGCTCTTATGGTTCGACGTCCACTTCCTCAGCGGGAAGCCAGCGCTGTCCAGGGCTGCACACACTTCCGCAATGGTCCGGATGGCCTCTTCCTTCGTGTGTGTCCCCGCCAGGACGTCGTCCACGTACATGCTGCTGGAAATGACTCGGCTTGCGAGAGGATACTCCGAGCGTATGTCTTCAGCAAGTTGCTGGAGGACTTGGAGGGCCAGGAAAGGCGCACAGTTGACACCGAATGTCACTGTGTTCAACTCAAAGTCACGGATCTCACCGTCCGACGTGCGGAACAGAATTCGTTGGAACGGTGTGTGCTTTGAGTCCATGAGGACTTGGCGATACATCTTCGTTATGTCCGCATTGAACACATATCGATAGTATCGCCATCTGAGGATCTGCAACGTGAGATCCGATTGGAGAATGGGCCCTGAATGAAGGATATCATTCAGACTCTTGCCATTTGAGGATGGACAAGATGCGTTGAAAACGACCCGAACCTTCGTTGTGGTGCTATCTGGTTTGAACACGGCGTGGTGAGGCAGGTAGAAATTAGGAGTCGTTACAATCGCCTGAGGCGATATGGGTGTCATATGACCCAAGTCCACGTACTCCTGGAGAACGGCATTGTACTGTTCCTTTAGAGAATCGTTTCTTGACAAACGATTCTCGTTCTTGAGGAATTGAGCCAGCGCTATAGATCTGGAATGACCCAGTTCAATGCCATCGGGCTTCCGGAATGAAAGAGTCACCCGATATCTGCCACATTTGCTACGAGAAGTAGTCTTAACGAAGTTTTCTTCGCAAACGAAGTCTGACTCCTTTATCAGCTTCGCTGGAATATCCTCCACCTCCCAAAAATTCGAAAGTAGGCTGTCGAGCTGTTCGTCTGCTTGGAGGCCGACTCTAGTCGAAAACGCAGAGATAGTTGTCGACACATTCTGGGAGACGGGGCCAGTGAGAATCCAGCCAAACACGGTTTCCTGCCCAAGGAGTGAGCCACAAATGTTTGGCCGGGAGCCGCTCAAGATGACCGACGGAAGGATATCCGCGCCAATTAGAATATCGATCTGAGCGCTCTTGTAGAAGTGTGGATCTGCCAGTTCTATCGCTGGTAGATCCCTTAGGAAAGTTCGCGGCATATCGAAGGAGGGCAGTTTGCTGCCAACTGTGGAATTACGAATGCCGAAGTCTCGATATGGAGCCTCGGCTTCGTCGGAGAACCAATGCTGAAGTGACATAACTTCTGCGATTGGGCCGCATTGCGTGATTTAGCCCGGATATCTGGGCTCGCACGGACTGGAAAGGCAACTTAATGCGTTGGAACAGACGCTCAGAAATGAAGGTCGCTTCGGACCCGGAATCAATTAGCGCACGTGCAGTATATGTAGTGCCCAAGTGGCAAACATTGATGACCGCCGTGCCGAGAAGGACATTCTGAGCATTATTGGCAAAGAAATTTTGCACATTTGTTGCCGTTGGATTTGGAGTGGACTGTATATTAGACGATGAAGAGGCACCATTGTGGGCACTGTCACTCCGATGGAGAAGAGTGTTGTGCCGCCCTTTGCATGTAAAGCAATTGTGCGCACTCGTACACTCTCGGAGTTGGTGACCTCTTGCGAAACAGTTTAAACAGAGACTTTTCTGTTTGATGTATGTCATTCTCTCGTTGACCGACATTTGCAAAAAACGCGGACACACCCGGACAGGGTGGTTCTCCTTTGAGCACAAGTCACACGATTTGCCTTTCGGAGTGACTCGGGCCTCAAAGGAGTTGACTCGCTTGGAATTCTGCGAACGGGATGGTCCTGCAGTGGCGATCTGTGAGTTGGCAGCTTGTTTCACGTCCTCAATCGCTTCGAGCGTACGGTAGCGCTCATTGAGGAACGTGCTCATATCCTGCCATGCGGGAATTTTCGCTTTGTCCACCAACGATTGCTCCCACAACGAGAGTGTGAGCTTGGGGAGTTTGGACGAGCAGAGGAAAACGAGGATGCAATCTGCGAACGGGCTACAGACGGAAATGTCTGAATGCTCAAGAGCGGTCAAGCAACGCTGAATCGTGCTCTGCAGCTCCTTGATAGCTGCTCCCGACTCTTGGGTAACCGTGGACAGGTTAAACAGGATTTTCAACTGGCTTGTTATTAACAAGCTCTCAAAACGTTCGCAGAGAGCACCCCAAGCCGACGCGAAACCATCGTTCGTCAGCGGAAATTTGGCTACTATTTCATTGGCTTCATCTGCGGTCTTCGAATTCAAATGGAAAAGTTTCTCAACCGGAGTCAACCTTGGATTGTTGACATAGATGGCCGTGAAAAGGTCACGGAAGGTCGGCCACCGCAAGTAATCCAAACGGAAAACTTCAGTGTCGACTGGAGGGAGCCGGCAGCCACTGGAGTATACAGGAGGAACGGATGCTTCTCTCCTGCTGGACCCGGAAACTTGGGTAATTTGCCCCTTAACATGGGCGAGACACCGCTGATACACTGCATAGCAGTGATCGTATTTCGCCTCCATCGCCTGTGTGCCTTCACTGTCGCCGTCTTGATGCAGTGCATCAGCGCATGTAGAATAGGCGGCTTCGACATTGTCCCAGAGGGCTTGCAGCCGGTCACGACGGATCTCGTACGTGTGTACATTGTCGTCTTCGGCGGCAGGCCCTCTGACCCGACTCTCAAAGTGCACCAGTCTGTCGGAGACACTGAAGAAGTTGCTGAGAGCCATCGCACGGTTTTCGCTAAGTTTAGCTTGGACGGAACGGGTAGTTGCCTGACTACTCTTTTGGCTCTTGGACATACTATGCTTCGGCAGTCACTTTAGAGTCTTTTCTCAACAAAGACTCACGGTAAAGCGGACAGCCGAAAGCAAGCACAAATGGAGAAGAACTTCGGCTGTCACAGGATAGTGAGCAAAGCCGACACAAGAAAACAGACGAGGAACGAAATCGCTGTTGGAAAAAACAAAAATGTTTAAGTAAAACACAAACAGCAGCGTGAATCTTTATTACTCGGTGTGATTGCTGCTGTTTATATACATATGCGGAAATGGATAATATATATGTATGTGTAATAATGGATTGGTATATATAATCTCAATGTATAAGGAGCATATACGGAGTGTATATGTAACGTGTACGGAAGTGTACGTGTATGTATGTGATAATATATATATTATATACGCAACAATGGACTTGAATATATTGTATAGTATCAATATGTGAGGAACATATACGGAGTGTATATGTATGTGAAACAGTATACGTATATGTATGTGATAATATATATATTATATGAGTAATACTGGACTTGAGTATATAACTTCAGTATGTATGGAACATATACGGAGTGTATATGTGTGTAAGTGTCGTGTATGGAAGTGTACGTGTATGTATGTGTGTTGTATGTGGATGTATATATGTCGTATGTATATGTATATATACATATATATATATATATATATATATATATATGGAGTGTAGTGGATCTACGCGCGTTTGCTATTAGAAGAGCAACTCTCTTGTTATTTTGAATATAACAACTAGAAGAGAGATTGCATACACAGGAGTGTGTTAAAAAACAGACAAACGCGATACGACAGTAAAAGAAATAGCAAAGTACACACAACCGCGGCCAAAACGGAAAATATTAGCGAACTCTTTTAAACTGTATAGATACTTACACATACATATACATATAAGGATATATATATATATATATATATATATATACTGTGCCAAGTATACACAAAGTAGAAAAGATGGCTGAGAAAATGCCGGTAGAACGCTTATGTACTTATATATATGCTGTGTCACATATATATAAGGTCCAAGGAAAAAAATATGGCGCGAACACGACACTTGCAGAAAATGTAAGTAGAAGAAAAGTGTATTACTTATCTTGACAACCAATTGCTTGCTGGGGTCGAGCGATATCCAGAATCCGGCTCGAAGGACCAAAATGTGTAGGGGGAATTTTGTTGAGTAAATAATAACACGTTTAATTTTTCTAATTAATAGAACTTGTAACTTGTGATTATATTTGGTACACTTGAAAAGAATACATGCATGTGCTTGAGTCGATTTGAAACATATGATACCAAGCGGAGTAGGAAAAAAGCACTAAAAAGGGCAGGGTGACCATCTTCAGAGGAGACCAAGAACAGTGTGTCTGCGCGTATGGCACGGTCACACGCACAGTATACTAGCTTTGTCGCTATCGATAACTTTCGATCGCGACCACACTGTCAGCTGGCCTGAGTGGTCACACCTGCAGTCATCTGGCATCAACATTAATATTGCATCATACTTTATGTACATATGCTGTGATTGGTTGTCTGCATTTTGTAGTTTTCAGAAGAGTCGTTAATGCGGGGCGACAGCGTATCGTCGCTGTCGCCGAGTGTGGTTCGATGGCTCAGGCGTAGACAGTAAGACGATCGAGCAGGCAGTGTGCTCTAGAATTCGCCTGTGAAAGCATCGGAACGCGCTTCGCTGAAATGGACAATCATGCTTCGGCAGAACAAACTTCGACATCAGAAGTGGGATTCGGCCCTGAACAAACTAATTCAAGGGATGTCTTCGCGTTGCTAGAGCAGCAAAACAGAAATTTTTTGTCATTGATTAAGGGGCTGCAGACGCCGGCGAGCGAGTTACAACCTAGTAGCGAGATCTGCTTGCCAAAATACAATCCGGACATTGCTGGTGTGGATGCCACGCAGTGGGCCGCTACAGTCGATATAATCTTACGAACAAAACCGTTGAGTGACAGCGCGCTTATATAATATTAGTATTGAGTAAAGCCTTGGAAGGCTCAGCGGCCCAGTGGTTATCTCAAAATTGTTACCCAGGAATAACCTTGCCACAGTTCCGGCAATTATTTGAGCAGCGTTACGAAACATCAGAGACGCCAGCCGCTGTCATATCGAATCTACTTAGCAGCCGGTCAGAAGCCAGGACACATTGCCACTAATTGCCCAAATAAAAAGCAGAATACCGGGTCGGGAACGCGATCGGAAAAAAGAGTGGAGCTGTGCGCTATAGGGGAGCCTCAATCAAGTATGCTGGTCAATGGTGAGAAATTTCCAATTACATTTGACTCGAGAGCCGAGTGCTCATTAGTTAAAGAAAGCATATCTAATAAGATAGTTGGTAAGAGGATTCATAATCTCTTTAAAGGGAATGGGTAATGCCAATATTTGTAGTACTGCACAAATTGAATCAAACATCATGATTGACGGTAACTCGTTGATTGTTTTGTTCCATGTAGTGCCAGACGAATGCTCAAGGGTTCTTAGCAGAAGTTTCGTACGATAATTTTAAGATTGTCCAAAGTAAAGTTGTGAACATTTGTAAAACCGATCAACCCACTAATTTCGATGCCATTGAAACTGAAATGCTTGGAAAAGAAAAAGAAAATTTAATATCATTATTGAAACAATACTCAAAATCTTTTATTGAAGGCACTCCTCAAACGCGGGTGGATGCTGGGGAAATGCATATTCGTTTGATTGAACCAACTAAGACCGTGCAAAGGCGACCATACAGATTTAGTCCAAGCGAAAGGTAGTTAGTACGTGCTAAAATTAAAGAATTAATCGAGTATAAAGTTATCAGACATAGTAGTTCACCATTTGCTAGTTCTGCATTATTAGTGAAGAAGAAAAATAGTTCAGCAAGACTTTGTGTTGATTATAGAGAATTAAATAAAAATACTGTAGCTGATAAGTTCCCATTACCGTTGATATCAGAACAAATAGCTAGACTTAGGATGGCTAAATATTTCACTTCTCTTGATATGGCTAGCGGGTATTATCAGATTGCGATGCACCCTGAATCGACTGAGTGTACTGCTTTTGTTACTCCTGATCGGCAGTACCAATTTCTTTCAATGCCTTTCGGATTAAAGAACACACGCTCAGTTTTTCAAAGAGCTGTATTGAAAGCACTTGGCAGCCTTGCTCATACGTTTGTAATTGTTTATATGGACGATATATTAATTGTTTCAGAAACTAAGGAAGAAGCGTATGAGTGGTTGCAACAGGTATTAAGCGATCTGGTAAAGGCAGGGTTCTCTTTTATCATTTCAAAGTGCTTTTTCTTAAGACAAGCCTGTTTTGATTATTTTTGACCCTCAGTTTCCGATAGAACTGCATACCGACGCCTGCTCGATTGGGTATGGTGCTATTCTTTTACACCGAATAAACTCTAAGCCTCATGTGCAGAGTGGTCCAGCCCGTAGGCCAAAAAATAAAAAACCAGAGTCCGAATTTTGACTTTAAATGTACCAATTCTTATATAATTGGTCTAGCTATTTGAATTTATTCATATTTTTGTTTTGCTCTGTCTGTCCGCCTCAAGAATAGCATCGAAAGAGATAGCATGATATTCATTGTGTATTGCAGCGTAAGCAACGTGCAAGTGAAGCTCTCCGCAAAAAATTTGTTAAACATTTTTAAAACAAGTGTTTGTGCCATGGAAGTGATTAATATTTTAAAGAAAGGTATGTATTAACTTTTTTTTTACAATAAAAAGTATATGTAGTATTTGTTGTGTTTTGTGTAAATCATTGTTGTATTTAGTACATAATTGTGAACGTTCTTAGTATGTCTTTTCTGTGTTTGGTTAGAGTTTTAGTTGTGATAGCACTCTTTGGCTTTCACAAATCTTTTTGTATAATATTCTTAAGCATTTTAAGAATATAAGAAAGTTTAGTTCAAGTGCCGTAAGGTGCGGCTTGCAAAATACAAAAAGGTAACCTAACCTCATTTTGAAAAAAAGCACGTGCTTCTGCTGTGTGTTGTTGTTTGTATCCGTTTGTTGGCTTGTTTTGTCGTTTGTTGTTATTTGTGTGTTATGTTTTCTGTTTATATTCTTTTCTTTAAAATAAAAACTTATTATTTCCTTAGGAGCCACTTATGAATGTCAATTTTCACGTTTGCATGCTTTTGAGATTTGGTGTGGAGAAGCAGGTTCAAATAAAGAAAAGTCATCTAATTTAAAGGAATCCATATTTAAACATGCGCAAAATTTATGCAACGAAGCTAATATTGAAGAAGTTTTATCGCTTTTCGTAGAAGCAAATTTAACAAAACATCAATATTTATTAATACGCTCATTTGTAAATTTAAAAATTGGGTATCATTTACTACCTAGTTACAATAACATACTGATGGCCAAAATCAAATGCTACCCCGATAACATTACAGTTAACGAATCCCACGCTGAAGTTGAACTTCAAAATTTATTAGATCATACAGCAACTCGTATATTGGAGCTGATTCTGTACAAAATTTGATTTTATTAGGGAAATGGGGCTTCGATGGTAGCACTGGCAATGCGGAATATAAGCAAAAAAATAGCAGATACAGACCTATCAGATAATAGCTTTAGCTGTTAATAGCTTGTTTTAACCTCATATGTACCCCTAAGGCTTGTTTCGAAGACAAATAATTCTATTTGTATTTGGAAAAATCCACGACCATCGTCGACGCGGTACTGTCGACCTGTCAGGTTTCAATTTAAGAAAGAAACAACTGAATTGTCCATTGTCGAAGAAGAATACTTTGAAAAAAAGATTGACCTGCTTAAGCCCACGGTATTTCTAGAAGATCAGACAATAAAAATTGAACATTCTTTACAACTCACGATGATTGATGGGAAAATATGTAGTGCATTAAGCGAAACATCTTCAGCAAAATGTTACATATGCGAAGCAACTCCAACGCAAATGAACAACTTAGATGTATGCCTGCAAAAAGATGTTTATGAAGACCGGTATGAATTTGGGCTATCGCCATTACATGCGTAGATACGATTCTTTGAGTATTTGCTTCATATATCTTATACACTGGACCAAGAAATTTGGCAAATACGATCTGAAGAAGCTAAAAGAAATTTGTAATACGAAAAAAATTTATTCAATCAGAGTTCCGAGCAGAAATGGGGTTAATTGTCGACAAGCCTTAGGCAGGCGGAAGCGGAACGTCTAACGATGGCAATACTGCCAGGGCATTTTTTAATAATCCTGATATGTCTGCTATTACTGGTGTTGAAGAGAACTTAATAATAAGATGCTCAACAATTTTGCAAGCCATTTCATCAGGCTACAATATAAATTCTGCAAAATTCGGAGAGTATGCATTAGAAACAGCAAAACTACTTATCATTAAATATCCGTGGTACTACCTTCCGGCATCGGTTCATAAAGTATTATTACATGGTCCTGCCATAATTAAAAATTTTTTAGTCTCAATTGGAGAGCTTTCTGAGGAAGCTGCAGAGGCAAAAAATAAAGACGTTAAATTATGTAGGCTAAACCATACGCGGAAAATGTCAAGGGTCCTGACGAATACCGATTTATTGAACATATTACTTTTAAGTTCTGATCCTTTTATTGCGGGCAAAAGAAAACTTCAATGCAAACCAAAATCCAAACTTATTAAATCAGCTATTGATTTACTGGACGAATCTATAGTAAATATTATTTTTTTGAAACATTCATTTGTCGAATTGTTACTACACATATATGTAAATATTAAAGGGTAAGCATATAAATTAAAAAAATGTATTTATTTTATGTTCGTTTTTGTAAATTACATTTATAATTTCTGTCATTATTATTTTAAGGCGAAATAGTTTCCCGGCGAAAACTCGTTTTACACTGATTGTTCCTATGGCAGCTATAACCTATAGTATCCAGATTTTTACTGAAGTTTCCCAGGTTATATACGAAAATTTCCAAATTATTGTTGCATCAAAATAAAAAACAATAGTTTTTCATATAAAAACTGAATATCAGACCGATTGTTCATATGGCAGCTATATGATATAGTTGCCCGATCTGGCTGATTTTTACATATTATTTTAGAATAAATATAAAATTTTCTGCAAAGTTTCAAGTCCCTACCTCAACTAGAAGTATTTTTGGCCGCTCTCCCCTTACAAGCCGGACCACTGTGATGTGGTGGAATATTATAGTAGAGCAACTAGCTCCTGTGAGTCCAGGTACACATCCTATGAATTGGAAACCCTGGCTGTCGTAAATGCAGTAAAACATTTTCGTCACTATCTGCATGGGAGAAAATTCGTGATTTTTACTGATTGTAATTCAATCAAATCTTCGCGTAATAAAGTCGATTTGTCACCTAGGGCTTATCGTTGGTAGGACTTTCTACAAACATTTGAATTCGAAATTGAATATAGAGAAGGTAAACGCATGGCACATGTAGACTTTTTATCTAGAAATCCGGTGTGTCAAAAGCCAGTATCCAGACAAATAGAAGAGAAACGAATTGACTTAACAGAAATATCAGAACTCTGGATTTTGGTGGAACAACAAAAGGATCCAGAAATATTAGAAATCGTAACTAAGTTGAAGAATGACGATTTACCATTCGCGTTAGTTACCACTTAAGAAATTAGATAAAATGTTTTGTATAGAAAGATCCAGAGAAATTCAAAAACTCGTTGTTTACCTGTAGTTCCTCGTACGTTCGGTTGGTCAGTTATAAATCAGGTACATGAGTCTATCATACATCTAGGTTGGCAGAAAACGCTGGACAAGGTATACGATCATTACTGGTTTTCTGGCATGACAAAATATGTTCGAAGATTTGTGGAGAACTGTATTGCAGAGTTTCTAAGGGTACGTCAGGAAAACCTCAAATTGAATTACACCCAATTCCAAAAATTAACATTCCTTGGCACACCGTTCACATAGACATATCGGGAAAATTGAGCGGAAAAAGTGATCGTAAAGAATATGTCTGTCGATGCCAGATGATGGCAGGTGTGACCACTCAAAACAGCTGACAGTGTGGTCGCGATCAATTGATATCGATAGTGACAAAGCTAGTATACTGTGCGTGTGACCTTGTCACACGCGCAGTCACACTGATCTAGTTTATCCTCACGTTGGTCGCCCTGCCCTCTTTTAGTGTTTTTTCCTACAACATATGTTCCTACTATTCGCTGACCTGCACAACAAGTGTATTTTTTCAAGAGTGCAATAAAAGAATTGTAAAGTTTCAAAAGATAAAGTGTTATCATTAATCTGCAGACGCCCCCCTACACAACATCATTGTACAAATCGACGCTTTTACTAAATACGTTTATCTGATCCACACCTTTTCCTTGGATGCGAATACTTGCATAAACGCAATGAAATCTTCAATTGCAATTTTTGGCGTGCCAACACGTCTGATTGCCGATCAGGGGCGCAGTTTCACGGGCACAAAGTTTGCGCAATTTTTTTCTAATCAAAAGATACAATTACATTTAATTGGTACAGGTGAAAGTAGAGCCAACGGTCAAGCTGAAAGGGTTATGAGTACACTAAAGAATCTGTTGACGGCTGTTGAAACGAGTTCCAGATTGTGGCAAGATGCACTGGGAGATATACAGTTAGCCCTTAACTGTACAATTAATCGTAGCACTAAGTGTAGCCCTTTAGAACTTTTGATTGGTAAAGTGGCGCGTCCACTCGGATTGATTCCTATTAGTGATACTGAAACTGAGATTGGCAAAGTTAAATTAAGAGAGTTGGCCGCTAAGAACATGTAAGAGGCCGCCAGTTATGAGAACAAAAATTTGATAAAAGTAAGGCTAAGATAATTAGGTTCTGTGTGGGTGACTTTTTGTTGCTTAAAAACAGTGAGAGACAGCAAACAAAATTAGACCCAAAATTCAGACGACCTTTGGTTTTGGGCGATGGACGAGCAATGTGATTGTTGGATTTCGTGAAGCCAAGTTTTGGGAGATGGACGAGCATAATAAGAGAAGATAAGTCAATGTTTTTGGCGATTGGCAATTTAACTTGTTTGTATTTAAAAGTTGGCTAATAAAAGTCTGGTTATGTATGTACTTTGGATTAAGAACTAATGTTTAGACTAATTAATGTATAATTTGAAAAACTGAGAATATTAAAATAACCTACGAAATATTAAAAATAGAAATAAAGTTATGTTATGGAAGACTACATGGACTTGAGATTATTTGACTGAGTTATTCTAAGGAATTGAAATTGGAAAGTGAGATTGAAATTGAGATAGTTATTATAGACACGAGGACATATATGTCAGAATGGCCGTGTCGGAGAGTAAGTAATGCAGGTTCGGCACATTGACACTGCGCAGTTGCGAGTGCGTGTCGGCATATTGACACTGCGTAGTTGTGAGTATGCATGTTAATATTGCATCATACTTTATGTACATATGCTGTGATTGGTTGTCTGCATTTTATAGTTTTCAGAAGAGTCGTTAATGCGGCCGAGTGTGGTTCGATGGCTCAGGCGTAGACAGTAAGACGATCGAGCGGGCAGTTTCCTCTAGAATTCGCCTGTGAAAGCATCGGAACGCGCTTCGCTGAAATGGACAATCAAGCTTCGTCAGAATTTTTTTATTACGTGTAACAATCAAAAGGATAAATTAAAAAGTAGAGAACGAAACACTTTTAGTGTGGCCAGCTTACGGTTGGTCAAGAATCATTTGCGTTGAGAAATACAAAATTGGTATTTTTCCATAAATAATAAGTCATATAGACAATACTTTAAATGAGCTATGTATGTGTCGCTTAATCCCCATTTTTTTGGTTTTTATACCCGCTACCTATAGGGTAGAAGGGTATTATATCTTTTTGGTAGGAAATGTATGTAACAGGTAGAAGGAGGCATCTCCGACCCCATAAAGTATATATATTCTTGATCAGCATCAATAGCGGAGACGATCTAGCCATGTCCGTCTGTCCGTCTGTGTGTCTGTCCGTGTGAAACACTGGATCTCAGAGACTATAAGAGATAGAGCTATAATTTTTTTTTTTCGACAGCATTTGTTATGTTTGGTATGTACAATAATATTTATAGTAATTGTGATTTGGTTGCGATCAGATGAAAATTGTGGAAGTTATTAAAGAAATACTTTTGCATGGGCAAAAACGCCTACTTAATAGGGGTTTTAGTTGCTTTGGCCGACAATCTGGTATATTATGCCGTCTATGGTATATTTTGAATGAGGTACTATAACGGTATAACAAAAAATACCATTTGGTATATTTTTAGTATTTTTGTATTTTAGGTATATTTTGAAAAAATACCGCAATATTTTGCTTTTATTCAAAATGGGTAGCGGATATCTCACAGTCGAGCACACTCGACTGTAACTTTCTTACTTGTTTTTTTTTTTGCGTTGTTGTGTTATAAAAAAAAGTGTTATATTATGTGTTATAGTGTTATATTATATTATATATATATATATATATATATATATATATATATATATATATATATATATATATATATACATATATAGTGTCAATATTCTAAGTGTGTATAGAGTACATGTTGTATCATTTTGTGTCTGCTTTTGGGCAACCGTTATATAGCGTTTACAATGTATTCACAAATATTAATGAAGAGAGCAATGGGAAAAAATATGAATGGAATAAATAGACGAGAAAAGTAATAAGAGTGAGAGCTTCCAAGAAAATTTAGTAACGACATACGACAAAATACTATTATTAAAATAAATTGTTTGAATATGTTTAATTGATCGGTTTAATGCATTCAATTTGGATCTTGGTAGGCAAACTGCGCAACAGATAAAACGTTAAGGAGAAAAAGCAAGAGCAACATAAAAAATTTAGGCTTAAATGTGACCGTAGCTTGAAGAATTTGTTAATTTTTGCAATTAACAGAACAAAAAACAAAACAGAAAGAAAATTCCAAAACCATTCTTAGCTCTAATTAAAGCACTAATCTAGAGCTATAAGAGTAACCTTTTCAAATTTTTTCAGGTTAGGTTTTTTTTTATTCAATGAAAACATCCGTCAGAGAATTACCTATAAGGAGGCATCTCCGACTCTATAAAATATACAAAGTCTTGATCAGAGTCAACTGAAAAAGCTCAGAAAACTCCTGGAGAGCGAGTACTAATACACTTTGCAAATGATCATAATTACAATGCTAAGCAAATATCTTTTATATATAGCATGTCGGCATGTCGGCGATGTTTGCGTGGCAAGATTGAAGGCTATGCTTAACGAAGGTAAGATCAAATATGGAAATGTAAGTTGATAGTTTATAGTCGAGATATATCGATCTCATCAGACTTGCTAAATTCATTATTTCTTATCATTTACAGTTATATCATCTCACGGAGTTGATCGTGATTGATGACCAACAGCCAAGTACAAAGCCCGCAAACTTGGAACCCGAGCCCTGTGCTAATCTACCAGCATCAACGGCAACAAACAAAAAGACAGCAACAATCAAAAATGCAGGTGAGGAAACGCTACTAACGCAGATGTCAAGTGCTGTCAAGGAAACAATTCCCTTTAGCTCTAGTTTAATTGCGTCACAAAAGCGTCTAACAAATCCACCCGCACGAAGTTCTGAGTTAGCAACCCCTCAGAATGTCTTGTTCGAAAGGAAGTCGACTGCTGTCACGATCGTTGATCACGAGATTGAGCGTATTGCAACAACTGTTTATTTAGATGAGGTGCGCAAAAAGTTGGTATTGCTTGCTGCTTCACCATCTGCACCAAGAATGACTAACCTGACACCAGGTAATGTTGATGGTTTTGCCAACAGAAGCAGCAACCTCAACAACATCCAATAGGATCACACCAATACGATTCACCACAAGGTGGTGGCCAACAGCGTGGCCACAACATAAACGGTCCGCAAACGCGCACTTAGCCAGAGCATCTGCCGGCCAAGGCCAGGCAGCAAGAGATGCAACCTCAGCAGGTAGCGGCCGAAAAGCAACGACAGCTGGGTGCGGCGGCGACAGCGGCAGAGAAACAGTTTGGATTGCACGACGAACAAGCGGTTGAGGCGCCATCGAGCACTGAGAGCGATACTGTGAAGCTTGGCACATCGTATTGCAATATGGTGTTGACGCGCACCACCAACAAGAAGCTCGACTTTAAGAAACTTCGTTAAATGCTGATTCGCCCAAACCCAAGAAAATTGTCTAAAAGCATTACACTCAACAACGTAGGAGTAGCAGCAGTCGCAGTATGAGTAACACCAGCGCCAGCGTGGAGCTTGCTGCGTTTAAGGCACAACAATCTTTACGTTGACAGCCAACCAAAAAACTCAGAGTGTGTGTTGTTTGTTGTGCGCAGTTAGTCGGCTAATCGCCTCCGCCAAGTTACCAGCAACAACAGCTGAACGCCGCCGGTGTCGGAAAGTTGCTGTGCGCAAATACCCCGTCAACGACTCTGGATGTGCCCGGTGTTATAAATTGCAACAATTGGGTCAACAAATCAATTAAGTCTATAATCTTGCCGATGCATCCATTCCTCTCATAACCAGCGAGACGGTGCCATTGCCTGTCGCCACTAATGATGACTTGGGAGGAGCTGCGACCGCCGAGGAAGTCGCCAGGACTTGCCGCTGCTGCGGAGGAGCTGCTGCTTTTCCCGTGTGTGCCAACTGACGTTGGGTTTGTTAACATGATGCGTCGCCAGTTGTTGTTGTTGTGTAAGCAACTGCAGATCAATGGGATTCAATGTCTTGCGACGTCACTGAATCTGAGGCGTCTCTGTCGGTGTCATCGTCGTCATTGTCTTTAACTGCAGCGGGGCGGTGACTTTGCGTGTCTACAGCTGACTGAAGGGTATTCGCGCCGCCTTGCTGGGCAGCTCGTTGTTCAGCTGCAAGATGGCACGTTCGTGACCGAAGCGGGTGTCGCGCAAGCTGCTCTTGCTGATGATGAGTCCGTTTTGAAATTGATAACGCACCTGCATTAGGAACTTCCTAAGTTCATTATACGGATGCACGACATCAAAGTTATCCACTTGATCGCGATGATTGGAATTGCAGTGCTTTATGTACTCATCGAAGCCGTGGTTTAAGGGCTCGATGCACAAGTGGCAGCTGCCGAAGCGTATGCAATGAAAGTCGAAAGCAAAATGCTCTCTCTGAATGGTCAACGAGTCCCTATTGCGCAATTGCCACACTTGATGGCATCAGCACGCGACACAGATCACACTGATAATACTTGTTCTTGGTGCTTCCCAATTTGATCAGTTCGTTAAGTTCGCTATCGGTTAGATTCTTCTCTGGCTCTGGCTACCCTTTGTACGTCTTGTCGCAGTAGCCGCATTCGCGCATTTGACGCACATCGCAGGCCACCAAAGTGTGGAGATGATGCACGTTCCGTTCCCCCAGCAGTGAGGAACTGCTGGCACTGCCTTTGAAGTCGTAGCACACCGGACAGCAGAGCTGCGGTTGCACACAGAAGTAGGATGCTTGGGATGCTTGATCGCCCAGTGTAACGATTTTAGTTTGTCAATGTTGCGACGCGTCTCCGTGGAATGCGAGCACACGAACTCGTATTGGTTTTGCAAGACAGTGCGAGACATCGATTAGGTAAACTTCATTAAAGATTACAAATAAAACAAGCTATAAATTAAGCCTGCAACCATCAGTTACTATCAATATCGAAAATATTGAGTTTAATTCGTGCCGTACAAGACGGTAACAGATACTACCGATACCGATAAATATCAATTTTTGGTAAAGCATCTGCAACTAAAAAGTTATTAGTTGTTACGTTTTTAGGTATCGTTTGTGCCAGCAGTTGGGGGGTTATCGATATATCGCGATGCGATATATCGGAGATAGGAAAGGGCAACTCCTTGGTAATTCAAAAATTGCTCCTTCTGTTAAATAGGAGATAACAACAACAACAGAAGCAGCAGCAACATCAACAACAACTGAAGCAGCAGCAGCAACAGCAACACCAGAAGCAGCAGCAACCACTGAAATCTTGATCTCGTGTGTCCGCTTTCCTCGCTCATTGCGAGTGCCGGCAAGTGCAATCTGGAGGAGTGGTCATAGCACCAACGGTCCAACTACCACGTCGAGTGCGTAACGGCGAGCGACACCAGCGGCCACAAACACTGCAGGATAAGTGCGGGCCACCGTCGCCGCGAGAAGGCACACGGCGCTTTGACGACGGGAGCAGCATCGACGACGTGGGATAGCGAGCGAGTCGAAGCCGCATACGGTGAGCCAGGAGGAGGAGCCCGACTGGTGAGTCAGTGCCAGGCCCATTGTCGTTCCAATCGCCATTATCTGTGGTAGCGGATTGCTCGATCGAGCTGGAAATCGTGGTCGATTCGAAACTGCATAAACATAAACAGCAATTAATTCTTTTGTTTCGAGTCTTCGATCTATATTTTTTTCTGCCGACCTCTTTATTAATCAATAAATTATAAATTTTGTGAAGTAAATTAAAATTAAATTAAAGTAAAGTAAATTAAAGTAGATAAACAACCCAGATCGATACAGGATCGATTCTGCGCCGCACCTGCCATACAGCGGACACCAATCGTGCTCAAAAGCGAGACGGAATCAAAATAGATCTCAGGTAGCGCTCCTTGGATGCCATCCATCACGAGAGTGACGGATAGAGCATCTGATTAGTGCTTAAGTGTTTGTCCATTGTTTGAATTGTGCGTAGTAAAGCGTTGGTTAGGTCGTAGTGTGAAGTTTTTCTCTCCCTTCCATTTGTTAATGTTATAGAAAGGAACAAATTTATTGTTGTCTGAGTTATTTATTTATTTATTAGGGTACGTATTTATTTATGGTGTTTATTTATTTATTATAGGAGTTTATTTTGGTAGTTGTCGTTTTTCTTACTTAGCAGTATATTGATAGGAAATTAGAAATGTCAGAGGGTCGAGAAACAGATGGAGCACCGGGGAATCTGCCGCATTTAGTGGGAGGTATGGCGAGGACTCCTATGAACTTTCGTGGATTCCCGGAGGTACAGTTTCCATCGGCTGAGGCACTTGCAGGATTGGAGCAAGAGGCTTTGCAACGGGGAACTCAACCACCACCAGGAATGGGAGCCACAACTGCAAGTAATACGGCGAATACGGGCCGAAAAGTGTATCCACCAGAGCCGACGGACTCAGTCATCAGATCGACGGTGAGCGCGGCAATCGCGCAGGCTCATGCGACCTACCGCTGCAGGAGGGGATTTCGGCATCAATACGCGATGAAATTCGCGCAGGCTTCCTGGGGTTGATGAAGCTGATGCAGGAGACCACCCGACCGCAGAGTGACGGTAGTGGTGGCAATCGCAGCAAAAGTCGATGGCAGAGATAGGAGCAATCCCGAAGGTTCACAAAAGTGAGCCGGAGCCGCCAGTGCATACCATACGAGGACTGCTGCCTCGTCCAGACTATCTACCGAGCCCTGAAGAGGTGTACGATACGCACGCTAGGAACTGGCGGAATCCCCACGGCAACATGCGTTCAGATGCTGGAGACGGAAGGACCGAGTTAGGCATGGAATCTGAGTCGTCGAGGGATCGAACTTACCTGAAGCTGGAACGGTGGAACGTGCGATTCGATGGCGCCGATTCCACTCACGCTGTGGAGGATTTTGTTTTCCGCATCGAGTTTTTGCAAAGACAGTACCTATGCCCATGGAGGGATGTGCTACGCGACTTCCATGTACTGTTGGAGAGCAGAGCCAGGGAATGATACTGGATACATGTGAGGCACTCCAGAGTGGACAGCTGGACTCAGTTGCGTCAAGCAATGTTGGACCGGTTTCGGGGCTACCAAACCGACCATAACCTCATGCAAGAGCTGCTACAAACGGAACAGCAGTCCAGCGAAGGCGTAGACGATTACATCCACCACATGCGGCGGCTAGCTTCTCGTTTCCAGAAGCCTCTCCGAGACCGTGAGACCGAGATGTGTCGGAAGTAGCCACTGTGGAAGTGGATTATTACCGAGGCGAGGATGTTGTCGAGTTTGATCTGGAGATGTGGGACCTGGAAGAGATGCAGAGGAGTCAGTTGGAAGCCGTGAAAAGCGAGTTTCTTCAATTTGAAATTCATGGATTGGGCAAGACTCACCTGTTGCAGCATCGGATACAGCTAGTTGAAGGAACCGAACCCGTGAAGGACCGACATTTCCCTCTTTCCCCAGCAAAACAGGAGATCGTTTGGAAGGAAGTTGACAAGATGCTTCAGTTGGGCATCATAGAAGAGAGCAACAGTCCATGGAGCAATAGGACGACGGTCGCCCGGCAAAAATCGATTTCTTAGACGCTCGGAAGCTGAACCGCGAAATTTCAAAAATTTAAACGCAATTTTTTAACTTTTAGTAATATCTTTTATAAACTAAAACAAACTTTATATTTATCAAACTTACAGAATAAAAGAAGAAAAACAAAAATATAGGAACTTTTCACGCAGCTTATTTCGTGTACTTCAAGAATGTTTATTTCTAAATTCTAAAAATTAACCTAATATTTTGTATTGCCTCCTCTCTGCTTTAGGACAGTCTTCAGACGGTTTTCCATTGAGGACACCAATTTTTTGGTCGTTTCGACTATCATAGATTTTCGATCACATTTAAATCTGGTGATTGTGCTGGTGTTTGCACAACGTCTGGACAGTTCCAGACAAGCCAGGTCTTAACAATTCCAGCCTTATGCTTCGGATCGTTGTCCTGGTAGAACCGAAAACGATCGCGTATGCACAGTTTCTCGGCACTTTGGAGAAGGTTTTCCTTTAATTTTGAAAGATATTGATTGGCGTTGTTTATGCTGTCAACAAAAACCAGGCTTCCGACTTCAGAAGCCGCCATACAGGCCCAAACCTGTTGGGTTTAGGTGTTGGGGGTCTAGCTCGGTATTTGGTCTCCGCCAAACATATTGACGCCCATCCGAACCGAAAATGTTAAATTCATGCAAAGATGACGTCTTCCCAAATGGAAATTGGATGGCGTTTATGTTCCCTAGCAAATTTTAAGCAGTAGTCCCGATTTTTCTTGTTAATGATAATGTTTTTTTTCGAGCTACTCGGCCTATAAAGTTGTGTTCGTGCAGGACCCGGCGCACTGTATCCGGGCTACACTTCTTGCCCATTTCGTCCTTTATCTCCACAACCACATAACATCTGAGCTCCACAGTTTTAACACGCTTGGCCTATTTGCAGCTTAGCTTGCAGTTCACGCAGATTAGTTACTTGCATTGTGTGTACCATTCGCTGCAAACGCCGGTCGAAATTAGCCACGTGTCCAAGAACCAATTTGTTCAAATTTCGCAGTTTTGTGCCCTGTGATGTCACGCAGCGAGTCGAAAAAACAGGCAAGCTTTCACCTTTGCTTGGACGGCTGTTAAGAAGATTCACAATGACGACGTTTGGCGTCTCAGATGTCTCGTATCGTTGCTCAAACAATTGACGGAACTGTTGCCAGGTTATTCCAGGGTAACATATTTGCGATAACTACTGAAAAGCTTTACTCAACACTAATATAAGAGCGGTGTCACTTAATGGATTTTCTAGCAAAATTTTGTCGACCGTGGCGGACTACTGCGTGGCATTCACCCCAGCAATGTCTGGAGTATATTTCGGCAAACAGATCTCTCTATTCTGTTACGACTCGCCCGCCGGCATCTGTAGCCCCTTAATCAGTGCCAGGAAATTTCGATTTTGCTGCTCTATCAACGCGAAGACATCCCTTGAAGAAGTTTGGTCAAGGCAGAATCCCACTTCTGATGTCGGAGTCTATTCTGCCGAAGTCTGTTTATTCATTATCGCGAAGAGAGTTCCGATGCTTTCACTGGCGATTGCATGAGCATACTGCTCGTTCGATCCTTTTGTTGCCTACGCCAAAGCCATCGTACCACACTCAGCGACAGCGACGAGACGCTGTCGCCCCGCAATAACTGTACTTGAAAGCTACAAAATGCAGACAACCAATCACAGCGCAAATAAAGGATGATGCAATTTAACATACACACTCCTAATTACGCAGTGTCAATGTGCCGATACGCACCTACAACTACGCAGTGTCAACACGACATGAGATGCTTTACTCACTCTCCGACATACATATATATACCATATATATTATGTTTTTCGCGTTACACGAAGGGTAAATGAAAAATAAAACAAACGATTTTGTTTTAATTTTCTTGTATACGAACTTTATGGGGATTGCAAGAAAGCGGGCTACGCGTCTTGTCTGAGAAAAGTGTCTTTAACAACTAACTTTACAATGTGTTGAGTTTGAACAAGAAACTTCTTATTTGCTACTTAGAGCTAACATATGTATGTGTAATGTTTTGTGTATGTGTCAGTGCTTTAATGCTGAGTCCTCAAATTGTTATGTCACTTCCCCAACCTATAGAAATTAGCTTGTCCTCAAGCGTTTAATTCAGGGTACATAAGTGGGACTGGTTTTTCTGTAATTTCAATTTCAGCATTAGCACTTGTGTTCGTTTCATTTTTCTTACATATTTTTGTATGATTGTGTTGAAAAGTGTTTTGATATTCTTACTTGCCAAGAAGTATATAACAATAAGAATTAAATAAATATTTTCCTTATTGTTATACAAAATCATTTCTTTTGTTTCTATGTATGACAATGGTTTTATTTTAGTTACATTTGATTCTGTAAACATAAGTGTTTTGAATTGTTGGGCTCTATTTGATAATTTTACATTTTTTAATTCGATTGTACAATTAAATATTTTGATTATTTTATCCTTTTCAATTTAAATGTCTAAATTGTTACAATTTTGGGTTAGTTTGGTTCGTATTCCGTGTTTGCGATATTTATTGAAAGTGCAAACTGGTGTTTCGTGTTTTGTTATATTTGCAATGCATTGGTCATTTATGATCTTCTTTGAAATAGTATTTGAAACAAAATTATTACGTAAATAAAATTTTCCTTGAATATTTTCACTATTGCTCTGTTCATTTCCGTCTGGGTATGGAATTTTTTGGAAAGTTTTAACTTCGAGATTGCTAAGTGGTATATGAGACATCAGAAAAATTTCATTTGTAATTGGACTGAACGATGCTGAAGTTTTTATATTTTTTAATTTTTCATGATTGCTATGATCTATTTTTGATCATGTTTAAGTAGTTTCGGATTGAAGATACCTAAGCGGGTTGATTGTAATATTATATTTGCTTTCATTAATTATTTTCTTCTTTTTAAATTTTGATTTATAATGGGTGACTTTTCTTCCTCTGTTTGTTTCTTCAAAATGTTTTTCATCAAGTTTATTGATATTACCTGTCTTTTTGAAGAGGTTCGTTGTTTTAGACTTTACTAACGGGGCTTGTCTAAATCTTGTATCTACTTCAAAATTACTTCTGATCTTATTAAGGTGGTTTATTTGATATACTTTGTTTTCTTGTGAGTTCAGGAGTCAGGAGTTCCTGCATAAATAACGCACGGGACACAAAACGGAGGTGGTTTAAGAGGTCAACCAATTCAAACGCAAATTTCAGCGAATCCAGAGGCAATATTTTAATGCAACTAATTTTAAACTTTTGTGCATTGATGCCTCTTTAAAAAGGTTATAATTTTTTTCAAAGACGACTTGTATTTTTTTTTAATTCAATTTGAAGTAAATTCGCACGGGACATCGCGCACGGGACATTTTTTACGCCACTATTTTTTTTATGTTAATGTCATTGCTGTTGTTGAGAAATATTTAAAAATCCCATCGAAAAAACATCGTTAAATTAACAAAAATAGTGAATTTATTTATTTTTACAAAAGAGGAAACTTAATAAATACTTTAATAAATTGTGTTTTTTTTTTTTAAATCGAAAAAGTTTAACTTCAATGTTATTTACATTAAATTAATTGTAATATAGATTGTTGCATTAATTTATTATTTATGTTATATAAATATTAATAAATTTATTTAATACAAAGAATAGTATCTTGCAAGGAATAAGCAGTGCTCGCTGCTTTTACCTCGTTACAAGACGACGAAAAAAAGTGGAACTTAAATATACCCAGTATACTTCTTACCTCTTTCCATTTTTCGTCTAAGTTATATATCAAAATATCTTTGTTAATTTCAAGTGTTGACAAAAAAATTAGTTGTACACCTTTAACATATTGGAGTGCACACTGATAAAAAGAGAATGCATCAGGTAAAACCATAACCAACACCATCAGCAGCTCCTTTCCCATGAGAGCTAGTAAAAAAATTCCACTCCAATGCTGGACATTCTATTAATACTGCTATATCAACAAGGCTTGACAATATGAATTTATTTTTAAACTGCGAACAGCAGCCATCAGAAAAAATTAATATTTTTGAAAAACTTCCATAATAATAATATTAATATTTTTCAAAATCTCCACCAAAAAAACAAAAACTTCGAGCTCATTGTGGTTAACTTGTCACTTATAACAGCAAACGACTTTTTAACGCCTCGCAGCCAAGCTATACAAGTAAAAATGGTTACCTGCCGATAACTAAAATGAGCACTTTGTATCTCATTTTGACTTGTGAGCCAATTATTTTCGGCAAAATCAATTTGAATCACCAATTCAGTTGATTTCAAATTTTCTTTTGCTTCATCAAAATATTTTTGCTGGGCTCTTTTGACAAAAAAATGCGTTTTAAAAGAGGGCAATGCCATTTCAAACTCAACAATAAGATCCGATAGAGTTGCATACTTCATCATTCATATTGTGTAAATATGAGAGAGGAATAAGTTGGTATCTCAAATCGTTTAAGCACTTCTTACAATTGTTTGTCATGCTATTTTCACTAAGTATATTGCAGCAAACAGTTTTAAAAAAGCTTTCGAAATTGCTGGGAATAAATGGCATAATTTTTGCACAGTTTTCCAGCAAATAACCGAAGTTAGCATGGTACATGCAAACACACATATTGTGCGGCGTTTTATTTTTTTAATTGCACATGACATGGCCGCATCTTAAAACAAGTAAGAAAGTTACAGTCGAGTGTGCTCGAGTGTGAGATACCCGCTACTCATTTTAAATAAGGGCCAAATATTGCGGTATTATTTTCAAAATATACCGAAAATACTAAGAAATACTAAAAATATACCAAATGGGGTGTTTGGTATATCGATACAGGACACCATTCAAAATATACCACAGACCGCACAATGTACCAGATTGTCGGCCAAAGCAACTAAAAGCCCTAGTAAGTAGGCGTTTTTGCTCATACAAAAGTATTTCTTTAATAACTTCCACAATTTTTTTCTGATCGCAACCAAATTTTCAGGGATCATAACTACTATAGTAATTACTGTATATACCAAAATTTGTAACTCTAGCTGTAAAATTACGCTTGTTATTAGATTTTTTTGATTTGCGGGGGCGGAAGTGGGCGTGGCAAAAATTTGAAACAAACTTGATCTGCGTGCAAACATAACAAATGCTGTCGAAAAAAAATTATAGCTCTATCTCTTATAGTCTCTGAGATCTAGGTGTTCATACGGACGGACGGACAGACACACAGACGGACAGACGGACAGACGGACATGGTTATATCGTCTCGGCTGTTGACGCTGATCAAGAATATATATACTTTATAGGGTCGGAGATGCCTCGTTCTACCTGTTACATACATTTCCTGCCGGCACAAAGTTATAATACCCTTCTACACTATGGGTAGCGGGTATAAAAATAGGACTTACAAATTTTTACGGGGGGATTGTCTTTTTTAAAGAGCTCATATGCTTCACGCACTGTCGTCATCATGAAACGTTTGGCGACTGCATCGCCTGCTGTCAAAATTGTGTCCCTTTTTCCTGAGGCCTGGACACTAATATTGTCATTAGTATAAAACTCTTTAATTGAGTTTACTAAGCTCTCTAGTAGGGTCTTTTCGAATTAAGTTTTCGTAGTCTTTTTTGGGGAATTTCTTTAAATTTGTTTAACAAAATTTCAAGTACTCTTACTTTCTTTTCTAAGTCTCTTGGCAGAGCATTCTCAACCTTTCTTACAGCTTTCCCCAAGGTTTGCTTGCACTTGTAAAGATTTTTTTTTTTTTTTGCAGCATCGTTTTCTGCTTCTCTTTTTTTTGCATCTCTCTTTTGTGCTAGCCTTTGTCGATATTGGCTCTTACGTATGCGCTCAAGCTGTCTCCTGTTGTCCACTACTTCATTCGTCGCCGTTTTGCAGTTTAGCCTAGAGTTCCGCATTTCCTTGTTCTTTAATTTATAATTTTCCCATTTTATTGGGTTTTCCTTCAACTTATCTCTCCACCGTTTACAAATGTTTCTTCTTTTTTGGCGTTACACTCATCTACATTTAAATAATTTAAAATTTTATATAGTTAAAAAAAATATACAAAATTTTTTTATATAATTATTTATATAAATGATCACCAAAAATACAAATATCTTTTTTCTCCAATTTTTTGTTATATATTTACTGCACGCACAAACTCTGTTTGCAAAAAAAATTTGATGCGAATTCGAGCAAGTGATTTGGATCTACTGTAAGAAATGTTGTTTTTCGGTCGCGCACGGGACATTAAAATAAGTGATAAAGCAAATCAAAATTTTTACCTTTATTGGTGATCGCATGTTACTTTTTGCGTTGTCTTTCGTTTGTTGCAATCTCCAAATGATTTTGCAAAGCAAAAGACAAAGCATAATGCATTTATTTTATGAGTTGTTATTAGAACAAAATATGTCCTATAAACATCATAATCACATGAGGTGCGTTTGCGCGACTTTACATTCGAATATTTTGAAATCTATAAATGATAAATGCAAAATTCTTTCAAGTTTATTAAACTTGAATATTTCTTTATGTAACCATGTTGAAAAAAATCTTTTTCAAGAACTTTTAATTTTTTGGCCGCGGTGGACCTTTCTGTGGAAATGCCCATATGGCGGATGCAAAATAAGTTACAAAAAGAATAGGCCTGACCGAAAAGTTAGGATAGCAGCCGTCAGCTCATATGCTGTTTTGAGGTTCGCAATTGCGAAGAAGTACCAAACTAGAGTGTAAGCAAAACTGTGGCTAGCTGCTGCGTGGCCGAACGGGCACCAATATATATATTTACATATGTACATACATACATACTTTATGTTATCAGAACTTCTTTTATGTCTTTTATTCGGACAACTCGGACTTCTCACTTACCAGACGGAACTCCACGATGAAGGCATTCATAACGTTGTTGCTGCTGGTGATGATGATGATGTTTTGCTGTATACCTTATAGGGTGCAACTTAACTGCTGACGCCTTCTGGTTCTGCAGGCGGCAGACCCAGAAATATAAAGGTCTCCCGGCACGAAATAGTCGGCCTCTGACGACTAACATGTGCCGGATTCGTGGAATTAAATCCACTACAAAAGTAAAATTTTATCTATCCGTATTATTTTAAATAAATAATGACGGTTTTAGTCGAATTTTCACAATCTGAATACAGAGAAAAAATTTAAATTAGGCCCAATGTAAAAATTTGATTTTTTCTTGACTATTTCTCCGAAATAATTACCTTCTCTTCTCACCGGCCGCTAGAGAATTGCTCTGCTGATCCCTTAAACACCCTACATCCGGGTAGACAACAGCTCAGTTCAAACAGGATAATCAGCGTTTCATAATTCATTTTAATTCACACTTAATAAAAACAAAATTTGACTAAAACTAATAAGATTATTTACATTAGTCCTAATTTCGGAGTTTTAATATAGACAGTTTAATTATGTAAGCAAAAATGTTTTAGATAAATTTAAGGTAGATGTATCGGTCATTACGAGAAAGTAAACCATATATATACAATTTCGGCTTTATAATTCAATACTTTAAAAAAAAAATAGTAAAAATTATCATGATAACAATGTGAAAAATAAAATTAATGAAAAATTTAAATTATGAGGTTAGGGTATATAATTCATATTTTTTTTTAGATGTGATTAACCATTAACAAAATTAACACCTTATTCATGTGTGTTTTAGTGAAAGCGTGGAACCAAAAATCAGCAAGAATATAAAAAAATATATATATAATCTTGTTTTGAATCATGTTAAATTGTTAATAGGATAAATTTTGGAATATTACTAAATAGGTTATGTTTGAGTGTTACATTAAAGACAAGGAAGGTTTAAAAGTCTACTGCGATAAGGTGGTAATCTAATATTAGGATTCCAATTTAAACTACGAAGAGCAAATAACAAGAATTGTTTCTGCACCGACTCAATCTTATCTTGATAAACCCTATACTGGCGATTCAAGACAAGAGATCTGTACTCAAGGATAGAACGAACCAGTGAGACGTACAAAGTTTTGGTAATGAAGGGATCGTTGAACTCTCTCGACCAGCGTTTTATAAATCCCAGTAGACCTAGATTTCACGAACCCATGTTGGTATGGTGAAATTATAGATTTACATAGGTGTTGCAGTTGAGAAGTAATGATTTTTTCAAATGCTTTCGGAATCACAGACAATTTACATATACCACGAACTTTAGTTCCCTTTTTTAGGATAGGTATAATGTATGACTTTTTCCAGATTGTTGGAAAAGAGCATGAGTTTCCGGATAATTCAAACAATTCTAAAAGCGGTTTACAGATACTACTAGCACAATACCTTAGTACACAACTAGGCACTCCATCCGGGCCTGCCGAAACAGGTTTTATAGCCAACAGTTCCGTTAAAATCAAGCTTTCAGTAATTAAAGGACCAAAAATACAATTAGAAGAATTTAACTGAGAAGAATAAGAAGAGAAATTTTAAAAACTTGGAACCGAATAAATCTTATTCTGCACCTACTCAAATAATTATTATAACACTCATTGTTATGAGTGCGAAAAGCAGCTTGAGCAACAGAATAGCGGAGAAAATCAAGAGAAGAGCCAGTTTCCTTGAATTTTTTGTAAAGTCTCGACTTACAATGACATGGGTGATGTTCTCGATATAGAACACGAATTTGGGTCTAAAACAAAAATAAGGTCTAGAGACCTGTTTAAACAATTTGGAATACCATTAATATGAGACAATGATACCCCGAAGAGACTATCAATAAAAACATTGGATATAGAGGGGCAAAGTCCATTAAAATTCTTGGCGGAATGCCATGATATACAAGCAATATTGAAATCACCAAGGACTATAAAGTGATCACGATCAAAAAGCATGTTAGAAATGGTACTAATTATAGAAAAATGAGCTAAATACAAAGCATTATCTGAAGCAGGAGGGATATACGAGCAAAAAATAAAAATGTTTAAACTACTAAAGGATAATTTTACAGCCTCTAGCTCAATATCAGAAGTGTGATCAATCAATTCTGAAGCAAATTGAGCATCTACTGCAATTAAAACCCCACCACCACGACGAACCTTGCGATCACGTCTGTATAACGAAAATCTAGTAGAAAAGATTTCCGTATCAAGAATGTCATTCCTTAACCATGTTTCAGTAAAGGCAATGACATTGAAAGGGAAAGATATACTATTTAAATACAAGTCAGTAAGTTAACTGCAAATGCCTTTAACATTCTGATAGCCAAGAAGTAAAGAGGATGTTAGTTTTTTGAACTGACAGACATTGAAGAAGGCTTTGAATTAGAATTCTTGCTACTATTAGGAAGAGAAATCGGAGACCGATTTTTCTTTTTAGCAGCAAATTCTTTGACTAATAAGTGTTCCGGCCAAAACTCTTTACTGCACATCATGCTAAATTGTTCAGCGGGAACACTTATTTTAAAAGATGAAATCTCCCGTTCGTACGTACCTTAATACTGGCTTGAGATTTGGACTTAATATAAGCCCGAACAGCATCAGATGTCGTTTCAGGGGCAAGCCTTGAGACAAAAATCTGCTTAAGCGGTGGCACCGCAACTAACGTGTTGCGGACAGCTAATGCAGGAGCTGGAGGCGATTCTTCGATCGTTACAGCACAAAAAACGAAGTAGTAGCAGGAGATTCCATGCTTAATGAGGTAATATCATGGTGTGGAAGTTCCAGAGCTACCGAGGGTTGAGGGGACGGAGAACTAATTCGCCAGCAGGTGGAACGGTTAAACTTGGAACATCAACAGGGACAGAAAGCTCAATTGGGGCAATCGACAGAAGCGTATTGCCTTTTTTACGCTTCGGAGACTCGATCAAGAGCTCCATACTCTTAAGCCCAGAATCCAAAGCGGAGAAGCTATCGGAGAGTTTTTTTAAGCCCGCTAATACATCTTAAAAACCAGTTCGCGTCTGCCGTATAAACCCGGCAATATCGCGTTCAGAGTCCCTACAGTGTTCACAAGTCCATCTCAATCCTGACTTGGCTGAAATTAAATCCACAATGCGGCCGTTAAAGCCAGCACATTTCTCATGTGCAACGTTGTCGCATAACCAACAACAAACAAAACCCATTTTGGCACCAACCGGCACCCGGCATTTCTTGTTATAGCAGACTAACATATTGCTAAAACAAAGATTATTAAACCAATCAAAAAATAAAAATAAGAAATATAATCAAAATAGGTAAATTAATTGCAAATTAATATGATCTGTATTTGCAAAGAGCACAAAACACAGAGAGTATGCACAGGTCGAGCGAGACGCAAGATAGAACAATAGCCAACTACAACACCAAGAGAGGGAGAGTTATTATTCTAAAGAGCGCACAGTGGGCGATTTGGTCCCGCTTTTAATTAATAACTTCTAAACTAAAATAGATATCTGCAGTCTGTTTTTTTCACTGATTAGAAAAAATCATAGAATTTTTTAAGTTAAAAAATTTTTTTTTTTAATTTTTTTAAAAATTTTTTTTTTTAATTTAAAAAAATTTTTTTTTTTAATTTAAAAAAATTTTTTTTTTTAATTTAAAATTTTGTTGTACTTTTATTTTATTTGAACTTCAATTAACATATTTCATATATAAACTTTATCTAAAAAATGATGGGATGATGGAAAAAAATGGGATGACTTCTGAGTGCAATACTAAAAAAAGATCCCTTTTTGGTACTTACACTGTTTCTAAAAAGTACCATAGTTTCAAGGCTAGCAGACAATAGCAGTTGATATTACACATTTTGGACGCCACTGATTCACACTTTCGGCTAATAAAGGAGTTAGACTGAACTTATTTGAACAAATTAAGTTCTACTGCACGAAAGACAGGTGTACGCTAATCCGGGCTAGTTGTTAATACACTGAATTACCACTACGTTTTATGAGCTACACATTTATGGACCGGTCACAAACATTGATTTTTTTGAAAATACATACCTTGAATATAATAAAAAACTAAACTTCTAACAAATTCACCAAAAATTGTAAATTTCCGAGGAACTCAAATTCCATGCGCGCAAAGAAAAAATTGTGTAAAGCTCTTTGCGAAATCATATGGCGTGTTTGACCGATCACAGCTGATGATCAGCTGATCGTAGAGCTTTCAAAAAGCTTTTAAAAATCTAATCAAAGCATCTGCTATCGATATGTGAAAAAATATTAACGGATTTTAAAATTTGAAAATTTGAATTAAATGCCGCTAGCGGGACCAAATCGCCCACTGTGGAGCGTTGAGAGCACGATATTGAGAGCACAAAGCACAAGCACTGAGAATAAAACGCGAGTCGAGCGAGACGCAAGATAGACGATAGCCAACAACAACACCAAGAGAGGGAGAGTTAACTATTATAACAGCGTTGAGCGCAAAGAATAGCAAGTGAAAAAGGAAGAGCGCGAAAGTAACTAAAAATACAAAAACAAAGTGCAACGGCAACGAAAACAGACTTGTTTTGCTAACAAAGCAAAGCTAAGCTTCACCACACAGTTTGTTAATATATTTTCGGAAAAATTAAAATAATATAGCTAATACAGGAGAACACACAGCGATTTAACAATCAGTAGTTAAACACAAGTAAGTAGTTAAACACAAGTAATAATATAATAATATGTATGTATGTAGATATGAAATTGTATAAAAATCACAAAGTTTAAGAGGGAAGAAAAAAACACGTCCGACTGCGACTGCTAGAGCGAGCGAATGCCTTATCGGACTTACTTGAAGTCAATCCAAGATTTGGAAAAACACTGATAGCGAGCAAAAAATATCCGAAGAATTGGCGTCAACCTCAGGATTCATTGCAAATGCAAGTGAAAGGAGTGAGAACAACACAAGCGTCATTTCGGCTAGTGCTGTCATGCTGCTAGCTATGGAGCGTAGATTGCCCAGTACTCTGTCTGAAAAGATGACAGAGCTAGTGCACACGGTGGTAGTGGAGAATATAACGAGAGGGTTAGGAACTCAAAACTCTAACGCTGATGTCAGAGTGCGAGCGAGAAGCGATGCGATAATATTGGGCGAGAACGAGCGATAAACCACTGCAACCCTTTTCATATGCAATTCCGAATTCAAGCGAAAAAGCGAGAGCAAAGCGAGAGAGCAGTTTGCAACCTGCTTTATCGTTTCAACTCTCTCAGAGCGTACGATTGTTTTCTTGCAGTCTGTGATTTAATTACCGTTTATTTTCAAAGCACGCGTGTTTGAAAGCTCAGATGGTAAGTTTGTAACTCTATTTTTAGTTTTATGTAGAGTTTACTCTAAAATCATGCGTTTTTTTGCATTTAATGTCATTTGTGAGAGAACACCAGAACGAAATGGATATCGAAAATTTAATTAGTGAAGTATTTTTACGCCCAGCGCTATGGGACCAAAAGAGCAAAAACTATCACAACAGAATTTTGTTGGAAAAAAATTGGACAGAAATTGAAAACATGTTAGAAACATCAAGTAAGTAAAGATTTATTAATAACTGCAAATTATTTGTATTTACATATTTTTATTCGGTGCATCTGTGTGTGCAAACAAAGTTGCGAAAAGCGTTTCTAATTTGTTGGCCTGTTTTTAAAATTACATGATTTAAAGTTTCGGCGTTGTTATGATTTTCAAGGTCAATATGAAAATGTTGTGACTCTAAATTTATATCATAAGGCCCTTCAAGGTCAATGATTGTATTATGCAAAATGCATATACTCTTTACAATGATATCAACAAAATCTGGATTAGTCTCAATAGGCTTCCAGAGAAGACGCCATTTGGATGTCATGATACCAAAGGCACATTCAATGCATCTTCGAGCTCTGGAAAGTCTACTGTTAAAGTATTCGTTACTTGTATTTATATCTCTTCGAGAAAATGGCCTTAAAAGATTTTCTAGGAGTGGATATGCCTCATCACCCACAAAGACATATGGCATCTTAATGTTTGTTCCAGGCAAGCAAGAATCTGGCGGAAAAATTGTCGAGCCCTTAGCTGCATATAGAGTTGTGATGCATTAAATG
Organism: Drosophila kohkoa; assembly: GCA_019972355.1. Lineage (NCBI taxonomy): Eukaryota > Metazoa > Arthropoda > Insecta > Diptera > Drosophilidae > Drosophila > Drosophila kohkoa. The sequence goes on along the minus strand of BJEL01000057.1, from coordinate 512,347 downwards.
TTTCACCATCACTTTGTTTTCCATAGCCTCCAACTTCTATGGCAATAAATTTGCAATTGGCATCTGCCACTCCTTGAAGTACTATGGAAAAGTACTTTTTATAATTATAAAACATAGACCCGGAATGAGGTGGACATCTAAGGCGTATATGCTTTTCATCAATAGCCCCAGCACAATTTGGAAAGTTCCACAGCTTCCAAAAGTTGTCTGCTGTCTTGCTAATTATTTCCTTCGTGGGCTGAGGCATATGTATCGGTTGTAGCTCTTCCCAAAGAGCTATTACAGTCTCTTTCATTATAACTGACACAGAAGTCCTTCCAATTTTAAACGAATATGCCAATGATGAGAAAGATGCTCCTGTAGCTAAAAATCTGTAATTACGGATAATATTCGACGTCATTCTAATTAATTAATCAAATTTGTATTTTAAAAGACGGCTTAAAACAAAATGGAAGAACCTCCGGGACCAATTCCGCAACGAATGGAAAAAAATTCCTGTTTCAAAATCTGGCGACTCTGGTGTTTCAGAGGAGGCTTACAGCAATTACACTTCTTGGCCTCATTTTAATAGTCTACTCTTTTTAAAGGACCAAATAAAACCTCGTAAATCGGTTGGTAATTTTGAAGCATCACAATTTTGCTTTGAGCCATCTTCTTCAGGATTTGCTTCTGAATTGTCTCAAGATGAGATCATCTCTGAAGAGATTCACGAGCTATGTGAAGATGAAATACCAAAAAAAAGCAAAAGAAGTTGAATGCGTCAGAGGAATTAGTAGCTATTGAGCAACAAAAATTAATGTTGCTTAAAAAGAAAATTAATAACAACAAAGAGAAAGACGACGACGAGTCATTTTTTGAATGTTTAATACCGTATATGCGGAAAATGGATCCGATGAAAAAATTATTATGCAGAATGATAATACAGAAGACCATTTTTAATTTTTCTTTTGACAATAATACTGATGATCTTACTAAATCGTAATATAATTTAATACTTTAAATACTATAATACATACTTAATAAATATAATTGAAATATATTACAAACTAACCTCAATGTTATTATTAATTTTTGGCAAGGCAGTATGGGTTGCGTAACAAAATTTCGCCAATGCTTCTCCAGCCGACTACTAATTTTATTTAATATTTAGTCAAAAGTCGAAATAGACATCCTTGAATAGTTACAAAACTTTTCTGGGTGGTTTCTCAAGTCATTATATAAATTTTTGAACTCTCCTTTTTCATTTCTACTGCAGTTAAGCGGGTGGACGCTCTTTTTTTTTTTAACACAAAGTTAAGTGTTGCACTTGAAGCAAAAAATCTTCATCCGAATCCATCACCATCATATTAATAACTGAACATATTAATAACCAGAACAATGTAGCTCGCTCTCGCAAAGCTCTCACTCTGACATCTTATCTGTTGCATTCTTTGATTTAATTACCGTTTATTTTCAAACCTTACAAAATAACAATGTAACTCGCTTCTCGCAAAGCTCTCACTCTGACATCTTCTCGCTTTGCTCATCGCTTCTCGCGCGTACTCTGACATCAGCCTAACGTAGTTGGAGTGTGGGCCATCCAATTCACAACCATAAGAAACTGAATAGAATAGGGCCGCTACAGCAGAGACTCCAGTTTCACATCGTAGCACATCATCCGACTTATCTAACCGACCCGATAAAGTTGTGCAAATACTTAATGGTTGGAAGATTAAGTATTCGGGGAGAGGAATGTCTGTGGACAATTTTATTTATCGTGTCAAGGCTCTTACGAGAGAAACATTAGCTAGCAATTTCACTGGCTGGCAAAAATCCTCTGCTGAACCCTGCCCGAGGGTGCTGGCTGGGTAGGATCTGTATTACCTCACTGTCAACGGGTAGCAGATCTCTACTATACGTCGATATTTCAGGAACTGCAGATCCTAGCTAAGGACACTGTTCCTCATCTTTAGGGCATCTGCCTGAAGATAAGTAGCAGAATCCATGGTACGAGGTGTCTGGCGGTCAGACTGAAAACGCTATGGGGGGCTCCCAAGAACAAAATTAGCCAACTATGGTCTCAGAATGGACTTATTAAACAATTCAACCCGGGCTGGGATGTCAGCCCAAACGTCGGTGGAAGGCGTGACTGCTACCACCGGCGGGCACGGGGGGGAGAGATCCTCTCTGCGTGTCGCCAGCGGTCACACCTCTGAGGCGGCGGGAGCAGGCCGTATCAGTTGTAACAACACTGCCACCAAAAATTCGAGGTTGGTTCGCGCGGGTGCTGTGGTCTTAACCGACACGGACCAAAAGAGCGCTGCGCCAACTTCTACGGTGGAGGGGGAACGTCTTCCTCTTCAGTCACCCCTGCCTATCGCCAGCACCTACAAGGTTGCGCAGCGGGGCACGGGGGGCTGAAGGAGAAGGCCAAAAATAAGGCGGCGACCCGTATTCACGCAAGGCTTAGTGGCGTAGCTAACCTGTCCGTCAAGGACCAGGAGAGGCTTGCCTGGGCCAACACGTGGATGCGGGAAAACCAACTTAGCCCCCTTCCAAAAGACACTAAAGTGCAGACCGGTTCTACCGGCCCTGCCAACAACAAGGTGGAGTCCATGGCAAGCAAGCGGCAACGGTCCGCTGAGAGTCCCAAGCAAGGGGCCCCAGTAAGCAAGAGGCTGCGAGCACCTGGCTCCACCAACACGGACTCGAACAAGACGAGACAGAGAGAAACGGTTGCTGAAACTGCCAGGCGGCATCTCGCCGTTGCTCTCATAGTTAGAGGGGACCCCAACGGGAAAATGTCTGCAGAGCGGTGGCGGTTGATCCATAGCAAGCTGGTCGACGCACTGTTTGTCAGGATGGAGAATGTCCCAGACAGTCCAATGCCTACATTCGAAGACACTGGCTGGATGAATGGTGTCAAGATCCTGACATGCAAGGACGACCCAAAATTGCAGTGGCTGCAAGCGACCGTAACCAAACTGGACGGACTGTGGGAGGTAGCCAAGCTGGACGTGGTGGACAGGAATAATATTCCGTCCATGCCGAACGCGAAAGTCCTTTTCCCAATAGTTGTTCAGGGAGAGCGGGCGCTTCAGCTGCTTAAAAAGCAGAACCCGGCCATACCGACGAGTGATTGGTCCGTGCTGAAGGTTGATGAACCTTTACACAGTGGTGGGCAGCACGTGATCATTCAGATCAACAAGGAGGCCGAGGATCTGCTATACAAGCGCAATGGGAAGATGGCGTGGGGCTTAGGGAGCGTGTACCTTCGCCTCAAAAAACGTCATCCCAACGACCAGGACACACACACGCTGAGGTCAGGGGAGGTTGAGGCAGATCTCGGTCTTGAGAGCGTGACCGACGCCACCCAGAACCTCAGCCTGACTGACAAGACGGAGGAGGTGGGGGAGGAACTGTCCATGCAGACGGGCCCCCGCGAGTTTGCTAGCCTCTAATGAGTGTGCTGCAACTCAACCTCCATAAATCCAAAACGGCTTCGGCGGAGCTACTCCTTGCCCTGGAGGAAGTGTCCGCCTACGCGGCTTTGGTCCAAGAACCGTGGATAGCGTTGGGCAACACGGTGGCTGGGCTGAAGTCGCCTAACTATGATTTATACGTCCCGACATTGGTAAGTAGATCGAAAACTGCCATCCTTGTAAAGAAGGGGCTAAAAGCTCATCTACTACCTAATTACAGCAATGACGATCTAATCGTGGTGGTGCTGGAGAGCCGTGAAGGATGTTTGCTGCTGGCATCCTGTTATATGGTCCACGACAAGCCGGCTCCACCTGACGAGCTGCGGAGGCTGGTGGACATGGTCTGCTCCTCCAATAAGCATATTATAATCGGAACGGACGCCAACGCCCACCATAGCGTCTGGGGAAGTCCCGACATCAACGACAGGGGTGAGTCAGTTCTTGATTTTATCCTTAACCATAAGCTTAGACTAGCCAACAGAGGTGAGGTATCTACCTATGTAGGTCCCACCTCCAGTAATGTGCTGGACTTAACGATTGCAACTGAGTGTACCAATGTAGTAGAGTGGAGGGTCCTGGAAAGACCCTCCTTCTCCATAAGTACATTCAATTTACCATTCCTTTTAACAGGGTACCTGCGGCTCAGCCGTTCAGAAATCCCCGTAACACGAACTGGGCGAAATTCTCTAGCCTTGTTTCCAAGTCTCTTGGTCCGCCGGGTAACATCAACTCGGTACAGGACCTTGAAACTACTGTCAATGTCCTCTCAGCAGGACTACTTTCAGCGTTTTGCCAATCTTGTAGGCTCTCAAGACCGACGAGATCGAAGCCACCCTGGTGGAACCCAGATCTCTCATCGCTACGTGGGGAGCTTACTAGCATGTTTCAACTTGCTAAGAAGGCGGATAACGAATATGTCTGGGACGAGTATAGGTCTCTCTTGAAGTCGTACAAGAAGATGATCCGATCATCCAAAAGGTCTTCATGGAGAACCTTTTGCTCGGACCTGGATAACATCAAAGACACCTCCAGACTGAGGAAGCTGCTGTCCAAGCAGGCTTCCAGTCCTAGTCTGCTCAAGTCGGGCGATGGAGCGTGGACGGAGAGCAGTGCTGAAACTCTTGAAGCACTGCTCTCAACTCATTTCCCGGGATGTATTGGAATAGAGAACAGTGACTGGCAGCTCTTTCCTAGTCTCCCAGTTATGAGACCCCCTGCCGGTCTAATTACAGATAACAAAATAATTTGGGCTATCGACTCCTTTGCGAAGGTCAGGTCGCCCGGTCTCGATGGACTTTCGCCAGCAATGCTGCAAGCCAGCAAGCCCACGATTGTTCCGTGGCTATCGGGTATGTATTCGGCGTGCCTCGCATGAGGTCATATCCCCACTCTTTGGAGGACCTCGAAAGTCATTTTCCTGCCCAAGGCAGGCAAATGCAGTCATGTGGTCCCAAATGACTTTCGGCCTATCAGCCTAACCTCTTTCCAGCTAAAAACATTGGAAAAGCTACTTGATTTGCACATCAGAAGCAACTCAATGCATCTGTTGTCCCCAAATCAGCATACGTATACAAAGGGCAAGTCCATTGAGACTGCTCTCCATGCTCTAGTAGCCTCCATCGAAAAAGCAGACCACTATAAAGAATATGCCTTGGGTGCATTTCTTGACATTTCAGGCGCCTTCAATAACGTCACCACTGATGCTATTATGAAGGGCCTTACCTCAATTAACACGGCACCAGCGATCCACAGGTGGGTCAACCGCCTTCTTTGTGACAGGCGGGTGGTGGCTACGTGGGGCGATGCGGCCATTACAAAGGTAGTGCGAGGTGGCATTCCCCAGGGTGGGGTTCTCTCGCCTCTCTTTTGGAATTTGGTCGTAAATAGCCTACTTCTAAAATTTACTAGACGGGCCCCCAAGTTAATTGCCTATGCTGACGACATAAGCATTTTGATAACTTAGTTAGTTCCTTAGTTCCGTAATGGAACTTACTTTGCGGGAAGTTAAAGCATGGGCCGAATCAGCCGGGCTCAGCATTAACGCGGACAAAACGGACCTTATCCTCTTCACGAAGAGGTATAAGGTACCTGTGTGGTCCCCCCCAAAAATAGGCTGCACTATGCTAAAGCCGAGCCTAGCAGTAAAATACCTAGGAGTGGTCCTGGACAGCAAACTGACATGGAAGCTCAATGTGCTAGAAAGGGTGAAGAAGTCCACCGGAGCCTTGTACATGGCGAAAAAGATGCTTAGTTGCACTTGGGGCCTCTCTACTAATCTAATATGGTGGATATACATCTCAGTTGTTCGCCCTATCCTCACCTACGGTGTTCTAGTGTGGTGGCAGGCCACTGAAAAAAGGACGTACCTATCCATCATGGAAAGGACACAGCGTCACTAAAGCCCTCGAGGTAATAGCTGGTGTCGAACCATTAAACCTGTACGCGCAATCCATAGCCGCAAAATCGTCCCTACGGATTGCCGCAACTGGCAATCTGGGTCTGCTAGGCTATGGTCACAGCGCCATTGGTAGGGAGACTAGTAGAGACTTGGACTATACATTCCCCCTTACCAGTACTGATCATATTAACACAATATTCTTGGAACCGGAGTGCTGGCGGGAAGGGTTATGCATTCCCGAAGCCCTCAACCTCTTCACCGACGGGTCGAAGATGGATGATGGTGTCGGAGCGGCCGTATACTGCCCAGACCCGGTCTCCAAACAATCCTATAAACTCCCAGACCATTGCAGCATCTTCCAGGCGGAAGTTTTTGCCATTGGCAAGGCTGCCGAATTGGCTCGGGGTTTACAGCGTAATCACACCTCTATTAACATCTTTGTTGACAGCCAGGCTGCAATAAGATCAATGCACTCTGATGTGGTCAAGTCCAAAGTTGTCCTGGACAGCAGAAGAGCAATAGAGTCGCTGAACGCATCAGTGATCGTGCAAAACTGCAAGGCTGATGTGTGCCTCTACTAACAAAAATTCTACTAAATTCGTCATGCAGCTTTCAAGGAAAGACTGCAGGCTAATGCTAGGCATTTTAACTGGTCACTGTCTGTCAGCTGTCCATGCTGTAAAGCTGGGCATCACGAACAGTGATCAGTGCAGGAAATGCAACGAACCCGGGGTTAAGGAAACACTTGAGCATCTTCTCTGTAGATGCCCTGCGTTATCCCGACTCCGGTTGAAATACCTTAATTCGCAGTGCCACAACGATCTTCGGGACGTCTCACGGCTACCTCCTAGGATGCTGCTGGCTTTTGCCAAAAATGCATCCATACTGCGCGATTTCTGAGATGTAGATAAGCTACCGGTACAGCTACGGACCTCCACTGGTCTATGCTTTGCCCCGTACAGGGGCAGCCGGTCCTACCTAAACCTAAACCTAGCAATTTCACTATGCTATGTAACAACGCTAGTGTCCTGTTTGAAGGGAAAGCCAATGAGTTTTAATGGCGTTACCACAAAGCTCATGGCGGAGTCCGTTGGGATAGCTTCTGCACGTCTTTATGGCTACAGTTCCGACAAAGCCGAGATGATGGTGACATAGAAGAACTAATTAGGAACACCAAGCAAAAGCCCAATGAGACTTTTGATTCCTTCTACGATAGGATATCGGAGCTCATGGATCAGCTCGAACAGCCGTGGTCTTCTCTTTAATTAGTAAGAGTCCTTCGAAGGCGCGAAGTTTTTTTGCTAGATATAAAACTCAGTCAAGGATATGGAAGATGCACTCCGTTCAAACGCGAAGTTTCCGAGTTCGTGACAGAATCTAAGTTTCAAGAAGAAACTGAGTCTGAGAGCGAGAGGGAGGTATAAGCTTTACCGTTAGTGTGTTGGAATTGTCGCGAGGGGCACAGATACCAAGATTGCGTATCGGAACGAAGGGTTTTCTGTTACGGTTGCGGTGCGGCCAACACGTACAAACCAAGTTGTGCCCGATGTTCAAAAAACTGACAGCCCGGCTCAGAAGTTTCTTGCCAAAAAGAAGAAGCCACAGAGCTATCAGAAAATGCAAGTCTTTGGCTTCACAATAAAATTAAAAAATTAAATAACGGGGATATCCCGGAATTTAACAATTTACCAGACTTAGAAAAGAGGAAATTGCGGAGCTGTAAACGAATTAAAGCATTCTGGCAGAGAGTGCAGGAATGCCAGTTTGGTCTGAGTTATATTAACTCTCGTTCTACAGAATCAAGAGATCCTCGACCTTTTGTATCCATTAGAGTATTGAATCGAACTGTCTTCGGCTTATTAGACTCAGACGCCTCGATAAATTGTTTTGGGGGCATGTTAGCTACCGAAGTGTTAAAGAACCACAAGTATAAAACAATCAAGGGAAACGCGTCCACAGCAGATGGAAGATCCCAGCAGATAGTGGGGCATTTATAGATCGAGGTAGAGTACAACGATGTTAAAAGAATGTTGAAAATATATGTGGTCCCTTCACTAAATCAAGATTTGTATAGACTTCTGGCAGAGCTATGATCTGCTGCCAAAAGGTTTAAGTATTTCCGGAGTCGGCGGACACTAATAGCAAAATTAAGCCGACCAGCATAAGTTATCCGAAATGGATCAATCTAAACTACGTTCCGTAATCAGTTGTTTTCCGTCTTTTGCGAAAGAAGGTCTAGAGCGAACTAATTTAGTTACACATACGATAGATGTAGGTACGGCCAAGCCTGTTAAGCAACGTCATTTCCCAGTTGAAGCGTCCTTGTTCGCGGAGATAGACAGGATGTTGCAGTTCAACGTAATTGAAGAGTCTGAAAGTGCCTGGTCGTCCCCAATCATCATGGTGACGAAGCCCGGAAAAGTGAGAATTTGTCTCGACTGCCGGAAGATGAAACCTTCACCGAGAAGGATGCTTAACCACTTCCTCAAATCAGCGATATTCTTAGTCGGTTGCCTAAAGCCAAATTTATATCCAATTTGGATCTAAAAGATGCCTATTGGCAAGTCCCGTTAGATGCGGCATCTCGCGATAAAACGGCATTCACGATCCCTGGACAACCGCTTTATTAATTTAAAGTCATGCCTTTCGGGCTGTGCAACGCGATAAGCACGATATCCCGTTTGATGAACAAGGTGGTACCAGCGCATCCCAGAAATTAAGTCTTTATTTATTTAGACGACTTGTTGATAGTCTCCGCAACTTTTGAGAGATATCTTGAAGTTCTGAGGGAGTTAGCCTTACAATTGAGGCTTGCAGGGTTGACAATTAATGTTGGCAAAAGCCACTTCTGCATGCGGCGAGTAAAGTACGTAGGTCACATCATTGGAGACGGTGCCGATCCTGAAAAGGTGGAGGCAATAACAAATTTCCCTGCAATTTAAGATCTTCACTGATCATGCGTCGTTGAAATGGTTGATGTCTAACGACTTGAGATCACGGTTTGTCCGATGGGCTTTAGCGTTGCAAAAGTATCGATTTAAGATTGAGCACCGGAAAAGAACTCTCAATGTCGTTCCAGATTCACTGTCGCGAGACAACGAGGAAGTTATAGCCGCAATAGATTTGCGGGAAGGGTTTCTGGTGGACTTAAATTCTGAACATTTCCAGTCATTAGAATACGTGGAACTGATTCAGAAAGTGAGTGCGAATCAAAACAATTTTCCTGATTTGAAAACCGATAGCGGGTACCTTTATCGAAAAGCCGAACATTTAACGGGAGAGCAAGTCCATGACGAATTTACATGGAATCTCTGGATCCTTTAAGGATTAGTTCCAGAAGGGCTTTCAAGAGCGCACGATAATCCCCTTGCATCCCATAGTGGGATACACAAAACCATAGAGAGGGTAAGACGGTATTACATCTGGCCTGGCCTCGTGCCCTATGTAAAGGCTTACATTAATTCATGTCAGGATTGCAAATCGACGAAAGCTCCAAATTACGTGTTGCGACCGCCACTAGGTAAAGCACCGGAGAGTCAGCGGTTTTTCCAACGGCTTTTTGTAGACTTTCTAGGTTCATACCCTAGGTCTCGGAGCATTGGCATTTTTATAGTTCTTGATCATTTCACCAAATATGTATTTCTGAAGGCAGTACGGAAAATCGATACCAGCGCGGTCATAAAATATTTAGACGGATAGTTATTTATGACTTTTGGAACTCCCGAGACTGTCGTATCTCACACATTCTAGAAATTAATGCAACTATATGGGATTAGGCATACACTTACCGCTGTGCATTCGCCTCAGGCTAAAGCTTCGGAGCGTGTAAACCGTTCGGTGATGTCAGCTATCCGGGCCTATATCCGTCGGGATCAGAAAGATCGGGATGAGCATTTGAATAAAATTAGTTGTGCGTTGAGATCCTCGGTGCATGATAGTATAGGTACATCCCCATATTACATGGTATTTATGCAACATATGTTCACCTCGGGGACAACTTATTCTCTTTTAAGGAAATTGAACATGTTGGACGATCGTTCATTAAAGTTCAATCGCCCTGATTCGTTTGAGATTGTCGGAAAAAAGGCATGAAAGCGAGTTCTAGAAAACCACCAAGAAAATGAAAAGAGATACAATCTCCGATCACGAGTAGAATTTTTTAAAGTAGGCCAGGAAGTATATAGAAGGAATTTTAAAGAAAGTTGTTTTAAAACTGGGTATAACGCCAAATTTGGTCCATCCTTTGTAAAAGCCAGAGTCCGAAGAAAAGTAGGAAATGCTTGTTACAAGTTAGAAGACTCACGCCAAGGACATTCGTCAGTAACCCGTCTTCAGTCGTTATCAGACTAGGGTACTATTGTGATTATACCCTAGCCTGATTCTTCCGCAGGGGCTTTGTAGCGGCGACTGAAGAGTCAAAATAAAAATAAAGGCAAATAAAGAAAATAATATTGCAAGATCAGCTTCATCAGTGATGTTGAGAAATTGCAATATCAGCTGCATCAGAGGTGTTTAGAACAAATTGCAAGATCAGCTGCATCAGGGATGCTTAGGAAAATGCAAGATCAGGATGCTTAGGAAAGCTAATGGAACCTAAATGGAATGCACGTTAATTGGTTCACATTTTTTTCGTTCGAAGCCGTCATAGAGTGCAGACGCACTTCTAGTTACGTTCCGCGAAATAAGATTGTTTTATCGGCGTGTAAGCGGCAAGTGTTAAGTTGGTTTTTTTTTTGTTCGACAACCCCGTAAGTTTCCGAAGATCCGGATGTGTCGGTATTGGTTAATTTATCGGTATACGCAAATCTAGGATTTTTGTGCGAGACGACCATTTTGAGCGCGAACAAAAGGAAAGTGCAAAAGAGACAGCCTAATCGGAGTCCCTTGGTTGGCTGCTGCCGTGAGGAGCGCCGACAAAATTCTTTTTTCCATTTTTATACCCGCTACCCATAGGGTCGAAGGGAAATTTTATTCAAATCGGATAACTAAATCATATAGCTGCCAGAGGAAAGATCAACTATTTATACCCGCTACCCATAGGGTCGAAGGGAATTATAACTTTGTGCCGGCAGGAAATGTATGTAACAGGTAGATGGAGGCATCTCCGACCCTATAAAGTATATATATTCTTGATCAGCGTCAACAGCCAAGACGATATCATGACCGTCTGTCCGTATGAACACCTAGATCTCAGAGACTATAAGAGATAGAGCTATAATGTTTGCCACGCCCACTCCCGCTCTTGCAAATCAATAATAACAAGAGTAATATTAAAGCTAGAATTTCAGTATATACAATAATAACAATGTTGTTTGTGATTCCTGAAAATTTGGTTGCGATCAAATAAAAATTGTTTAAGTTATTAAAGAAATAGTTTTGTATGGGCAAAAACGCCTTCTATGTATGTGTTGTATGTATGCGTATACGTATATACATGCTTGCCTCTATATTTGTATCTGTATGCAAGAGGCACTGCGATAGCTCTATTGGTAGAGTGCAAGCATATTCGTGTTGTGGTAGTCGGGGAACTCGGGTTCGAGCCCGCTCGGGGTACAAACTTTTTTTTTTTTTAATCATATTTACAACAATTATAAATAAAAATTGTGAATTTTATTAAAGAAATATTTTGTATGAGCAAAACCGCCTGCTATGTATGTATTGTATGTATGCGTATACGTATATACATACATGCTCGTCTATATTAGTATCTGTATGCATAGAGAGTTCATAAGCAATGCGATAGCTCAGGTGGTAGAGTGCAAGCCGCGCATGTTGTGGTGCCCGGGCTCAAGCCCGCTCGAGGTACAAACTTTTTTTTTTTAACCACCCGGTCGGTGGTGCTCGAGTTCAAATCCCGATCGAGAATACATGCATATTTATTTTTAATATTTTGAGATTATTACCGTAATATTTTGCTTTTATTCAAAATGGGTAGCAGGTATTTCACAGTCGAGCACACTCGACTGTAGCTTTCTTACTTGTTTTTTTCTGTGTCTATCCTGCTGAAAGTTTTCAGGTGATTATTGAAGAAAATTTTTACTTTGTGTCCAGGTTACTTATTGTGGCCGTTTTAAATTGTCAGTTCGCTTGCGGCCCACACCAAGCACCCCAGGAACCGTTATCGTTACACACTACAAAGCGGACGTAGTGTCACATTTGGATCTTTAATGTCTAATGTCTTTTCATAAACCAGGCCAAAATAAATTGCGACGTACTCTTTCATTCGTCTTTTCAATCCACCATGTGCAGAGCTTAGACTATCATGTGCTTGACAAATCACAGCTTCTCGCAATCTTTTGGGTACCCAAAGCTTCCAACAATGAGAATTTTGAAGTTTATCTCTTGTTGATGGCTCCGTTCGTATGTATACGAATTTGTCTACAACTTTAAGATCTGGAAATTTTTCACCATGAGATTCAACTTTCAATTTTAGATCTAGATAATCAGCTTCGAGAAACGCTGACAATTTCAAATCGATTTCCGGTCCCACAAGTTCTAAACTATCTATACCACCTTCACCTATCCGTGACAACGCGTCAGGAATAATATGATCTTTTCTTTTCCTATGAGAAATTGTGAATTTATAAGTCTGTAATCGAAAAATCAAACGAGTTAATCGACCAGATACATTTTGCTGTCTCATAAGCCAGACGAGGCTAGAATGATCAGCGATTATCTCAAAGGTAACATCTGAATTTCTCTACTGCCAAAATGACAGCTAAACATTCTCGTTTCGTGAAACTGTAGTTACGCTGAGAAATTGGATGAGCACCGCTCCAATTCCACAGTCACTAGCATCGCAATGCACATAAAATTTCCGACAAAAATCGGCATTTTGCAAAACCGGGGCTGATGTTAAAAGACTTTTTAACGTATCCACTGCAGACTGAGCTTCCGGGATCCAATTAAAGGTTTTCTTAGTGACCAACACTTCAGCGATGGGAAAGGTAGTTTCCGAAAAGTTTTGTATGAAACGTCGGTTTTAAGTTTTTGGGTGTGGGCCAATTTTTGGACACAGGATATTTTCTCTGAATCTGGAGAAATTCCATCGCTTCCAATAACATAACCTAAATAGTTTACTGTTGTAACACAAAATTTGCTTTTTGAAATATTTAATGTGAGATTAGCCATTTTAAATTGATTAGCTATACGCACTTATACTGCCAAATGTGACTCAAAATCTCCTGAAACAATACATAAGTCATCAAGATAACCTAAAACACAATAACGTAAGTCTGGTGGGATTAAATTATCCACCAAACGACACATTGTGGATGGAGCATTACATAACCCAAAAGGCATGACTGTAAACTGAAACAGAGAAAGACCGGGAACAGTAAAAGCTGTTAACGGTTTGGCTTCATCAGACAACTCAATTTGCCAATATGCGTCCTTAGGATCCAACTTAGTAATTAAGTTGGCTTTTGGTAAACGAGAAAATATTCCTTCAATACTCTGTAGCGGAAAGGCATCGTTTGTCGTTACTTCGTTAAGTTTCCACGCATCGAAACATAATTGGACCTTATTTGGTTTCACCACAAGACGAATAGGTGAGCTCCATGCTGATTGTGACGGCCTAATGACTCCTAGCTCTAACATACGATCAATCCTTGTACATTAATTTCTCTACAGCTGGACTAATTGGATAGTTTCGTTGCTTTACCACTTTAGTGTCAGAAATATCTATATGATGTTTAATTAGCGCAGTACGTCCGAGACCTTATTTTTCGAAATTTGTAAATAATGCTTTGACCGCTTCCAGTTGACGAGATTGCAATTTGGACAATGGATAGTGATCTTCGAGTTCGATATTTCCAGTTTCATCTTCAGAAATAGAGCTAATAATTCCAGGTGCTAATGCAAAAATACGCCAAAAATCTAAGCCAGGAATTAATCGCTAAACTATAGAAGGTATGACATACAAGTCAATATATTCTTGCTGCTTCTGATATTGCATGCTCACTTTCAGAATTCCGAGCACCTGATGTGGTTTGGCATCTGCGGTACGCACTTGCGTACTAATGTTAGAGATGATCCAATGCAACTAATGTTGGCTCCGGTGTCGAGCAAGCCAAATTCGCTAAAAGTTAAGAACGAGACTTTCGCGTAACTACGTCGATCCATCTCATTTTTAAAAGCTGTTGAGATAACCAGTTTCTTTTGTTTCATGATTTTTCCATAATATTTTCGCCTACGTAAGGTATTACGACGGCTCTGAATTAAATGTGTTCTAAAAATTCTATTCCTTACTAAATTATAATTCCTCAATCTTTCAAGATAAGGTAATGATCTTAACATCGTGCGTTCATCACCGATGTATCCTTCTTTTTCTATAATCTTAGGTTCTACTATATTACCTATCTCTACTTTTGGGGCATCCTTCCTGCATTGGATGTCCCGGATTGACGGTTTTCCGACCTCTGTTTACAGGTTTGACAATTCGGCTTGTATACTTGAGAAGTACCGCATCCGTAACAAAATACTATACGCTCATTTAAGCAATTCTCCCAGATGTGTCCGGGTATTGTAATAGGCCGCTTGTCGTGTTAGAATTTGACAAAGCCTAAAAGTATGCAATATTTTGTTTCTTCTTCTTCATATATTTAATATTCATATCTGTTGATGCGAGCGCATTGCTAAGTGAGTGGCACACCTCCGCTCCGCCGACCGAAAAGCACTCAAAGCTTTTCGCAATGCGCTCATGCGTAAGAATGCACTCAAGCTCCAGTGCTCTCAGCTTCTCTCTCCCACAACTCACCACCGCTGAGCGCGGCTCGGCGCAATAGATCGACGAAATGCCGTTGGCATTTCTACTAAGTCAGTTAAAAACCACGACTCTTAAGCCACGGTTCAAAAGCACACCCCAATTGTGGGTTTATAATAACCCGAACAGTTTCCAAATATACACATATATTATTAGAAAAAAACCGCGAGTGTTTTTATTTCGGAAAGAAAAAAAAACCTTGGAACTTTTCAGCGCCCCCACGGAAACATTTGGTCCTTCGAGCCGGATAAAATTATCACCAAACTATTCATCGCTATTCCAGCATACTCCGCAGATAAGTACCACAAGTTTTTATACCCGCTACCCATAGGGTAGAAGGGTATTATAACTTTGTGCCGGCAGGAAATGTATGTAACAGGTGGAAGGAGGCATTTCCGAGCCTATAAAGTATATATATTCTTGATCAGCGTCAACAGCCGAGACGATCTAGCCATGTCCGTCTGTCCGTCTGTGTGTCTGTCCGTCTGTCCGTATGAAATACCGGATCTCAGAGACTATAAGAGATAGAGCTATAATTTTTTTTCGACAGCATTTGTTATGTTTGCACGCAGATCAAGTTTGTTTCAAATTTTTGCCACGCCCACTTCCGCCCTCGCAAATCAAAAAAATCTAATAACAAGCGTAATTTTACAGCTAGAGTTACAAATTTTGGTATATACAGTAATTACTATAGTAGTTATGATCCCTGAAAATTTGGTTGCGATCAGAAAAAAATTGTGGAAGCTATTACAGAAATATTTTTGTATGGGAAAATACGCCTACTTACTAGGGGTCTTAGTTGCTTTGGCTGACAATCTGGTATATTGTGCCATCTATGGTATATTTTGAATGCGGTACTATATCGATATACCACATATACCATTTGGTATATTATTTTTAGTATTTTTGCAGTATATTCCGTATATTTTGAGAATAATACCGCAAAATATATTGCTTTTATTCAAAATGGGTAGCGGGTATCTCACAGTCGAGTACACTCGACTGTAGCTTTCTTACTTGTTTTTTTTTTTTTTGAGTGCAAGTGCAAGTGCATAGCAGTGATAAGTGGCAATATGAAGAGAGATACGAAAGTGCATACCGGCTTGCAGCCGCGCTTGCTTTCGCTCTCTTGTTTTACATACAAACTTCTTCATAAGTAAGATCGGCTGTCGTCACATTTTTTAGTAATAAATGTTTTGCCAACTTTACTGCAGCTTCCCATAATCCTCCGAAGTGTGGTGCACGAGGTGGGATGAATTTAAATTGAACTCCCCTGTTGTTGCACTCCTTGAGAATTTGGGTTTTCGCATTATCGGAGAATATAGCCTCCTGTAACTCCTGCAACTTGTTTTTTTTGCATTTCCCTCGCCGAGCAATGAAACGCCGGAGTGCTGCTAAGAATGCCTCTGTTGTGAGATCGCTAACCAGCTCCAGATGTACCGCTTTAGTCGCGAAACAGCAGAACATGGCAATGTAAGCTGTGCTAGGCTTCATTCGTCTCACTTTGTAGTGGATTTTAAACGGTCCACAATAATCGACGCCAGAGTTGAAAAATGGTCGAGCTTGTGTAACGTGTAACGAAGCAAGTTCGCTGAAGGAAGCTGGTGTAAATGTAGCGCCATGAAAGGCGTACGCGATCGCTACAGCTGTTGTCTGGTCGGATGGGTGTGGGCAAGAAAAATATCCTTTCCGCTACGTGCTTCCATGGATTAACTATACTATTCGAAAATTCGCGTACTCAAGGAAGGGGGAAATTGGGGAAGAGACATACAAGGACAGTAAACAAAAGAGTTGAAAGTAAACTAGAGAAAAGACAAGTTAGGGATCTACCTTCGACTTGGAGCACTTCTCCTTTACGGTGCACTCATTGGTGCAGACGCCCACCCTACCATGATCCTGCAAGGCCAATGTAAAAATCAATTTAAATGACAGGATCCCTTGCAGAAGCTCCTCGTTACTCAACCCTCCCCATACAAACGCTGCATGGTTCCAAATTTGAAAACTTACTCGCACATACTAAACATTATAACAAATTTATTTAAATTAAGAAACATAAAGAAAAGGCAAATAAGGCAACAAAAGAAAACATGGACGGAATATGAAATAACGACGTTGAAATATTAAAGCTAAATTAAATCTATTTCATAAATACTTAAAAACTAAATAAATAGATAAATAGAATAATTATGATTAATAGAAATAGATAGCCAATATTTCATATTGCAATTTTTATCTGGAATCGCTAATTAACAGATAGTTTTTATCCGATATAAAAAAAAACTATTTAATTAATGACCCATATGTAGGGCAATGGACCAACGGCAAATGCTCAACGCTAAGAAACTTAAGGTTTCTCAGGTGCAATGAAATTAAGCTGCCAGCAAAACAAAAAAAAAAAACAAACTTCTTTCGGACTATAAACTTTGCATTCAACAGATTCAATGCAAAAAGCTCTAATGCGGACAATATTTAAATAAAAAGTTATGCATAAGAAAAGCTCACTTACATCATTCTCCAGCGACGAAAGATCTTTCACAGCCGGTGATATGTGTGTGTGTGTTGTTTTGTGTTGTTGTTGTTTCAGCTGTGGAGCAAAAGTTTAAAGCCCTGACAAAAGCTTTATGCTAGCATGGTGATCTGAGCTTTTATGCCAGATGTTCCATTGTTTTGGTAAACAAATATGACTTAATTTTTAAAATTGCAAATCTTGACAGAAAACATAAATATTGACGGACAAGATATATGTAGGACAACTTATTGTAACTCATGAAGTTTATTTACCTCTGATACATAGTATGTTATACCACGTAATCATATGTAAATTTACAACACAGTTTGTTATTCATCATATATACATGTACGCAACCAATACATTAAATGAACAAAATATAATACAAAAATGCACTAATTAAATGGCAGAAGGCCCAAAAGATATAACGCAGATATACATTAACTAACAAAGCAAAACATCTATAGGCACGGACATCAGCTGCGCCAACTCTCTCTGGATGGTGCTAAGACACTTTTGCAGGTGGTCGCACTGTCACTAGCACAAATCCAACATCCGTGGTAATGCTGGCGTCCTCCTTGCTAGTCCTCTCAGGGACAAATCTCAATCTAATTTCAGGTGGGGGCTGCGCAGTATCGCTGCAAAACGCTCCTCCTAATTTCTGCCAGATGGCAGAGCTTGCCTTTCGCTTGTAGCTATCAGCTGATCCGCTGTAGCTTTCGAAGCGATCGTGCGAAAGCTTTCAAAGCTTTCGCGCAAGCTTTTGGCTGCCGGGTGACGATGCGACGTGGATGTGAATTGTTTGGGTGGCTTAAATTAACGCCTACACCAACAACATCCAAAAGAAAATTTTAACACTGCGTGCCGTCTGATTTTAAGAGAAAAATCAGAGCGTTAATATGATATTTGTAAATGTTATATTTGCCGTCAGTAATATTTACCCTGCCTTATTGGACGGCACCATAGAAAACTCCAAAAATTCTATTCGCCTGTCGCCTGTTGGCTGCTGGCCGAAATGGGGGGGGTGATTTCACTCAAATATATATTATATTTTTTTCTTTTTCCCGCACTGTTCACTATTTATTTATGTATGTCACTTTTGTCATTTACTTGGCGATATATGTATATAATATATTTTTTTTCTCTACTTTCTGAGAGAGAATCAATGACCAGCACGAATGAAAAATCTAAGCCTTGTCAAACGGGCATTAACCTTTGATGCATTCTTATCTCCCCGTTCTTTGCCATTCGCTGCATCTATCGCGAAAATCTTTCTGCAATGTTGCTAAGCCCCACACACAGAGGGCGCTAATTAATATTTCCTAACAAAATACATATATCCTACAAGTTTAGACTAACATTAAACAATTATTATACATTTAACATTTAACTAACAAAAATTGGGTTATTAAAATATATAAACATAACTTTAATAAATATATTACATTAACTACTATTTTCTACATCTAGTGCCGTGGCGCTGGCATGTTTTTTTCTACTTGGCAAAAAAAACCTTTGCCTACTTTTAGGCCCAACCAATAAATGTTGGCGGTCCAAGCGACCACTACAATCCCCCCTGTCAAAATCACACTTTGGGGTCATCACTCCAAAGAGTGATACTCGCTTGGACGAATTTCCTGGCTACCCGATTTATTGTTTTATATCTTTAGCATGATATTTTCCAATGAATCGCCCTTGGGTATCTTCTAACTCGTAATAACTATTGCCAAGCTTACGCTTAATACGAGATTTTACAAAAGTTGGGGCCAGTTTTGCATTAAAGCCTTTTGCAAAATTACTTTGCTGAAAATTACGCCTATAAACTTCTTGACCAACTCTAAAGTCTACTTCGCGACTTCTAAGATTGTACTGCTTTTCGTTTTGTTCGTGCTGCCGTTGTATACTCTGTTGTGCAGTTTTCCTTATTATATCAAAGGAATCTTCTCAATCAAAACTAACTGTACGGTCTTCTAGAAGTTCTAAATTTCGTAGAAGGGGATAGGTATTACCATTAACTATCATGTGTTGTCCAAAAGCCACACGATAGGGACTGTCATTAATTGCTGAATGTCTGCTGGACCGTAATGCGCAACTGATATGGCTAAGTTGCTCATCCCAATTTGTTTGATCGGGTCTAACGTAAGCCTTGATTGCAGCAATTACTGATCGATTTACGCGCTCTGACGCATTAGCTTGCGGAGCGTGTACAGCCGTATAAAAATGTTGCACATTATATTTGGTGAGCAAAGCCTTGAATTTATGTGACTTAAATTGGACACCGTTATCTGATACAATGGTTTCAGGTACACCAAAACAATGAAATATATCCTCTTCCATGAAGTGAAGAATAGCATCAGTGGTGAATTTTTTTACAGGTTTTAAAAATGGGTATTTGGACAAATGGTCTAACACTACGAATATACCGACATTTCCAGACTTACTTCGAGGATAGGGTCCCAAGAAATCAATAAAAATCTTTTGAAACACTCGCTGCGTTTCCTTTACTGGAGCTAATGGTGGACGTAACGAACGATTGGGATGTTTGGTACATTTGCACACCACACAACCGTTTACAAATGACTTGACATCACACACTAAATTTGGCCAATAATAATATCGCCGAATTTTTTCCAACATTTTATTGATTCCACAATGAGACGCTAAAGGAGGCTCATGACTTTGTTTTAATACCTCTATCACAAGATCTTTTGGAACCCACAACTTCCAATGCAAATCATCAGCGACTTAATCGCCGGTCGCGTGCTCTGCACGACGATAAATATATTTATCGATGACTTTAACGTCAGGTAGCTGAGTCGGGTTTGTTTTTATTTTGTCCTTAAGCTCTTGGTACTCTTTTGACTCGAACTGCTCAGACTGTAAATCTATCAAGGTATCCACACCTAAGGATGACAAATCTTCAGTGTGCACACGTGATAAAGCGTCGGGAACAATGTTCTGGCTGCCTTTGCGATGAACGATCTTAAAAGCAAAACCTTGCAGCTTGAATGCCCAGCGAGCCAATCTGGAGCTTAAGTCTGTTTGAGACATGAGCCACTTCAATGAAGCATGATCGGTATGAATGGCAAATTCATGCCCTTCAACATATGCTCGAAATTTTTTTACGCACATGATCGCTGCCAAACACTCCTTCTCAGTGACTGAATAATTTCTCTGACATCGATTCAATTTACGAGACATAAATGCGATTGGAACGTCATTACCATCCTTATCTTTCTGCATCAATACTCCACCAACCCCTGAGTGACTGGCATCACAATGTATCTCAAATCGTGTAGAAAAATCAGGACTATGGAGTACAGGTGCCATACATAGTTGCTCTTTCAAATTCTCAAAAGCCTTTTGCGCTTCGTCGGACCAAGTAAATGATTTTCGCTGCTTAAGGGTATCTGAAATTGGAGCAGCAATTTCTGCATAATTTTTTATGAACTTGTGGTACCACCCAGTGGTTCCTAAAAACCTTCGCACCTGCTTGCACGATCGCGGAACAGGAAACTCACGAATGGCTGCCACTTTATCGGGATCCGTTTGGATTGTACCATGACCAATAACATGTCCTAAATATTTAACCTCTTTCAGGCAGAATTTGCTTTTCTCCACATTTATGGTGAGTCCGGCTTGAGTTAACCTATCGGCTAAAGCTCTCAACACTGAGACGTGTTTGTCAAATGACTCCGAACTTACCAGCAAATCGTCTAGATAAATGAATATTTCATTTCTCAGATCTGGTGGAATAACTTTGTCCATCAATTTCGACATCGTCTGAGGAGCATTGGATAGCCCAAACGGCATAACCGTAAAATGATACAGTGGTCTTCCCGGCACTGTAAATGCGGTTTTCTCGCGCGCTCTTGGAGTAAGCGGAATCTGCCAATACGCATCCTTCAAGTCGATACTCGAGATAAATTTCGCCTTTGGCAACCTACTCAAGATGCCGTCAATGAGAGGCATGGGATACGCATTTTTGACTGTTATGTCATTCACCTTGCGACTATCTAAACAAAGGCGAACCTTGTGTACAATAACAACTGGAGAGGACCAAGGACTTTCGGATTCCTCAATCACACCAAGTGCTAACATTCTGTCAAGCTCATCATACATTAGTTTTTCGATGGCCGGTGACACTGCATAATGGCGTTGTTTAATTGGTTTCGACTCGGACACATCTATGTCGTGCATAAGCCAGTTCGTCTTGCCTAAGCCTTTTTCAGCAAATGACGGAAATACCTTAATAGTGGATACTAATTCCTTTTGCTGCAAATCAGTCAAAGGTATTTGTAATGGGTCATCGAAATTTAACGCTGCTAACCTGTGTGCACTTGCTTTATTCATTAAAAACAATGGCAAGAGATTAAAACTTCGCCAAAAATCGATGCCTAAATATAACTCTTGAGTTAGTGACGGTAAGATATACACCCATATTCTCTTTGATTCACCACGAAAACAGATAGACGTGTTAATTCGACCTACTATATTTTGGCAATGCAGCTTATAGAGGCACCAGTGTCCATCAAACCACTCATGGTTCTGTCAAATATGATGACATCAGCATATGGCCGCAAATCCTTACAACTATTTACCACAGATGCCAATAGTGCTCTGCGAGTATCTTTATTTAGCTTACTGAAGGTCTTTTTACGTTTTCGGTCACGTGGCCGTGCTTTTACATGTTCGTGAACTTTCGACAAAGTCTGCTGCTCACGTTTGTGTAAGGGAATCGCTGGGATGTGGAGAAAGTCCGGGATATTTTCAGAAGTCGTTACACGATCAACTACTCCGTATTGGTCGCCTTCGATATTAGTTTGCGTGCACCTGTCAATGGTGCACGAGACCACCCGTTTTTTTGACGCAGAACTTGTACATTTTCTGCAAGATGGCATGTACGTATCAGCATCACCACAACCATAGCAAAACACAGTGCGCTCGGCTTTGCAGTCTTGATAGTGGTGACCTGGCTTTCGACAATTCCAGCAGGATATCATCACTGCCTCAACAGCAAACGATTCATCCTCTTCCTTGTCAGAACCAGTAGCCAATTCCGCCTGCACTGCGATTTCATTGATCTGCGGGCGTGGACCAAAACGTCGTGTAGCTAGTATTGATCTTGTCGTACTCAGCAAGTACAATAACTCGTGCTGGACTTCGATTAAAAGATTGGCTCGCAGCACCTCTAACAATGACTGTTCAGACATGGGCTGTTCGAGCCTATCAGCCAGATTAACAATCGCCTCATAAAAATTGTCTAATGTTTCATTTGGCTTTTGTTTGCGATGTGAAATAGCAGTTCTAATTTCCAGATCCGTTCGTCCGTCTGAGAACTGCGTTCTGAGCGCTATACTCAAATCAATCCACCGCACACGCGTTACACTACGGTGATACCTCCAAAACCACTCGCTTGCACTACCTTCAAAAAGATTGCTTGCATACCGAGCTAGCATTTCAAAATCACCACCTAGTGTCTGATTTGTTAGCGCTTCGACGCGATACAGAAAATCCTCTACAGTCATGGACGAATGACCAGAAAAGCGTACCTTCCAATTATAAATGGTCTGACTAATTCTATCAGGCCGTAAGTTGTGCATCTCGCGAAACTCTGCATGCGGCGCCACCATCTCGGGCACTGGATTTCGTCTATCCACCCCATCTCTTTTAGAGCTTCCAAACAGCTGGTCAAATGATTGATGCAGCTGTTGCCTGGCTGGAGACGATTGCCTAGGAGCAGAGTAAACTCGATCATTTCCACCTTGAGCCACTGAATTAAGTGACAACCTGTGGAAGCCATCTTCGATCGCTTTCGACAACACATGCGTCTGCTGCGTCAGAGCGGCTGCCACCGCCTCAGCAATACTTTGCTGCAAACTAAACATTGGTTGCACAACTGGTGCTGGCCCGGCAACCAATGCTGGGTTATCGTTCGAATTCTGCTGTACTGGTTCTGGTATACCTGTCTGTATACTATTGCTAGAACCTGCGACTAACAGATCTTGCGCTACTGTCCTGCTCTTGGAGTTTGATCGTGTTTGTATGCCTATACTCTGAGCTGCACTTAGTTCTTCTGCCAGACTCAAAGTTGATTTGCTTAACGCCGTCTTACAAATTGGACACACTTTACTATTTCCAGTCGCAGTACTGAAGCACACATGGTGGAAATAGTGATTACATCCGGTTGTTAGCAGTTGAGCTGGATACTCTACTTCTTTTCAGCATACACAACAGAAAGTTTCTCCCGCCATTCTTTGATATAGCGGGTTAGACTTTTCACTAACGGGTCTGGCCATCTTGAATATTTATAAATTGCTTACAAAAAAAAATAACTTATGAAAGACAAAACAATATTAAATAAATAAACAGTACTTGAATTCAAACTCGAACAAAAAATATACCAATATAACATGAATAAATTTGGAACCATGCAACACTTATCGAAGGAAGAGTTGCTAACTAATAGTCGAAAGTAGATACTGAAAACAAAGAAAATAGGGAATCTGGAAAATTGCTCCAGATATAGCGGCAAGATAAGTAGTTCGAAACCACTTACTTGTTCCAAGCGAATATCTAGGACCAATATCCAAATACAGAAAGATTTCGGTTGCATCACTACCACTTGCACTCGTATCCACGCAAAAGATAACGACCATGTTCGTGTGTAGTGATCAACACAAAATCAAAAAGCGGAAGAAGACTTGGCTCCAGCTAAGACTCCACATAAGCACCAATACACTTTGGTTCGCTGACAATGTTTTCTCTCTTGTTTTCGCCATACAGCTCGTTTGAAGCTAGTATTTCTCTCGATAGACAAGTTACACTGCAGCTTTCGTCATGAACATTCTGCACACTTTGCCTAAAGTTTGATTGCAACCATCAGGCATCCAAGCTCAAGATATTCACAACAAGTAAAAGGAATAGGAATGAGTGAAAAAGGATAGATGTAAGGGTATTTCAAATATTGCTTTTTTTCGAAGACAGGCTAGCTAACATACAACAGTACAATAAAACAATTACGCTAACCTGGCCCCACGTTGGGCGCCAAATAATATAATTAAACTGTAACGTGTAACGAAGCAAGCCATGAAAGGCGTACGCGATCGCTACGGCTGTTGTCTGGTCGGATGGGTGTGGGCAAGAAAAATATCCTTTCCGCTACGTGCTTCCATGGATTAACTATACTATTAGAAAATTCGCGTACTCAAGGAAGGGGGAAATTGGGCAGTAAACAAAAGAGTTGAAAGTAAACTAGAGAAAAGACAAGTTAGGGATCTACCTTCGACTTGGAGCACTTCTCCTTTACGGTGCACTCATTGGTGCAGACGCCCACCCTACCATGATCCTGCAAGGCCAATGTAAAAATCAATTTAAATGACAGGATCCCTTGCAGAAGCTCCTCGTTACTCAACCCTCCCCATACAAACGCTGCATGGTTCCAAATTTGAAAACTTACTCGCACATACTAAACATTATAACAAATTTATTTAAATTAAGAAACATAAAGAAAAGGCAAATAAGGCAACAAAAGAAAACATGGACGGAATATGAAATAACGACGTTGAAATATTAAAGCTAAATTAAATCTATTTCATAAATACTTAAAAACTAAATAAATAGATAAATAGAATAATTATGATTAATAGAAATAGATAGCCAATATTTCATATTGCAATTTTTATCTGGAATCGCTAATTAACAGATAGTTTTTATCCGATATAAAAAAAACTATTTAATTAATGACCCATATGTAGGGCAATGGACCAACGGCAAATGCTCAACGCTAAGAAACTTAAGGTTTCTCAGGTGCAATGAAATTAAGCTGCCAGCAAAACAAAAAAAAAAACAAACTTCTTTCGGACTATAAACTTTGCATTCAACAGATTCAATGCAAAAAGCTCTAATGCGGACAATATTTAAATAAAAAGTTATGCATAAGAAAAGCTCACTTACATCATTCTCCAGCGACGAAAGATCTTTCACAGCCGGTGATATGTGTGTGTGTGTTGTTTTGTATTGTTGTTGTTTCAGCTGTGGAGCAAAAGTTTAAAGCCCTGACAAAAGCTTTATGCTAGCATGGTGATCTGAGCTTTTATGCCAGATGTTCCATTGTTTTGGTAAACAAATATGACTTAATTTTTAAAATTGCAAATCTTGACAGAAAACATAAATATTGACGGACAAGATATATGTAGGACAACTTATTGTAACTCATGAAGTTTATTTACCTCTGATACATAGTATGTTATACCACGTAATCATATGTAAATTTACAACACAGTTTGTCATTCATCATATATACATGTACGCAACCAATACATTAAATGAACAAAATATAATACAAAAATGCACTAATTAAATGGCAGAAGGCCCAAAAGATATAACGCAGATATACATTAACTAACAAAGCAAAACATCTATAGGCGCGGACATCAGCTGCGCCAACTCTCTCTGGGTGGTGCTAAGACACTTTTGCAGGTGGTCGCACTGTCACTAGCACAAATCCAACATCCGTGGTAATGCTGGCGTCCTCCTTGCTAGTCCTCTCAGGGACAAATCTCAATCTAATTTCAGGTGGGGGCTGCGCAGTATCGCTGCAAAACGCTCCTCCTAATTTCTGCCAGATGGCAGAGCTTGCCTTTCGCTTGTAGCTATCAGCTGATCCGCTGTAGCTTTCGAAGCGATCGTGCGAAAGCTTTCAAAGCTTTCGCGCAAGCTTTTGGCTGCCGGGTGACGATGCGACGTGGATGTGAATTGTTTGGGTGGCTTAAATTAACGCCTACACCAACAACATCCAAAAGAAAATTTTAACACTGCGTGCCGTCTGATTTTAAGAGAAAAATCAGAGCGTTAATATGATATTTGTAAATGTTATATTTGCCGTCAGTAATATTTACCCTGCCTTATTGGACGGCACCATAGAAAACTCCAAAAATTCTATTCGCCTGTCGCCTGTTGGCTGCTGGCCGAAATGGGGGGGGTGATTTCACTCAAATATATATTATATTTTTTTCT
Organism: Drosophila kohkoa; assembly: GCA_019972355.1. Taxonomy (NCBI): domain Eukaryota; kingdom Metazoa; phylum Arthropoda; class Insecta; order Diptera; family Drosophilidae; genus Drosophila; species Drosophila kohkoa. The sequence continues at coordinate 486,197 of BJEL01000057.1, read as the reverse complement.
TTTTCCCGCACTGTTCACTATTTATTTATGTATGTCACTTTTGTCATTTACTTGGCGATATATGTATATAATATATTTTTTTTCTCTACTTTCTGAGAGAGAATCAATGACCAGCACGAATGAAAAATCTAAGCCTTGTCAAACGGGCATTAACCTTTGATGCATTCTTATCTCCCCGTTCTTTGCCATTCGCTGCATCTATCGCGAAAATCTTTCTGCAATGTTGCTAAGCCCCACACACAGAGGGCGCTAATTAATATTTCCTAACAAAATACATATATCCTACAAGTTTAGACTAACATTAAACAATTATTATACATTTAACATTTAACTAACAAAAATTGGGTTATTAAAATATATAAACATAACTTTAATAAATATATTACATTAACTACTATTTTCTACATCTAGTGCCGTGGCGCTGGCATGTTTTTTTCTACTTGGCAAAAAAAACCTTTGCCTACTTTTAGGCCCAACCAATAAATGTTGGCGGTCCAAGCGACCACTACAATCCCCCCTGTCAAAATCACACTTTGGGGTCATCACTCCAAAGAGTGATACTCGCTTGGACGAATTTCCTGGCTACCCGATTTATTGTTTTATATCTTTAGCATGATATTTTCCAATGAATCGCCCTTGGGTATCTTCTAACTCGTAATAACTATTGCCAAGCTTACGCTTAATACGAGATTTTACAAAAGTTGGGGCCAGTTTTGCATTAAAGCCTTTTGCAAAATTACTTTGCTGAAAATTACGCCTTGACCAACTCTAAAGTCTACTTCGCGACTTCTAAGATTGTACTGCTTTTCGTTTTGTTCGTGCTGCCGTTGTATACTCTGTTGTGCAGTTTTCCTTATTATATCAAAGGAATCTTCTCAATCAAAACTAACTGTACGGTCTTCTAGAAGTTCTAAATTTCGTAGAAGGGGATAGGTATTACCATTAACTATCATGTGTTGTCCAAAAGCCACACGATAGGGACTGTCATTAATTGCTGAATGTCTGCTGGACCGTAATGCGCAACTGATATGGCTAAGTTGCTCATCCCAATTTGTTTGATCGGGTCTAACGTAAGCCTTGATTGCAGCAATTACTGATCGATTTACGCGCTCTGACGCATTAGCTTGCGGAGCGTGTACAGCCGTATAAAAATGTTGCACATTATATTTGGTGAGCAAAGCCTTGAATTTATGTGACTTAAATTGGACACCGTTATCTGATACAATGGTTTCAGGTACACCAAAACAATGAAATATATCCTCTTCCATGAAGTGAAGAATAGCATCAGTGGTGAATTTTTTTACAGGTTTTAAAAATGGGTATTTGGACAAATGGTCTAACACTACGAATATACCGACATTTCCAGACTTACTTCGAGGATAGGGTCCCAAGAAATCAATAAAAATCTTTTGAAACACTCGCTGCGTTTCCTTTACTGGAGCTAATGGTGGACGTAACGAACGATTGGGATGTTTGGTACATTTGCACACCACACAACCGTTTACAAATGACTTGACATCACACACTAAATTTGGCCAATAATAATATCGCCGAATTTTTTCCAACATTTTATTGATTCCACAATGAGACGCTAAAGGAGGCTCATGACTTTGTTTTAATACCTCTATCACAAGATCTTTTGGAACCCACAACTTCCAATGCAAATCATCAGCGACTTAATCGCCGGTCGCGTGCTCTGCACGACGATAAATATATTTATCGATGACTTTAACGTCAGGTAGCTGAGTCGGGTTTGTTTTTATTTTGTCCTTAAGCTCTTGGTACTCTTTTGACTCGAACTGCTCAGACTGTAAATCTATCAAGGTATCCACACCTAAGGATGACAAATCTTCAGTGTGCACACGTGATAAAGCGTCGGGAACAATGTTCTGGCTGCCTTTGCGATGAACGATCTTAAAAGCAAAACCTTGCAGCTTGAATGCCCAGCGAGCCAATCTGGAGCTTAAGTCTGTTTGAGACATGAGCCACTTCAATGAAGCATGATCGGTATGAATGGCAAAATTCATGCCCTTCAACATATGCTCGAAATTTTTTTACGCACATGATCGCTGCCAAACACTCCTTCTCAGTGACTGAATAATTTCTCTGACATCGATTCAATTTACGAGACATAAATGCGATTGGAACGTCATTACCATCCTTATCTTTCTGCATCAATACTCCACCAACCCCTGAGTGACTGGCATCACAATGTATCTCAAATCGTGTAGAAAAATCAGGACTATGGAGTACAGGTGCCATACATAGTTGCTCTTTCAAATTCTCAAAAGCCTTTTGCGCTTCGTCGGACCAAGTAAATGATTTTCGCTGCTTAAGGGTATCTGAAATTGGAGCAGCAATTTCTGCATAATTTTTTATGAACTTGTGGTACCACCCAGTGGTTCCTAAAAACCTTCGCACCTGCTTGCACGATCGCGGAACAGGAAACTCACGAATGGCTGCCACTTTATCGGGATCCGTTTGGATTGTACCATGACCAATAACATGTCCTAAATATTTAACCTCTTTCAGGCAGAATTTGCTTTTCTCCACATTTATGGTGAGTCCGGCTTGAGTTAACCTATCGGCTAAAGCTCTCAACACTGAGACGTGTTTGTCAAATGACTCCGAACTTACCAGCAAATCGTCTAGATAAATGAATATTTCATTTCTCAGATCTGGTGGAATAACTTTGTCCATCAATTTCGACATCGTCTGAGGAGCATTGGATAGCCCAAACGGCATAACCGTAAAATGATACAGTGGTCTTCCCGGCACTGTAAATGCGGTTTTCTCGCGCGCTCTTGGAGTAAGCGGAATCTGCCAATACGCATCCTTCAAGTCGATACTCGAGATAAATTTCGCCTTTGGCAACCTACTCAAGATGCCGTCAATGAGAGGCATGGGATACGCATTTTTGACTGTTATGTCATTCACCTTGCGACTATCTAAACAAAGGCGAACCTTGTGTACAATAACATCTGGAGAGGACCAAGGACTTTCGGATTCCTCAATCACACCAAGTGCTAACATTCTGTCAAGCTCATCATACATTAGTTTTTCGATGGCCGGTGACACTGCATAATGGCGTTGTTTAATTGGTTTCGACTCGGACACATCTATGTCGTGCATAAGCCAGTTCGTCTTGCCTAAGCCTTTTTCAGCAAATGACGGAAATACCTTAATAGTGGATACTAATTCCTTTTGCTGCAAATCAGTCAAAGGTATTTGTAATGGGTCATCGAAATTTAACGCTGCTAACCTGTGTGCACTTGCTTTATTCATTAAAAACAATGGCAAGAGATTAAAACTTCGCCAAAAATCGATGCCTAAATATAACTCTTGAGTTAGTGACGGTAAGATATACACCCATATTCTCTTTGATTCACCACGAAAACAGATAGACGTGTTAATTCGACCTACTATATTTTGGCAATGCAGCTTATAGAGGCACCAGTGTCCATCAAACCACTCATGGTTCTGTCAAATATGATGACATCAGCATATGGCCGCAAATCCTTACAACTATTTACCACAGATGCCAATAGTGCTCTGCGAGTATCTTTATTTAGCTTACTGAAGGTCTTTTTACGTTTTCGGTCACGTGGCCGTGCTTTTACATGTTCGTGAACTTTCGACAAAGTCTGCTGCTCACGTTTGTGTAAGGGAATCGCTGGGATGTGGAGAAAGTCCGGGATATTTTCAGAAGTCGTTACACGATCAACTACTCCGTATTGGTCGCCTTCGATATTAGTTTGCGTGCACCTGTCAATGGTGCACGAGACCACCCGTTTTTTTGACGCAGAACTTGTACATTTTCTGCAAGATGGCATGTACGTATCAGCATCACCACAACCATAGCAAAACACAGTGCGCTCGGCTTTGCAGTCTTGATAGTGGTGACCTGGCTTTCGACAATTCCAGCAGGATATCATCACTGCCTCAACAGCAAACGATTCATCCTCTTCCTTGTCAGAACCAGTAGCCAATTCCGCCTGCACTGCGATTTCATTGATCTGCGGGCGTGGACCAAAACGTCGTGTAGCTAGTATTGATCTTGTCGTACTCAGCAAGTACAATAACTCGTGCTGGACTTCGATTAAAAGATTGGCTCGCAGCACCTCTAACAATGACTGTTCAGACATGGGCTGTTCGAGCCTATCAGCCAGATTAACAATCGCCTCATAAAAATTGTCAAATGTTTCATTTGGCTTTTGTTTGCGATGTGAAATAGCAGTTCTAATTTCCAGATCCGTTCGTCCGTCTGAGAACTGCGTTCTGAGCGCTATACTCAAATCAATCCACCGCACACGCGTTACACTACGGTGATACCTCCAAAACCACTCGCTTGCACTACCTTCAAAAAGATTGCTTGCATACCGAGCTAGCATTTCAAAATCACCACCTAGTGTCTGATTTGTTAGCGCTTCGACGCGATACAGAAAATCCTCTACAGTCATGGACGAATGACCAGAAAAGCGTACCTTCCAATTATAAATGGTCTGACTAATTCTATCAGGCCGTAAGTTGTGCATCTCGCGAAACTCTGCATGCGGCGCCACCATCTCGGGCACTGGATTTCGTCTATCCACCCCATCTCTTTTAGAGCTTCCAAACAGCTGGTCAAATGATTGATGCAGCTGTTGCCTGGCTGGAGACGATTGCCTAGGAGCAGAGTAAACTCGATCATTTCCACCTTGAGCCACTGAATTAAGTGACAACCTGTGGAAGCCATCTTCGATCGCTTTCGACAACACATGCGTCTGCTGCGTCAGAGCGGCTGCCACCGCCTCAGCAATACTTTGCTGCAAACTAAACATTGGTTGCACAACTGGTGCTGGCCCGGCAACCAATGCTGGGTTATCGTTCGAATTCTGCTGTACTGGTTCTGGTATACCTGTCTGTATACTATTGCTAGAACCTGCGACTAACAGATCTTGCGCTACTGTCCTGCTCTTGGAGTTTGATCGTGTTTGTATGCCTATACTCTGAGCTGCACTTAGTTCTTCTGCCAGACTCAAAGTTGATTTGCTTAACGCCGTCTTACAAATTGGACACACTTTACTATTTCCAGTCGCAGTACTGAAGCACACATGGTGGAAATAGTGATTACATCCGGTTGTTAGCAGTTGAGCTGGATACTCTACTTCTTTTCAGCATACACAACAGAAAGTTTCTCCCGCCATTCTTTGATATAGCGGGTTAGACTTTTCACTAACGGGTCTGGCCATCTTGAATATTTATAAATTGCTTACAAAAAAAAATAACTTATGAAAGACAAAACAATATTAAATAAATAAACAGTACTTGAATTCAAACTCGAACAAAAAATATACCAATATAACATGAATAAATTTGGAACCATGCAACACTTATCGAAGGAAGAGTTGCTAACTAATAGTCGAAAGTAGATACTGAAAACAAAGAAAATAGGGAATCTGGAAAATTGCTCCAGATATAGCGGCAAGATAAGTAGTTCGAAACCACTTACTTGTTCCAAGCGAATATCTAGGACCAATATCCAAATACAGAAAGATTTCGGTTGCATCACTACCACTTGCACTCGTATCCACGCAAAAGATAACGACCATGTTCGTGTGTAGTGATCAACACAAAATCAAAAAGCGGAAGAAGACTTGGCTCCAGCTAAGACTCCACATAAGCACCAATACACTTTGGTTCGCTGACAATGTTTTCTCTCTTGTTTTCGCCATACAGCTCGTTTGAAGCTAGTATTTCTCTCGATAGACAAGTTACACTGCAGCTTTCGTCATGAACATTCTGCACACTTTGCCTAAAGTTTGATTGCAACCATCAGGCATCCAAGCTCAAGATATTCACAACAAGTAAAAGGAATAGGAATGAGTGAAAAAGGATAGATGTAAGGGTATTTCAAATATTGCTTTTTTTCGAAGACAGGCTAGCTAACATACAACAGTACAATAAAACAATTACGCTAACCTGGCCCCACGTTGGGCGCCAAATAATATAATTAAACTGTAACGTGTAACGAAGCAAGCCATGAAAGGCGTACGCGATCGCTACGGCTGTTGTCTGGTCGGATGGGTGTGGGCAAGAAAAATATCCTTTCCGCTACGTGCTTCCATGGATTAACTATACTATTAGAAAATTCGCGTACTCAAGGAAGGGGGAAATTGGGCAGTAAACAAAAGAGTTGAAAGTAAACTAGAGAAAAGACAAGTTAGGGATCTACCTTCGACTTGGAGCACTTCTCCTTTACGGTGCACTCATTGGTGCAGACGCCCACCCTACCATGATCCTGCAAGGCCAATGTAAAAATCAATTTAAATGACAGGATCCCTTGCAGAAGCTCCTCGTTACTCAACCCTCCCCATACAAACGCTGCATGGTTCCAAATTTGAAAACTTACTCGCACATACTAAACATTATAACAAATTTATTTAAATTAAGAAACATAAAGAAAAGGCAAATAAGGCAACAAAAGAAAACATGGACGGAATATGAAATAACGACGTTGAAATATTAAAGCTAAATTAAATCTATTTCATAAATACTTAAAAACTAAATAAATAGATAAATAGAATAATTATGATTAATAGAAATAGATAGCCAATATTTCATATTGCAATTTTTATCTGGAATCGCTAATTAACAGATAGTTTTTATCCGATATAAAAAAAAACTATTTAATTAATGACCCATATGTAGGGCAATGGACCAACGGCAAATGCTCAACGCTAAGAAACTTAAGGTTTCTCAGGTGCAATGAAATTAAGCTGCCAGCAAAACAAAAAAAAAAAACAAACTTCTTTCGGACTATAAACTTTGCATTCAACAGATTCAATGCAAAAAGCTCTAATGCGGACAATATTTAAATAAAAAGTTATGCATAAGAAAAGCTCACTTACATCATTCTCCAGCGACGAAAGATCTTTCACAGCCGGTGATATGTGTGTGTGTGTTGTTTTGTATTGTTGTTGTTTCAGCTGTGGAGCAAAAGTTTAAAGCCCTGACAAAAGCTTTATGCTAGCATGGTGATCTGAGCTTTTATGCCAGATGTTCCATTGTTTTGGTAAACAAATATGACTTAATTTTTAAAATTGCAAATCTTGACAGAAAACATAAATATTGACGGACAAGATATATGTAGGACAACTTATTGTAACTCATGAAGTTTATTTACCTCTGATACATAGTATGTTATACCACGTAATCATATGTAAATTTACAACACAGTTTGTCATTCATCATATATACATGTACGCAACCAATACATTAAATGAACAAAATATAATACAAAAATGCACTAATTAAATGGCAGAAGGCCCAAAAGATATAACGCAGATATACATTAACTAACAAAGCAAAACATCTATAGGCGCGGACATCAGCTGCGCCAACTCTCTCTGGGTGGTGCTAAGACACTTTTGCAGGTGGTCGCACTGTCACTAGCACAAATCCAACATCCGTGGTAATGCTGGCGTCCTCCTTGCTAGTCCTCTCAGGGACAAATCTCAATCTAATTTCAGGTGGGGGCTGCGCAGTATCGCTGCAAAACGCTCCTCCTAATTTCTGCCAGATGGCAGAGCTTGCCTTTCGCTTGTAGCTATCAGCTGATCCGCTGTAGCTTTCGAAGCGATCGTGCGAAAGCTTTCAAAGCTTTCGCGCAAGCTTTTGGCTGCCGGGTGACGATGCGACGTGGATGTGAATTGTTTGGGTGGCTTAAATTAACGCCTACACCAACAACATCCAAAAGAAAATTTTAACACTGCGTGCCGTCTGATTTTAAGAGAAAAATCAGAGCGTTAATATGATATTTGTAAATGTTATATTTGCCGTCAGTAATATTTACCCTGCCTTATTGGACGGCACCATAGAAAACTCCAAAAATTCTATTCGCCTGTCGCCTGTTGGCTGCTGGCCGAAATGGGGGGGGTGATTTCACTCAAATATATATTATATTTTTTTCTTTTTCCCGCACTGTTCACTATTTATTTATGTATGTCACTTTTGTCATTTACTTGGCGATATATGTATATAATATATTTTTTTTCTCTACTTTCTGAGAACTGCCATGACAAAATGAACAGGTGACTTGTGAGAGAATCAATGACCAGCACGAATGAAAAATCTAAGCCTTGTCAAACGGACATTAACCTTTGATGCATTCTTATCTCCCCGTTCTTTGCCATTCGCTGCATCTATCGCGAAAATCTTTCTGCAATGTTGCTAAGCCCCACACACAGAGGGCGCTAATTAATATTTACTAACAAAATACATATATCCTACAAGTTAAGACTAACATTAAACAATTATTATACATTTAACATTTAACTAACAAAAATTGGGTTATTAAAATATATAAACATAACTTTAATAAATATATTACATTAACTACTATTTTCTACATCTAGTGCCGTGGCGCTGGCATGTTTTTTTCTACTTGGCAAAAAAAACCTTTGCCTACTTTTAGGCCCAACCAATAAATGTTGGCGGTCCAAGCGACCACTACACTTGCGTTACCCTAAGTGGTGGCAGATTTCCCATGATCTACTCCATTAATTTTGGCTTAGCTTTAGTGCACTTGATACAGGCTTTTACCGTGCTCCTAGCCATAGTTTTTCCTTTGAGGATCCAGAATTGCTGCCTTGATGTAGTCAATAGAGCCTGAGGTCCGCAATGCATGTTGTCCTTGTGTATTTGCACAAGAATCATCTTCACAACAGGGTCGTTGTATGGCAGAAGTATCATATGTTTGGAGTCGAATGATATATTTGCCGCCTCCAGTCGACGTCCTACATGCAAAATTCCATTCTGATCTAAGAATGGTGATAGTGAGTTGATTGAACTGCCTTTTCGTGTCTCCCTTTGCCTCTTGAGATGTTTGATGTCATCTTTGAAGTCGATATGTTGAATGTTGCGGAGAACAATTTTTCGGGCTTCCATTATTTCTTCAAACTCAATGGTGTGGCTTATGTATTTCTGAGTAGCTTGTTAAATGAATTATTATGTTGTATTGTGTATATTATGTCCTCCTCTTTTGTGATAGTCATCACGGATGATTGACTAACCCTTGGCGGATTCATAATTATTAATTCCTCGTTGGTAGCAATAAAAGGAGCCGGCCATGTGGATGATGAACCATGTAGGAACATAGGGCCGTAGAACCACATGGCATGTTCCGCGAATTTTGAAGACATCATTCCTCTGGAGAGGACATCTGCTGCATTGTGTTCTGATGCAACATGTATCCACTGTTTTGGTATGGATAGCTCATGTATTGTTGCAACTCTAGTGGCAACGAATTTGTCTCGAATGGATGCTGAGCAATTAATCCATGACAGTACAATCCGTGAATCATACCAGTAATATGTGGTTGCATTTTTCATGGCCAAGTCTTCCTTTATTTTGGAGGTCAACTGTGCTCCTAATACAGCAGCCTTAAGTTCCAGACGTGGTAGAGTTATTGTAATTATTAGTGCTAAGTGAGATTTTGCACATAACAACTGGATCGTCAAACTCATATGTTTATGTACAGTCAGTTGTAGACTCAAAGAAACTGCAGAAACTGGATCAGTTTTTGACCTTCTTGGAACATCGGTTCCTTACATTGGAGGCTACCGGCAGTGATAAGCTAAATCACACCAAAAAAGGTACATGCGCTCAGATTGGTACAGAATATACATGCTATTTCTGTAACAAAACCAATCACATTATGTACAAGTGCAACGAATTTTTGAAGAAAACAACAGCTGAACGATTAAATTATTGTATTCAAAGGAACAAGTTATGCGTAAAATGTTTCAAACGCGATCATTCAGCGAAGGAATGCCAGAAGAAAAATTGTTTTAAATGCGATAAAAGGCATAACACGCTTCTACATTTGGAATCGAAGCCTGAATCCAAAACAGCAGCATCAGCAAGTGGAGTACAAACCAATTATGTACTTCTAGCCACTGCTCGAGTAATTATTGAAGGCAATAATGGACAAATGGCCGAATTCAGAGCATTACTTGACTCAGGTTCTCATGTCAATGTAATCTCTGAAAGAGCATTAAATATATTTGCTCTCAACGTTAAAAAATCAGAGCTACAAATAAATGGAATTGGTGGACGAACACAAACATCGAAGGCACGTGTTAATGTTATGCTCAAATCACAGCATAACAATTTCAACTCTCGATTGGAGGCTATTGTATTGCCTCACATTGTTGCAGATCAGCCAGGACAGTCAATTAATATTGCTCGTTGGAAACTTCCAAAGCATATTGAATTGGCAGATCCTAACTTTGACAAAGATCAATCTTTCCTGATCTACTCTTAGGAGCAGAACACTACTACGACATAATGCAGGACAAGCATTTATCATTGGGTAAAGGACTGCCAAGATTACAGAAAACCAAACTAGGGTGGATTGTGGCTGGAAAATTAATACATAATTCATCAAGATCAACTACTTGTGCAGCTCTAACGGAAAAAGATAAGGTAGACCAACAAATTACGAAATTTTGGGAACTGGATTCATTCTCAACCGATACACCTTGTCTATCACCACTGGAGAAACAATGTGAAATGCACTTTCTCCAGCACATTCAGACTGCAATTGATAAGAAACCGATTGTTAGGCTCCCATTCATGGATAATGCTTCAGCCCTGGGGGAGAGTCGTGATCTTGTGACACGACGATTCCTTTCCTTGGAAAAACGGCTATTGCGAGATCCACAAACTAAGGTAAGTTATGTGGATTTCATGAAAGAATATGAAGCTCTTGGGCATATCTTCAGATGCACACAAATGAAATAACAAAAGCACTTCATACCACATCACTGTGTGCTCAAACCTGAAAGTGCAACAACCAAATTAAGAGTGGTTTTCGATGCATCTGCAGTTACGTCATCAGGAAAATCGCTCAACGACTTACTGCACAAAGGACCTACGGTGCAAAACTCTATATTTTCAATTTTGCTGCGATGTAGGACTCACAAATATGTTTTCACGGCGGACATAGAGAAAATGTACCGGAAAATCTGGATAAATCCCGAGGACCAATATTTCCAAACAATTGTTTGGTGCAATGATCCATCTGAGGATTTGCGATACTACAGATTAAAAACGGTTACCTATGGAACAAAAGCTGCACCATATTTAGCCACAAAATGCTTGCAGCACATAGCACAGAAAGACAGAAAGGAATACCCTAATGGTGCTGCCGCATTGGAAAACGACTTCTATGTAGACGATTGCATAACCGGAGCCAAAACTATACCAGAAGCTCTACAGAGGCAACAACAGCTTAAAAAACTTCTGCAAAATTCTGGATTCAAGTTAAGAAAATGGTGTACCAACAATTTCCAAGTTCTACAAGGAGTTCCGAGGGAAGACATCACTTCAAATGTACAACTGGAGGAGACTTCATATGAGGACTACACGATTAAGACCCTCGGAATCACCTGGACACCAGCGACAGATCATCTTTGTGGGATAACGGAAATAGCAACAAAGGCCAACATATCAAGACAAGATGTTGTGTCTGAAATCTTTAGGATATTTGATCCACTTGGTTTATTTTCCCCAGTTGTAATGAAAGCAAAAATTTTCATGCAACACCTCACAAAGGAGGGTTATGGGTACAAAAACAATCTACCGGCTCATCTTCAGGAGGAATGGAAACGCTACAGGGAGGAGCTAAAGGTTCTGAACACCATAAAAGTACCACGTCATGTCTACTTGGGAAAAACACCTGTGACGGCAGAAATCCACACATTTGTTGATGCCTCGGAGAATGCATATGGAGCTGCTGTATACATCCGAGCAACATATAAGGACAAGCGAAGAACGATCCAGTTATTATGTGCAAAATCTCACTTAGCACCAATAAATACAATAACTCTACCACGTCTGGAACTTAGGTGCTGTATTAGGAGCACAGTTGACCTCCAAAATAAAGGAAGACTTGGCCATGAAAAATGCAACCACATATTACTGGTATGATTCACGGATTGTACTGTCATGGATTAATTGCTCAGCATCCATTCGAGACAAATTCGTTGCCACTAGAGTTGCAACAATACATGAGCTATCCATACCAAAACAGTGGATACATGTTGCATCAGAACACAATGCAGCAGATGTCCTCTCCAGAGGAATGATGTCTTCAAAATTCGCGGAACATGCCATGTGGTTCTACGGCCCTATGTTCCTACATGGTTCATCATCCACATGGCCGGCTCCTTTTATTGCTACCAACGAGGAATTAATAATTATGAATCCGCCAAGGGTTAGTCAATCATCCGTGATGACTATCACAAAAGAGGAGGACATAATATACACAATACAACATAATAATTCATTTAACAAGCTACTCAGAAATACATAAGCCACACCATTGAGTTTGAAGAAATAATGGAAGCCCGAAAAATTGTTCTCCGCAACATTCAACATATCGACTTCAAAGATGACATCAAACATCTCAAGAGGCAAAGGGAGACACGAAAAGGCAGTTCAATCAACTCACTATCACCATTCTTAGATCAGAAAGGAATTTTGCGTGTAGGAGGTCGACTGGAGGCGGCAAATATATCATTCGACTCCAAACATATGATACTTCTGCCATACAACGACCCTGTTGTGAAGATGATTCTTGTGCAAATACACAAGGACAACATGCATTGCGGACCTCAGGCTCTATTGACTACATCAAGGCAGCAATTCTGGATCCTCAAAGGAAAAACTATGGCTAGGAGCACGGTAAAAGCCTGTATCAAGTGCACTAAAGCTAAGCCAAAATTAATGGAGTAGATCATGGGAAATCTGCCACCACTTAGGGTAACGCAAGCTCGACCATTTTTCAACTCTGGCGTCGATTATTGTGGACCATTTGAAATCCACTACAAAGTGAGAGGAAAGAAGCCTAGCACAGCTTACATTGCCATATTCTGCTGTTTCACGACTAAAGCGGTACATCTGGAGCTGGTTAGCGATCTCACAACAGAGGCATTCTTAGCAGCACTCCGGCGTTTCATTGCTCGGCGAGGGAAATGCAAAAAAAACAAGTTGCAGGAGTTACAGGAGGCTATATTCTCCGATAATGCGAAAACCCAAATTCTCCAGGAGTGCAACAACAGGGAAGTTCAATTTAAATTCATCCCACCTCGTGCACCACACTTCGGAGGATTATGGGAAGCTGCAGTAAAGTTGGCAAAACATTTATTACTAAAAAATGTGACGACAGCCGATCTTACTTATGAAGAACTGGAAACAGTTATAGTCGAAATAGAGGCCATATTGAACTCTCGACCATTAACACCACTGTCCGATGACCCAAATGACGTTACAGCACTAACGCCTGGACACTTCCTAATTGGAGAGCCGCTAACTGCACAAGCTGATTGTGAACCATCGCAGCAACCAAAAACGTTAGGTAATCGATGGCAGGCCGTTTCAAAACTGAAACATGCATTCTGGAAACAATTGTCGCAGGATTATCTACAACAGTTGCTGCAACGTCAAAAATGGAGAAGATCCTCAGCAAACATAAAAGAAGGCACTTTAGTAATAATAAAGGAAGACAATGTTCCTATATACAAGTCTCCTACGGGAAGGACAACTTTGCACGAGTGGTTGAAGTTAAAACGACCTTTAAACGTGAGATTCAACATGTTGCTCCACTGTTTAATGAAGAAGAACCCACTGACCAACATCCAATTGAAGAATATTAAGGGGAAGAAGAAAACAAAGCAGTTGAAGACCGCCAGCTGAGGAAAAGAAAATCAGTCAAACTGGTATAGAAACATCAACGTTCATCTCATACGCCCGTTTTGGAGAAATCGATGGTAACAATACAACGATTAAAAGACAAAATATTACATCCAGGAAAACAAATAAATTTGGCTATACCGAACTACTGGATCTTCAACGAGATCTTGTACCAAACCGAAGACTCAGACTACCACATCGACTTGAGACGATCAAACATCACCACATCGCAATATACATCGCTCTAACATTCATCATAATAATATTGACCAATCACTGGGTAAGAAAATGGTACAAGAGAGACAAGAGACCACAGCAAGTCCAGGTACCAGCGGTGGCAATGAGGAAAACCGATACGACTTCGAGTCCGCCGTTAACCATTAACATCGATGATTGTTGAAACTGCGTTCAACGGCCAGGAGGATGTACGATTTCGAGACAAGCAGAAAATCGTGCGCTGCAGATAGGTAACAGATAGTCCTATACAAACAGGCACCGCTGCGCATTTACGACCTCACACCACCTGCCAGCACGCATGATCAGCACGCATGCGTCATAAACTTAAGCGATATAAGATAAGGTTATCCTACTTTACAACTGTCCAGACTAATAAACTATGAGATAACTATTGATTATAAGGCTACCCATTGTAAACTATAAACAGATAATAATTAGACCTAAACAAACATTAGTTCTTAAGATATTGTATATAAACCCTGCATATTCCACAATAAAATCAGTACTTAACGAAAACTCGTGGTATTCACTAATTTGTTTCAAGTACAGATTGCGGCAACGAAATTGTTACTGGTATCAAGAACCAAACAAATTTTTCAGCTAACATTTTTTACAACATCCCTGCTCCAAGTACGGTCAAAGAACTGCGTAGCTTCTTGGGTACGGCTGGCTGGTATCGGAGAATGCTCTAATGAAAAAGATTGGGAAGTTTCAGTTGAGTGAGGAAGCCGTCGACGCTGTGGAGAAGTTAAAGAAGGCACTTACCACAGCACCCGTATTGGTGCACGCCGATTTTAAAAAGCCGTTTTTCATTCAATGTGTCGCATTAAACTTCGGTGTTGGAGCTGTTTTCTTCCAACTGGATGATGAACAGCAGGAGAGGCCGATCGCGTTCTTTTCGGCCAAACTGAACCGGCACCAAATCAACTATACAGTGACCGTAAAAGAGTGCTTGGCCGCGAAGTTGGCCATTCATCGATTCAGGCCGTAGTTTGAGATGATGCCATTTACAGTGATCATCGACCACGCAAGACTCTAATGGCTCATGAGTCTCAAAGACTTAACAGGGAGACTGGCCAGATGGTCACTGGAACTCCAGGCTTTTCCGTTTACGATGCAGTTTAAAAAGGGGACTGAGACTGTCGTTGCGGACACGCTGTCAAGAAGCGTAGAGGAGTTGGGTGTGATGCCGGAGGATCTACTTGGGATGGAGACTACGAGCAGCTACCACCAGACAACAACATCTGTTGCCAGACGTAAAGGTGCAGAGTGGCGTGCTGTTTAAGAGGGTAACGAAGGAGTCGGTTGACGATGGGACGACCCAGGCGAGTTGGAAGTTGTGGATACGAGATTCACTCATTGCTGGATTAATCCAAAAAGCGCATTCGGACGAGACATCATGCACTGCGGAGGCATTTTTACTGGCCTGGCATGGCGGTACAAGTTCAAGACTTTGTAGGGGGATGTGCAACCTGCAAGGAGACCAAATCACTGAATTATTCAACAGAGGCCGGCATTGGATAAGAAATACTCACCGATCGCCCATTCCAGAAATTGTATAAAGACTTTTTGGGGAAATATCCACGCTCCAAACGTGGGCACGCTTGGATCTTCATAGTCGTGGATCATTTTTCCAGGTTTACTTTCTTGAAGGCGATGAGAGACGTTTTGGTCGCGGATGTCGTGGACTTCCTAGCTCATGAGGTATTCTTTAAATTCGTAGTGCCGGAGGCAATTTCTTTCCAAATCGTTTGAGACGATGATCAAAGCCTTTGGAATCACCCATATGCATACACCGGTGTATTCGCCCTAAAGCAATGTCGCTGAACGCGTAAACCGGACCGTAATATCTGGTATAAGAGCATATTTATAAAACGACCACCGGAAATGGGATGCTAACGTACCGGAAATCGAAGTAGCGACCGTCCATAGCGACCGCAACGCCGTCCATAGCGCTACTAGAGTGATGCCGTTTTTCCCTGTGTTCGGCCAACACATGTATTTGAATGGACACCAATGCAAGTTGGCCAGGAAGCTGCAATCGCTGTCGGATCACAATATCACCGCCCTATAAGCCCAGGATAAACTGGCCATCATCTGAAGTCAAGTGAAGAAGCATCTCCACAAGACCTACGAACGCAGTCGTCAACGCTATGATCAGCGTGCACGCCAACTTCTCCTGACATCAGGATAAGAAGTCTGGAGACAGAACTTCGTACTGAGCATCTTCGGCAAGGCATTCAACTCAAAGTTTGCGAAGAAGTTTGTTATTGTTACTGTGTTAGATATCGTTTGTGCCAGCAGTGTTGGGGGGGCTATCGATATATCGCGTGCCGATAATAGGGGTGGGAGATGGCAACTCCAGGGGAGGGAGGGAGTTTTAAACTACCCCTTCTGTTAAATTTTTTTCGATAAATTTTTTTCGCTGTTCGCGCCATAGCCGTTTATTGAAAAAATTATCCGGGTATCGTCATATATTCAAATCGAACTATAACGCCCAAAACATTAACGCCGCGCGACACCAACAGCTACAATCACCACTGGAACAAGGCCAAAGCAACCACAACCGTCGCAGACGACGCAAGGCACCACAGTGACAACGGGCCACAAAGAACGGATGCCACTCGCCACCAACGCATCCAGCGCTGAGTAAGTGGAGGAGCCAATCAGAGTGAGTCAGTGTGGCGGCACCAGGCCGTTCCCTGCCCGACTTTTAGTGCGACACCGCCAGCTCTCGATTGATGACGACCGTCATCAGCGATTGTAGATTTCTCCCTTGGTCAAAGAAGTTGCAAATAAACCTAAAAAAAAACGAAATCAAATTGAGTTACATTAGAATTTTATGCTGTTTTACAACAAAAAACATAGATTTACTTTAATTTAAATTTGTACTCTACTTTAATTGTGACCGTTTTTCTGTATATATGCTATATTCTTTCAAGTTAAATTTTTGTTAAGTTTTTAATGCAATTTTTAAACCCGCTACCCATAGGGTAGAAGGATATTATAACTTTGTGCCGTCAGGAAATGTATGTAACAGGTCGAAGGAGGCATCTCCGACCATATAAAGTATATATATTCTTGGTCAGCGTGAACAGCCAAGACGATCTAGCCATGTCCGTCTGTCTGTCTGTCCGTCTGTGTGTCTGTCCGTCCGTCCGTATGAACACCTAGATCTCATAGAGTATAATAGATAGAGCTATAATTTTTTACCGACAGCATTTGTTATGTTTGCACGCAGATCAAGTTTGTTTCAAATTTTTGCCACGCCCCCTTCCGCCCCCTAAAATCAAGAAAATCGAATAACAATCGTAATTTTAAAGCTAGAGTTGCGAATTTTGGTATATATAATAGTAACTGTAGTAGTTATAATTCCTGAAAATTTGGTTGCGATCAGATGAAAATTTTGGAAGTTATTAAAGAAATACTTTTGTATGGGCAAAAACGCCTACTTACGAAAGGCCTTTGTTGCTTTGGCTGACAATCTGGTATATTGTGCCGTCTTAGGTATATGCGGTTCTACCCTATGGGTAGCGGGTATAAAAACCCAGCAGAAACAAAATTATTACACATAAATGTCAACAAATATGGCTAAACTAAAGGCATGGAATGGAACAAATTGTGCGAGGAGTTATCAAACATTAAAACTAATTTTGACAGATCGTACAAGTCGGTAACTCAGAATAGACCTATTCAAAAGAACACGGTTAGGAAGCACGTTGAAATATTAGTAGAGTGCTTTAATGAAGCGCAAATGCTAATACATGATCATAGGGAAAGATTAAATCAAGATCATTGGTCACAGGTATCGAAACTTTTGAGATACGACTACGATCTAATTTAATATTTGTTAAACAAAAGTTCATTTTAGAAATATCGTTACCAACCGTACTAAACACTCCAATAGCAGTTGACACTGCACATGACTCGGAATCAACAGAAACGAACGAATCTGAGTCAGAAGAGCTTCCCAAAGTAAACCCCAAAATAAAAGATGAAGATTTGAATAATCTTACTATTCCGGCGGTATACACTGATCTCGATAATTCTACAGATTCAGATACTTCGAGTGTAATAGAAAACAAAATAAGTAACTCCATCACAATGGCACAATCAAATATTGATTTTATTAATACAGTATCTAAGCTTATACCAGTTTTTGATGGTAAGGCTGAAAATTTAACAAGTTTCATTGATGCTTTACAAATAATACAATCAATAAAAGGCGAGCACGAAAAATTAGCTGTCTCCATTATTAAAACAAAGCTAAAAGGGGTCGCCAGGAATCTAATCGGTAATGAAACAACAATTACTGAGGTGATTTCCAGACTAAGAAGCAACGTCAAAGGCGAAACTGTTGAGGTATTATCAGCGAAGCTGATGAACCTACAGCAGGCCATCCACAGGCGAGCATGTTTGCGAATATGTTGTGCTCGACGAAATTTTTCTCGTGGATGGTAGCGTTCGTCGTCAAATTTCGTGTTCGTCAAAATTTTCGCATGAGATTAAAATTATTCTATTTTGTCTGTGTTTGCACGAACATGTTCGCCAATGGATGGCAACGTTTGCACGAACATCATTTGCGCAATAGATTTGTAGATAGAGCACGTACATACATATTTGCGCAGCGCAAAATGAGCAAACAATTTTTACAAGAATTCATATTTTCTCTGGAAAATCAGCCTGCTGTATGGCATGCAAAATGCGATGCTAATAAAAATAAAAATTTACGAAATAAGTCAAGGAAAGTGCTATTGGAAAAATATAAAGAAATCGATGCGGACGCCACAATAAACACAGTGAAAAAAAAGTTAACTCGTTGCGTGCGTCATATAGACGAGAATTGCAAAAAATAAGAAGAAGCGAAAAATCTGGCGCTGGAACGGACGGTGTGTACCAGCCGAGCCTGTGGTACTTCAACGATCTTTCTTTTCTGCATGACACAGAATCCTCGGTCGATGGAATCACCAGTTTTGATGACGGCCAGGAAAATGAAATAGTAAGTATTTTAATAAAATTACAAGCAAAAGTTTATTGTGCATATTAAGAACATATTTTTATATTATATTCGGTCATTCTGCCAAGGTACTGCTCCAATAGTGTTGAAATATTCGCGAAATTTATCACGAATTTGTTTTGCATTTTCTGGGCAATTGCCACCTCTCAATCGTTCCAAATCGTCCATTTGATGGTTGGAATGAAATGAGTAGTCTGCATCTGCTGAGTCTAGCAAATATACTGCGCCATTCTTCTTCGGTAAATAGTTGTGCAAATAGCAACAACATAAAACAATAACAGAAGCCTTCTCCGGCTCTAAAGGGATAGTATTTAGAAGTATTCTGAATCTGTTGGCCATAATGCCAAATGCATTTTCAACTATACGCCTAGCTCTTGAGAGGCGGTAATTAAAAATTATCTCCTTTTCCAATTTTTGACGACTGTACGGCTTCAAATCGGCATCAAATTTTGCGACAATGGTAAGGCGTCGTCCCCTACTACCACATACATATGAAGTACTTGGTATTTGGCGAGGCTACGGAATGAATAGCTATTGGTCATCATAGCGCCTTTTGTATTCAGATTGTGCAAATACACCAGCATCTGATGCCCTTCCATTTGCTCCAACTTCCACACATATAAATTCATATTCTGCGTTGACTATCGCCATCAGGACAATGCTGAACGTCTTTTTGTAATTAAAATAGAAAGATCCTGATGACTTTGGTCTCTTGATATGCACATGCTTTCCGTCGATAGCTCCTATGCAATTTATGAAATTCCATTTTTTCTCAAAGTCATCAGCAGTTTCTTTCCATTCTTCTTCATTCCCTGGTATCTGAAATAATATAATATGAAATACGTAATTAATAGACAATTTTATTACATTACATATTA
This sequence comes from Drosophila kohkoa, assembly GCA_019972355.1. Classification (NCBI taxonomy): domain Eukaryota; kingdom Metazoa; phylum Arthropoda; class Insecta; order Diptera; family Drosophilidae; genus Drosophila; species Drosophila kohkoa. The sequence continues at coordinate 466,328 of BJEL01000057.1, read as the reverse complement.
CATGATGAATCATCGGAGTTCCTACAGAAGGCAGTAGCGCTTTTGGACAACATCAGCGCAAAGCAACCAAAATGTGAAGCTGACATATATGCTGAAGGATGGGCTGCCATGTTCAAGCAGTTGTCGAAGGAGCAGCAGCTTTTTGCCAAAAAAGGCATAGACGAGCTCCTTATGCAAGGGCGGATGAATATGCTGACATATCAAGGGGTGTCAAGCATTGCAAATATTCCGAATAAAATAAATATAAATAATGGTCAAATGCAATGCCAGATGCCAATACCGGTGTATCCTCGACAACAAATTTTTCGTGCGAGCACTCCACTTATGAGCGACTCATCATCTTTTCAATAATCACAGTCGCAAGACATAAACAATCAAATAATAATTTCAGAAAATAGAAACGTTCCTGCTGCATCCTTTGCAGATTTATGTATTTAACAGCGATGAATACGTTTAAACCAATTGATATGTATTACAAAAAATGTAATAAAAAATTTCTTACCTTGATATAAGGCTTCAGTATTTTAATTATCGCTGTACATGTTTCAATAATTATGCGTCCAAGGCTCTGTGGAGAAATTCCTGTTAAAAATTTCAGGTCTTCATAGCTTTGGCCACTAGCCAAAAACCGCAAAGTCGCTGAAAGGCGTTCATTTGCGCTTATTGCCTCACGCATTAGTGTGTCCTGTTTTCGTATTTCAGGCTCTACGAAATTTAAAAGTTCTTCATAAATAGCACTGTCCATTCGGAGAAAGTTTTTAAAATCCATAGGAGACGTTTCATTCAACTCCTTTAAAAGATATGTATGTATGTGTGTATTTTTGGCGCTTAGCGTACCATTCCTTCATCCACATACTGTACTTCCTCTTTTGCACTTCCTCATTTTTTTTCTTTTTTTGTTGTAAGCAAATGTGTATTGCCATCAGTGCAATTACACTGCCGCTGTCGTTATCCGTTAACATGTTGACTGCTTGAAAATTCGCCGACAATGATATTCGCGAACATGTTGGCCCTAGTTGGTGGGCAAATGAAATACAAGTTCGCGAGCATATTCGCAAACATGCTCGCCTGTGGATGGCCTGTTTACAGCAGCGCAATAAAACTGCTAACCAATACACACAAGAAATTGAGCAGATGACGAAAGCCTTAGAAGGTGCATATATATCAGATGGTTTACTTTTAGAGCTAGCCAGGAGTTATTCCATGCAGCATGCAGTCAAAGCAATGATTAAAAATTGCACAATCGATAAGGTAAAACTTATCATGCAAGCTGGCACATTTAGTACTATGAACGAAGCCGTTTCCAAATTTGTCAATAGTTGCACTGAAGCAACTGGGCAGTCAAACACCATCCTATATTATAAGAATCATCCACAGCGCGGCTCAAATCGCGGACGTGGAAGCTATAGAGGTAGTTTTCGTGGTAATCACAATAACTACAACCACAATAACTACAACAACGATAATTACAACAACAATTATCAAAATAACAATAGAGGGCGAGGCCCATATAGAGGAAACTATAGAGGCGGTGGTAACTCGAACCGAGGCCACAATAGCAATAACCAAGGCAATGTAAGAATGACCCACAATAATAACCAAAACACATCGGAAAACTCCCAAAACCCTTAAAATACTCAACAATAAAAGAAGTCAGAGTTCACACCATTAATCTCAGCCAAAATATATTCGTTTCATTTTTATACCCGCTACCCATAGGGTAGAAGGGTATTATAATTTGTGCCGGCAGGAAATGTATGTAACAGGTAGAAGGAGGCATCTCCGACCCTATAAAGTATATATATTCTAGATCAGCGTCAACAGCCGAGACGATATAGCCATGTCCGTCTGTCCGTCCGTCCGTCTGTCCGTATGAACACCTAGATCTCAGAGACTATAAGAGATAGAGCTATAGCACGCAGATCAAGTTTGTTTCAAATTTTTGTCACGCCCACTTCAGCCCCTGCAAATCAAAAAAATCGAATAACAAGCGTAATTTTAAAGCTAGAGTTACGAATTTTGGTATATACAGTAATAGCTATAGTAGTTATGATCTCTGAAAATCTCTGATTTGCGATCAGAAAAAAATTGTGAAAGTAATTAAAGAAATACTTTTGTATGGGCAAACACACCTACTTACTAGGGGTCTTAGGTGCTTTGGCCGACAATCTGGTATATTGTGCCGTCTATGGTATATTTTGAATGCGGTACTATATCGACATACCACATATACCATTTGGTATATTTTTTTTAGTATTTTTGCAGTATATTTGGTATATTTTGAGAATAATACCGCAAAATATATTGCTTTTATTCAAAATGGGTAGCGGGTATCTCACAGTCGAGTACACTCGACTGTAGCTATCTTACTTCTTTAATGTAGCTACTGGGAAAGAACTTATGCTTTTAATAGACACAGGTGCAGACATTTCCATTTTAAAAGAAACTTCGGATAACTTCCAAAACATCCAAGATGATTACATCATAGACATAAAAGGCATAAGTCAAGAAAAAATAAAATCCCAAGGTTTAGTTTCTATAGAGATACAGACAACCAAATACATAATTCCACACGATTTTCATATCCTAAATTCACATTTCCCAATCCCATGCGATGGAATAATAGGCATCGACTTTATCAAAAAATACAACTTCAAGCCATCTGAAGATTGGCTTATAATTAGACCCAATAATTTAAAATTTCCAATTAAAGTACCAATAGCTCATAGTTCTGGCAATAATTCAATACTTCTGCCAGCAAGATCCCAAGTTATTCGGAAAATTGAACTTAATTCAAAAGCAGACAGTGTATTAATTCCAAATCAGGAAATTCAACATGGTATTTACTTTGCAAATACCATAGCAACATCCAATAATGCCTTCATAAGACTATTAAACAAATACCGACCAAGTATTCAGTACAGATAACCTAACATATGAATCACTTTCGAACTACGATGTAGTCAACACAAATACAGACAATAGAGAAAAATCCGTACTATCACAACTATCAAAAAACTTCCTTCCATAGTTCAAGTCTCAGCTTACTAGCCTAGCACCCAGTATAGCGATATATTCGGATTGGAAACAGAATCAATAACCAAAAATAATTTTTATAAACAGAAACTGAGATTAAAAGATGATGAACCAGTTTATATAAAGAACTATCGAAGCCCACATAGTCAGGTGAACGAAATACAAAAGCAAGTGGAACAAGTAAGAAAGTTACAGTCGAGTGTGCTCGACTGTGAGATACCCGCTACCCACTTTTAGTAAAGGCAAAATATTGCGGTATCATTTTCAAAATATACCGAAAATACTAAAAATATACCAAATGTTTGGTATATCGATATAGTACACCATTCAAAATATACCATAGACAGCACAATGTGCCAGATTGTCGGCCAAAGCGCCTCAAACCCCTAGTAAGAAGGCGTTTTTGCCCATACAAAAGTATTTCTTTAATAACTTCCACAATTTTTATTTAATCGCAATCAAATTTTCAGGAATCATAACTACTATAGTTTGTTGATGCGAGCGCATTGTAGGTGAAAAATACTCAAAGCGTTTCGCTCACCAGCAATGCGCTAACGCGTAAGAAAGCACTCAAGCTCCAGTGCTCTCAGCTTCTCTCTCGCACAACTCTCCACCGCTGAGCGCGGCTCGGCACTAGATCGATGAATTGCCGTCGGCATTTTACTAGGTCAGTGCCAAACCACGTCTCCCATAATTCATTCATATATGGGGCGCCCGGCGGGTTGAAGTGATACGCTTTGGTGATCATGTTTTGCGATGATGCACTCCTTCGACGCTTCCAGATGTCGGAAAATGCGGCCATGAATTTCTCCATCGTGAGATGTGACTGAAGCACACGAAGACGCAGACATATCCCTTGGTGATGAGGTAGGCTCGGACGGTGTAATGAACGGTCTCGAGTCGGATGCCCTTTCCGTGGCAGGTTTCCCATCATTTGGGTCTGCAATCTCTTCTTGTAGATCACACAAATCTTGCAGGAACTGATGACGGATTTGACAAGGACTTTTAGCTTGGGAATCCAAAATCTGGAGCGGATCAGACGCATGACTACTTCGTTCCCTAAGGATATACGATGGGTGAAACGAACCAGATGCCCTCAGACGCCCACAAGCCCGTAGAGTCCCCTTGCCATCGAGGAATGGATTCAAGTTTCGGATGGAACTTTAAGGAGGATCCTGCTGCTTAGACTGCCGACAGTGGTATTCCTTCGGAATGGTTTGGCGAAGTGTCATGATGACTAATCGCTCTTGGACTCGTGACAGCTCTTCAGCGGTCGAGCATGGAACTGCCAATTTCAATAAACCTGAAAACGTAGGCAGAAGTGTGAAGTGCTCTGGCAAAATTAGAGAACTTGCTCAGGTAATCAGGGGTAAGAGGTAACTTGGCGATGTTACAGCTAATCCGCTGCTCAAGCAGAGTCTCCGGAATAGGGCTTGTAGATGTTGGCCATTGATCTAGTTGTAAATGGAGCCCCTCTCGAGATACTCCTTCCATTGGATTAAAAAATTCCCCGGGTTCGTCTCATTCGAGCGTTTTCGGCCAGATCTCCTGCATGAAGATTTTGGCTCGAAGATTTTGGCAATCTGTGGTAGTGCTTCCCTCTTCGTATAGGAGCTTTGATGGGCAACTTCTAGTGGCATAAAGAAGAACTCGTCGTCGTGAGCCTGCCACCTGGTGCCCAGAGTTATTGCCATACTCGAGTCCTCGAGTTTTAGGAAGTCCTCTTGGTGTAGGTGGTCCTTTGGTATGTTTCTCAGCACGCTCTTGTTGTTCGACGTCCACTTCCTCAGCGGGAAGCCACACTTTCGTAATGGTCCGGATGGACTTTTTCTTCGTGCGTGTCCCTGCCAGGACGTCGTCCACGTACATGTGGTCGGAAATGACTTGACTTGCGAGAGGATACTGCAAGCGTATGTCTTCAGCGAGTTGCTGGAGGACTCGTAGGGCCAAGAAAGGCGAGCAGTTGACACCGAATGTAACTGTATTCAGCTCGAAGTCACCGATCTCACCGTCCGACATACGAAACAGAATTCGTTGGAATAGTGTATGCATCAGAGAACTGCAACGAGTATGACATTTTTTCTCATACTCAAGTACTGATTGAGTACTCTGTTTGATTTATTCCGTTTGACGAACAAGTTTCAAACACGAGTAATCGGCCCATACATGATTTTTTTATGAACAATACCAATACCCGAAGCTTAATCATACTCAAACATTGATTGATTTAAATGCTAACCGGTGCACAGTGGGCGATTTGGTCCCGCTAGCGGCATTTAATTCAAATTTTCAAATTTTAAAATCCGTTAATATTTTTTCACATATCGATAGCAGATGCTTTGATTAGATTTTTAAAAGCTTTTTGAAAGCTCTACGATCAGCTGATCATCAGCTGTGATCGGTCAAACACGCCATATGATTTCGCAAAGAGCTTTACACAATTTTTTCTCTTTGCGCGCATGGAATTTGAGTTCCTCGGAAATTTACAATTTTTGGTGAATTTGTTAGAAGTTTGGTTTTTTATTATATTCAAGGTATGTATTTTCAAAAAAATCAATGTTTGTGACCGGTCCATAAATGTGTAGCTCATAAAACGTAGTGGTAATTCAGTGTATTAACAACTAGCCCGGATTAGCGTACACCTGTCTTTCGTGGAGTAGAACTTAATTTGTTCAAATAAGTTCAGTCTAACTCCTTTATTAGCCGAAAGTGTGAATCAGTGGCGTCCAAAATGTGTCATATCAACTGCTATTATCTGCTAGCCTTGAAACTATGGTACTTTTTAGAAACAGTGTTAGTACCAAAAAGGGATCTTTTTTTAGTATTGCACTCAGAAGTCATCCCATTTTTTTTCCATCATCCCATCATTTTTTAGATAAAGTTTATATATGAAATATGTTAATTGAAGTTCAAATAAAATAAAAGTACAAAAAAATTTTAAATTAAAAAAAAAAATTTTTTTAAATTAAAAAAAAAAATTAAAAAAAAAATTTTAAAAAAAAATTGTTTAACATAAAAAATTCTATGATTTTTTCTGATCAGTGAAAAAAACAGACTGCAGATATCTATTTTAGTTTAGAAGTTATTAATTAAATGCCGCTAGCGGGACCAAATCGCCCACTGTGCAATGGTATGACGAGGAGTGTCGCGCCGCAGCTGCGGCAAAAAACGCCGCCAACAGAAAAACGCTGCAGTTTGGCGCAACGCGAGCTACAGGGAGAAAAGGAAGGAAGAGGGGCGACTTTTTAGACGGAAAAAACAGGAGCAAGAAAAGCGAGAGTGCGAGAAACTCGAGGTGTTGCAAGACAGAAATGATGCTCAAGACCGGAGCATCTAACTGTCGAGATGAAAATGGAAATCTGGTTACAGGTACACAATGCACGCTGAGGTTATGGAGGGCGCATTTCTCCAAGCTGCTAGCAGACGATGACGACTGAAGCTGTATACCAGCACACTGATCGGACCTTATCAGTGCGTCTTCAGACCACGTAAATCCACCATAGACCAGATCTTCACATTGCGCCAAATCCTGGAGAAAACCCACGAAAATGGAATTGACACACATCATCTCTTTGTCGATTATAAAGCTGCATTCGATAGCCCGACAAGGGAACGCCTATATGCCACCATGTCTGAGTTCCTTATTCCTGCAAAGCTGATACGTCTTTGCAGGATGACATTGAGCAGCACCATCAGCTCTGTCAAGGTAGGAACGAACCTCTCCGAACCTTTCAATACCTTTCGAGGTTTCAGACAAGGCGACCCCCTGTCGTGCAACCTCTTCAACTTCGTGATGGAAGGGGTATTGCGGAAAGCCGGTGTACATCGAGCTGGCACTATTTTTTATAAAAGTGTCCAGCTCCTTGCTTACGCTGATGATATTGACATCATTGGCCGCAGCAAGCGTGATGTCACTGCTGCATTTTCCGCTATCGAAAAAGAGTCAGCAAAAGTGGATTTGGCGGTAAACGAGGGCAAGACGAAGTATATGCTCTCGACAAGCAGGGAGGCGCAGCGCCTAGACTCCCATATGGTAGCAGACAGCTATACGTTCAAAGTGGTCAAGGAGTCCACGTACCTTGGCACTGCCATTAATACCAAAAATGACGTCAGCCTGGAGATCAAGCGAAGAATCACACTTGCCAATAGGTGCTACTTTGTTCTGAGTAGGCAAATGTGCAATAGAGACCTCTCTCGCCGAACAAAATTCCCACTCTACAAGACACTCATCCTACCCGTGCTCTTATATGGCGCAGAAGCATGGGTAGTGTCAATGACAGATGCAGCAGCGCTTGGAGTGTTCGAGAGAAAAATTCTTCGCAAGATCTTTGGTCCCGTTCGGATTGGGGACGACTTTCGCATTCGGATGAACCAAGAGCTGTACGAGTTGTACGACGACGTGGACGTGGTCCGGCGCATCACGATACAACGTCTGCGGTGGCTCGGCTACGTTGTGCGTATGGATCTCTAGCTCAGAAGGTATTCGAAGCGAGAGTCGACTATGGGCGACGACGAAGGGGACGACCAAATCTCCGATGGATGGACCAAGTAGAGCAGGACCTCAATCTACTGGGTATTTCCAATTGGAGAAGGCGCGCGAAGAGCAGAGGCGCCTGGAGGGAGACGCTGAGGTCGGTCAAAACCCGAAATGGGTTGTAGTGCCACCTAATAATAATAATAATAAGTAGTAGTTACTCCCCCCTCAAGTTCGTGGCCGTTCTCGGTACCGTTAAGTTGGGCGATGGCTCTTTAACTACAAGCGTAACTCGCTAGTAAACATCTAACTACACTCGCACGCTTGCACGACGAAGTCATATAGCGATCCACGGAAATGCAACATACAATCGTATGTCGCAATGCTGACCACTTGTGTTTGGGACATATTTTGCTGAGAGAGCATCAACAGATTTATAGGAAGAACCGTTGGCAGTACTTTACACTGGCCATGCTTAGCTTTAGCTGTACTTCGTAGTTCTTTGAGGTTTTAGTTTTATATTTAATTCACGCAAGCAAAGTCCGGCCCCCTGCCGCAAGATCTGGAAGATAGAATATAATAACTAATATATTTATCTATTAAGCGTGGTCCGGTATTCACTTTTCGTTTTGGGACCAAAGCCGAGATTTTTGTTTTAAGGTGCTCCGGTTTTCATAAGTTTTTGGTCATCGTTTTGCTATCGAAACGTGTGCTTTGATCAGAAGTAAACATCGCGAAAAATGCCTTTTATATGTCCAATTGCCTGCGTGGATAGGGCTCATATAAGGATAATTTTACCCTGCAGAGATGATTTATACTTCTACTAAAAGATATATATTAGCCTTTTGTCTCTTTTGCAATTAAAGATTTAAAGCTTACTTTAAATAAAATCAGGTAATCAGCGGCGATCAGCTGTTTCCCACAAAAAAGGAGATGCCACCTGTTGATACCAGATGATGGCAGGTGTGACCACTCAAACCAGCTGACAGTATGGTCGCGATCGATTGCTATCAATAGTGACAAAGTTGGTATATGTGCGTGTGTCCTTGCCATAAACGCGCGTATATACACAATATAAAACAATGAAAATGCAACTCCTTCAGCTCAACTTCGTATTGAAGTTGATCGGCCGTCTCCGTCTGCTTCTTCGTCTGGCAAAACTCCTTGCCACACGTCACAGCTATGCATAGTCAGGCAACCACACGATCAATCCAGACAAAACTCACTAGAACCCGTACTATGCCTCTCAACAATTTCGTCACTGTCTCCGACAGACTGGTGCAATTCGAGAGTTGGGTCAGAGGGCCTGCAGCCGAGGACGACAACGCGCATACGTACGAGATCCGTCGTGACCGGCTACAAGTCCTTGGGACAATGTCGAGGCCGCTTATGTATCCGGGTCAGTCAGGATTGAAGCATCCGCTCCTCTTGTATATTTCAGTGGCTGCCGGCTCGCTCCAGTTGACACCAAAGTTTTCCATGGCGTTGGCCGACTTTCAACAATCCGAGGTTGACACCCGTGGTGAAGCTCTTCCACCTTAATTCAAAAACTGCAGATGAGGCCAACGAGATTATTGCCACGAGTCCGCTCACAAACGATGGTTTCGTGTCGGCTTTGAGTGCTCTCTGTGGGCGCTTCGAAAACAAGCGCCTACTGATCAGGAGCCAGCTCAAAATCCTTTTCAACCTGTCTACGGTTTCAGCGGTGCTTGACCGCTCTTGAGCACTCAGATATGTCCGTCTCAAATCCATTTGCAGGATGCATCCTGGTGTATCTATGCTCATCCAAGCTCCCACTCTCATTATGGTGGACACATCCAAGATTCCTGCATGACAGGACATGAGCACGCTCCTCAACGAGCATTATCGAACACTCGAGGCTATTGAGGACGTAAAGCAAACTTACAACTCACAGAATGCTACCGTTGGGTCATCTCGTCCACAGCAGAGTTCAAAGCGAGTTATGTCTTTTGAGGCCCGAGTCACTCAGAAAGGCAAATCGTATGACTTGTGCTCTAAAGAGAATCACCTTCTCGGCACGACGGTCATCAAAGTATGCCATCTAGGTTCTACACACACCGCGCATGCACTAATCGACTCAGGGTCCGAAGCGACTTTCATTTCTGAGCGTTTATTCCAACGCATAAAGTTGCCATTCCAATTCGTGCAAGCCTAAGTATGGGGGCTAATTCACGCAGGGGCGGCCCAAGCGCAGAAGTTATGTCGCTTCAGCATTGGTTCTCCCACGAAGCCGCGGCTCCATATCAAGGGTTCCTAAGGAAACCAGCGATCAAACTGGCAGATCTATTCTTCTACAAAAGTGCTCAGATTGACATTTTAATTTGCGCGGATATCCTTCCATCAGTCTTTCTGAGCGGCTCCCGGCCAAACATTTGTGGCTCACTCCTTGGGCAAGAAACCGTGTTTGCCTTGATTCTCACAGGCCCCATTTCCCAGAATGTGGCGACAAGAGTCGCCAACCAAGCAGACGATAAGCTCGACAAACTCAAACTTTGTAAACACTTTGTCTCACTTTACAGATCCTCAAATGGCGATATTTTCAGTATGTGTTCAATGCGAACACAACGAAGAAAACTTATCCTTATGGACTCGATGCACACCAGAGAACTGCAACGAGTATGATTAAGTATGACCGAATACTCATACCCAAATTGCAATCAAATCAATTCAAATCATTAGTCGCAACGAGTTCGATTCAACTCAAGTACTTCCAGCGTCAGCTGATTTGATTTTACTCGGCAATCACAATCAAGCACAAGTATGGGTTACTTCGTCTTGCATCAAACCTTGTGATGCGATTGTTGCTAACGATTCATTGGGTGAACTGTTGCTAAGTCAGAATTCAAGGCATTTTTACTCGAGTATAATTGTGTTGATTTTATTCATCTGTCGTTTACTCGAGTGATTAGGTTAAGATGCGTGTGATAGAAATGTTTTGATAAAATGCACATTAAAAGTATGTGCTTTGTCTCCCTGTCTACATATGTATGAATGTTAAAAATTATTTTTGAATAAAACAAAGGAAAAGTAGTATTTATAATAAGTAATTGTCATTTTATATTATATTTAATAAATTATAAAATTTATTTATTTATTTTCATTTTTAAAGATTGAATTTAAAAATATAATTCTGTCAACAGAGCGAGGTGCAAGTCTATTACGCTTTTCTGTTATAACATTACCAGCTAATGAAAAAGACCTTTTTGCTGCTGCACTACTAGTTGGTGTGGAGTATAAATTCATAGCAACCTTATATAATTTTGGAAATTTTTTTTTTTTTTAATTTTCCACCAATCAATTAAATTAAAATTGTTATTAATTTCGACAATTTCTCTAGCATTTCTATCAACTTCTTCGGCTGGTGTTTCTTCTGCCTTAAATGCTGATTAATTAATTGAGAAAAGAAATAGGTATCGCTTGAGGTATCTATTGAGGAATCTAAAGATTCATTATTGTAACTTATGGTCACTATTGTAACTGTAACATTATTGTAAAGATTCATTATTGTTAGCCTTTCAAATGAAAATATGGAAGTTTTTGTTGGTGTTGAGGGTGTTGAAGTACTATATTTTATTTGTTTATCAGAAATTAAAGAAACGGAAAACTCTTTTACTGCGTCCAAATCAGCTGTTTGCATTGCAATAGCAGGAGGGTACAAAAAATGTTACTTTATGCCAAAACAAAGGTTTTCCATCCATATTTTGTCAATATTTTCTAAAATGTTTTGTATGAATTTAATGATTGTTGTTATATCATATGGTTTTGAACAAAAATTTTGCTTAATTTTCAAAATTGACGATATAACAAAGCATAATGATGGTGAATTTGTCGCCTGAAGGTTAAAAATAATTTCAATGTGTTCGCAAACTTCTACTAATGACTTTACTACGCCTATATTGATGTTAAATAAACGTAGGCTTTCGTTATTAAATGCCAAAACTTCATTAATATCTGCCCAATTGTCATTAATAGATTTCAGCATCCTATAATGCGAATTCCATCGCGTTGGGCATTGTTTTTTTAATAGCGATGGCAAATAGTGCTGCAAATTTGCCTTCTTAAAATATTTTGTTAAATTTCTGGCAAGCCTCTAGGTCTCCGATAATTTCTAAAACATTTGACAGCAAATGGCAGCTGCAGTTCATGCGAATATTATTTTCCTTAAATATATTTGAACCCCTATCAGTGACAAACTTAATTGGCTCTATTTTCTCCACTCCAAACTCCCAAAAAATGCTGTTTACTTTTTTTTATAATATTGTCACTAGTTGACATTTCGAAGTTCATAGACTTCATGCCCATTACAATATTATTTATTGTGTTGTCCACCGTGTAGTGCAATGTACTCGCAACACCTGAGAAATTGCGGTGGACATAATTGTCAATCCACATGTCAATTGTGGCTGATGCTCCACCACTGCGTACAATTTCGGATATTTCTCCTCGCAGCTCTTTTTTCTTCTCCTCTGCTGCTTTTTGCACATTGCTTGATATTGTTGTTGGATCAGCAATGACATCTTCCAAATCAATATTTTCACCATAAAGTGCGCCGAGTTTAACAAAAAACTGCACCATTTTCATAAATCCAGTACCTTTAATATACATATGTAAGTAATAATTGTAAAATAAACAAGTAAGAAAGTTACAGTCGAGTGTGCTCGCTACCCATTTTTAATCAAGGCAAAATATTGCGGTATTTTTAAACTATACCGAAAATACTAAAATACTAAAAATATACCAAATGGTATGTTCGGTATATCGATATAGTACACCATTCAAATTATACCATAGACGGCACAATATACCAGATTGTCGGCCAGACCCCTAGTAAGTAGGCGTCTATGCCCATACAAAAGTATTTCTTTAATAACTTCCACAATTATTATCTGATTGCAACCATATTCTCAGGAATCATAACCACTATAGTTGTTATGGTACATACCAAAATTCGTAACTCTAGCTTTAAAATTACGTGTTATTCGATTTTATTTTATTTGTGGGGGCGGAAGTGGGCGTGGCAAAAATTTGAAATAAACTTGATCTGCGTGCAAACATAACAAATGCTGTCGAAAAAAAATTATAGCTCTCTTATAATCTCTGAGATCTAGAAGAATCAAGAATATATATACTTTATAGGGTCGGAGATGCCTCGTTCTACCTGTTATATACATTTCCTGTCGGCACAAAGTTATAATACCCTTCTACCCTATGGGTAGCGGGTATAAAAATTGTATTACTTATTTGAATATAAATCACGTTTAACGGCAGAAAATGGTCGGCAATCTTCAAAAATCCAGTCAGCACAAACTTTGGTTGCTTCCGTTTTGGTTTCAGCAGACACTTGTTTTAGCACAATTTTATACCTGCTACCTATAGGGTAGAAGGGTATTATAACTTTGTGCCATGAGGCATCTCCGATCCTATAACGTATATATGTATATTCTTGATCAGCGTCAACAGCCGAGACCATCGAGCCATGTCCGTCTGTCTGTCTGTCCGTCCGTCCTTATGAACACCTAGATCTCAGACAGCATTTGTTATGTTTGCACGCAGATCAAGTTTGCTTCAAATTTTGCCCACGCCCCCTTCCGCCCCCACAAATCAAAAAAATCTAATAACATGCGAAAATTTAATGCTAGAGAATTTTGGTATATACAATAACAACTATAGTAGTTGTGATTCCTGAAAAGTTGATTGCAATCAGATAAAAATTGTGGAAGGTATTAAAGAATTACTTTTGTATGGGCAAAACCGCCTAATTACTAGGGGTCTTAGATGCTCTATTCGACTATGTGGTATTTTGCGCCGTCTGTGGTATATTTTGAATGTGGTACCATATCGATCGACCAAATATTCCATTTGGTATATTTTTTATTCCATTTGGTATATTTTTTTTCTGTAGTATTTTCGGTATATTTTGAAAATAATACCGCAATATTTTGCTTTTATTCAAAATGGGTAGCGGGTATCTCACAGTCCAGCACACTCGACTGTAACTTTCTTACTTGTTTTATTTATTTGCTTGCAGCATTTGTGCATTTGCAAGTTCGACATTTGTCCGTTTTTTTTTTGTATTTTAAAACAACCGAACAAGTACGGCAAAACACAAAACCGGACAGAATTTAGTCAAGTTAATTTTTTATTTCGGATAGAATGTTCCACTGCATCCTTTACGTTGACCAGAAAGACTATAATCACCGCAATTAATTTTTTGTAACACAATTTTATTGTTCTCCTCCATTATTTCCAATATTTTAATTAATTTGTTAAGCGTACGTAACACGTGCTACTCGGCAGAAAACAATAGAACTTAATAGAAATACATACATACATACATACATACATACTAGACGAGTGTACGAGTACATGAACACAAGTTGACCGAACACCGCACAGTGGGTGATTTGGTCTCGCTAGCGGCATTTAATTAATAACTTCTAAACTAAAATAGATGTCTTCAGTCTGTTTTTTTTCACTGATCAGAGAAAAATCATAGAATTTTTAAGTTAAAAAATTTTTTTTTTTTTTTTTTTTAATTTAAAAAAAATTTTTTTTAAATTTAAAATTTTGTTGTACTTTTATTTTATTTGAACTTCAATTAACATATTTCATATATAAACTTTATCTAAAAAATGATGGGATGATGGAAAAAAATGGGATGACTTCGGAGTGCAATACTAAAAAAGATCCCTTTTTGGTACTAACACTGTGTCTAAAAAGTACCATAGTTTGAAGGCTAACAGGTAATAGCAGTTCATATTACACATTTTGGACGCCACTGATTCACACTTTCGGCTAATAAAAGAGTTAGACTGAATTCACTTGAATCAGGTAAGTTCTACTCCACGAAAGACAGGTGTACGCTAATCCGGACTCGTTGTTAATACACTGAATTACCACTACGTTTTATGAGCTACACATTTATAGACCGGTAACAAACATTGATTTTTTTTGAAAATACATACCTTGAATATAATAAAAAACCAAACTTCTAACAAGTTCGCTACAAATTGTAAATTTACGAGGAACTCAAATTCAATGCCCGAAAAAAGAAAGAATTTTCTAGAGCTCTTTGCAAAATTATATCGTGTGTTTGATCGTTCACAGCTGATGATCAGTTGATCGTAGAGCTTTTAAAAAGCTTTTAAAAATCTAATCAAAGCATCTGCTATCGATATGTGAAAAAATATTAACGGTTTTTTAAATTTGAAAATTTGAATTAAATGCCGCTAGCGAGACCAAATCGCTCACTGTGTAACGACGAGAAGCTCAGGATTTGATGTTGAGGAGGCAGGAATACTAGGCATCTTTTCGACTAAGGCATTGCGGTTCATGTACTTGGTTCGCTTCCGCTTCGCGTTCGAACGTGACGAGGTATGATCCTTCCAAAGACACAACAGGACCATTGTCAATGCTAAGTTTAGCACATTGTTCGATAATGAAGATTATTCCCTTGTCCAATAGCGAAATTGGTAGTAGGTGGCTCGGTTGCGGGCGACAATCTTGTAAAAGATTGTGCGTTAATATCTTGCAGAAGGTGGCGCAGTTGGTGTGTTAGCAGTTGTTGACAGCAATGATTCCATCGCCGCATTCGGCAACTATGCTCGTAAGATTTACTTGGGTTGTGGGAGACTGGGAAGATTATCGTTTTTTTACATAATTTCGTGATTTTAGGGTATTTAATTAACATATGTAACTCATTGTCGGGCTGTAATATTTTAATCTGAGGTACTTCCATAAAATGAACTATTGGGACTTCTGTGAGCTGGTCAACGAAAATTTGGATTATTTTGTTTACTTTGTCCGTGAGTTTGTTAATTTTTTTCTGAGTATCTGTATTAATTAATACTTGTTTATTATTTGAATCTATTAATTGTGTCTCTGTTATTTTTATTCTCTTGATGTGCCCTATATCTATTCCTAACAATTTTCGCACGTGCGATTGTAGGAATAACTCGGACAGTCGGTAATCCGAGCGAAAATTACGAACATGTGAGAATAAAGTTCAGCCTTGATTTGGTTGGCTATTGGAATTACTTAAGGTTATCCTTGTGGACCACCCTCCGTTAATAATCACCACCGTTCCCACGTCGGCTTGTACCCTTTCCTTATGGATGGATGCGTTTTTGGCAGAGGCCAGCAGCATCCTAGGTGGTAGCCGAGAAACATCCATTTTGACAGCATGGACAGCCGACAGACAGTGGCCAGTTAAAATGCCGAGCATTAGTCTGCAGTCTTTCCTTGAAAGCTGCATGACGAAATTGGTTAGGTTATTGCTTATTGAAGCACACATCAGCCTTGCAGTTTTGCACGAGTATTGCTCCAGCTCGCGTCCCACTAAAGTCTTGAGCGCACTTAAATTTCTCGGCCTAGAGTTCGCTGGGATATTGAAACATTGTACAGACATCGAGCCCAACCCACTCATTGGCGAGAGTGTCTGCGATCTCGTTGCCATCGATGCTTGGCACCCAATAGATTCGCACGACAACAAATGCGTTCTGCAACCTTGCCAATGGCAAAAACTTTCGCCTGCAATGGTCCAGGAGTATATAGGAGTGTTTGGATACCGGATCTGGGCAGTATACGGCCGCACCGGCTCCTTCGTCCATCTTCGACCCGTCGGTGAAGAGGTTGAGGGCTTCGGGAACGCATAACCCTTCCAGCCAGCAGTCCGGTTTCAGGAATATCGTGTTTATGTGTTCGGTACTGGTAAGGGGGATATTATAGTCCAAGTCTCTACTAGTATCCCTACCCATGGCCTGTTGCAGCAATCCTAAGGGCCGATTTTGCGGTTTAGATTGCGCGTATGTGTTTAGCGGTTCAACGCCAGCTATTACCTCGAGGGCTTTAGTAGGCGTCGACCTGAGTGACGCTGTGTCCTTTCCATGATGGATAGGTACGTCCTTTTTTCCGTAGCCTGCCACGAAACTAGAATACCATAGGCTAGGATATGGCGAACAACAGAGATGTATATACACCGCACTAAATTAGGAGAGAAGCCCGAGAGAGGCCCCTTCTTCACCCTTTCTTACACGTAGAGCTTCCATGACAGTTTGCTGTCCAGGACCACACCTAGGTATTTTACTGCTTGGCTCGGCTTTAATATAATGCCCATGCTTTACCTTCCCGTAAAGTAAGTTCCTTTACAGAATTAAGGGTGGTTGGGCATTTCCCAGTTATCAGAATGCTTATGTCATCGGCATAGGCAATTAACTTCGGGGCCCGTCTAATGAATTTTTGAAGTAGGTAGTATTTACGACCAAATTCCAAAGGAGACGCGAGAGAACCACACTCTGGGGAGTGCCACCTTGCACTTCCTTTGTAATGGCCGCATCGCCCCATGTAGCCACCACCCGCCTGTCGCTAAGAAGGCGGTTGACCCACCTGTCGATCGCTGGAGCCGTGTTAAATGAGGTAAGGCCCTTCATAATAGCGTCAGTAGTGACGTTATTAAAGGCGCTTGAAATATCTAGAAATGCACCCAAGGCATATTGTTTAAAGTAGTTTGCTTTTTCGATGGAGGCTACTAGAGCATAGAGAGCCATCTCAATGGACTTGCCCTTAGTGTACGCATGTTGATTTGGGGACAACAGATGCATTGAGTTGCTTCTGATGTGCAAATCAAGTAGCTTCTTCAAAGTTTTTAGCAAGAAAGAGGTTAGGCTGATTGGTCGGAAGTCATTTGGGACCACATGGCTGCATTTGTCCGCCTTGGGCAGGAAAATGACTTTTGAGGTCCTCTAAAGAGTGGGGATATGACACCATGCGAGGCACGCCGAATAGATTTCCGATAGCCAAGGAACAATCGTAGGCTTGCTGGCTTGCAGCATTGCTGGCGAAAGTCCATCGAGAGCGGGAGACTTGACTTTCGCAAAGGAGTCGATAGCCCAAATTATTTTATTGTCTTAGACCGGCAGGGGGTCTCAGAACTGGGAGACTAGGAAAGAGCTGTCAGTCACTGTTCTCTATTCCAATACATCCCTGGAAATGAGTTGAGAGCAATGCTTCAAGAATTTCAGCACTGCTCTCCGTCCACACTCCATCGCCCGACTTGAGCAGACTAGGACTGGAAGCCTGCTTGGACAGCAGCTTCCTCAGTCTGGATGTGTCTTTAATATTGTCCAGGTCTGAGCAAAAGGTTCTCCATGAAGACCTTTTAGATGATCCGATCATCTTCTTGTAGAACTTCAGGAGAGACCTGTACTCGTCCCTGACATATTCGTTGTCCGCCTTCTAAGTAAGTTGAAACATGCTAGTAAACTCCCCACGTAGCGATGAGAGATCTGAGTTCCACCAGGGTAGCTTCGATCTTCTCGTCGGTCTTGAGAGCCTACAGGATTGGCGAAACGCGGAAAGTAGTCCTGCTGAGAGGACATTGACAGTTGTTTCTAGGTCCTGTACCGAGTTGATGTTACACGGCAGACCCAGAGACTTGGAAACAAGGCTAGAGAATTTCGCCCAGTTCGTATTACGGGGATTTCTGAACGGCTGAGCCGCTGGTACCCTGTTAAAAGGAATGGTAAATTGAATGTACTTATGATCCGAGAAGGAGGGTTTATACAGGACCCTCCAGTCTTCTAGATTGGTGCACTCAGTCGCAATAGTTAAGTCCAGCACATTACGAGAGGTGGGACCTACATAGGTAGATTCGTCACCTCTGTTGGCTAGTCTAAGCTTATAGTTTAGGATAAAATCAAGAACTGACTCACCCCTGTCATTTATGTCGGAACTTCCCCAGACGCTATGGTGGGTGTTGGCGTCCGTTCCGATTATTAGATGTTTGTTGGAGAAGCACACCAGCCTCCGCAGCTCTTCAGGCGGAGCCGGCACGTCGTGGGCCACGTAGTAGGATGCCAGCAGCAAACATCCTTCACAGCTCTCCAGCACCACCACGGTTACATCGTCATTAAGTAGTAGATGAGCTTTTAGCCTCTTTTTCGGGACGTATAAATCGTAGTTAGGCGACTTCAGCCCAGCAACCGTGTTGCCCGACGCTATACACGCTTCTTGGACCAAAGCAGCGTAGGCGGACACTTGAGGCAAGGAGTAGCTCCGCCGAAGCCGTTTTGGACTTATGGAGGTTGAGTTGCAGCACACTCATTAGAGGTTAGCAAACTCGCGTGGGGAGGGGGGGGGGGGCCCCGTCTGCATGGACAGTTCCTCCCCCGTCTCATCAGTCAAGCTGAGGTGCTGGGTGGCGTCGGTCACGCTCTCAAATCCGAGATCTGCCTCAACCTCCCCTGACCTCAGCGTGTGTGTGTCTTTGTCGTTGGGATGACGTTTTTTGAGGCGAAGGTACACGCTCCCTAAGCCCCACGTCATCTTCCCATTGCGCTTACACAGCAGATCCTCCGCCTCCTTATTGATCTGAATGATCACGTGCTGCCCACCACTGGGTAAAGGTTCATCAACCTTCAGCACGGACCAATCACTCGTCGGAATGGCCGGGTTCTGCTTTTTAAGCAGCTGAAGCGCCCGCTCGCCCTGCACAACTATGGGAAACAGAACTTTCGCCTTCGGCATAGACGGAATATTATTCCTGTCCACCACCTCCAGCTTAGCCTCCTCCCACAGTCCGTCCAGTTTTGGTACGGTCGCTTTCAGCCACAGCAATGTTGGGTCGTCCTTGTATGTCAGAATCTTGACACCATTCATCCAGCCAGTGCCTTCGAAAATAGGCATTGGACTGTCTGGGATATTCTACATCCTAACAAACAGGTCGTCGACCAGCTTGCTATGGGTCAACCGCCACCGCTCTGCAGACACTTACCCGTTATAATCCCCACTGTCGATGCTCTCTGTCTGTGGGTAGTACTGTCTGTGTTGTTGTTGGTGAAGCCAGGTGCTCGCAGCCTCTTGTTCACTGGGGCCCCTTGCTTAGGACTCTCAGCAGACCGTTGGCGTTGAGGTTAACAGCAATCTATGTAATAAATCCCTATTTGTGTCTACTCGAGACATTTTTCTAGTGTGAAACTCTCGAAATTTTTTCATATCCTTATTTTAGACTCGGCAGCTTCTTCCGACAACTCTCCCATCAAAACAAGGGCATAGCTTATAATTTCAGAACCGTGGACTAGAACTTTGTAAACGGATGGTGGAAGGTAATACCATGGATACAATTTAATAGGCATTTTTGCGGCGTCAAGTGCAAAGCATCCAAATTTTTCCGAATTGATTTTATATCCAGATGACATGTATTGCAGTATTGTCGCATACCTAATTAAAACATTTTCATCCAATCCTGTAATATCAGCAGACAATTTCGTATCGCTAAAAAATGTTCTTGCCGTTTACCATCATTATAAGTTCCACTACCTCCACTCCTTGGTTGCTCGACATGTATTCCCATTTGGGCGCGAAAGTCTGCTTGAATTTGAGTTTTCCTATCCCTCAATAACTTGTTATCTTCTGGGGTACATATTCGCCAAGTTATTAAATGCAATCTATATGCCAAATGCAAGAAATATTAAAAACAAGTAAGAAAGCTACAGTCAAGTGTACTCGACTGTGAGATACCCGCTACCCATTTTGAATAAAAGCAATATATTTTGCGGTATTATTCTCAAAATATACCAAATATGCTGCAAAAATACTAAAAATATACCAAATGATATATGTGGTATATCGATATAGTACCGCATTCAAAGTATACCATAGACGGCACAATAAATCAGATTGTCAGCCAAAGCAACTCAGACCCTAGTAAGTAGGCGTTTTTGCCCATACAAAAGTATTTCTTTAATTACTTTCACAATTTTTTTCTGATTGCAACCAAATTTTCAGGGATCATAACTACTATAGTTATTGCTGTATATACCAAAATTCGTAACTCTAGCTTTAAAATTACGCTTGTTATTCGATTTTTTTGATTTGAAGGGGCAGAAGTGGGTGTTTATAGGGGGGATGCTTGTTCGTCGAAATAAAAACACTTTCACTTTTTTCTAATTATTATAACTTGAACTTGTGTCGTATTTTATTTTCACTTGAAAATATACATGTGGTTTTGAACATATGATCAAAGTGGAGAAGAAAAAGCACTAAAAAGGGCAGGGTGACCATCTTCAGAGGAAAACCAAGAACAGTGTGACTGCGCGTATGACACGGTCACATGCACAGTATACTAGCTTTGTCGCTATCGATAACTTTCGATCGCGACCACACTGTCAGCTGGCCTGAGTGGTCACACCTGCAGTCATCTGCCATCAACATCCTCCCCCCCTTGCAATGAGTTGCAAACGGTATCATTGTCCAAATGGACCGGACAGAATCCAACCCAAGGTGGAATTCTGGGCCATTGGCAAACCGTTGGTGCTCGGCAGGAGGCCGGGTTGGATGATGTGAGAATACACATCAGTGCCGAGCACCAGGGACACCATCGATGGCTGGAACCAGCGTTCGTCGGCGAGCGTGATGCTGCGGAACTGCTCCAAGTTCTCGCCATCGACGGGTCGGAGGGGGGTGCGGCAGCAGAGTTGCGAGTTCACCTGCAGCAGCACCTTTCGACGGAACTCGGATGTCCGCGAGCGGATGATCGCCGTGCAGACGCCTTCCGTACCAACGCGGGTGACGGATAGCCGGTAGGCCGTTGCCAAAGATGCGCTGATCAGCGCTCGCATCTCGAACGTCTTGCATCCGGTGTCGATCAGGATGTTGGCCGTCGGAAGTATGCTCACAGCCTTGTCCTGCAGCAAGGATGCGAGCGACGTCGGAAAGGACTCCTCGGACGTCGGTGAGGCCGGTCGATGGGGTGACGGCGAGCGGGAACGTGACCGTGGCGAGCGTGGCCGTGGCGAGCGCGGCCTTGGCGAGCGCGGCCTTGGCGAGCGTGGCCTTGGCGAGCGTGGCCTTGGCGAGCGTGGCCTTGTTGGGGTTCGGGACCTGGTGGAGACCGGTTGGTCATCGCCTCGTCGCTGACGGTTGGGGTGAGCGCTGCGTGCCTCCTTGAAATGCAGCAGTGTGTGGTGGTCCCCCCGACACACCCTGCATCTTCCCGCGCTGCGGCAGGATTGCCCGGAGTGTTGGTGGGCCAGACAATTAGAGCAGTACTTGTTGATGAGTACTGCTCTCAACCGTTTCTCCGCTGTCAGCCTCAGGAATCGCTGACACTTCCGGAGTGGGTGGATCCCACGGCACACGCGACACCGGAACGAGTTGGTGCCAGCGGGGCGGTTCTGGTGGGTGGATGTGTGAGATGGCATACTACATGAAATGAAAAACAAAAAAGAAACAAACGATTAGTATAATAGCCTCTTTGCAGTGTCAATGACACACGGAACAGGACAGCATAGGACAACACAGGACGACGAATTAGAGTACAGGATAGGATGTTATTCGTCCTTCAGTCCTTCTGACGTGGAGGGGTCAGTCTTGCTGTCCATCGGGAGTAGGATAAGTTTGGCAACGGGTCGTCGGATAGTACCCCGCGCCGTGAGCACATCTACAACTCGGACCTTGGCATCGGTGCCTGGACACGTCGTCAGCACCCGTCCTAGGCGCCACTCGTTCGAGGGGAGGTTGTCTTCTTTTATGACGACCATGTCACCGATCCGAAGGTTCCGAGTAGGGGATTGCCATTTCGTCCGTTTGTGCAGCTCCTTCAGTTACTCATCTTTCCAACGGAAACAAAATTGTTGGTGGAGAGCCTTCAGTCGCTGCCATCGATTGAGGATGGAGGTGGCCGGTTGGTTAATTGGTGGTTCCAGCACCGAAATAAGAGGGCCACCTATGAGGAAATGGCCAGGAGTGAGCGCTAGTAAGTCCGAAGGATCCTCGGACATAGGGGAAATCGGCCTCGAATTCAGGCAGGCTTCGATCTTAGCGAGAAGAGTGGACAACTCTTCGAACGTATATTTCGAGGTGGATGTCGCCTTGTAAAAGAGTGCCTTAAAACTCTTTACGCCGGCTTCCCATAATCAACCCATATGCGGGGCGCCCGGCGGGTTGAAGTGCCAGGATAGGCTCTTGTGGGCGTGCTGTGCGATGATGCACTCCCTCGTCGCTTCCAAGAAGCCGTTGGAGATCACCTTGTCAGCTCCAACGAAGGTTTTCCCGTTGTCCGAGTACATTTGGTGTGGACACCCGCGCCGTGCGATGAAACGGGAGAATGCGGCCAGGAATTTCTCCGTCGTGAGATCCGATGTTGCCTCCAAGTGGATCGCCTTCGTGCTGAAGCACACGAAGACGCAGAAATACCCTTTGGTGATGAGGCAGGCTCGACCAGTGTAATTCTTTATTTCGAATGGGCCGGCGAAGTCGACTCCAGGGTGCGTGAAAGGTCTCGAGTAGGACGCCCTTTCCTTGGGCAAGTCCCCCATCATTTGGGTCTGCAATCTCTTCTTGTAGATGACGCAAACCTTGCAGGAGTTGATGGTGGATTTAACGAGGACCTTCAATTTTGGAATCCAGAATCTGGAACGGATCAGCCGCATGACGACTTGGTTACCCCCATGTAAGGATATACGATGGGTGAAACGAACCAGTAGTCGTG
Source organism: Drosophila kohkoa (assembly GCA_019972355.1). NCBI lineage: Eukaryota > Metazoa > Arthropoda > Insecta > Diptera > Drosophilidae > Drosophila > Drosophila kohkoa. The sequence continues at coordinate 443,310 of BJEL01000057.1, read as the reverse complement.
CAAAGGACGAGGAATACGAGAGGATTATTGGATGACTCTCATCATAACGCAGCGAGTGGGACGCCCTCAGACGCCCACAGGCCCGTAGAATCCCCTTGCCATCGAGGAAAGGGTTCAAGTTTCGGATTGAACTTGAGGAAGGGACCTGCTGCTTGCACTGCAGACAGTGGTATTCCTGAGGAAAAGTGTGTCGTTGAACCATGACGATTAGCCGCTCTTGGATCCGTGACAGCTCATCCGCCTGGACCACGGTAGAGCTTGGAACTGCCAACTTCCGACTCCTATCGATGAATCGGAGAACATAGGCAGACGTGCGCCCTGCCAAACTCAGAGAACCTGCTCAGGAAGTCGAGAGTCGGAGGTGACTTAGCGACGTTGCACTTAATCCGCTGCTCCAGCAGAGTCTCCGGAATGGGACTTGGAGAAGTTGGCCATTGATCCGACGGGAGATGAAGCCACTCTGGTCCATGCCACCACAACGGATTACGAACCAATTCTTGTGGCAGGACACCACGGCTTGCCAGATCTGCCGGATTGTGCTCGGATCGCACATGCGACCAGTTCTTGGCGTCGCTGGCTTGGACAATCTTGGCCACTCGATTGGCCACAAAGGTTGTCCATCGGCAGGGTGGCTTGTTCAACCAGGCGAGAACAATTGTTGAGTCGGTCCAAAAGAAAGTCTGGAAACTTTCTGCTGGCAGATTCAGGAGGAGGGCTGCAGATAACTCAGCCAACAGGACCGCGCCACAAAGCTCCAGACGTGGCACTGAGAGAGACTTGACCGGAGCCACCTTTGTCTTCGCAGTAAGGAGATGTGTGGAAACCTTGTTCGCCGTTTCCACACGGACATAGATCGCTGCTCCATACGCCCGTTCTGACGCATCACAGAATCCGTGGTACTGGAGCTTCACTCGTGTCTGGAATTGGACCCATCTTGGAATCCGGATCTTTCCCAGAGCAGGATAGCTCTGGAGGTACTCCTTCCATGGGAGTGAAAGATCCGTGGGTAGGTGCTCGTCCCATTCGAGCGTTCTCAGCCAAATCTCCTGCATGAAGATCTTGGCTCGGATAACGAAAGGGGCCAGCCACCCGGCTGGGTCGAAAAGCTTAGCGATTTGCGAAAGCACTTCCCTCTTCGTGTAGGAGTCCTGATGGGCAACTTCTGGTGGCATGAAGAAGAACTCGTCATCGTGAGCTTGCCACCTGATGCCCAGAGTTTTCGCCGTACTGGAGTCTTCGAGTTCGAGGAAATCTTCTCGAAGTAGATGGTCCTTTGGAATGTCCTTCAGCACGCTCTTATGGTTCGACGTCCACTTCCTCAGCGGGAAGCCAGCGCTGTCCAGGGCTGCACACACTTCCGCGATGGTCCGGATGGCCTCTTCTTTCGTGTGTGTCCCCGCTAGGACGTCGTCCACGTACATGTTGTTGGAAATGACTCGGCTTGCGAGAGGAGACTCCAAGCGTATGTCATCAGCAAGTTGCTGGAGGACTCGTAGAGCCAGGAAAGGCGCACAGTTGACACCGAATGTCACTGTGTTCAACTCAAAGTCACGGATCTCACCGTCCGACGTGCGGAACAGAATTCGTTGGAACGGTGTGTGCTTTGAGTCCATGAGGATTTGGCGATACATCTTCGTTATGTCCGCATTGAACACATATCGATAGTATCGCCATCGGAGGATCTGCATCGTAAGATCCGATTGGAGAATGGGCCCTGAATGAAGGATATCATTCAGACTCTTGCCATTTGAGGATGGACAAGATGCGTTGAAAACGACCCGCACCTTCGTTGTGGTGCTATCTGGTTTGAACACGGCGTGGTGAGGCAGGTAGAAATTAGGAGTCGTGCCAATCGCCTGAGGCGATATGGGTGTCATATGACCCAAGTCCACGTACTCCTGGAGAACGGCATTGTACTGTTCCTTTAGAGAATCGTTTCTTGACAAACGATTCTCGTTCTTGAGGAATTGAGCCAACGCTATAGATCTGGAATGACCCAGTTCAATGCCATCGGGCTTCCGGAATGGAAGAGTCACCCGATATCTGCCACATGTGCTACGAGAAGTAGTCTTAACGAAGTTTTCTTCGCAAACGAAGTCTGACTCCTTTATCAGCTTCGCTGGAATATCCTCCACCTCCCAAAATTTGGAAAGTAGGCTGTCGAGCTGTTCGTCTGCTTGGAGGGCGACTCTTGTCGAAAACGCAGAAACAGTTGTCGACATACTCTGGGAGACGGGGCCGGTAAGAATCCAGCCATACACGGTTTCCTGCCCAAGGAGTGAGCCACAAATGTTTGGCCGGGAGCCGCTCAAGATGACCGACGGAAGGATATCCGCGCCAATTAGTATATCGATCTGAGCGCTCTTGTAGAAGTGTGGATCTGCCAGTTCTATCGCTGGTAGATCCTTGAGGAAAGTTCGCGGCATATCGAAGGAGGGCAGTTTGCCTGCCAACTGTGGAATTACGAATGCCGAAGTCTCGATATGGAGCCTCGGCTTCGTCGGAGAACCAATGCTGAAGTGACATAACTTCTGCGATTGGGCTGCAACTGCGTGATTTAGCCCGGATACCTGGGCTCGCACGGACTGGAAAGGCAACTTAATGCGTTGGAACAAACGCTCAGAAATGAAGGTCGCTTCGGACCCGGAATCAATTAACGCACGTGCGGTATATGTAGTGCCCAAGTGGCAAACATTGATGACCGCCGTGCCGAGAAGGACATTCTGAGCATTATTAGCAAAGAAATTCTGCACATTTGTTGCCGTTGGATTTGGAGTGGACTGTATGTTGGACGATGAAGAGGCACCATTGTGGGCACTGTCACCCCGATGGAGAAGAGTGTTGTGCCGCCCTTTGCATGTAAAGCAATTGTGCGCACTTGTACACTCTCGGAGTTGGTGACCTCTTGCGAAACAGTTCAAACAGAGACTTTTCTGTTTGATGTATGTCATCCTCTCGTTGACCGACATTTGCAAAAAACGCGGACACACCCGGACAGGGTGATTCTCCTTTGAGCACAAGTCACACGATTTGCCTTTCGGAGTGACTCGGGCCTCAAAGGAGTTGACTCTCTTCGAATTCTGCGGACGGGATGGTCCTGCAGTCGCGATCTGTGAATTGGCAGTCTGTTTTACGTCCTCAATCGCTTCGAGCGTACGGTAGCGCTCATTGAGGAACGTGCTCATATCCTGCCATGCGGGAATTTTCGCTTTGTCCACCAACGATTGCTCCCACAACGAGAGTGTGAGCTTGGGAAGTTTGGACGAGCAGAGGAAAACAAGGATGCAATCTGCGAACGGGCTACAGACGGAAATGTCTGAATGCTCAAGAGCGGTCAAGCAACGCTGAATCGTGCTCTGCAGCTCCTTGATAGCTGCTCCCGACTCTTGGGTAACCGTGGACAGGTTAAACAGGATCTTCAACTGGCTTATTATTAACAAGCGCTTGTTATCAAAACGTTCGCAGAGAGCACCCCAAGCCGACGCGAAACCATCGTTCGTCAGCGGAAATTTGGCTACTATTTCATTGGCCCCATCTGCGGTCTTCGAATTCAGATGGAAAAGTTTCTCGACCGGAGTCAACCTTGGATTGTTGACATAGATGGCCGTGAAAAGGTCACGGAAAGTCGGCCACCGCAAGTAATCCCCACGAAAAACTTCGGTGTCGACTGGAGGGAGCCGGCAGCCACTGGAGTATACAGGAGGAACGGATGCTTCACTCCTGCTGGACCCGGAAACCTGGGTAATTTGCCCCTTAACACGGGCGAGACACCGCTCGTACACTGCATAGCAGTGATCGTATTTTGCCTCCATCGCCTGTGTGCCTTCACTGTCGCCGTCTTGATGCAGTGCATCAGCACATGTGGAATAAGCGGCCTCGACGTTGTCCCAGAGGACTTGCAGCCGGTCACGACGGATTTCGTACGTGTGTACATTGTCATCTTCGGCTGCAGGCCCTCTGACCCGACTCTCGAAATGCACCAGTCTGTCAGAGACGGCGACGAAGTTGCTGAGAGCCATCGCACGGGTTTTGCTAAATTTAGCTTGGACGGAACGGGTAGTTGCCTGACTACGTAGAGCAGTCGAAGATGTACGCAACAGCGGAGTCTTTGCAGAAGCAGACGGCGACGGACGATCGACCTTTACTCGGAGTTGAGCGGCAGGTGTGGCGGATTTGGACCCCGAAGGAGCGGGCGAAGCGGACGACAGGCGACGAACTGTGGTCGGAAGCTTTAGCGAGTGTTTTGAGTCCTTTTCGCTCTTTTGGCTCTTGGACATACTATGCTTCGGCAGTCACTTTAGAGTCTTTTCTCAACAAAGACTCACGGTAAAGCGGACAGCCGAAAGCAAGCACAAAACGGAGAAGAACTTCGGCTGTCACAGGATAGTGAGCAAAGCCGACACAAGAAAACAGACGAGGAACAAAATCGCTGTTGGAAAAAACAAAAAATGTTTAAGTAAAACCCAAACAGCAGCGTGAATCTTTATTTCTCGATGTGATTGCTGCTGTTTATATACGTATACGGAAGTGAATAATATATGTGTATGTGTAGTAATGGATAATATATATATTATATGCAACAGTGGATGTGAAAATACTGTATAGTTTTAATATTTGCGGAGCATATACGGAGTGTATATGTGTGTAAGTGTCGTGTATGGAAATGTACGTGTGTGTATGTGTGTTGTGTGTGGATGTATATGTCGTATGTATATGTGTGTATATATATATATATGTATATATATATATATATGGAGTGTAGTGGATCTACGCGCGTTTGCTATGAGAGGAGCAACTCTCTTGTTATTTGAATATAACCAATAGAGAGCTTGCCTACACAGGAGTGTGTTAAAAGAAAACAGACAAACGCGATACGACAGAAAAAGAAATAGCAAAATACACACAACCGCGGCCAAAAACGGAAAATATTAGCGAACTCTTTTAAACTGTATAGATACTTACACATACATATACGTATAAGGATATATATATATATATATATTGTGCCAAGTATACACAAAGTAGAAAAGATGGCTGAGAAAATGCCGGTCGAACGCTTATGTACTTATATATATATGCTGTGTCACATATATATAAGTTACAAGAAAAAAATATGGCGCGAACACGACACTTGCACAAATGTATGGGGAAAAAAAAGTGTATTACTTATCTTGTCAACCAATGCTCTTGCTGGGGTCGAGCGAATCCAATCATAAAACTCCGGCTCGAAGGACCAAATGTGCAGGGGGGCGACGCTTGTTTGAAATAATAACACTTCACTTTTTCAAATTATCACAACTTGTAACTTTGTAGGGCGTTTTATTTCACTTGAAAATATACATGTGGTTTTGGCGTAGAAATTTGAACATATGATCAAAGTGGAGAAGAAAAAGCACTAAAAAGGGCAGGGTGACCATCTTCAGAGGAAAACCAAGAACAGTGTGACTGCGCGTATGACACGGTCACACGCACAGTATACTAGCTTTGTCGCTATCGATAACTTTCGATCGCGACCACACTGTCAGCTGGCCTGAGTGGTCACACCTGCAGTCATCTGGCATCAACAGTGGGCGTGGCAACAATTTGAAACAAACTTGATCTGCGTGCAAACATAACAAATGCTGTCGAAAAAAAAATATAGCTCTATCTCTTATAGTCTCTGAGATCTAGGTGTTCATACGGACAGACGGACAGACGGACGGACGGACAGACGGACATGGCTATATCGTCTCGGCTGTTGACGCTGATCAAGAATATATATACTTTATAGGGTCGGAGATGCCTCCTTCTACCTGTTACATACATTTCCTGCCGGCACAAAGTTATAATACCCTTCTACCCTATGGGTAGCGGGTATAAAAAAACCGAATATACAAGTGCAATGGAGACAACCCTTTGCGAACTTCTTTTTTCCAAATCATTCATTTCGCTCGGCTTTGCGTCACATATGTAGCATTTACAACTAGATGTTTTACTTAAAGCAGACTACAGACTTTTCCGTAATAGATATTATAGATTTGGTAAGTATTTTACATGTACATATATGGCTCCAGCGCAGAAATGTTGTCTCTAAAGTATTTAGCTTCATTTAATGTTTATTGGGTTGTTTCTTTTTGGAATTGGTACCTTATTGGTCTGCAGTAACGTGTTGATGATGGTTGAGGATTTTTCTAAATTACTTTGTGTTTCTTATGATCAGTATTTTAAGTAATTAATTACCGTGGTACATACGAAGTCACAAACAAACTCGAATCATCAGTGTTATTGTCGAATGTTTTCTGTTTATATTCAGAATGACCAGTACTGCCGTCAAATCCCCACTTGCCAATTAAAATCAAGTTGGCCACGCTTTCATCATTAATGGACTCAAGGACATCAGCTGGAAGTTTTACAATTCGTAACGCCGTGTGATCCAACATGCTTCGCTGACACTGATATATTCCGGATAAGCTGATGCTTTGGCCGACAGAAGTTTTCCGTAACTTGGTAAGAAGTATTACAATTAACAAAACTACGAATAAACAAATATTGATGTTTACGTTGGTTGAGATGGTTGAGATGAATTGCATGAGCGTAATATAGTAGCAATAGACTCGTCGGTTTTCCACAGCTCAGCAATTTTACGTCGTTTTGTTCGCTAGGAAGCTTTATTAAAATCTGCTTTGGGTCGTCCACGGCTCAAATTTTTTGATGTTGATTGGGCGCATCTTATCGGTATTGTTCCTTTTCATTTAACCAATCAGATTAATATTGAAGAATTGATGATTTCATGCGTTTGTAATTTACCCAAAACGTTACAATCCTCTTACAAACGTATGTAATGGACCCATACAACAATAAAATTTAAAAACTTAAAATAACCCCAAAAATAAATAAGATGTTTGAATTTGAATTTAAATATTTAGGTGCGCATAGGCGTACGTTACAGATGTGGGTGACAGTGGAGAGTTACAGAGTTGTAAGTGACAGATGCAAATTCACCGTTTGGTGAATTTCGCTCTCACTTGGGCTGGTAAAGATCTGCACTATCAAGGTCAGATCTTTTTCTATCAAGATCGCAAAGGGAAAATACGTTGAAGAAGAAAGAAAAATCCACCCAGAAGTCCCAAAAGTATTAAGGCCTCGTGGCCAAGAAAATAAAAATTTTCTTAATCGTGGATAATCTTGTGCATCCCCGCCGCTTTTACCACAAAAAGCTGGCATTAACATAATACTTTAAAGTGCCGTTCAGACAAGGTAATTATTATAAAACTACAGAAAAAAATAATTAGTTGCAAAAATTTCATAAAAAATTGTTTAAAATCAGGTGTTCATAAAACAGAAAAGAATAATCTTTGCTACCAGCCAACTGGCTAAGGAGGCGACAGACAGCAGCATCAGGGAGCAGACAACGACACGGGGGAGGAAACAAATTCAATAAAGCAAATAATTAAATAACAAGTTGTAAACAAAAAATAGAAGTGCAAGTGCGTACATTGCGAGTGCCAATCGCTAAGAAAATGAACCAACAATTGCGGCTGAATATCAGTTTAAAATAAGTAAAATACTGAAAGCCCAAAACCATATTAACAAAGTGAAAAAAATAGTAATTAAAAGCATAAAAAAGTATTTGTGAACAAAGTGAGCAAAATAGCAGAAAAAACAAGGGCATAGCTTATAATTTCAGAACCGTGGACTAGAACTTTGTAAACGGATGGTGGAAGATAATACCATGGATACAATTTAATAAGCATTTTTGCGGCGTCAAGTGCAAAGCATCCAAATTTTTCCGAATTGATTTTATATCCAGATGACATGTATTGCAGTATTGTCGCATACCTAATTAAAACATTTTCATCCAATCCTGTAATATCAGCAGACAATTTCGTATCGCTAAAAAATGTTCTTGCCGTTTACCATCATTAGAAGTTCCACTACCTCCACTCCTTGGTTGGTCGACATGTATTCCCATTTGGGCGCGAAAGTCTGCTTGAATTTGAGTTTTCCTATCCCTCAATAACTTGTTATCTTCTGGGGTACATATTCGCCAAGTTATTAAATGCAATATATATGCCAAATGCAAGAAATATTAAAAACAACTAAGAAAGCTACAGTCAAGTGTACTCGACTGTGAGATACCCGCTACCCATTTTGAATAAAAGCAATATATTTTGCGGTATTATTCTCAAAATATACCAAATATGCTGCAAAAATACTAAAAATATACCAAATGATATATGTGGTATATCGATATAGTACCGCATTCAAAGTATACCATAGACGGCACAATATACCAGATTGTCAGCCAAAGCAACTCAGACCCTAGTAAGTAGGCGTTTTTGCCCATACAAAAGTATTTCTTTAATTACTTCCACAATTTTTTTCTGATCACAACTACTATAGTTATTGCTGTATATACCAAAATTCGTAACTCTAGCTTTAAAATTACGCTTGTTATTCGATTTTTTTGATTTGAAGGGGCGGAAGTGGGCGTGGCAAAAATTTGAAACAAACTTGATCTGCGTGCAAACATAACAAATGCTGTCGAAAAAAAAAATTATAGCTCTATCTCTTATAGTCTCTGAGATCTAGGTGTTCATACGGACAGACGGACAGACACACAGACGGACATGGCTATATCGTCTCGGCTGTTGACGCTGATCAAGAATATATATACTTTATAGGGTCGGAGATGCCTCGTTCTACCTGTTACATACATTTCCTGCCGGCACAAAGTTGTAATACCCTTCCACCCTATGGGTAGCGGGTATAAAAAGACGTTCAAAATATAAACAAAAAAAATGTATTATTTTAAATTAATATAACAAAAACAGTTTAACAAGTACGTTTTTTTAAAGTATGCCTCAAATTTTAGAAAATACCTTCAACTTAAAAATTCATTACAAATATTTTAAATTTGGGTACGTAATAAATGAACGGACAACTTAAAAGCTCGGTTTTGTTGTGAAATATTCGCGATGCGCGCAAGCTGCGCTGTGCAAATGACCACCTGCTCGCAAAATCAATTCTATTTTTAGATAGAACCGTAAGATATCCACAAAAATCTAGTTTGCCATGAAGAAGCTTGGCTTTTTTTATTTTTGGCCTATGGACGCAACCACTGTGCACTGGTAAGCAAACTATATATATAACTTTTTATTGGTAATTCAATTAAATTGTATTGTAAAGGTACCAGTACACTAAAGAAAGTGCGCGTACTAAATGACTTTGGTTACTGCCTGGAAGAGGAAAAGCCTGTCATAGTGAAGGACCGTTGTTCCACTATGCTAGCAGCCTTTCGTAATAACCGGCATATTCACTTATTTCACAATTGTGTGGAGAAAGCAGTTAAAGGTATACAGGAGGTTGCGGATCTTGTTATCAAATGCAGCAAGCTTGTGAAAAGTCTGGAAGCAACTCCGACCTAGGAATTACCTTAAAAAGTCTTTGCCCAACTTGGTGGAATATCATTTTCTATTTGTTTAAGTCATTGGAGGTCAATTGGGTTGAAGTAACAAATATTTTAATTAAAGGAATTAATGTAAATCATTTGAACTCAGTTGTCCGAGTACCTTCAGTTTTTTGAAGAGGTCTCAAAAAACTGGAAGGCAGTAACTATCCAACTATCCACTTAACTATTCCATATAAGAAAATTATAGAAATGTTGCACTTCAGATACAAACGACTGTATCGCACATCTGAAGTCCGATTTTTCCGATCAATTTTCAATAATTATCCTTCCATATAATTCTAACTACCATAAAACAGCTCTTGTCCTTTTTCCACCAACTAATAAACTTGTGTAACATTCAGCGACTGAAAAATTAGAAATTATGAAAGCTTTTAAAAATTGACAGCTACATGAACTTAACAGTAAATTATACAGATGATTTTAGTTGCCTTGAATGGTGGCACATAAACAAAAGTAATTTTCCTTTATTCCTGCAAGCAGCTCGGCATCTGAAGAAGCATTTTCAGATGCCAGAAATTTAAGAAGTCGAACTTCAAAGCTTGTTAAATAACACTGCCTCGAGCATACTTGAGCTTCAATCTAATGTTGTTGAAACAATTGCAGACGATTCTGTTGCTCATCTGCTATTAATTGGAAAATGTGGGTTTGATGGAAGTACGGGCCATAGCGAGTACAAGCAAACGTTTTCTAATAATGATGTAGACGACAAAGGTTTATTCGTTACATCTTACGTACCTCTTCAACTTATTTCAAAAACTGATCAAAAAGAAATTTGGGAAAACCCTCGGCCTTCGTCAACTCGTTATTGCAGACCAATTCGATTCCAGTTTAAAAAAGAGACAACTGAAGTATCAAAATCACAGGAGAAATACTTTAAGGAGAAAATAAATTTTCTAATACCTACAGAACTATGTGTCCAAAAGAGAAAAATATTCATTGAGCATAGCTTACAATTAACTATGGTAGATGGAAAAATTTGTAACGCTTTAAGTGAATCGCACTCCACTAAATGTTATATTTGCGAAGCAAAGCCAACGGAGATGAACAATTTAAATGAATGTTTGGACAAAAAGGTATCAACAAAATATTTCGAGTTTGGATTATCTCCACTGCATGCAAAAATAAGATTCTTTGAATACTTTCTTCACCTTTCTTATAAGTCAGTCATAAAAATGTGGCAAGCCAGAGGGCCCCAACAAAAACAAAAAATTGTAGAAAGAATGAGAGAAGTTCAACGGGATTTTCGAGATAAAATGGGCTTAATAGTGAACCAGCCTAGAGATGGTGGCAAAGGAACATCCAACGATGGCAATGTTGAAAAAAAGAGAAAATTTTTTTCGAATCCTCGGTTGTCGGCAGAAATTACAGGCCTTAATGAAAATTTGATTCATCGTTGTTCCACCTTACTGCAAGCTTTGGCATCGGGACACAAAATTAACGTACACAAATTTAATGAATATCCCCTCGATACTGCCAAAGGGTTAATCAAGGAGTATCCCTGGTACTATTTGCCTGCGACGATTCACAAGGTGCTTATTCACGGATCTGCTATTATCTGCACGGAATTGTTTCAATTGGAGAGCTCTCGGAGGAAGCTGCAGAAGCGAACAACAAAGAAATAAAGAAATGCAGACTGAATCATACCCGCAAAATGTCACGAATACTTACAAATATTGAATTATTTGCTTTTACGGTCCGACCCATACATATATTACTGGGCAGAGAAATATTGAAAAAAAAGGACAATTTAATATTATTTCCCTCAGTTAATAGCTTGCTTGAGGAGACATCCTAAAATTTTTGTACAATTTTGAAGTTACAACCATTGTAAATTTTGTTTAGTACTTAAATGGCTCATAAATTGTTATTGTTTAATTATTTCTTAAATTTTATTGTTTGGGGTTCATTGGTTGGCGGATTTTTATACCCGCTACCCATAGGGTAGAAGGGTATTATAACTTTGTGCCGGCAGGAAATGTATGTAACAGGTAGAACGAGGCATCTCCGACCCTATAAAGTATATATATTCTTGATCAGCGTCAACAGCCGAGACGATATAGCCATGTCCGTCTGTCCGTATGAACACCTAGATCTCAGAGACTATAAGGGATAGAGGTATAATTTTTTTCGACAGTATTTGTTATATTTGCACGCAGATCAAGTTTGATTCAAATTTTTGCCGTGTCGGGGTACAAACTTTTTTTTTTTTAATCGTATTTACAACAATTATAAATAAAAATTGTGGATTTTATTAAAGAAATATTTTGTATGAGCAAAACCGCCTGCTATGTATGTATTGTATGTATGCGTATACGTATATACATGCTCGTCTATATTAGCATCTGTATGCATAGGAGCTTCATAAGCAATGCGATAGCTCAGGTGGTAGAGTGCAAGCCGAGCATGATGTGATTCCCGGGTTCGAGCCCGCTCCAGGTACAAACTTTTTTTTTTTTTAACCACCCGGTCGGTGGTGCTCGAGTTCAAATCCCGATCGAGAATATATGCATATTTATTTTTAATATTTTGAGATTATTACCGTAATATTTTGCTTTTATTGAAAATGGGTAGCGGGGTAGCGAAAATAGGTAGCAGTCGAGCACACTCGACTGTAGCTTTCTTACTTGTTTCAACTACAAACACTATTTACGAAGTGTGGTAAAACTTTCAGCCCTCTAATGCCATTAAAAGCATTTTTGGCCGCGCTTCCATACAGCGGAACCACTGCGCACTGGCAGAACTGACGGCAGCGTAGGAAATTGTTGTTGCTGAATAATTATTATAAACTGCAACAAGTGGCAATTAACGCAGGTACACTTTCACGATCAGCTGGCGACGAGGGCTGCACGCTTATCAGCTGCTCAGCCAGACTGGGCGCTCACGCGTTGCTAGACGGGCGACCCTGAGCACCGTGCACATGTTAATTGCATACTTTCAGGAGTGACAGGTAGTGGGCGCTTTTGAGTGATTTTCAATTGCATACTTCCAGGAGTTGCATATTAATTTAGCCGATTAGCACTACACAAAGAGTTAAACAAGACTAAGTGGTCGTAAGAAATCCGTGTTGTCACTTTGCGATGCTGCGCACACTACCAGATAGGCCTAAGTCTCCGTGTGGCAGCGTAAACGCGGCATGCCATCACCAAACGGGTGCCAGAAGCGAGTCAGGAAACTCAGTCACACGTACCGTGCCTGCCGCTGGCCAAGCCAGCGAGAAGAGATCCACTAAAGACCTGCTCGAGCGTATGGGCATTGAACTGGATAGATTATCGGAACAGTTTGCCTCTCAGAGGCATATCAATGAAAAGATGAGAAGCAAACTCACTAAGCTGATGAATCTGCAACAAGCGGAAGCTGAACTGTGTAATGAGACAACTGATAATCATGCCACAGTAAACGCAGGAGTTCTATCACAGGTAGCCTAAAGAGGAGTCGAGTTGGCGGCAAGTTGGGAGCAAGTCGGTGACCACGCCCAAACGGCCGAGAGATAGAGAGACCGAGCCGAGGATAACATCTCCAAAGTGTAATAAGAGCTTAAACCAAGCACCAGGCGAGTTGGCTACCGTAGAGCCCAGAAGCTTCGGTAAGAAGAAGTCCATCAAGGATCCCCCGGATGCGCTGGTAGTAAGCGCGAAAGGTGAGCTGAGCTACAGCGACGTGCTCTCATTGGTCACGAGACGGCAGGTTGGAAAGCTTCGAAATGTCTCGGATAACGTGATCACTGCGCGCAAAACTACAAAAGGGGATCTGCTATTGGAACTCCGTGGTTCCGGAATGGACTGTACATCCAAGCTCAAGGATGAAATAGAGAATGTATTGGGAGATTGTGCAGAGGTACGCAGCCTAACTCAGAGCACGTTAGTCGCAATTTGGATCTAGACGAGCTTACTAGACAGGAGGTGGTGATGGCAGCACTGCATGCGCAAGCGTACCACCAACGTGTACAAGATAAAGAGCCTCAGAGCGGCATATGCAGGCACACAGGTGGCATTACTCCAGGTGTCACCGCCTTGGGCTCCAAAAATTGTTGAGCTTGGAAAGCTTAGGGTTGGTTGGTCGCGCTGTAGAATTGTGGAGCAAGAGCCGAGAACCAGGTGCTTCAAATGCCTTGAGATTGGGCATATAGCCAGCAGACGCAAAAATCTTATTGACAGGAGTAACTATTGCATAAGATGTGGCGTATAGAAGTGGAGAACAATCGATAATCTGCGCCATCGATAGTTTCCATAAACTATCGAGGCATAGCAAGGAAAATCTATCGTCGATAGTTGTCGATAGTGCAGTAAAAGAAAATAATTAAATTAGTTTTTAAAATAATCCATATTTGTTTAAAGTGTGAGAGTATGAAATTGGTTTACAAATCTTTATCAAAAAATAATAAATAATTATTATTCAAATAATATGATTTTTAATTTTTTAGGTTTACCTTAACTGCTATTTATATGTATAACATATTTATTTCAACCAATAATTTTGTATGCCTATTGGAAATGATTTGTCCTGCTTTGCTGAACCCCCTCTCAGACACTACAGAGGATGCGGGTATATAAAGAAATTTGAAAAAATATCGACCACTATCGACGATATCGATTGACCACTATCGAGAGTGCGCGCCGCTAACGAGAGCGTGTCGAGAAGAGTAAGGAGTAAGAGAAGATGGCGATGATGTAGCTATTCTAAGCGAACTATATAGGGCGGTGTCTGGCTCTGTATGGGCAGTGGATAATACTGGGAAGGCAGCAATCTGGGTTTGCGGAAAAACACAAATAGGCGGCATATGGATATACAGCGTGTACCTTGCCCCAGCCTTTCTCTGGAGGAATATGGAGGCATATTAGACGACCTTGACTCTGATGCTAGGGGTCGTTATCCACTAATTGTCGGCGGTGACTTCAACGCGTGGGCAATGGAATGGGGCAGCCCCAGCATTAACGCGAGAGGGTCCTTGGTTAATGAGACATTCCAAATGCTTGACCTAATCCTGCTGAACGAGGGCACGCAGCAGACTTTCAGCAGAGCTGGTGCTGGCTCCATAGTTGGCCTGACCTTTATGTGTAGCGCGCTGACGCTGTGGCAATTGCCACAGCTAGACGTGAATGCAACCGCACAAGACGATGCTACCAGCGATTGCGAGGTAGATCGTCCTTCAGACGGCGGCAGCTCGAGTACAAGGAGAAGCGAAAAGCTCTGAAGCAAGCCATGAAAGAGAGCAAACGCAAATGCTTCATTGAGTTGTGTGAGACAGTTGAGAGTGACCCATTGGGCAAGGCATACCAACTGGTCACCAAAAGGATTCCAATGCACAAAGCGTCCATGCCAGCGGACAAAGCGATGCACAGCATTTTCAGAGAGTTATTCCCGATGACAACTTGCGAGGCTATGGGCTATGTAGTTGTAGTATGTAGTTGAGGTCAATAGAGATGATTACCAGTACGGAAATCATTCATATCGCTGGAGGCATGAAACTGTGAAAGGCGCCGGGTCCGGATGGCATTCCTATGAGAGCACTACGGCTAGCCTGTTCCCTGCGTCCTGAAATCTTCGTAAATATGCTTAACAAGTGTCTACAGGAGGCGGTGTTTCCCAACATATGAAAAACACAGAGACTGGTTCTGCTCCCTAGGCCAGGCAAGACTTCGGGGGATTTCGCTGCATATCGGCCAATCTACCTCATCGACCATACGGGGAAAATGCTAGAGAAGCTCATAGCGACGCGACTGGAGCGAGCTATCGCCGCAGGAGCCAATTAGGTTTCCGCAAAGCCAGATCGACAGCCGACGCATTATGTAGAGTAGTGAAAATCGCACGCTGGGACTGTATTCTCACGGCTCTGGCTGCGTTCCAAGTGCCGAGATATTTCCAACCTGTCCTGCAGGCAGCTACTGTACGGCATAAGCGGCAGGCGTTCCACAGGGTTCGGTCTTGGCCCTCTTCTGTGGAATGTCATGTATGATGGCTCTTCCGCCGCATAAAACTGAAACCGTGTTGTCAGCAGCAGAAAAAAAGTCGAATCAGTGGAGATTTGCCTCTAAGAGAGCGATTAAGTATCTAGTCAGTGTGTGTTCGCACGCCTACATATTTTTAATACGAGAATCAGCTTTCGAAAGCACCTAAAAGCGACAAGCAAGAAAGCAGCGCACATGAACCAGCTTCTCTCAAGGCTAATGGCGAGCACGAGAAGTCCAAAGCAAATGCATCGGGTCCCCTGACCACAGTAACATAGAGATGCGAATCGTCCGTAGCGCAGGACGCCAGGAATGCCTAGCGAGGTGCCAGTGTCGATGGGACAGATCTCCAAAAGGCAGTTGGACGCATAGGTTCATAAGCGAATGGGTTGACAGGAAGCACGGTCAAGTCAAATTCTACTTGACACAGGTTCTAAGCGGCCACTGATGCTTTAGAAGCTACCTGCACCTGCACCTGAGCCGTCTGACGACTGCTCGGCGTGTGGCACACATGAAGACGCGAAGCATACTCTGCACTGTGGTTCCGCCAGACGCCAAAAATGAAAAAAGTGATAACAAGAATAGAAAAAAATTGCAAGCAAATTGTCTCTAAAATGTTAAAAAATCTTACGGGACTTTCTAAAAACAGAAAGTGGTCAAACGTTTGATATAGTGATCCGATTTTCATTATTCAAAATGCATTTTGAAGTTGAAGGTATTTACTTTAAATGTATATATTAAGAAATAAAGAAATCCAACAAATTTTTTAGTAAAATTAACAAAATCGATTTAATATTTTTTGTGTATTTTGTAAACGTCTTGTAAACGTTTACCTGAAGTTTTAGTTGTATCCCCCCGATTCCCCGATAGATATTATGTTCATTGAATTAATCAGAGTTTTTACTTAATAAAAGTGTTTAAGTCAGCTGCAGAAACTTGCAGATGTGTGTGAAACAATCAATAATCTAACGCATCTTTTTATTTCTTCAAGGTCAAACTTGACCAGCAGAGCCCCTGTGTTTGTTTTATGTGTTTGTCTTCGCCTTTACTTGTGGTTTAGATTGTGTATAAAAACTTCGTAATATTTAAACATTTTTGTTTTTAACTTTAAATTTCATAGGCAACATAAGTCAGTGTGTGTTCGCACGCCTACATATTTTTAATATATGGTTCTCAAGAAAAGGCACACACGCTGGAAAATTACGACAAGTAATTGCTGATGTCCAACAAAATCTGACAAACAACGGCTTTAGAGATGAACTGAATGCGTGTATTCAACCAATTGAGTACATTTGCAAAAAAATTGTTGATTTTTGGATACGTTATAAACGTAAGAAATCCTCTATTTTACAATATGAGTCTGATTGGCTGACTATAACGAAGTCAATTTTATTAAAAAATACAAAAAATGTACCCCAAGAAAATGCGGAAAGTGCTCCACGCGGCCGTAAAAAACTAAATTTTATGGAGTCTTCAACGAGGACTAAGCGTCGGCGTATAGCTCAGCTGGTCGAAATTGTTGAGACAGCTGTCTCTGCATTACGCAACGAAAACCAAACCCAAAATGTATTGCCAGTGGATCCCACAGAAGTCATTTCTCTTTTAATGGAGACCGGAATGACCAAACACCAATTGTTGTTGATTCGGAATTTTGTAAACAGCAAAATATTATTTGATTTTTTTCCTAGCTACCAATGCATTTTAAACTCTAAAAAAGATAGATATCCTGACAACATATCTGTGGACGAATCATACGCAGAAGTCGAACTTCAAAGCTTGTTAAATAACACAGCCTCGAGCATACTTGAGCTTCAATCTAATGTTGTTGAAACATTTGCAGATGATTCTGTTGCTCATCTGTTATTAATTGGAAAATGTGGGTTTGATGGAAGTACGGGCCATAGCGAGTACAAGCAAACGTTTTCTAATAATGATGTAGACGACAAAAGTTTATTCGTTACATCTTACGTACCTCTTCAACTTATTTCAAAAACTGATCAAAAAGAAATTTGGAAAAACCCTCGGCCTTCGTCAACTCGTTATTGCAGACCAATTCGATTCCAGTTTAAAAAAGAGACAACTGAAGTATCAAAATCACAGAAGAAATACTTTAAGGAGAAAATAAATTTTCAAATACCTACAGAACTATGTGTCCAAAAGAGAACAAGTAAGAAAGTTACAGTCGAGTGCGCTCGACTGTGAGATACCCGCTACCCATTTTTAATAAAGGCAAAATATTGCGGTATCATTTTCAAAATATACCGAAAATACTAAAAATATACCAAATGGTATGTTTGGTATATCGATATAGTACCGCATTCAAAATATACCATAGACAGCACAATATACCAGATTGTCAGCCAAAGCAACGCAGACCCTAGTAAGTAGGCGTTTTTGCCCATACAAAAGTATTTCTTTAATTACTTCCACAATTTTTTTCTGATCGCAACCAAATTTTCAGGGATCATAACTACTATAGTTATTATTGTATATGCCAAAATTACGCTTGTTATTCGATTTTTTTGATTTGAAGGGGCGGAAGTGGGCGTGGCAAAAATTTGAAACAAACTTGATCTGCGTGCCAACATAACAAATGCTGTCGAAAAAAAATTATAGCTCTATCTCTTATAGTCTCTGAGATCTAGGTGTTCATCGTCTCGGCTGTTGCCGCTGATCAAGAATATATATACTTTATAGGGTCGGAGATGCCTACTTCTACCTGTTACATACATTTCCTGCCGGCACAAAGTTATAATACCCTTCTACCCTATGGGTAGCGGGTATAAAGATGAAAGCTCATTGCTATATGACAAAATTCCCTTCTTGACCATAAACCCTGAACGTGACTGTTTACCAGAGATTCAGATAATTAATGCATGAAACTCCAAGCGTATTAAGTCCTTTTGGCAGTACGTCAAAAAGGCTGTAATCGGATTAGAATACGTTTGCTCTAACTCTCCAGGATAATTTGATCCTAGTCCATTCCTGCCAATTCGGATATTAAACCGCACAGTCTTTGGATTGCTCGACTCTGGTGCATCCATAAGCTGTTGCGGAGGTAGTTTGAAAAAAGAATTGTTGGAAGAAAAGGTTGCATTCAAGACTATGAAGAGAAGGGCTACCACTGCGGATGGAAGCCCACAGCAAGTAGTAGGTCGAATGAAAGTGGACATTGAATACGGCAACATGATAAAGTCTTTGCCTTTGTATATAGTACCATCGTTAAAGCAAGATTTGTACTTGGGGATAGATTTTTGGAAGCTGTATATGGTTCTCCAAAGTTAAGTTGGCCAATGTCATTCAGTGCTTTCCTTCTTTTGCGTTTGGGGCCACATAATAGTTGATAGTGGCATTAGAACAGACCCGGAAAAGGTGGAAGCCATCCTAAATTTTCCGGCTCCAAAAACATTAAGAGGTTTAAGAAGCTTTACGGGTTTATGTGGCTGGTATCGCAAGTTTGTTCCCAAATTTGCGTTACCTGCTTCTCCATTGACTGATTTGATGACGACCAAGCGAAGATTTAGTTTGACGCCTGAAGCATTGAGAGCGTTTGATGAGTTGAAGGCTCGACTTAGCGATGCTCCGGTTTTGTGCAGTCCGGATTTTGCAAAGCCGTTTGCAATACATTGTGACGCAAGCAAAACGGACATTGGCGCTGTGTTGGTGCAGGTAGCTGAAGATGGAGATGAGCATCCAGTCGCTTTCATCTCGAAAAAATTAAATAAGGCACAGCGTAGCTCTTAAACATTTTCAATCTTATATAGAAGGTCATGAGTTCAAGATAGTGACGGATCACGCTTCGCTAAAGTGGCTCACGATTTAAGTTCACGCTTAGCTCGTTGGCCATTAGCTCAACAGCGTTATCGATTCCAAATTGACGCATGGCTCCTTGCATATAGTACTAGATTCGTTGTCGCGGGTTAATGAAGATACGATAGCAGCGATAGATCTGCGAGATGATGCTTATCGATTTAAAATCTGAACATTTTGAATCTGCAGACTATTTATTTGTATCGGCGCCTGAAGCCGATATGATTTAATTGCGTCCTAAAAGTATCCTATTTATATTGGCAGCTGCATTTCTTCGAATCAAGATCGTATCATTAAAATGCATGCAGTTCGAAAAACAATGTCTGGAGCGCTACTAATAGAAATGAAAAAAGGCACTCAAGTGAGCACCGATTTCATTAACAAAATCAAAGGTGCCCTACAAAAAACTGCGGAAGTAAAGGAACTCAAACCGACGAACACGCTAGAAATCCGGGATCTAGAAGGAAGCCATACAGAAGATCCTCCCGGACATAGGAGACCGTATAAAAGTAGTGGTGACAAAACCAAATAGTCGGGAACAAGTGAGAGCATATGTCACACTCCAAACCGAAGCTGCAGAGACGCTTCTCAAAGCAGAAAGAATAACTGTTGTCTGGATTCACGCCAGAATGCGCATGCAAACAATCTCTACGCGCTGCTTTAGATGTTTCGAGTCGGGTCACACACAAAGAGAGTGCAAAGGCCCAGACAGAAGAAACCTTTGCATCCGGTGCGGCGAAATTGGACACAAGCACAAGGAATGCAAAAATCCTCCAAAATGCTGCGTGTGCGTCACGGCCGGTTTGAAACCAGTTGACCACATCCCTGCCTCCAGCAAATGTGCATCGGTAAGAGCCCAAACATGAAGATCCTCCAAGCAAACATGCACCGGAGCAAGACAGCCGACTCGCTTTTCTCTCAGCTCGTGCTAGAGAAGGCGGTTGATGTTGTCATCATCAGTGAGCAGTACAAGACTCCCAACAATGGTACATTCCTAACTGACAACACCGGGACGGCAGCCATCTGGCTGCCAAACATAAACAACTTCACCGTCACAAGAAGTGGTGCCGGACAAGGCTTCGTATGGGCACAAACTAAAATCTGTACAATCATGAGCTGCTACCTGACGCCTAGTGACAGTATAAATGACTTTAATAAGAAGCTAGACGCAATAGAAGACCAAGCACATCAGCTTGGCGGAGACTTGATCATCGCGGGTGATTTCAACTCTAGAGCCATCGAGTGGGGCATGACGACAACAAACCCCCGGGGCAGACGGGTACTTGACATGGCTGCCAGGCTCGGGCTAGTGGTCGCAAATGAAGGGTCCACACCCACTTTTTGCAGACCAGGATGCGAGGGCACAATCCCAGACATCACTCTTGCGACAGAAAAAGCAGCGAGCAAACTACAGGAGTGGGGTGTCTTCGAGGACTACACGGGCAGTGACCACCAGTATATCTGCTAACATCTTCAACAGTCCAAAACTTCAACAAGGTTTTGTCAATCGAGCTCAAATCAGGAAGAAAGGATAGCTCAGATTGACAGTCATCTTCTGGTGAGATTTTCCACCAGGAGTGTACCGCCCCGAGACAATCCACCCAAGGCTTGTCTTTTGGAGGATTGGACACTCTGGACCTTGCTTGAGTTGGCCAACGGACAATAGGTCAAAGAATGTTTCTGCGCAGATAAGAAGATCAATTTTCTGCGGTTTGTAGAAATAGCTAGCTGAAGATTATCAGGTATCTTTCAGCCACTGACATTCACAGTGTAATCTGGTTGATATCCTGAGATCGATTTGAGGATCCAGAATCCAGCAAAGCTCGAGCTAAGACGAAATCGCCTGAATTCGTCTTTATTTTTATGACTGCTGTGGCCAGGATCACTTTATCCGACACGGTCGCTTGCGAAGTGGATGGACGATCAGGCTCAACAGCGGAGAGGCTCGGAGGTGGTAACGCTCTACTATTTGTAGTCGCAGAATATATGTGCAGCAACGTATGATGTGAACGGCTGCACACACGACACTTTTTTGCCTTACATTTGGTGACAGTGTGACCCTTCCAAAGACAATTTATGAATAATGCAGTTGTTTTAGCGTAGTCAAATCTCTGTTTAACTGCCAAGGCAGCAAACATCGAGCAACTTACGATAGAATGCTCTTCGGAATTGCAATATACGCATATTTGGGTGTTTTGATCAATCTTATCTTTGACAGTCGTACACGAAAACGAGCGTTTATTAAGCTGTTTGGCGGAAACGGCTTGACTATCGGACTTTGTCGAATTCTCAGCTGACAAGTGCTAATATCGACGATAAGCACAGTTTCACACTCACTCCATAATGGAATCTTCGTGCAATCTAGCTGCTCATCCCACCTATTTTTTGTCATTGCATCAACATTGTACATAACCAGGTGAAATAGGATTGCATTTGCAATCTTCTTATCATCACCTATCGACAACAATGATCCGTATATCGCAGAGACAGTGTCAATCAAGTTTCGCAACGCTGAAGCGGAGGGCTGCGAAATCTTTGGCAAATTGAAAAGAGCAGTGATATTTTCATTAAATATCAGACAATCATTGTCATATACTCTTTTCAAACTCGCCATTGCTTTCTCATAGTTTTCCTCGGTGACTTGAAACGCTCTCACCGTTCCAAGAGCCTCACCAGAGAGACAAGAAATGATATGATTGAATTTCTCAATGCGCGGAATTGAATGGTCATTGTCAACAAGAGTCTCAAACAAACTTATGAAATTCTTAAATTCGGAATTCGCAGACGGGTGCGAGGAGCGGCAATCGGCTGAATCGATATATTGTCGGATGAAGTATCGGTCAACGATTTCACCACCGCCTTCAGCCTTGCCTTTGCAGAAATACAAATCTCTTCAAACTCGCACCGATATACATACGTCAAATTCGTCAAATGTCTCAATTCTGCTTTGAAATATCTCAAATAGAGTGCATTTTCAATATGCGACGACAACATCTCAAGCCTGCACTCTAGCTCTGTCAAATCTCGACCGATAGAGTCATCGAGAATTCATGAATTCTGCTAATGCTCTTCACGCAAATATAGCAAGTTTCTTCCTAGAGCCTTCAAGTGTTTCTTTCGGATTCATTTTTTTAAATTATTAAAGAAGACGACAATATAAAGACAAATCAAAATAAATCTTGTTGCTACGAAACAACAACAACAAAAGAAACTTAAAAAAATTTTTTTTTTTTTTTTAATATTTATTTTGAATTGTTTTTTATTTTAATTAATTTTTTATCATTACTTTTTTTTTTTTAATTGTCCTAGCAACTTCTAAGCTATCTCGAACAATTGTAGGGGAGTACACAATTCGAGGGAGCAAACGAGATATCGCACTGATATGCTCAACCAACGAATGTAGGGGAGCGTGTTTTGAGCGCTGCAAAGCTGTTGCTAAGGGCCCGACAACGAAAAGTGCAAGCAACAACACAGACTACGGAGCGCAGTGCACTGTGCAGATGATGGCTTGCTAACGTATGTATGTGTTTGTGTATGTGCGCTGTTTCTAAGCGCGCGAAACGAAAACGAAATTCACGCAACAACAATATGGAGCCAAAATGCCCCGGTGTAGTGTTGGCTTGCGGGTATATATGTACATATGTATATATGTATGTGCGCTTAGCAACAGCACACAACTTACAGCGGCTACGAATCTGGTGACAAAGGGGGCGACGAAAGCTAAAATTGCAACGAACTAAGAGAAGAAGTTCGATGCAATGGAAATGGAAATTTCCCCTAGTCACTTTCACTTAAGGCTTCGGCCACGCATTGAGCGATGAGCGACTGAGCGACGCTCTCTCGAGCGACGTTAATGAGCGATCGCTTTGAGTGAGGTGGCCACGCACTGAGCGACATCATTTGAGTTGATTAGTTGTAAAAATGCCTTATTCTAGAGAGGTTCTACGAAATCTATTTGAAAGCCGTTATGGTAAATATAGGCAATTAAAAAGAATACAAAGGCGTAGGTTTGGCGTTCATCCCATAAATCGATTGAGAAATGAGTATGGCGAGTTTCATCACTTATACAGAAATCTACGAAACCATCCAGATCGATTTTGGCAATACTTACGCATGTCAATCGATTCATTTGACTTGCTGTTAAGTACAATTGAAAATGAAATAAGTAAACCGAGATCAACAATTTCTGCTGAAGAACGATTGGTTTTATTATTAAGGTAAGTGTATGTAAGTGTTTTTAAGTAAATAATTATATTATAATACTGATGATAACATAAGTTGTAGTTTAATGTAATATTTATTCCTTATTTTTAATCTTAACAATTAATATATTTTGTATTTCATTTCTAATCTCCAACTTTTCGATGTCAGTAAATTTTTGAAAAAAAGGCAAAAGTGATTTAAAAAATAATAAATCTTCGTTTTTGTTTTCTTCATCTGTTTCTTTTTATTTTCCGATTTGATTTCTCAACATTTCCAGTCGCTCTTTTTCTATCTCCAAGAATTCGGTTTCCATATTAATTTTTCTTTTTCTGGGCGTAGATTTTGCGACCATACTTGTAGATGTTGTTGACATCATAGACATATTGCTTTCATCTTCATGAAGCATATCTGAAAGCATGTCATTCATGCTTTCATCGTCCTGCTGCAAATTGCCCTCAGTCGGATCTGGAGCAACTGTCTTTTTTAAAAAAGACATCAGCTCCAAGTATGGCCATTTAACATTAAATGTTTGAGCTTCGGATCCTGATGGCGTGGTAGTTTTTGCAATGTCCTTCTATATGTATCCTTTAAATTTTTCCATTTGGCCTTTGCTGCAGCTCCTAAAAATTAGATTTTATAAATATGCATATTGTTCATAACAATTAGTTTTTATTAATAATTATATTTTATTTTATATTAGTTTTATTTTGTTAAGCACATATTTTTATTTTTAGGTACCTTGCTACAGGTCATTCATTTCGTGACTTGGCATTTGCTTTTCGATTGGGAAGAAGCACTGTTAGCAACATTATTTTCGAAACAAGCATTATAATTTGGAAATCACTCGTAAAGGAATATATGCCAACACCAACAACTGATACACTTCAAAAAGTTACGCAAGATTATTATAGGCGTTGGAAGTTTCCAAACTGTCTGGGTAGCATTGACGGAAAACATTGCCAAATTAAGTGCCCAGCTCATACTGGATCACATTATTTCAATTATTTGCATTATTTTTCAATTGTTTTGCAAGGAGTAGCAGATGCTGACAAAAAATTTATAACAATTGAAGTGGGTGGCAGAGGAAAGCAAAGCGATGGTGGCACATTTTGTGGATCCACTTTGTTTAGATTGCTGGAAGCAGGCAAATTCAATGTTCCACCACCACAAGCACTACCAGGCTCAAATATCATTTTGCCAAACTTTTTAATTGGAGATGAAGCCTACCCACTGAAAAATTATTTAATGAGACCATATCCTCGAAAAAAGTTAAATGCCAAAACTGAAAACTACAATGAAAGATTATCAATCGCCAGGAAGTGCATTGAATGTGCTTTTGGTATTTTAACTAAGAAATGGCGAATTTTACAAAAAGATATTGAGACGAAACCTAGCACAGCAGTTCACATTATAAAATGTGCTTGCATTTTACATAATTATGTAAGAGAACGTGATGGGGACAGTGATCTGGACTACATAAATACGACAGCAGAAATTAATAACGGAATAGTTGCTTCAAGAAATGTGGATATTCTTGAAGAACATTCACATTGCAATAGAAGCAGTCAGTCAGCAATGAATGTTAGAAATTCTTTAACAGATTTTTTTTGGGATTTCCGATATTAAGTCATTTGATTAAATAATGACACTTTAGATAAATATATATATTCATATACACATATTAAATATAACTTTACTTACGTTGTTATTGTATATTATACATAACGTTAAATAAAAGCTTACCTGTACAGTTACAAATAACTCCTACTTCATTCCATTCCTTATCAGTAGTATTTCTATTTTTGTACTCTTTATGAATGTCGTTCCATAAAACGGTTCGGCTTTGAACAGCCGAAATTAAACTTTCCGCGCATATTTTTTGCATTGTTTGCATTTTGTCGCTGAGCGATGCACTAAAAATTAAAACCAATTCTAGCGCTGAGCGACGTCGCTCTGACGCTCAAGAACTTCGCTCGTCGCTCAGCGGCTACGTGGCCACTCCAATGCTCTCTCATAAGCTTTAATATTTTACGTCGCTCGAAAGAGCGTCGCTCAGTCGCTCATCGCTCAATGCGTGGCCGAAGCCTAAGAAAACAAAAAACAAATGTTCTGCCTAAGCGGTTCACTATTTAATTTTAAATATGAAATTTAAATGCAAATGCTCTCTACTATTACGTACATATGTGCCAAAAATTGAAAGGGTCACTAGAGTTTTGCAACTTGGCAATTCTGTTGTTTGCTTTCAATTTTTCGCACAGAATTGGCTATCTGCAATGATCCTAGCCACTTTCCTCTGTGCCGTCTGCAGGTGCAGAGTTTCCTCAAGCGATGATGCAGAGAAATCCACCGATGACACAAACCCACAGCAGGTCACAGTACACAGCACTAGCAAAAAGTCAATTTTTCTTTATGTTTTATTTTTTTAGCGACCGCGAATTTGTTTTGTTTTTGTTTCTTGTTTTACAATCACTCGCGTTCAACAGAAATTAGGCTGATGTCAGAGTGCGCGCGAGAAGCGAAGCGATGCGAGAAGCGATGAGCAAAGCGAGAAGATGTCAAAGTGAGAGCTTTGCGAGAGCGAGCTACATTGTTCTATTTTTCAGTTATTAATGTGATGGTGATGGATTCGGCCGAAGATTTTTTGCTTCAAGTGTAACACTTAACTTTGTTTTAAAAAAAAAGTGGCGTCCACCCGCTTAACTGCAGTAGAAACGAACAAAGAAAGTAAAAAAATGTATATACATAATTACTTGAGAAACCACTCAGAAAAGTTTTTTAACTATTCAAGGATGTCTTTTTCAACTTTTGACTATATATTAAATAAAATTAGTAGTCGGCTGGAGAAGCGTTGGCCAAATTTTGTTACACAACCCATACTGCCTTGCCAAAAATTAATAACAACATTGAGGTTGGTTTCTAATATATTTCAATTATATTTATTATGTATGTATTATAGTATTTAAAGTATTAAATTATATTACGATTTAGTAAAATCAGTATCAGTACTTTTGTCGAAGGAAAAATTAAAAATGGTCTTCTGTATTTTCATTCTGCATAATAATTTTTTCATCGGATCCATTTTCCGCATATACGGTATTAAACTTTCAAAAAATGACTCGTCGTCGTCTTTCTCTTTGTTGTTATTAATTTTCTTTTCAAGCAACATTAATTTTTGTTGCTCAATAGCTATTAATTCCTCTGACGCATTCAACTTCTATTGCTTTTTTTTTTTGGTGTTTCATCTTCACATATTTCGTGAATCGCTTCAGAGATGATCTCATCTTGAGACAATTCAGAAGCAAATCCTGAAGAAGATGGCTCAAAGCAAAATTGTGATGCTTCAAAATTACCAACCGATTTACGAGGTTTTATTTGGTCCTTTAAAAAGAGTAGACTATTCAAATAAAGCCAAGAAGTATAATTGCTGTAAGCCTCCTCTGAAACACCAGTCATTTTTTTTTAAGCCGTCTTCTAAAATATAAATTTGATTAATTAATTAGAATAACGTCGAAAATTATCCGTAATTACAGATTTTTAGCTACTGAACCATCTTTTTTATCATTGGCATATTCTTTTAAAATTGGAAGGACTTCTGTTTCAGTTATAGTGAAAGAGATTGTAATAGCTCTTTGGGAAGTGCTACAACCGCTACGTATGCCTCAGCCCACGAAGGAAATAATTAGCAAGTCGGCAGACAACTTTTGGAAGCTGTGGAACTTTTCAAATTGTGCTGGGGCTATTGATGGAAAACATATACGCATTAGATGTCCACCTCATTTCGGGTCTATGTTTTATAATTATAACAAGTAAGAAAGCTATAGTCGAGTGTGATTGACTGGGAGACACCCGCTTTGAATACCCTTTTTGAATAAAAGCAAAATAGTGGGTCCAATAGTGGAATAGGATTGTGGAAATGTAGCATCACATTGGATGCAAATACAGTATATATATGCATATATTATCGGAACATCTCATCACTAAATATTAAAACAGTATATATTATATATGTAGAAGGATATCGAATATCGATTGATGTTTGGCCTTACATGGCCTCACTTTTCTAAATCTCTTTCTCTTTCGTCGTTGACCATCGAAGAATAAAGTCGTGTTTGTAAGTTGCTTAATAAAAATAAATGTGTTTTATTTGACAAACTAAATAAAAGTGTATGGAAATATTAAGCGATACAACTGAGGGATTCAAGAAAGAGAAGTCGCCATGCTCGTCTAAATATTATCTGTGAGGATTGGATCGGATTGATTGGATTTTCAACAAAGATAAATGCAAGTGTATTTGAAAGTTTTATTTTAGGTGTTTAAACCGTGTATGTACATATGTCCCATTAAAGCAAAACGTCGCAGCTCAACTACTCCTAGCAGTGACGTCGAAGTAGCATGTGAATGCAGCAGCGCTCGGCCGCAAGCAGCACACATCGAGAAGCCCTCAAACGTAAGAAAGACATATCGAAGTTAAGGAAGTACTTAAAGCGATCTGACTATAAGAAAATGGTGAAGTGTCTGAATTGCGGAAAGAAATATAAGACGAGTGGCAACACGACAAATTTGAGAGACCACCAGAGGCAACTGAGTCCAATGAATCAAAATTACCTGCATCGTTAAGCAGCAGCACAAGATCGAGCATGCACTCAATCTTTTCATACTTCAAACGAGCTATTTCTTGGGATACCAACTCTAGACGGAAGAGGGACATCGATCGTGCATAAGCCAGCGTCACTCAGCCCAAAAAAATTTAAGAGATGCGACGAATCATTCGGCACAAAATATTGCTGAAACTTTGTAAGGTGCCTTGGAGCAATTCAATGTTTTAGACAAAACAGTGTGCATTGTGACCGATAACGCAAGCTCAATGCTAAAAGCATGTGCGATTTTAAAGATTCGTAACTTGCCATGTGTTGCACACAGCTTGAATCTCATCTTGTTGTGCAAGACAGTTTAAAAATTGAAAACAACAATTTGTGTTTGAAAAACTTATTTGCGAAATGTAAGACCACCGTCAAATTTTTTAAGCAAAGCACTATTATATACATACATACGTAAAATTTAAAAAAGCCCAAGAATCCGAAACACCGCTTAGCTTGTTACAGGAAATGCCAACTAGGTGAAACAGACTCTACTTTAGAATAGAGCGAATAATTGTAACAAACAAAGCGATATCAAAAGTTTTATTGGTCACAGCAAATGCACCTCTGCCATTTACTGCCAATGAAATTATTATTTTCGCGGACATACGCAACATATTGACATCACAAATATATATGTATATTTTATACCGCAAAGTTGTCTAACTGACACCATCGTTAAACACGACCGAATGAAAAATGCTGCAAGAATGTTTGTTGGAGTCAATAAAAAAAAAAATGCTTTTTAAATATGAAGAAGGATTACCAGAATTGAAACTCTTTTGAATCCGAGGTTCAACAAAATCGGATTTCGTAATGATTATAACGCTGAGCAATCATTCGTTCTTTTAGAATGTGAGCATCTCGGCAAATCTCGAAACCTATTGTGGAATTGGAAGCTACAGCTTCAAAAGAAAAATAATTAATTTCTGATTTTGTTTAGCAAGGCCGGACAAATAGTCCCCGATCGCCGAACTCGACTGAACGAGAATAGAATGTTATTGTTTCTCAATAAGAACTATTGGCTCCACAAATATGCTTTGTAAATCTATTATTTTTTTCCAAAATAGCTTACATGAAATGTTTTATTAATTTGTATAACCCCTTCGATGGTTTGAGAAAAACAATCGCTCGCTATCGATAGTTCTCCATCTCTATTAGATAAATAGACGCATACATACAAACGAAGGCATCGTTACTATTTCTAGCCAGATTTGGCTATTTTGCTATTTATGGGCTATTATTTACTTTGGCTATTACACATAAATAATTTTCTATTTGTCAGCTATTTTAAATTATTTGTAGTATTTGATTTTATTTATTTATTTAAAAGTCTATGGCCTTAGTTGCTAGTACTCCCTTCTTTTAGTTATTATATTATTTTGTATAATAATTAACATGTAAATAAATAAATATTTATTTAAAACAGTGGACCTTAAAATTTAATGCTCTAACAATTTTCGGAAATTGTATTTTGGCAATAGAGACATGGCGTGTACTACACACTGTGTAGTTATCGACTCAAACACACTACGTTACCGCCCAGCGTAATCGAATTTTTTATTTTAAATACTAAAATAGTATTTACTCTTTGTAGTGTTTGGGTATTTTTTCAAAATCGTTTAGCGATCGCAATGCTACCATCTCTACATTCTAAATAACTTATTTTTGAGTTAAGTTTAAGTTTGTACGGTGATCATTTGCGAAAAAAATGACTCAAATGTATGTATAAACAAAAAATTCGCGATGTTTGGTTGGAAGTTCCCCCCGCGAAGTATCTAGGTATATATTATATAGTTAGTGGTTTGACGTTTGGTGATTTCTGTGGCACCTGAATACAAAAATTTAACTAACATGCGTCCTTCGGTATTCAACCAAGATTTTCGTTATCTGAACCCCGGTTTTCGAAAGTATTTGATCATCGTTTTGCTATATGAACGTTACTTACTGCAGAAACAGCATACGGCGTGGATAGAACTCGCATAAGTATGATTTCATCCTGCATAGATGATTTATGCTTTCCCCTGAAAGAAATATATTTTCCTTTTTTTTTAAATAAAGATTTAAAACTTACATTAAAAAAAAAAAAAACAGTGAAACGGCAATCAGCGGTTTTCCATAAAAAAGGGGATGTCACCTTAATAACCAATTTCATTCCGATGATTTTAACAACTTTTTTATGCAATTTCAAGTTATTAAATTAAACAAATTCATTGCAAAAAAAAAAAAAACATTATAACAAATTTTAACAAATTTAATTCCATCCGCTTAATTATACAAGTATTTTTAATTGACCTTCTGGCAGTCTTTACAGAGAAACAATAAACCAATGAGTCAATTATTTTTTTTTCCTTTTGCAAATAAAATCCTTGCAGTCGCAGTCGGACGTGTTTTTTTTTCTTCCCTCTTAAACTTTGTGATTTTTATACAATTTCATATCTACATACATACATATTATTATATTATTACTTGTGTTTAACTACTGATTGTTAAATCGCTGTGTAATCTCCTGTATAAACTATATTATTTTAATTTTTCCGAAAATATAATAACAAACTGTGTGGTCAAGCTTAGCTTTGCTTGTTAGCAAAACAATTCTGTTTTCGTTGCCGCTTTACTTTGTTTTTGTATTTTAGTTACTTTCGCGGTCTTTGTTTTCATTTTGCTATTTGCGCTCAACGCTGTTATAATAGTTAACTCCCCCTCTCTTGGTGTTGTTGTTGGCTATCGTCTATCTTGCGTCTCGCTCGACCCGCGCTTTACTCTAAGTGCTTGTGCTTTATGCTCACAATATCGTGCTCTCAGCGCTCTTTAGAATAGTAACTCTCTCTCTCTTGGTGTTGTAGTCAGTGCTGCCAGTTTAGCAATTTAGCTGCTTTATCTAGCAACTTTAAAAAAAATTTGCAACTTTCTTTTTGAAAATGCTATTAGCTGCGAACTCTAGGCAGGGAAATTGAGCTGCGCTCTAGACTTCAGTAGGACGCGAGCTGGTCCAATGCCAACTCGTGCAAAGCTGCAAGGCTGATGTGTGCCTGTATAAACAAAAACTTAACCAAATTCGTCATGCAGTTTTCAAGCAAAAACTGCAGGCTAATGCTAGACATTTTAACTGGTCACTGTCTGTCAGCTGTCCATGCTGTAAGGCTGGGTATCACGAACAGGGATCAGTGCAGGAAATCTTCTCTGTAGATGCCCAGCGTTATCCCGACTCCGGCTAAAATGCCTCAATTCGCCGTGCCACAACGATCTTCGTAACGTTTCACGGATAGGCACTCCTAGGATGCTGCTGGCTTTTGCCAGAAATGCATCCATACTGTGCGACTTCTGAGACGAAGTTACGCTCTACCGGTACAGCTAAGGACCTCGCCAGGTTTATGTTTTGCCCCGTACAGGGGCAGCCGGTCCTACCTAACATAACCTATTAGCTACAAATTTAGCAACTTTTTAATTTTTTTTTTTTTTTTTTTTTTAGCAATTTTTTATTTATACTTTTCTTAAAGCCCTTTTATTTTGTATTGTCTTTCTGCCATTCACTGCAAAAATTGCGATTAATTCACAATGAAATCGGAACTTATATTTAACTCAACGGTTCGATTATATGAGTTACTTGAACCAAAACCCTTTTAGTGATTTAGCAGACTTTGCGCTCAAAATCTTTTCCCTGCCATGGTCGAACGCTGAAGTTGAGCGTATATTCTCACAAATGAATATAGCAAAAAATAAATTACGTAACTGTATAAGCCTTATAACATTAAGGTTAGTTTTGTTTTAAATAATTTAAAATACGAGCCGATATAGCGACAGGTTACTAACCCATAGAAGCGGACTCACTAGGAGACCAGCTACCAGCTAGACCGTTGAGGCGATCGAAGCGTCAAAGTTTCGCCAAAACGTTAACCCAATCGTAAACTTCACATAAACTTTTTAAACTAATATGAGGTTTGGCACAAATAAATACATTTTTTGCCTGTGTTGTTATAGTACTATTTTCTTCCTCCTGTACTGGTTCGATAGAAGCTAATTATTTAAAAAAAAAAAAATTAAAAAAAAAATTTTATACATGTATTGGACTACATAGGCATGACAAATGTTGCCATAATTATGTACTTTTCTACGAGTACTTAGTTAAAATTTCAGGAAACGAAAAGTACACGGATAGTAAGGAAGCAGAAGCATTGGACGAAATTCTAAGTATTTTGTAATGTTAACAAAAGAAGATATAAAATCCTGTTTATATTAATTGTTTTATTTTTAATTTCAATATTTTATTCTTAAATTAATTAAAAATGTACATACTAAAAATAACATTTAAAAGATTTATCAATTTTTTTTGGCAATTTTTTGTTATAATTGTTAGCAACTTTTTTCTCAAATCTAGCAATTTTTACTCCGGAGAATCTGGCAGCACTGTTTGTAGTTGGTTATCGTTCTATCTTGCGTCTCGCTGGACCTGTGCATACTCTCTGTGTTTTGTGCTCTTTGTAAGTACTGATCATATTAGTTTGCAATTAATTTACCTATTTTGATTATATTTCTTACTTTTAATTTTTGATTGGTATAATAATCTTTGTTTTAGCAATATGTTGGTCTGCTATAACAAGAAATGCTGGGTGCCGGTTGGTGCCAAAATGGGTTTAGGTTGTTGTTGGTTATGCGACAACGTTGCACATGCTGGTTTTAACGGCCGTATTGTTGATTTAATTTCAGCCATGTCAGGATTGAGATGGACTTGTAGGGACTCTGAACGTGATATTGCTGGGTTTATACGGCAGACGCAAAATGGTTTTTAAGATGTATTAGCGGGCTTTAAGAAACTCTCCGATAGCTTCTCCGCGTTGGATTCTGGGTTTAAGAGTATGAAAAAGCTCTTGACCGAGTCTCCGAAGCGTAAAAAGGCCAATACGCGTCTGTCGATTGCCCCAATTGACCTTTCTGTCCCTTTGATGTTCCAAGTTTATCCGTACCACCTGCTGGCGAATTGATGTAATTTAGTTCTCCGTCCCCTCAACCCTCGGTAGCTCTGGAAGTTCCATACCATGACATTACGTCATTAAGCATGCAATCTCCTGCTACTTCTTCGATTTTGATGTCGGCTTAGATGGAGATGGTTGAGGAAATTCCACCACCACAATCCTCAGTCGATATCATCGGTGTTGTTACGATTGAAGAATCGCCTACAGCTCCTGCATTAGCTGCCTGCAATAAGTTAGTTGCAGTGCCATCACTTAAGCAGATTTTTGTCTCAAGGCTTGCCCCTGAAACGACATCTGATGCTGTTCGGGCTTATATAAGGTCCAAGCCTCAAGCCAGTGTTAGTACGAACGGGAGATTTCATCTTTTAATATTAGTGCTCTCGCTGAACAATTTAGCATGATGTGCAGTAAAGAGTTTTGGCCGGAACACTTATCAGTTAAAGAATTTGTTGCTAAAAAGAAAAGTCGGTATCCGATTTCTCTTCCTAATAGTAGCAAGACTTCTACTTCAAAGCCTTCTTCAATGTCTGCTAATTCAAAAAAGTAACATCATCTTTTCTTCTTGGCTATTAGAATGTTAGAGGCATTTGCAATTAACTTACTGACCTGTATTTAAATAGTATATCTCTCAATGTCATTGCCTTTACTAAAACATGGTTAGATAATGACATTCTTGATACGGAAATCTTTTCTAGTAGATTTTCCTTATACAGTCGTGATCGCAAGGTTCATCGTGGTTGTGGGGTTTTAATTGCAGTAGATGCTCAATGTGGCTGTAAAATTATCCTTTGTAGTTTTAACATTTTTATTTCTTGCTCGTATATCCCTCCTGCTTCAGATGATGCTTTGTATTTAGCTCATTTTTCTATAATTAATAACACTTCTAACATGCTTTCTGATCGTGATTACTTTATAGTCCTTGGTGATTTCAATATTGCTGGTATTACATGGCATTCCGACAAGAATTGTAATGGACTTCGCCGCTCTATATCCCATATTTTTATTGATAGTCTTTTCGGAGTATCATTGTCTCATATTAATGGTATTCCAAATTGTTTAAACAGGTCTCTAGACCTTATTTTTGTTTTAGACCCAAATTCGTGTTCTCTATCGAGAACATCTCCCATATCTTCGCCGAAGACTCTTACCATCTCACTTTAGAAATTACGTTGGAGCTCCCATATATCGCGTCAGAGTCTAGTGTACGTTGTGGTGAGCGTTCCCGTTGTTTTCGGAAAACCGATTTTGAGAAACTTGCCCTGCTTATATCTTAAACTGACTGGACGCAACTTTCTTTGTTTACGAACTTGGATATAGCGGTTGAATTTTTTTATGCTACTTTGAACTCGCTACTTGATGCTTGTGCTCCATCAAGAATTCCACACTTGTCTGATAAACCTTTATGGCTACTAAGAAATTAGTGAATTTAAAAAATCGTAAGTCGTACAAAAAATTCTAGGAAACTGGCTCTTCTCTTGATTTTTTTCGCTATTCTGTTCTTCAAGCTGCATTTCGCACTCATAAGAATGAGTGTTATAATAATTATTTAAGTGGGGGGCAAAATAAAATTTCAGCGTGATCCAAAGCGATTTTACGACTTCGTTAACTCGAAGCGTAGATCCGTGTCATCGCCATCATTTATGTCTTTGGAGAATATGACAGTATCTAATGGTCCTGGTATCGCCGATTTATTTGCGGACTTATTCCAAACGACATATTCTGTTCCAAGTTTTCAAAATGACTCTTCTTATCTTTATTAGTTAAATTCATCTAATTGTATTTTTGGTCCTTTAATTACTGATAGCTCTATTTTAACGGAACTATTTGCTATAAAACCTGTTTTTTCGGCAGGTCCGGATGGAGTGCCTAGTTGTGTGCAAAGGTATTGTGCTAGTAGTATCTGTAAATCGCTTCTTAAATTGTTTGAATTATCCGTAAACTCATGCTCTGTTCCAAAAATCTGGAAAAAGTCATACATTATACCTATCCTAAAAAAAGGGAACAAATCTAAAGTTCAAAACAAGTAAGAAAGCGACAGTCGAGTGTACTCGACTGTGAGATACCCGCTACCCATTTTGAATAATAGCAATACATTTTGCGGTATTATTCTCAAAATATACCGAATTTACTCCAAAAACACTAAAAATATACCAAATGATATATTTGGTATATCGATATAGTACCGCATTCAAAGTATACCATAGACGGCACAATATACCAGATTGTCAGCCAAAGCAACTAAGACCCCTAATAAGTAGGTGCTTTTGCCCATACAAAAGTATTTCTTTAATAACTTTCACAATTTTTATCTGATCGGAACCAAAATTTCATATCATAACTACTCTTGTTATTTTTGTATACTCCAAAATTCGCAGCTCTGGCTTTTAAATTACGCTTGTTATTCGATTTTATTTATTTGCAGGGGCGGAAGAGGGCGTGGCAACATTTGAAACAAACTTGATCTGCGTGCAAACATAACAAATGCTGTCGAAAAAAATGATAGCTCTATCTCTTATAGTCTCTGAGTTCCAGTGTTTCACACGGACAGACGGACAGACACACAGACGGACAGACGGACATGGCTAGATCGTCTTGGCTGTTGACGCTGATCAAGAATATATATATTTTATGGGGTCGGAGATGCCTCCTTCTACCTGTTACATACATCTCCTGCCGGCACAAAGTTATAATACCCTTCTACCCTATGGGTAGCGGGTATAATTATCGCGGTATGGGTAAATTGTCTGCGATTCCGAAATCATTAGAAAAAATCATAACTTCTCAACTGCAACACCTATGTAAATCTATAATTTCACCATACCAGCATGGGTTCGTGAAATCTGGGTCTACTTCCACTAACTTATTGGAGTTCTCTTCTATTGTAATTAAAGGATTTGAGAATAAAATGCAAACAGATGTCATTTACACCGATTTTAGTAAGGCTTTTGACTCAGTAAATCATCACCTCTTACTGTATAAACTTAATCTTTTAGGGTTTCCTCATAGGCTAATTGAGTGGATCTCCTCATACCTTTCCAACAGAATTCAGAATGTTTATTATAATGGCTATGCATCTAAATGTGTCCAAGTTACTTCTGGTGTGCCCCAGGGTAGTCATTTGGGTCCTCTATTGTTCACTTTGTTTATAAATGATCTGATGATTATTGAGCATTCCCGGGTACTTATGTACGCTGATGACGTTAAACTTTGCCTGACATTTAATGATAGTCTTGCAATGTCACTGTTGCAATGTGACCTTAATCGTCTTGAATCTTGGTGCATAGTAAATATGTTACATCTCAATAGCAATAAATGTAAGTTTATGACCTTTTGTAGGGGTTCTTCCCAGGTAAATAACTATGTTTTATATAACACTCCTCTAGAGCGAATTGAAGTTGTGAATGACTTGGGGGTTCTGCTTGATGCTAAACTAAAATTTGATAAGCATATTCTGTCTGCTGTAAATAGGGCCATGGGTGTTCTGGGATAAAACGCTGGTCGAAGGAGTTCAACGATCCCTTCATTACCAAAACTTTGTACGTCTCACTGGTTCGTCCTATCAATGAGTAAGGATCTCTTGTCTGGAATCCCCAGTATAGGGTTTATCAAGATAGGATTGAGTTGGTGCAAAAACCATTCTTGTTATTTGCTCTTCGTAGTTTAAATTGGAATCCTAATATTAGATTACCACCCTATCGCCGTAGACTTTTATTACTAAACCTTCCTTTTCTTTCAGATCGTAGAACTATGGAAGGTGCTGTTTTCATACAGAGACTAATTAATGGTGAAATAGACTCTTTGGAAATGTTAAGTCAAATTAGTTTTGCAGTCCCGGTCAGGATCACCAGGATTTTTCTTCCTCTTCTCATTTCACGTAGAACTACTAACTTTGCTTGCCATAATCCCTTCCGTATTCTGTGTGTTAATTATAATAATCTCAATTACGTATGATAGTTTGCTCTAGTAAATCTATTCGTCTGCTTTAAACCTTATTATTAGCATATTTATCGAGTATTTAATTTTGTTTTGTCCGCGCGTCAACAAGCCCGTGCTTGGTGTCGCTGCGCCGCTTGATGGTACTGCCGTAAGTACGTCAACATTCAAATAAACAAATAAATCCAAACCGCTGATCTTGGTCACACAGCCTCCGTCTGATCACAAGACCAAGGTTCCTTCCGTCCCAATCCCTCGACTCTCAATTGACACTCGCTCTCAGGGAAGGATAGCACAAAACAAAGTAGACACAGCGTTGACGAACTTCATCGAGGCGACTGATCGCATCAGTCACTTTGCGGCGAGAGTCAACAATCCTTCGACTGATAGCCCGTCCCTAAAACGTGCCAAGTCCGACGGGACCAGATGCGCGCCTTATAAGAAAAGGTTGAGAAAGAGTATGAGGCTTGCTCTTGCGTCATGGGTGAGGAGATGACGACAGAGTAGCTCCCAAGTATGACTACTGCTATGGTGTCGATTACCTCCGTGCGACACCGAAGCTCGACTGTCGGAAGTTGAGAAGTTGAAGCCCATCCCATTGTGTCAAAGTCTCCTTTGACAAATGAAGGGTTTCAGTCGGCGTGGTCCAGCTTGACTGAGCGTTTCGAGAATAAACGGTTGCTCGGAGAGGGTCTTCAACAAAACAAGACAAATCATTTCAAATAGGCGTACAAAATTTTTGGTTGAAATAAATATATAAATAGCAGTTAAGATAAACCTAAAAAATAAAAAATCATATTATTTGAATAATAATTGTTGATGCGAGCGCATTGCTAAGTGAGAGGCACACCTCCGCTCCGCCGTCCGAAAAGCACTCAAAGCTTTTTTGCTCACTAGCAATGCGCTCAGTGCGTAAGAATGCACTCAAGCTCCAGTGCTCTCAACTTCTCTCTCCCGCAACTCACCACCGCTGAGCCGCGCTCAGCATAGATCAACGAAATGCCGTCGGCTTTTCTCTGACGTTTAGTATCAAACCACGTCTCATTTCGATCGGTACAATTACCCCCCATTTCTGTGCGCCATAACAACCCGCCAAGTTTCAATAAATCTACAAATTATATATAGTGAAAAAAAAACGCGAGTGTTTTTTTTTTTATTTCGGGAAAAAGCAACTTTGGAACTATTTCAGCACCCCCACGAACATTGGTCCTTCGAGCCGGATCTGCTCATCATCGTATGCTTCTCCAGAAAGCATATCGCAGATAAGTTTTAAATCATTTCTCCTTTCTTTACTCTTTCCTTCCCCACGGTCGTCCGGCCTTTACGTTCTACATTCTTTTTCGTATGGTGACCAAATATAAGATTTGGAAATTCACTCATATTTTCCGGACGACCTTTTTCCATACTTTCCAATTGCTGTCTTAAATATCTTTACTCCAAGATATTTACTATTATTGATAATAACATATTCTATTTTCGTTCCGCCAATCGCGTACGAATGTATGCATGTGTGTTTTTTTTTTGTAAGTGCAAGTGCATATTAGTGAAAAGTGTAAATTATTAAGAGTGCTACTAAAGTGCAAATATCCGCGTGCGCTTCACTAGTGGCACCTGTTCAACAGGGGGGGGGGGGGGGGGGGGGGGAAGGCGAGGATCGCAATGTGCAACACCTATTCCACTCTATGGAGGGTCTAGCGGGTGCAATTGCCAGAGGTATGGCCAATAAGCTGCATAAAATAACATTTTTACCGCAAGGTCTAATCAGATTGACACTACTTACCAATCAGTGGCAAAGAGAAAATTTAGCAAATTCTAAATTCTCTTCTAATAGAGCCGGCCAATCCACAAATCGACAAAAGAAAACCCTGGATGCCAAAATTGTTGGCTTGGTTGCAGTATTATTTTATATTTATTTTTGCAATATTTCTTTGCAAATTTTGGTCTGATGTAAGCGTATGTTCTCAGTGAAAAATTGCAAAAGTGAAGATGGCTGCCCTTAGTGAGTGCTCAAAGCATCTCTGTGTGGATCCATGCAATACTTACTCCCCGTTCGATAGACTCAACAGTTGAGCTATGCTAAGTGGAGTTGCCAACTTAATTAAGGCTTTGGCGCATCAGCTGATGTTTTGATTTTGTGACAATCAGATGTTTTGTTTTTGTTTTTGCAACTCTAATTGTCATTAGACAACTACCTCACAACAGCAGATTTTAATCGAGAGTTCAATCGAAGACGTAAAATCTGAAAGAAGGTAGTTACTCTTTGAATTCCCACAAGTCTTTAGCATGAAATTGACCAATTTCCTTGCCCTCTAAATTTTCTAATAGGTATAAGGCCTGTCCAATTTTTCGCTTTATTCGTGCCTTAAGGCCGACTGGTGCAAGCTTAGCGTTGAAATTTTTTGCCATATTGCTCAGTGCCCAGTTACGCTTAATTACTGTCTGGCCAACTTCAAAGGTTCGTTGTTTAGTACGAAAGTTATACGATCTCTGATTCTTTTCATATGCCTTTTTCAGATATTTGTGAATATCAGCACGGATTTTAGAGAATTTATCGGCACGCTCGAGTCGAGCAGTTCCTTCACTTAAGAGATTCAAATTTTTAAGCACTGTGTAGTCTTTACCATGCGTCATCATATGCTGTCCAAATACAACATAGTACGGTGACGCGCCTATGGATTGATGTATGTTATTGCGTAGAGCACAATTGATACTGCTAACATATATATCCCATTCTCGCTGGTCTGATCGAATAAATGATCTTAACGCCGCATTAATGGATCTATTGACTCTTTCAGCTGCATTACTTTGAGGGGAATATGCTCCCGTGAACATGTGTTTGATACCATACGAACACAAAAATGCAGCGAATTCTCGGCTTTTAAACTGAGTGCCGTTATCGCTGATTATGAACTCTGGTGTGCCAAAACAGTTAAATACTGTGTTGCGCAAGTGATCAATGATTATTAAAGTCGAAAATTTCTTAACTGGTATAAGAAATGTGAATTTTGAAAGATGATCTAGGATAATAAAAATTCCAATATTACCAAGTTTTGAGCGTGGAAACGGACCTATGAAATCTATGTAGAGTCTTTGAAATACTCGCTCACTAATTGTTTGAATACCCATTGGCGGCTTTAGATTTTGTGTTGGGTATTTTGAGGTTTGACATATTTCGCATTTGCTGATAAAGTTTCGCACTTCCACTACCATTCGTGGCCAATAAAAATGCCTACGAATGCGTTCTAGACACTTCGCTGTGCCGCAATGTGCTGACGTTGGGGTACAATGAGCTAAAACTATCACCGAATTTCTGAGAGATGTAGGGACGTACAGTTTCCAGCCATCGCCAATATCTTCGCTGACGTCGGCAGGCAATACTGCTCTGTAATATAAATATCCGTCTATGATTTTGAAATCCGGAAGATTGGATTTGCTCATCTTCTCTTTTAGCTCAACATAATCACTTTCAAGAAATGCATCCGAGTTCAAATCTATCTCTGGTAGTATTTCGAGCTCAACAACATCTACATTTTCTTCGAATGCTCTGGAAAGAGTGTCAGCGACTACATTTTGACTGCCCTTCCGATGTTCGATCTGAAAATCCATTCCTTGTAGCTTTAACGCCCATCGAGCAAGTCTGCCATGTAGGTCTGTTTGATTCATCAACCATTTCAGACTTGCTTTATCGGTTATAACTTTGAATGATTGGCCTTCTATATACATACGGAATCGCTTAATGGCTAATACAACTGCCAAGCATTCTAATTCCGTTGTAGAATAATTTCGTTGTGCTTTGTTCAACTTTTTCGACATATAGGCAATGGGTAGTTCGTTGCCTTCTGCATCAAGTTGAGCTAATACGGCGCCGATGCCATATGTCGAAGCGTCACATTGCACTATGAATGGCAACTCATAGTTGGGCAACTCATAGCAGCACATAGTCTATGTTTTATTGCTTCGAAAGCATGTTGGGCCTCTTCATTCCATTCAAATTTCTTTCCTTTTAGCAGCTCTGTTAGTGCAAAGATGACCGTTGAGTACTGGGGAATAAAACGCTGGTACCAACCAGTCATGCCCAGGAATCGTCTCAGTTGGCGTCTGGACTGTGGCACCGGAAATTCGGAAACGGCTTGCACTTTCATTGGATTTACTCGAAGTGTGCCTTCTCCTACTACATGGCCTAAGTAATCTACTTCTCGTATCCCAAACTGACTTTTGGCAACATTTATTGTTAATCCCGCTTTTCGTGATCTATTTGCCACTTCGGTCAGATGCAGTAAGTGGTCTTCAAAGTTAGAGGACATGACCAATAGATCATCTAGGTATACGAATACGTGTTCCTTCATGTCATAGGGAATTACTTGATCCATAAGACGACACATTGTATGAGGGGAGTTACACAAGCCAAATGGCATCCGAGTAAACTGATACAAGGGTCTATTTGGTACCGTAAAAGCAGTTTTTGGTCGCGCTTCTTTGTCTAGAGAAATTTGCCAAAAGGCATCTTTTAAATCGATT
Source organism: Drosophila kohkoa (assembly GCA_019972355.1). Classification (NCBI taxonomy): domain Eukaryota; kingdom Metazoa; phylum Arthropoda; class Insecta; order Diptera; family Drosophilidae; genus Drosophila; species Drosophila kohkoa. The sequence goes on along the minus strand of BJEL01000057.1, from coordinate 401,840 downwards.
TTGGAAATGCACTTAACAGATGGCAATCGACTTAGAAGACCTTCTAAGCTAGGCATGGGATATGCGTCCTTCTTCGTCACTGCATTTAGCTTCCGAGAATCAAGACATAGACGATCTTTGCCAGGTTTAACAATCAAAACCACAGGCGAGGACCATGCAGAGTTCGAAGCTTCTTCTATTACTCCTAAACGTAACATGCGGTCAATCTCGGCACAAAGTCGCTTTTCTTTAGCTGGAGATATGGGATAGTATCTTTGTTTAATAGGAATACTATCTCCTGTGTCTATAGTATGTTCAAGAAGTGTTGTTTTTCCTAAGCCGTCCCTTTCGCATGACGGAAAAAAATCAACAACTGCCTGTAATCTGCGTTTTTGCATTACTGTAAGAGACAGTTTGGGTATCGTTTCATTTTCAATTTCAGATTCAGTTACTGCATTAACATAACTAACAGAAATTCCAAATTTATTCCAAAAGTCAATTCCGCAAATAACATCTTGCGTGATGGCGCTAACAATTAGGAACTCAAAAGATTGCTTTGTCGAATTATATTCGATCGGAAGATTAATGGTACCAGCGACCTTTTGAGGTTGTCCATCAGCAGTTTTAACAAATCCTTTGGATTTAAGATAGTTAATATTATTTTCAAGAATGAACTTTGCTAAGTTTCCACCGATTACGCTTTTATTTGCTCCGCTATCGAGCAAGGCCAAACAACGCTGATCGAGAATGTTGAGGTAAGTAAAGGGTCGTATATCGTTGTCTTTATTTACGATAGCTGATATCCTATAAGAATTTAGTACACGCTTTTTCGACCAAAATGTATGCATACGATGAGCAGCACGCGATTTTGGAGATGTGTGTATTTTTCTTAATCGCAAATGATAAGGTATAAAATGTCGATGAATTTGTAAGTCAGGTAAGTTATTCGATATAGCAGGTGGTTGAGAATACTCTAGAGAATTTGGTTCTATTTTTAATTGCGGATATCCGCTTTTGGTGGTAAGCGAATACCCTTCTGCGAGTTTTCCTGTTTGGTTTTACATTTTGTACAGTTTGGTTTATATGTGTCAAGTTTTCCACAGCCATAACAAAATATGCGACGTGATTTCAGGCAATCCTGGTAACGATGACCAATTTCATCGCAATTCCAGCATTTGAAATTATCAGAATACATTCTCTACGAAGGATAGCTAAATTTGAAATTGGAACATGTAATAGTTCATGTCGAAGATCTGGTTTCAAATTCTGTTTAACATAAGAGACCAATAGCATCCAGATATTCATCGAAAGGTTCATTAAACTTTTGTTTCCTGCGCCGTAAGCTATCTTTTATGTCTTCATCGGTTCTTTGATTTTGGTATCTTTCGCATAAACGAGAACAAAGATTATACCAATTCCTATGATGAGAGCTACGATGAAACCTCCAATAGAATGTTAACGCTGGACCTGAGAATAGTAAGTGAGCAAACTGATACAACGTATCAAAGTTTCCGCTCAAACAACGAGAGCTCAAGCAATTTATTCGATATATAAAGTCATCGACTGGTATATCAGTTGGTGTACCACTGAACTTAAGATGCCAATTAACAATGGTACTGGAAATTCGGTCAGGCCGATCGAGACTACCAGATATATTTCCTGATTGCCCCGATCCTTCGTTATTCTGATCTGGAATTTCGTTATCCCATTCCAATTGCGTTTCCTCGGAACGAACTATTGGCGGTTGGGCGGCAATATTTAAGTTTCTGAAGGCAAATTCAACCTGATCAGCGATAGTAGCGACTAGTTCAGCTCGAAAGTTATCGAGTGAAGAAGTGATAAGTCCTTGAACTCGTTGTTCAGACACAGCTGGAACGGGTGCGGTCAAACTTCCTATTGATGCTCGGGGTAAGCGACTTTCTCGTGCAGCATTTTGATGCTGCCTGGAAGTAGGTACATTTTGTTCTAAGCTTGCCCTGTGTTGCCAAGAAGGAGATTGTGCGGCATTTCTCATGAGATTCTCTCTCTGATTAGCTCTTGTTTTTGGTCGATCTCGCTGTTTAGTGCCAGCGGCTCCCGAGGCATCGCGTGAAACTGGGAGTGCTGCAACTGTATGAAGCATGCTTAACCCTTCAGATTGTTCTGAGCCAAAAATATCTCCTATCCTGCACGGCTTTTTGCAAGTTGGATAAGTTTCGCTACTATTGAGCCAATTGGATATACATTCGGAGTGAAAGTTATGACTACAAGGGGTTTTTACTAATTCAAATTCAGACGATTTTAAATCATTGCAAATTTTGCAAAGAATTAATGAACTAGCTGATGCGAGGCTTTCGTGACTGCGAGTAACCGGCATAATGAATTAAAGTATGAATGTGAACTAGTACGGTATTCGATATTGACAAGGTACTTGACAAAAATAAGTTTACGATATGCGATAATATAGTGCTCAAGTTTTAAGTTTTTAAGTTTGGGACTTACCCTTCAATGCGATTTTAAGATAATGCGAAGTGAGTACTCAGAGTCTGAATCTACTTTGATTAGTAACGTATTTGATGAGTGTTTGTGATTGAAAGAGGAACAGATCGATATTAACCAATACTGAACAATTCTCGATTTCAATACCACAACACAATATTGTGTACTGGGCCTAACAATGATTCGGTAGAGAATCGAAATTCATCCAATTCTACAAAAATTTCCTTAATCACATTATTGGCCAGAAAATTGTATTTAGCAGGTTTAATTCATTAATAACACTATCAATTAATGAATCCGCTATGTATGTTCTTTTCGCCTGGTCTGCTTCCGACTTTCTCATCAGTAAACAGCCAATCCAGAAGGCAGAAAATTCATACATCTATGTTTTCAATAAAAAGAATGAATAGTTTGATGAGGAAATTTTTATTTTGGGGCACATTTTCCATAGGCCTCACGAGTTGGGCGCCATTTAATTATGTGACGAACACCACGAGGTTCTACTCGTCTAAGCCTACTCTGTCTAGCTAACTTGCCGGCTCAGTTCAGGGCTGGGGTGGGTCTTTGGCTTCGACTGGGTAGTAAGTCATCATAAATTAAAGTGTAGACAGAGTGTAATACTAGGGGAGAGGGACAGTACTCATTTCGCATTATCTCAAACGCTCGCATATTCAGTGCCCAATTAGAATTAAAATTTTAACACATCATTGTTTTCTTCTCCATGATATACAGTAATTTAATAAACATACTTCATTTTGTTTATAAAAATTATCTCTAATTAACAATAGTGCTTGATTTATTATTATTTATCGTTACGTTAATTTGTTTTACTTAAACGGTTGTCTTCATGACTTAATAATACGAAAGATAGAGAACCAACACGGAACACACGGAACTGAGAACCTCACAATCACAACCCCAAACAACTATGTATACAGACACGGCTATGCCGTACTTACGCACTTTGCATCGATGTTAGCAGGCCTGATGACTGATGAATCCGTCGTAGCATATATGAATGTTGATGATAGCTGTTAAAGATGATAAAGGGTTATGGTTATCAGGCTAATAAATCCCTATGAACCCCATGTTGGCTGTATAAAAAGTCGAAAAAAGGAGTTAGTCGATTTTTGACAAGTACTAATACAAATTCAATTTAATTTTTCAATTTAGCAAACCATGTTGGCACTCTTAGTGCATTTTACGAACGAAAACAATCCAATGCAGATGGTGCTGGCGTGTTTTTTTGTGGAGCCGTAGATCTCTCGCCGGAAGATCTACGCTCCTTTGAACGTCTCTAGTATCGCCTTCGCCGAGCCGCTATCGAATACCGTTTAGATAATCAGCAGCGAAGATTCGCTGCCGCAAGATTATCGCCTTATTCCCACTCCAGCTGGCTGTTCGCAGCGAGGTTCGCTGCCTTAACCAAAACTCCCTTAGGCTTGCAGGTTAGGGTGAATATCCGCGTGCGCTTCACTAGTGGCACCTGTTCAACAGGGGGGGGGGGGGGGGGGGGGGGGGGGGGAAGGCGAGGATCGCAATGTGCAACACCTATTCCACTCTATGGAGGGTCTAGCGGGTGCAATTGCCAGAGGTATGGCCAATAAGCTGCATAAAATAACATTTTTACCGCAAGGTCTAATCAGATTGACACTACTTACCAATCAGTGGCAAAGAGAAAATTTAGCAAATTCTAAATTCTCTTCTAATAGAGCCGGCCAATCCACAAATCGACAAAAGAAAACCCTGGATGCCAAAATTGTTGGCTTGGTTGCAGTATTATTTTATATTTATTTTTGCAATATTTCTTTGCAAATTTTGGTCTGATGTAAGCGTATGTTCTCAGTGAAAAATTGCAAAAGTGAAGATGGCTGCCCTTAGTGAGTGCTCAAAGCATCTCTGTGTGGATCCATGCAATACTTGCTCCCCGTTCGATAGACTCAACAGTTGAGCTATGCTAAGTGGAGTTGCCAACTTAATTAAGGCTTTGGCGCATCAGCTGATGTTTTGATTTTGTGACAATCAGATGTTTTGTTTTTGTTTTTGCAACTCTAATTGTCATTAGACAACTACCTCACAATACATACATACGTACATACTGCAAGTACTTCTGCGAGTGAAGTAATAGATTGGCAGGGCAGCGGTAGTCGCACCCGACATACCCTACCCTTTTCATTTTTCCAAGTGATCTATTCTGTGGGTGTACTATAAGAGCAACTCTCAGCTCAATTGTCTGTGTATTGGCTTAACTCCAGCCAGTGTTCAAACATACACAGACATACACACACACATATACTCACATACATAACATATTTCACTACAAAAATAATATAATTTATTTTTATTTTTTGTTTTTTTCCAATCCAACAGCAATTAAGAAACAATTGTCGTTTTTTTTTCCACAAAATACCAATATACCATATATATACTTTTTTGTCTTTTCCAGCGTCTTGTTCTCTGGTATTTTTTGTACGATTGTTTTTTTGTTGTTGCTGTTTCTTTTTTTCGACGAACATCCATTGTTGTTGCGGGAAATTTCCCCCGCCCCGTTCTTTTGCTTTCGTCGTCTGTGTCCGCTACAATCCGTACCCATCTACGTGTAAAATACCACAGCACTGCCTTTGGTATTTTTCGGTATTTTTTATTGTCTCTACGCTCTTTCCGTATCCTTTTCACTATCTGGGTCGATTTCAGGCAAAAAAAAACCAATTTCTATTTGGTATTTTTTTGGTATATTTTCTTGATTTTTCGCTTCTGAGAAAAATTAGTATACATCCATTCCTTCCGTCCCGATCCACAAATCAAAAACGATGGCACAAAACAAAGTAGACACAGCGTTGACGAAATTCATCGCCGCGACTGATCGTATCAGTCACTTTGCGGCGAGAGTCAACAATCCTTCGGCTGATAGCCCATCACTGTATACGTGCCAAGTCCGAAGGGACCAGATGCGTTCCTTATGGGAAAAGGTCGAGAATGAGTATGAGGCTTGCTCTTGCGTCATGTCTGAGGAGATGACCACAGAAGAGCTCCCTACTGTTCAGGCCAAATACGAGTACTGCTATGCTGTCTACGAGCAGTGTGCAGCTCAGTTAGGTGAGCAAATAGCCAACGCATCCCAGGCGCTCACCCCCCGTACACCCGTACAACCACAAGCTGTGCAATTCATGCCCACAGGGTGTCGATTACCTCCGTGCGACACCGAAGTTTTCGGAGGCGATTACACTCGCTGGCCCACCTTCCGGGATTTATTCACGGCCCTCTACATCCAGAACCCGAGACTGTCGGAAGTTGAGAAACTTTTCTATCTCAACTCCAAGACCAGCGGTGAAGCCCACACAATTGTTTCAAAGTCTCCCTTGACAAATGAAGGGTTTCAGTCGGCTTGGTCCAGCTTGACTGAGCGTTTCGAGAACAAACGGTTGCTCGTAAACAGTCAGCTGAGAATTTTGTTCAATTTGCCCGCCATTGGGCAAGAGTCGGGTTCCTCTATTCTGGAGCTGCAGAGCACTATTCAAGGGTGTCTGACAGCCTTAGAGCACTCGAAGATCAACGTAGAGAATTGGGATTGCATCATGGTTTTCTTGTGTTCTTCGAGGCTCCCCAAGTTCATCCTTTCTCTTTGGGAACAGTCAATCCAAAACAAGAGCGATATTCCAACGTGGGTTGACATGAACGCTTTTCTTCTAGAGCGGCATCGCACCCTAGAAGCGATAGCGGAAGTGTCATCCAGCACGAGCGCTCCGACGGTTCCAAGAGCCTCACCCAAGAAGGCCCCCGTCTCCAGGCAGGTCAACTCTTTTGAGAGTAGGGTGATCATGAAGACCCCGACCTGCAATTTCTGTTCCCGGGAGAATCATCCGATTCGATTGTGCCCTAGATTTCTTCAGATGGGTGTCAATGAAAGGGTCAACCATATCAAGCAACAGAAGCTGTGCTTGAACTGTTTCGCACGAGGCCATGTCCTGGCCGACTGCACAAGTGTGCACAGCTGTTTTACGTGCAAGGGTCGTCATCATACACTCTTGCATCGAGTCAACCCGACGCCGACTGTCTCTAATCCCACTCCTAATATACAGTCCACTCCTTCCCAGTCAGCTAATGTGCAATCTTTCCTGGCAGTTAACACACAAGGTGTTCTGCTGAGTACAGCTGTTGTACATATATGCCATCACGGCGTTCGGCACACAGCTCGGGCTCTGATCGATTCTGGATCAGAGGCCACCTTCATTTCTGAATGATTGTTCAAGTGCTTGAGGATGCCATACACATCCGTTTAAGTCCACGTCTCTGGGCTGACTCAAGTTGTAGCAGCCCAGCCCCGAAAGCATTGCCAATTCCTAATTGGCTCCCCGCTGCGACCAGATCTGCAGATTGAGGCGTCGGCTTTCGTCCTTCCTCAATTAGCAGGAAAACTGCCCCCATGCTCCGTCCCACAAACCATCCTCGAAAATCTGCCAAGCATCCCGCTGGCCGACCCCAAGTTCTATGAGAGTTCGCAGATAGACGTGCTTTTAGGCGCAGATATCCTCCCATCCGTTCTTCTCGGCGGCTCTCGTCTGAACGTTTGTGGGACCCTCATTGGTCAAGAGACCATTTTCGGTTGGATCCTGACCGGCCCAGTGTCGGGATCCACTTCTAACTCTATCTCGTCCTTTTCGACTCGACTGTCCGTCGATCGAACTCCTACGATCGGTCCTGTGACAGGACCCCCCTCCTCTAAACCTATTTCAGCTTCGAATGGTCCTGTGACGGGACCCCACTCTGATCCTTCTTCGGTTCGACTGTCCGTCGAACGATCCTCTAAACGCAAGCCTTTCTTAGGCCCCAATTCAAAATCTGTTTCGACACCTTCGGCTCGACTTTCCGTCGAACGAAATTTCGCCATTGGTCCTGTGACAGGACCCCACTTAAAACCTCTTTCGGCTCAACGATCCCGGACGGAGACGAATTCTTCCTCTGCACCGATGGCACCGGTCACTCCGCGCGGGGTTTCCGTGCCTCCCGGCACAACCTCGCGCCAGCCCAGGAGCCGACGCGACCACCCGGCACCCTCCAGAGGAAAACCACTAAGGACGTCCCATGTCAACGTTTCCCAGGCCGGCATCCACAGGCCCACTCACCCACGCTCCAGGCCCGTGCCTAGCCCCGCCTTGACATTGACGGCACTACTCTAGTGCAAGGGAGTGAGTATTCTCCCCACCGCGGCGGTCTGGCTAGACACGGGGGAGGCGACCTTCGATGCTCGAGTGCTCATGGATCCGTGCTGTCCCGTAAGCCGCATCAGCGAGTCGATGGCAGTGGCCGTAGGCGCAGAAGGAGTGTGCACGGCAACGTTGCGCTCCAAGACGTCACCCATGAGCCGGGAGGTCGTCTTCAAAACAGATCCACAGCTCCATACAACGACGCCCACCAGGACTGTCACACCAGCCGGGCCCAGTTCTTTCAGCAACCTCGTGTTGGCTGACAAGGACTGGTTCCGCACGGCATCGGTCTCGGCAGTCTTGGGGGCTGATGTGTACCCTGATGTCGTGCTACCGGGTGTCCTCCCGGGCCAAGGCGGACTGCCTATGGCATAGAACTCCACCCTGGGCTGGATTCTGTCAGACACGTGCTACTAGCAGTTTCCGTTGCAATCCCAATATTACAAGGGGGGGGAGAATGTTGATGCGAGCGCATTGCTAAGTGAGAGGCACACCTCCGCTCCGCCGACCGAAAAGCACTCAAAGCTTTTTCGCTCACTAGCAATGCGCTCAGTGCGTAAGAATGCACTCAAGCTCCAGTGCTCTCAACTTCTCTCTCCCGCAACTCACCACCGCTGAGCCGCGCTCAGCATAGATCAACGAAATGCCGTCGGCTTTTCTCTGACGTTTAGTATCAAACCACGTCTCATTTCGATCGGTACAATTACCCCCCATTTCTGTGCGCCATAACAACCCGCCAAGTTTCAATAAATCTACAAATTATATATAGTGAAAAAAAAAACGCGAGTGTTTTTTTATTTCGGGAAGAAGCAACTTTGGAACTTTTTCAGCACCCCCACGAACAATAATTATTTATTATTTTTAGATAAAGATTGGAAAACCTAGTTCGTAATCTCATACTTTAAACAAATGTAGAATTTTTTTTTTAAAACTAATTAAATTATTTTCTTTTACTGCACTATCGACAACTATCGACAATAGATTTTCCTTACTATTGTCGATAGTTTATGGAAACTATCAATCACTATCGATGGCACAGACTATCGATAGTTCTCCACCTCTACTGCAGAGCACCATTCAAGGGTGCCTGACAGCCTTAGAGCACTCAAAGATCAACATCGAGAATTGGAATTGCTTCCTGATTTTCTTGTGTTCTTCGAGGCTCCCCAAGTTGACCCTTTCTCTCTGGGAACAATCGATCCAAAACAAGAGCGATATTCCAACGTGGGTTGACATGAACGTTTTTCTTCTAGTGCGGTATCACACCCTAGAAGCGATAGCGGAAGTGTCATCCAGCACGAACGCTCCGACGGTTTCACGAGCCTCACGCAGGGAGGCCCCCGTCTCCAAGCAGGTCAACTCTTTTGAGAGATGGGTGTCAACGAAAGGGTCAATCACATTAAGCAACAGAAGCTGTGCTTGAATTGTTTCGCACGAAGTCCAGTGCACAGTGGTTGGGCTTGTATGAAGCCGCGGCCAAAAATATTTCCCGTTGAGATATCGTTATGAAATTTTCCCCAAAAATTTAAAAAAATATTTTGTATATATAGTAAAAAAATTGGATACTTCGGAGGACTATATCCTATAGCTCCCATACAACCTTATTATGGCTTATATGCTGATTGTGCGCCAAAATTCTTCCGGTGGAGTTACAGTGCTAGGATTTCATATTAGAATCGAAGATATATATAAGATATATATAAGTATTTAAATTATTTTGCTGCTTTCTTCTACCAAACTAGTTACTCTTCGAGTTTTTTCTTCATTCGTGTCCACTTCTGTACACCAAATTTCAAAGATATACATGCCTGAAAAATCCAAAAATCTATAAAAAATATTCTAGACACACTGTAAAAAATCGTATCATATAGCTTCCATACAAACGGCTCAGATTTTTTGATGTTGATTGGGCGCATGTTATCGGTATTGATTCCTTTTCATTCAACCAATCAGATTGATATTGGAGAATTGAAGATTTCATGCGTTTGTAATTAACCCAAAACGTTATAATCCTCTTACAAACGTATTCAATTCGCTTTGACACTTCACTCTTATCAACAATATAGCCATTTTTAATAATATTTGCTTCTATAACTTCAATCAATTTTGTTCGCCTTTCAACTGCGCTACCTTCTTCGCTGCACCATACATTAAAAACATATAAACGTGAGAATACACACTTATAAGAAGAACCTATTAAAGTTTAAAGCAAGGGAATAACAAAAAATAAATCAAAACTTTTAATAAATTAAAAAATATTAATAAACACAAACTCAAAAGACGAAGACAGGGCAACAAGCACACGAGCGAAAAAAATTTTTTTTAGTGCAAAACTGACCCAGAAAATGTTAAGACGGTGTTAGATTTTTTACGATTGTAATCACATCTGCAATTTTCTGCAAACAAAATTTACACATTTATTACCTTTAGAGCCGGCAAACACATTGGTATACAACTTAACTGTGGAGTTCTGTGGCATCACTACTAAAACTTTACCTAAACATAAAAAAGTCGTTCAAAATTTAGACAAAAAACATATATTATTTCAAATTATTATAACAAGAAGAGTTTAACAAGTACGTTTTTTTATAATATCTCAAATTTTAGAAAATACCTTCAACTTCAAAATCCATTACAAATATAAACTTGAACACGTAATAAATGAACTGACCACTTCAAAGTTCGGTTTTGTTGTGAAAAATTCGCGATGCGCACAAGCTGTGCTGTGCAAATGACTACCTGCTCGCAAATTCAATTCTATTTTTAGAAAGAACCGTTAGATATCCAAAAAAATCTAGTTTGCCATGAAAAAGGTTGGACAATTTAGAAACGATTTGTAAATTTTTTTTGTTATAACTTTTTTTTATTTTTGGCCTATGGACGCAACCACTATGAGCTGCTTTACATGCATGGGTCATCATCATACACTCTTGCATCGAGTCAACCCGACGCCGACAGTGAAAATCCCCGCTCCAACTGCGATACAGTCCACTCCTTCCCAGTCAGCTAACGTTCAATCATTCCTGGCAGTTAACACAAGGTGTTCTGCTGAGCACAGCTGTCGTCTGCCATCACGGCGTTCGCAATACAGCTCGGACTCTGATCGATTCCGGATTAGAAGCCACATTTTTTCTGAAAGATTGTTCAAGCGCTTGAGGATGCCATATACATCTGTGCAAGCCCACATCTCTGGGCTGACTCATGGTGTGGCAGCCCAGCCTCGCAAGTTTTGCCAATTCCTAATTGGTTCCCCTGTCAGACCAGATTTGCAGATTGAAGCGTCGGCGTACGTCCTTGCCAAATTAGCGGGAAATCTGCCCTTATGCTCGATCTCACAAGCAATTCTCAACAATCTGCCAAGCATCCAGCTGGCAGACCCCAAGTTTTATGAGAGTTCGCAGATTGATGTGCTCTTGGGCGCTAATATGCTCCCGTCCATTCTGCTCGGCGGCTGTCATCCTAACGTTTGTTGAACCCTCATTGGTGAAGAGACCATTTTCAGTATCGGGATCCATATCTAACTCCATTTCGTCCTTTTCGGAACTCCGCCATTTGAGGAACTCCTCTCCAAATTTTGGAAGGTGGAGGATCTTCCGGCTAGCTCATTGAAAGAGTCTGACGTTGTCTGTGAGGCTAATTTCAACGCCACGACCGCTATATGGTCATGCTACCATTTCGAGATCCTGGTCACATTGACCGGGGTCACTCGAGGGCTACAGCTCTCGCTCAGTTCCTGAGGAACGAGAGTCGTTTAAAGAGAAACGACTCTCTAAAGGAACAATATGACTCCGTTATTCAGGAGTATGTGGACTTGGGTCATATAACACAATTCACGCCATCTAGTTTCGGCAACTTTTATTTGCCGTATCACGCTGTTCTCAACAGCCCGACAGCACCACCACAAAGCTTCGCGTTGTGTTCAACGCCTCCTGCACGACTTCAAACGGGAAGAGTCTGAACAATATCCTGCACACTGGGCCGATCTTCAATCTGACCTAACCAAATCATGAAATGAAGGTTCTTCTAATTTGTTTTCAATGCCGACAACCCCAAGATGTAACGACAAATCCTTGTGGACCCCAAACACACCCGGTTTCAAAGGTTGCTCTTCCATACTCGAGACGAGAAGTTGTGCGAATTTGAACTCAACACGGTCACCTTTGAAGTGAACTGTGCTCCGTACCTGGCTATCCACGTTCTGCATCAGCTATACTACTATACTTCCCTGCAAGACATCACATTCCCAGGTGGATTACGTTCAAACCCGGCGCGAAAATCCAATTCCACGGTTTTTGTAACGCTTCTTAGAGCACAGATCCCACAATAGTTCTGGCGTGGCTGGATAAGCAGCCATGCAAGTGGCTAAGATTCACTCAACAACAACATGGCACATGTTCGGTCCGAACATAATCCAGCCGATTCACAGTGGGTCCAATAGCTCTGCTAGCAGAATTAAATTAATAACTTTAGTAAATTAATAGATATTTTAATGAAACTTTGTACTTACAGTTTTTAATTCATTTTACGTATATTCTCAAAATTTTAATGTCCTACGTTAGGTATTTCTCATAGCTCCTATACAAATGTTAAAAAAAACCATATTCAACAATATAAATTTTAACATTTTTTTTTTTTTTGTAAGTTTTAAGTGTTTTATTTTTTAATTTACATTTTAACTTATGAGTTTGTTTTCTATACATTATTCGCTACTATTATTCGGAATCTGAAGATTCAGAATCATTATTTAAATGTGGGAAATTTATTAGAGAACCAGCAACAACTTTATCAAATTTAAAAGATTTAACCGAATTTCTTGACATTTTAGACAATGATGTTATTAGTGGATCAGAAGACACGAGTAATGCGTGCATAACATCTTCCATTGTATTAGATCTATTATTTTTTCGAGAATGATTCTCCCGTATATTCCGGCAATCCTTATTCCTGGCTTCCAGGGCTTCTTCAGACATCATGCCAATAGGAAGACCCACATGCTTTTTGATGTCTACACCATCATTTAAAATCTTATGGATAGATGATGGCATATAAAACCATGGATACAATTCGACAAACCATTCAGCTGATTTCATGGCATATGAACTAAATGCATCGATATTGATTTCATAGCCACAAGTTAATGCACGTAAAATGACACTAAAATTATAAATGAGTGCCTCGCTAACTCCTGTGATGCGTGATACCAAATCAGGTTGACCGAAAAATCGTCTAGCTGTATTACCATTGTTGGTGTTGGCACTACCAGCCATTGGTATGTCCACTAAAATGCCCATTTCTTTCCTTAGTTCGGACTGTATTTTTAATTTTCTAGCTTCCACCTGTGGCTCATCTGTTCCGCGAACTTGCCATTTTTAATGGAAAGTCTGTATGATAAATGTAAAATACATTCAAAAAATCTAATCCACGCATGAAGAGTAGATAAGCCATATTTCAATAGATCTGAGACAACCGGGTAACGCTTCACCATATCCAAATTGTTCATGTCTTTTGGTACTGCTCTACAAATTCCACATGTCTGTGTGGATGCTTCTGCCAGAAAACCAAATATTTTACCATCCACCATCGTCAGATGAAATTCATGGAGTATGGTATATGAGCTTGTTAGTGTTGGCTTGATCGACTTTATTTGGCTTTAAACATTGTCAGTCTCCAAAGTTATTAATTCACTTGTCTCTTTCTGACAAATGAGTTTTATGGGACGACAATAGCGGGTTGATAAAGGTCACGTGTTCTTCCACAATATTGTCGAGCCATGCTGAACTTGTAATGGTACAAGGCAAGCAGTAAATAAATGATGTTCGACCATCTTGAAACTTTTGGCGATAGGTCGCGTGGCCACTGCTTCCATCGCAGCCCCATTTGTAAAATGTAGTCAAACTTCTGTTATTATTTTCTCCTGCAACATGATTTTCAACAACCTGCGAGTGTGCATTTATGATACGGTTTACCGTATGGTCTACTAAATTCTGTAGAGTTATTTCAGCAGAATAATCGGTTACTTTTAGTCCGTCTGGGTAACACACAATCATTGCTTTTTGCAGCCTATGGTAGTTGGGGTATATATCTGCATCCTATCGTGAAAGTGGTCTTAGCCATCGCAACATAAGAAACAAATCGGAATACGGGAAAAACATGAAAGGCTGAGTCAAACACGCCACCTCTGCGACAGACAGGAGGCACAGCAGTAGCTAAAATTAATGAAATTTGCGGTGTTAAGGCCAGTTTCTCAACAGTTAACCCTTTTTATTTTTGTGGGGGCGCATAGTTTGGTGGTGGGGGAGGGGGTGATGTTGGTGGTTAATAAAGCCATATATGGATTTGTATGCATTAAGCGTCTTTTCGAGTTTGCCATGGCTATGGCTTTCTATGCATTTATGTGAAAGTTGGTAATATAGTTTCTTTTGTCATTATAGCATAAAAATACATTACATTTTTAACAAAAGGTGTATGAGCGGAAAGAACAATTGTTTTGGCAGAGTTGCCGTTGCTTTCTCCAAGTGGGAAATTGCCCTATATTGTCCATCCGAACGGAATTCTTTTGCTGATAGATGGAGTATCCCCACCCCTGGGAGATGAATTTGGAGTCATCGCAGGACGTCCACGCTTCTTAATTTTTCCTGCCTTGCACACGTGCTTAGTTATTAAAATCTTAAAGTCCAAAAGTGGCATATATTGATCTGTCTTACCATGAACTAACCATGTATATATTAATCATGTGAAAAAATATTTTTTATACCATTTTCTTGAACGTAAATGAATTCTATAAAGTCCTAATAAAGAACCTAGCAAGTCAACGCCACCCATATGGTTCACATCAACCGCCATAGGAGAGTCAATTTAATACTTAATACTTTTTTAGTTAAATTATATTTTTTATTACAGTAAACTTTATAATATTTTAGAATAAAAATACTTTTCAGCCAAAATCGGACATTTTACTAGAGCAAATTTATTTTCAAATTCAGCAATATTCACGTTCGTTCAAATGCTTGAGACGTCTGCACAAAACTAATTGAAACTTGAAATAAGGCATCACAATAACGGCCTGCAAACAGAATTCGAAGAGGGAATAGTGCAAAGAGAATAATTGATAACAAACGGTTTAGTGTATATACCGTTTTAGCACAACAACAACTGATTGAAAGTGAGAAGCCATATATGGCTTCGTATGCGGTAGATTTTGTTTTCTGATCATCTAAAACGAATGAAACTTAAATAAGTAAGAAAGATACAAAAATATTGCGGTAATATTCTTAAAATTTACCAAATCAATGTACCACAAAATATTAAAAATTATAAATCTCAAAAATATATAAATCACTTAAAAAAAAAAGAAACAAATAAGTATTCCCGACTGCGACTCGAGCCGGCACACTTTAAGCAGGCGCTTTTTAACTCTCAACATAAAAGACACGATCAATTGTTGTCGTGTTTATCGTTGCAAAACTACAAATGCATACACAAACAAATATAGGCGAGCATGTACATAGATACACAAATGCATACATACAAACGAAAGCATAGCAGGCGTTTTTACGTATACAAAAGTATTTCTTTAATAACTTCGAGAATATTTATCTGATCGCAACCAAATTTTCAACCAAATCACAATTACTGTAGTTCTTATTGTATATACCCAAATTCGGAGCTCTAGCTTTAAAATAACGCTTGTTATTCGATTTATATTGGGTAAATCGTCTCGGCTATTGATGCTGATCAAGAATATATATTCTTTATACTTAGGGTCGAAGATGCCTCCTTCTACTATGGGTAGCGGGTATAAAAATGAAGAAATTACCAACAAACGTTGAAGATTCAGTTGTGAACTTAACAGAAAAGGCAAAAAAGGCGCAACGCTGTACCCAAGGTACAATGAAGTG
This sequence comes from Drosophila kohkoa, assembly GCA_019972355.1. Lineage (NCBI taxonomy): Eukaryota > Metazoa > Arthropoda > Insecta > Diptera > Drosophilidae > Drosophila > Drosophila kohkoa. The sequence continues at coordinate 386,281 of BJEL01000057.1, read as the reverse complement.
GTCCACGTTGAATTTTGATAATGCAAAAAATTAAAAATGAGAAAAATTTTAGACCCAAGGGTGCATCCGCAGCCATAGGTAAGCTCGTCAGCCATTGGACAGCGTTTCAAGCAGTTGGGCGCATTGGAGACGTGTCAGAACTGAACAAGTAAGAAAGCTACAGTCGAGTGTACTCGACTGTGAGATACCCGCTACCCATTTTGAATAAAAGAAATATATTTTGCGGTATTTTCTCAAAATATACCGAATAATGCATTAGGTTAGGTTAGGTGGGACCGGCTGCCCCTGTAGAGGTCCGTAGCTGTACCGGTAGCTTATCTACGTATCAGAAGTCGCGCAGTATGGACGCCTTTTTAGCAAAAGCCAGTAGCATCCTAGGAGGTAGCCGTGAAACGTCTCGAAGATCGTTGTGGCACGGCGAATTAAGGTATTTCAACCGGAGTCGGGATAACGCTGGGCATCTACAGAGAAGATGCTCGAGTGTTTCCTTAACCCCGAGCTCGTTGCATTTCCTGCACTGATCACTGTTCGTGATACCCAGCTTTACAGCATGGACAGCCGATAGACAGTGACCGGTTAAAATGCCTAGCATTAGCCTGCAGTCTTTCCTTGAAAGCTGCATGACGAAATTGGTTAAGTTTTTATTGGTAGAGGCACACATCAGCCTTGCAGTTTTGCACGAGTTGGCATTGCGCCAGCTAGCGTCTCACTGAAGTCTGGAGCGCACCTCAATTTCCCTGCCTAGAGTTCGCAGGGATATCGGAACATTGCACATGTTACCAACATCGAGCCCCACTCCCTCTTTGGCGAGAGAGTCTGCGATCTCGTTGCCATCGATGCCCTGGTGGCTTGGGATCCAATAGATACGCACAACCGCAGATACGTTCAGCGACTCTATTGCTCTTCTGCTGTCCAGGACAACTTTGGACTTGACCACATCAGAGTATATTGATCTTATTGCAGCCTGGCTGTCAACAAAGATGTTAATAGAGTTATGATTACACTCTACTAGTCTCCCTACCAATGGCGCTGTGACCATAGCCTAGCAGACCCAGATTGCCAGTTGCGGCAATCCGTAGGGACGATTTTGCGGCTATGGATTGCGCGTATAGGTTTAATGGTTCGACACCAGCTATTACCTCGAGGGCTTTAGTTGGCGTCGACCTGATAGCGCCTGTGATGCACATTAGCGCTTGACGCTGTGTCCTTTCCATGATGGATAGGTACGTCCTTTTTTCCGTGGCCTGCCACCACACTATAACACCATAGGTGAGGATAGGGCGAACAACTGAGATGAATATCCACCGCATTAGATTGGGTGAGAGGCCCCAAGTGCAACTAAGCATCTTTTTCGCCATGTATAAGGCTCCGGTGGCCTTCTTCACCCTTTCTAGCACGTTAAGCTTCCATGACAGTTTGCTGTCCAGAACCACACCTAGATATTTTACTGCTAGGCTCGGCTTTAGCATGGTGCAGCCTATTTTTGGGGGGGACCACGCAGGTACCTTATACCTCTTCGTGAAGGGGATAAGGTCCGTTTTGTCCGCGTTAATGCTGAGCCCGGCTGATTCGGCCCATGCTTTAACTTCCCGTAAAGTAAGTTCCATTACGGAACTAAGGGTGGTTGGGCATTTCCCAGTTATCAAAATGCTTATGTCGTCGGCATAGGCAATTAACTTGGGGGCCCGTCTAGTGAATTTTTGAAGTAGGCTATTTACGACCAGAATCCAAAGGAGAGGCGAGAGAACCCCACCCTGGGGAGTGCCACCTCGCACTACCTTTGTAATGGCCGCATCGCCCCACGTAGCCACCACCCGCCTGTCAGAGAGAAGGCGGTTGACCCACCTGTGGATCGCTGGTGCCGTGTTAACTGAGGTAAGGCCCTTCATAATAGCGTCAGTGGTGACGTTATTGAAGGCGCCTGAAATGTCAAGAAATGCACCCAAGGCATATTCTTAATAATGGTCTGCTTTTTCAATGGAGGCTACTAGAGCATGGAGAGCTGTCTCAATGGACTTGCCCTTTGTATACGCATGCTGATTTGGGGACAACAGATGCATTGAGTTGCTTCTGATGTGCAAATCAAGTAGCTTTTCCAATGTTTTTAGCAGGAAAGAGGTTAGGCTGATAGGCCGGAAGTCATTTGGGACCGCATGACTGCATTTACCCGCCTTGGGCAGGAAAATTACTTTCGAGGTCCTCCAAAGAGTGGGGATATGACCCCATGCGAGGCACGCCGAATAGATACCCGATAGCCACGGAACAATCGTGAGCTTGCTGGCTTGCAGCATTGCTGGCGAGAGTCCATCGAGACCGGGCGACCTGACCTTCGCAAAGGAGTCGATAGCCCAAATTATTTTATTAACTGTAATTAGACCGGCAGGGGGTCTCATAATCGGGAGACTAGGAAGGAGCTGCCAGTCACTGTTCTCCATTCCAATACATCCCGGGAAATGAGTTGAGAGCAGTGCTTCAAGAGTTTCAGCTCTGCTCTCCGTCCACACTCCATCGCCCGACTTGAGCAGACTAGGACTGGAAGACTGCTTGGACAGCAGTTTCCTCAGTCTGGAGATGTCTTTGATGTTGTCTAGGTCAGAGCAAAAGGTTCTCCATGAAGACCTTTTGGATGATCGGATCATCCTCTTGTAAGACTTTAGGAGAGACCTGTACTCGTCCCAGACGTATTCATTGTCCGCCTTCTTAGCAAGTTGAAACATGCTAGTAAGCTCCCCACGAAGCGAAGAGAGATCTGGGTTCCACCAAGGTGGCTTCGATCTTCTCGTCGGTCTAGAGAGCCTACATGATTGGCGAAATGCGGAAAGTAGTCCTGCTGAGAGGACATTGACATTTGTTTCTAGGTCCTGTACCGAGTTGATATTACCCGGCGGACCAAGAGACTTAGAAACAAGGCTAGAGAATTTCGCCCAGTTAGTATTGCGGGGATTTCTGAACGGCTGAGCCGCAGGTACCCTGTTAAATGGAATAGTAAATTGAATGTACTTGTGATCCGAGAAGGAGGGTCTATCCAGGACCCTCCACTCTTCTACATTGGTACACTCAGTCGCAATCGTTAAGTCCAGCACATTACAAGAGGTGGGACCTACATAGGTAGATACCTCACCTCTGTTGGCTAGTCTAAGCTTATTGTTAAGGATAAAATCGAGAACTGACTCACCCCTGTCGTTAATGTCGGGACTTCCCCAGACGTCCGTTCCGATGATAAGGTGTTTTTTGGAGGAGCAGACCATGTCCACCAGCCTCCGCAGCTCGTCAGGTGGAGCCGGCATGTCGTGGGCCATGTAGCAGGATGCCAGCAGCAAACATCCCTCACGGCTCTCCAGCACCACCACGGTAAGATCGTCATTGCTGTAATTAGGTAGTAGATGAGCTTTTAGCCCCTTTTTTACAAGGATGGCAGTTCTCGATCTACTTACCAATGTCGGGACGTACAGTTCGTAATTAAGCGACTTCAGCCCAGCAACCGTGTTGCCCGACGCTATCCACGGTTCTTGGACCAAAGCCGCGTAGGCGGACACTTCCTCCATGGCAAGGAGTAGCTCCGCCGAAGCCGTTTTAGATTTGTGGAGGTTGAGTTGCAGCACACTCATTAGAGGTTAGCAAACTCGCGGGGGGCCGTCTCCATGGACAGTTCTTCCCCCACCTCCTCCGTCTCATCAGACAAGCTGAGGTGCTGGGTGGCGTCGGTCACGCTCTCGAGACCGAGATCTGCCTCAACCTCCCCAGACCTCAGCGTGTGTGTGTCCTTGTCGTTCGGATGACGTTTCTTGAGGCGAAGGTACACGCTCCCTAAGCCCCACGCCATCTTCCCATTGCGTTTATATAGCAGATCCTCGGCCTCCTTATTGATCTGAATGATCACGTGCTGCCCACCACTGGGTAAAGGTTCATCAACCTTCAGCACGGACCAATCACTCGTCGGTATGGCCGGGTTCTGCTTTTTAAGCAGCTCAAGCGCCCGCTCGCCCTGAACAACTATTGGGAAAAGGACTTTCGCCTTCGGCATGGACGGAATATTATTCCTATCCACCACGTCCAGCTTGGCCCCCTCCCACAGTCCGTCCAGTTTGGGTACGGTCGCTTGCAGCCACTGCAATGTTGGGTCGTCCTTGCATGTCAGGATCTTGACACCATTCATCCAGCCAGTGCCTTCGAATGTAGGCATTGGACTGTCTGGGACATTCTCCATCCTGACAAACAGTGCGTCGACCAGCTTACTATGGGTCAACCGCCACCGCTCTGCAGACATTTTCCCGTTAGGGTCCCCTCTGTCGATGAGAGCAACGGCGAGATGCCGCCTGGCAGTTTCAGCAACCGTTGCTCTCTGTCTCGTCTTGTCCGTGTTGGTGGAGCCAGGTGCTCGCAGCTTCTTGCTCACTGGGCCCCTTGCTTGGGACTCTCAGCGGACCGTTGGCGCTTGCTTGCCATGGACTCCACCTTGTTGTTGGCAGAGCCGGTAGAACCGGTCTGCACTCTAGTGTCTTTTGGAAGGGGGCTAAGTTGGTTTTCCCGCATCCACGTGTCGGCCCAGGCAAGCCTCTCCTGGTCCTTGACGGACAGGTTTGCTACGCCACTAAGCCTTGCGTGAATACGGGTCGCCGCCTTATTTTTGGCCTTCTCCTTCAGCCCCCCGTGCCCCGCTGCGCAACCTTGGAGGTGCTGGCGATAGGCAGGGGTGACTGAAGAGGAAGACGTTCCCCCTCCACTGTAGAAATTGGCGCAGCGCTCTTTTGGTCCGTGTCGGTTAAGACCACAGCACCCGCGCGCACCAACCTCGAATTTTTGGTGGCAGTGTTGTTACAACTGATACGGCCTGCTCCCGCCGCATCAGAGGTGTGACCGCTGGCGACACGCAGAGAGGATCTCTCCCCCACGTGCCCGCCGGTGGTAGCAGTCACGCCTTCTACCGACGTTTGGGCTGACATCCCAGCCCGGGTTGAATGTTTAAATGAGTCCATTCTGAGACCATTTTGGCTAATTTTATTCTTGGGAGCCCCCCATAGCGTTTTCAGTCTGACCGCCAGACACCTCGTACCATGGATTCTGCTACTTATCTCCAGACAGAAGCCCGAAAGATAAGGAAGAGAGTCCTCAGCTAGGATCTGCAGTTCCTGAAACATCGACGTATAGTAGAGATCTGCTACCCGTTGACAATGAGGTAATACAGATCCTACCCAGCCAGCACCCTCGGGGAGGGTTCAGCAGAGGATTTTTGCCGGCCGAATAATGCATTAAGTGCAACTTATTTTTTCGTTTTCACTTTCATTTTCACCCTCACTATCGAAATTACTCATAGAAGAACATTTTTCACTTGACGCGCTTGAGTCGTTATAATTTTCATTGTTATTTTCTGCAACAAGTTCTTCATTTGTGTCATCTGCCATGTATTCATTTTTTTTTAATGCAGACAAAACAATGTCTTTGCTTAATAATTGTTTGGCTTGTTTTTTTTTTTTGCCAATTTTCTAATATTTTTGGCCGACATATTCTTTTCACTTTACCTAATCTCACTGAGCTCACAAAGTTACTAAAACTGAGTTTAAAAATGCAGAACATTGCAGCAACCACTTCAAATTTGGTAAAAAGTACCGTTTGAAAAAGATCAACGAGATTAGGCAGACAACAGATGTTAATGCAAGAAATAATCTCATTTCAATCATCCGTATGACCAATTTTCGATTGCTTTACAATTTTGTTTTTGCTATTTTATAAATCATATTTGAAGATCATTTACGACTCATTTTCGAGTCATTTTCTAGTCGCGCATAAAACGAATCTTTTTTTAATAATTTCAACGACTCGAAGAAGACTCGTTAAGGTGATTATACAAAAACGATCTTCCAATTGCTGGTTAGGTCTCGGCTATCCGAACTCTCTTCGTATTGGCTCTCTTTATCAATTCTCTCATTCTATGTGACATTCCTTGTTATACATATTTTAGCAACGTAGTCAGTCTTGATCGAGAAGCATAATAAAACGGACGCTACGCCGCAATTCGTGTTGATTTCTTTCATGTATTTATCTACCACAATTTCAGAAGTAGGATCGACTAAAAAAAAAAACATGAACACGTCTACATTTGACAAATACACTACGGCACAATTGAAGAAGTAGCTAACAGCGCTATGTTTGCCCACGATAGGCAGCAAGGCGGAATTAATAACACGGTTGCTCGATGTTTCATGACGAAGTACCATCTGAAAGCAACGATTTTTTAAGTTTGGCCAAGAAAAGGAATTGCCCAACAACAACGAGCGTCATGATCAAACTCAAAATGTTCGCGAAAATTCTGGCATAGGAGAGAGTGTTGACCAGGTTTTGTTAACCACCATTGAAAAGCTGCAAGAAGAATTGCGTCTATGCAAAAAGGAATTGCGAAATTCGCAGAACAACGCAGTTGCACATCAGATGTCTACATCAGAAATAGACAACAACAACGGCGCCTCACTGTTTTTGCGCACAGCTGCACAGCGTTCGGCGCCAGAAGTCGCGAATTTGGGCGACAGCAACGGGATCGACACAAACAACAACGGCGCCACACACTTACTCGATTTGTGCACAGCTGCACAACGTTCCGCGTTAGAAGTCGCAAATTTGGGCGACAGCAACGGCAACAACACGCTATGGGCAGCACTGAAAATGTAACGGGCAGTACTGGAGGAGAAAAGAATGAGCTACACACAGTAAAATGTGGATCAGTCGGTCTCGCTTGCACTCGCAAAGGAAGCTACGCTGGAGTTCGACGGAAATTATGTGCACGCATTTGGGTAAGCCAAAATCGTTTGCGGATATGTGTAAACTTGAAGAGTCGCTTCGGATGTTATTGGCCGTGAAGTTAAAAGGAAACGCTCAGCACTGGCTTCATGCAAATTCAACTCGCTTGCGTTAACCTTTCAAACGCTTTGTGATCAACTGATAATAACATTCGGCACTGGAGCTTCGAAGGCAGAACTACGACGAATGTTTGAACAACGCACTATGGGCAAAAATCCCCGAATTGCGGCATTTTTACCATTTTTGAAGATAGAAACATGAAACTTTGTATACCTACAAAATAAAGATAGAATTTCGGATTTTTTCTTTTTTCAATTGGACCACGCCTTCCTTCCCGCCCACCTAACCATGAGGTTATACTTTTCGATTTTTTTTTCTAAAAATTTGTTTTAAAATATTTTAATGTAATATATTTAATACAATTAAACAAAATTTATTAAATTAATATACATATGGCAAATTCGCATTTTAAATTTGATTTGGATCCATGCAAATTTAAACCAAAAATTAATTAGAGTCTAATATTATGTTTTGTGACTCCATACCTTGGTGCCCAGTTAATAATTTATTCTTCACAAAGCTCTTCCTCCAACTCCAGGGAACTTTGCCCGAAAATGTCGAGCTCACAATCTCCGCCTTCTTCTATCTGATTATCATTATTGTCTGCACATGCCTATGTTATTGGAGGCTCAATATCAGGAGATTCCAAAAGAGCTATAACATCTCTTGGTGGGCTTTTTTATAGTTTAATCTTTGGCGTTCCTTTAGATTTATAGTTGAAATCAGTGGATCATAGGGTTTGTACAATTTTTTACGCTCTTCTGACGCATTTTCACGGAGAGCTACTAGAAAAAGTACAGAGGTTTCCATAATTTGGTGCCAATGTACCAGTACTTTATGCAAAATTTGAGATATTGGATACCACTTATAAGTAGTAATGTATAAGTACATCAAGTAGCTACTCTAAGTTTTGATGGGCATACCTCAAACTCACATTATGTAACAATTAAAATTATATAAACACTTTTCAAAACGGCAGGCAGCAATAGCATTGAATTTTGTGTTTCATAGACTAGTTCAAATGCTAATTTTCACTTTAACCTTGGTCCTGCCTCAGTATACGTTAAGCTTTTACGATTAGGCTTTTCGCGTGGAACATCATCTTAAGAAATTTAATTATGAACGAAGATGCAAGCCATTGCGCAGGCTTTTCTGTTCCATTTGCGTAAATTATGTGTTATTCAATCCGAAAAACTGAATAAGCATATCTTTTATTAAGATTTGCTGAACATCACTTAATTCATTTTCATCGATATTTTGCAAAAACAAACTGCTTCACAGCGGTTTGTTGGCGGTTGTTGTATGCTCCAAAAATCAAGTAACGTTGAATAACAAGACGTAAATACAACTGCATCATTAAGTTTTGCCGTAAATCGGGCAAAAACGGGCAAAAATGTTAACCACTTCTTGATTGTTAACAGTTTGGTTAATAACATTCAGCTTTAATATTGCCTCAACCGGCCTAGACGCACTAGTTACACTCCACAGAAACACAAATGCATTTGTTACCAGGGACCTAAAAACATACCAACAACACATTGCACGATTGGACAATATATCACATGTACTAAAAATTTAGTGCCAATAATTAATATTACATACCTTGACGATTAAATTCCATATTCAAGCTTTTTTGTTTGATTTAGTATTTGAATATAAAATTGACAGAAAATCACAAATTTTCCCGCCAATTTTTTTTTCAGAGGGTCCAGACCATAGTCTTTAAATATGGGCGAATAACAAATTACCAACGAAGTCTCAAATTTTTTAAAAATATGTTTCGGTATTCTTGAAGTATTCTAATTCAAAAAATAAAGTCAATTTAATGATACCGAACACAACGGAAGTGGCAACAAAATGAGCGTTTTGAAATGTACTTCGAGGAGATCGCTTTATCACAATCCATTACACTGGACAACGATGAACTTTTGGAACACATTATCGATGGTATACCGGTGATACCGGCTGAACTTACGCAACCAGGCGCGCATTTAGAGATTTGGCGATCCAGAGCAGATGCTACAAGCTTTTGCACACATACATATGCCTTCCGAAATACGATGCGATAGGAGGCACTAAGACGACGACGGAGAACAACGACAAGCGATGCCACAACTGAAACTCCAGGGGTCATTTCGCCAAGAAATGCCGCAAAGATTTCTGAACAATCACGTATGGTTACTTAATGGAAAGCAGAAACCCCTATCAATACTATAAAAAATGAAACTAGATGGTAACCATTGTTAGGAACAGAACCTGTTAACCTTTCGATGTTAAGCAATGAAAACGTTAAGGGACCGACTGCGAATGTTAAGCAACAACTGTTAGAGACACATACTGTTTACGATAACAGAACAAACAATGACAACGAACTGTTAGGAAATGTTTATGATAAATCACTACTGTTAGGAAATGTCTATGCTAAATCACAACTGTTAGAGGATCAATTTATTAAGGGCGATAGATTAATTGCAAAAACAGTAATGGAATTATTAGCCGAAGCGGAAATTGTATAAAAGAATCTAGGAGTTTCTACAGATAAGAAAATAGTTAAGAACGACAAAGATTTATCAAATTAGTAAACAAAGCAGTATTCACAAAATTAGTTTTGAAAAATGGCTACTTCCATGTTTACGTGGAAGAAACTTGAATCCAAAATGCATCAGCAGTGTTTCAACGATTTATGAACGAAATTATCGATGATCTAATCAAGCAAGACATATTAATAATATATATGGATGATATGATTGCGAGCAAAGATATGAAAGAGCATTACATACACATTACAAGAAGTGTTACATAGGCTGGTTCAAAATAGATTAGAATTAAGGATGAATAAATGCGAATGAAACACTGGATCTCAGAGACTATAAGAGAGACAGCTATAATCAAGTTTGTTGCAAATTTTGCCACGCCCACTTCCGCCCCTGCAAATCAAAAAAATCGAATAACAAGCGTAACTTTAGAGCTAGAGCTGCTAATTTTAGTAGAACTATAGTAATTGTGATTTCTAAAAATTTGGTTGCGATCAGATAAAAAGATGGAAGGTATTTAATAAATACTTTTGTATGGGAAAAAAGCCTGCTTACTAGGGGTCCTTAGTTGCTTTGACCGACACTCTGGTATATTATGCCGTCTATGGTATATTTTGTATGTGGTACTATATCGATACTAAATATACCATTTCATATATTTTTAATATTTTGTATGTATGTATATTTGCAAACTTTTCGGGTTATTATAACGCACAAATTGGGGGTGTTTTAGTACCGTGGCTAAAGAGACGTGGTTTTGAACTGAACTTAGTAAAAATGCCAACGGCATTTCATCGATCTATTGCCGAGCCGCGCTCAGCGGTGGAGAATTGTGGGAGAGAGAGATGTTGAGAGCACTGGAGCTTGAGTGCTTTCTTATGCTTGAGCGCATTTCTGGTGATCGAAAAGCTTTGAGTGCATTTCGGTCGGCGGAGCGGAGGTGAGCCACTCACCTACAATGCGCTCGCATCAACATTCTCCCCTCCTTGCAATATTGGAATTGCAAAACACCAGTCAGTAGCACGTTCCTGACAGAATCCAGCCCAGGGTGGAGTTCTATGCCATAGGCAGTCCGCCTTGGCTGGGGAGGATATCCGGCAGCACTACATCCTGGTACACGTCAGCCCCCAAGACTGCCGAGACCGATGCCGAGCGGAACCAGTCCTTGTCAGCCAACACAAGGTTGCTGAAAAAACTGGGCCCGGCTGGTGTGACAGTCCTAGTGGGCGTCGTTGTTTGGAGCTGTGGATCCGTTTTGAAGACGACCTCCCTGCTCATGGGTGACGTCTAGGAGCGCAATGTCGCCGTGCAAACTCCTTCTGCGCCCACGCGAGTGACTGAGAGGCCCATAGCCACTGACATCGACTCGCTGATGCGGCTTACTGAACAGCACGGATCCAAGAGCTTTCGCGCTTCGAAGGCCGTCTTCCCCGTGTCTAGCCAGACCGCCGCGGTGGGGAGAATACTCACTCCCTTGCACTGGAGTAGTGCCGTCAATGTCATGGCGGGGCTAGGCACGGGCCTGGTGTGTGGCGCAGTGGGCCGGTTTATCCGGGGTGAGCCTGATGGTCCTCCTCTGGAGGGTGCCGGTTGGTCGCGTCGGCCCCTCGGTTGTCGCGCCAACCGCTGCTTGGAACTGAGGTCCCGCATGTGCAGCATGGTGTGGTGGTCCTCGCCACAATGCCTGCACCGTCCACCGCTGCGGCAAGTGCCACCGGAGTGCTGATGAGCCAAGCAGTTGGGACAGTACTTATTGACCAGTACTGCACGGAGCCGCTTCTCTGGCGTCAGCTGGGCAAACCGTGGACACTTGCGCAGTGCATGGATACCGCGGCACACCCTACAGCGGAACGAGTCTGTGCCGAGAGGCACATACCCACCCCGCTGGGGGTATGAATTGCATAAACCGGAAGAGAAACCACAGGATAGTGGATGGCAGTAGATAGAAGAATGGGAGATTCAGAGCGTGTGTCCCGTTGGAAGGAGCACACGCCCAAGGCGCCATTCTTGTGGTGGTATATTCTCCTCTCTGATGATCACCATGTCACCGATCTGGAGGTCGCGTGAGGGTGACTGCACTTATTCCGCTTATGCAACTCCTTCAAATACTCATTTTTCCATCGCACACAGAAATGCTGATGGAGAGCATTGAGCCGTTGCCAGCGATTGCGAATGGACTTCACATCCTCTCTGGACTCTGGCTCCGCCATGGAGAGTAGCGGCCACCAAGTCGCTCACATGATCTGACATATGAGACATAGGCCGCGAATTGAGGCACGCTTCGATCTTCGACAGAAGGGTGGAAAGTTCCTCGAACGTATATTTAACGATGAAAACCGTTTTGTAGAAATGCGTCTTGAAACTCTTGACGCCTGCTTCCCAGAGACCCCCCATGTGAGGGGCACCAGGTGGGTTGAAATGCCATGCAAGACCTTGATCGCTGTGAGTGGTGAGAATCAGGTTGCGGGTGCTCTCCACAAGATCTTTGGACAGAATTGAGGAGGCTCCGACGAACGTTTTCCCGTTGTCAGAGTACATGTGAAGAGGACACGGTGTGGGTGCCACGAATCGGGAAAAAGCTTCCAAGAACTTCTCCGCTGTCAGATCCGTGGTCGCCTCAAGATGAATCGCCTTGGTGCTGAAGCACACAAAACCACAAAACCCTTCGTAATCTTGCAGCCCCGTCCGACGTAGCTCTTGACGTTGAAGGGATCGGCGAAGTCTACTCCGGTGTTAGTAAATGGTCGCGAAAAGGTCGACCGAGCAATTGGGAGATCGCCCATCAGCTGCGACTGGAGCTTGCGGCGATGTATCACGCAGGTCTTGCATGCACCAATTACTGTCTTCACCAAGTTCCTTAGCTTGGGAATCCAGAACTTGGTTCGGACCAGCCGCACCACCAATTGGTTGCCCGTTTAAACGGTTATGGGACCGGAGGGAAGCACACTCTTTCGTGTATACCCGACTCTGAGCCTGTACGATAAGCTTCTCCTGCGCTTCTGCAAGCTCTTGATAGCTGAGCGTCTCTGGAAACGAGGCCTTGGGATGGCGGCAACGCTGGGCAACCTTCGCACGTACGCAAACACTCTGAGCGCTCGATCGAACCTGGAGAAACGGTCGAGGAAGTCCTTACACAGGACTTGCGCTGCATGGACCTTCACCGCTCGACACTCCAATTCAGTATCGAGCCCAATGACTGGTGAAGGCCACTGCGCTGGTGAGTGCTTTAGCCATTCAGGCCCCTGCCACCAAAGGCGTCTGGCCAATAGCTCTTGCGGTGAGACGCCGCGGCTCGCCAGATCGGCTGGATTGTGTTCGGAACGAACATGTTGCCAAGTGTCATTCACCGAGTGAATCTTAGCCACTCGGTTAGCCACGAAAGTGGCCACTTGCATGGATGCTTATTCAGCCAGGACAGAAATCTGTTCACAGGTACGTCTCAGCGTCGGGAGTGGGAAAGTGTGGTAGGAGGGTGGCGGACAACTCTGCCAACAGGAGAGCTCCGCACAGCTCAAGACGAGGTAGCGAGACCGTCTTGATAGGTGCAACTCTAGTCATTGCCGCTAGGAGGCTCACGAACACTTGTCCGGCCGTTTCCACTGCATACGCGCTCTGAGAGGCGTCGCAAAAACCGTGGAATTGGATTTTTGCGCCGGGTGTGAACTTGGTTCATCTGGGAATGTGGATGGCCTCCAAGGACGAATAATTTTGCAAAAAACTGGTCCACTGCTCTGTGAGATCCGCCGGTAAGCAGTCGTCCCAGCCGATTTCTTGCTTTCAGATTTCCTGCATGAAAATCTTGGCCCTAATGACCACGGGAGCACGCCAACATGCTGGGTCGAACAACTTGGCGATCTGCGACAGGACTTCTCTCTTGGTGAAAGATGGTTTGGACACCATCTCGGCGGTGACGAAAAAGAGGAAGTCTGCACAGAGCAAGTGATCCTTAGGGATTATTTTCAGCACATCTTTCGAGTTCGAGCTCCACTTACGCAAAGGGAACCCTCTCAAGCGCTGTTCGAAGCTCATCTATAGCAGACACCGCAGCCTGCTTAGTGTGAGCTCCTGCTAGGACGTCATCAACGTACATATAATTGACGATGATGTCACTAGCTAGGGGTACCGCGAACATCACTCGCAAGTTGATACAGAACGCGGATAGCCAGGTACGGAGCACAGTTAACTCCAAAGGTGACTGTGTTGAGCTCAAAGTCGCACAACTTCTCGTCTCGAGTACGGAAGAGCAACCCTTGAAACCGGGTGTATTTGGGATCCACAAGGATTTGCCGATACTTCTTGGTGATGTCGGCGTTGAAAACGAATTGGAAAAACCTCCATTTCAGGATTTGAATGGTTAGGTCAGATTGAAGGATTGGCCCAGTGTGAAGAATGTCGTTCAGACTCTTCCCGTTTGAAGTCGGGCTGGAGGCGTTAAATACAACGCGAAGCTTTGTGCAGGTGCTGTCGGGCTTGAGAACAGCGTGATGCGGCAAATAATAGTTGCCGGAACTAGATGAGGGGACTTGAGTCATATGACCCAAATTCAGATACTCCTGAATAAATGAGTCATATTGTTCCTTTATAGAGTCGTTTCTCCTTAAACGGCTCTCGTTTCTCAGGAACTGAGCGAGAGCGGTAGCCCTCGAGTGACCCAGGTCAACGTGACCAGGATCACGGAATGGGAACGTGACCATGTAGCGGTCAGTTTAGGTCGCACGGTCGTGGCGTTGAAATTAGCCTCACAGAAAAGTCAGACTCTTTCGCTGGGCTAGCCGGCAGGTCCTCCACCTCCCAAGATTTGGAGAGGAGTTCATCCAATGGCTCGACGGACAGTCGAGCCGAAAAGGACGAAATGGACTTTGAAGTGGATCCCGACACTGGGCCAGTCAGGATCCAACCGAAAATGGTCTCTTGACCAAGGAGGGTCCCACAAATGTTAGGGTGAGAGCCACCGAGCAGAATGGACGGGAGGATATCAGCGCCTAGTAGCACGTCAATCTGCGAACTCTCAAAGAACTTGGGGTTTGCTGGGGGAGGACGTACGCTGACGCCTCAATCTGCAAATCGCGTCTGACCGGAGCCAATTAAGAATTGGCAATACTTTCGGGGCTGGGCTGCCACAGCTTGAGTCAGCCCAGAGACGCGGGCTTGCACGGATGTATACGGCATCCTCAAGCGCTTGAACAATTTCTCTGAAGGTGGCTTCTGATCCGTAATCGATCAGAGCCCGAGCTGTATAGCGGACGCCGAAATGGCATACGTGAATGACAGCTGTGCTCAGCAGAGCACCTTTTGTGTTAACTGCCATGAATGATTGGACGTTAGCTGACTGGGTGGAAGTGGACTGTATTGGAGATGAAGAGGGGGTTGTGACTGTCGGCGCCGGGTTCACTCGATGCAAGAGTGTATGATGGCGACCCTTGCAAGTAAAGCAACTGTGCGCACTTGAGCACTCGGCCAGGATATGGCTTCGTGCGAAATAATTTAAACACAGCTTTTGTTGCTTTATATAGTTGACCCTATCGTTGATACCCATCTGAAGGAAACGAGGGCACAAGCGAATCGGATGATTCTCCCGGGAACACAATTTGCAGGACTGGGTTTTCGAAGTCACCCTACTCTCAAAGAAGTTGACCTGCTTGGCGACGGGGGCCTCCTTGCGTGAGGCCCGTGGAACCGTCGGAGCGCTCGTGCTGGCTGACACTTCCGCTATCGCTTCTAGGGTGCGATACCGTTCTAGAAGGAAAGCGTTCATGTCAACCCACGTTGGAATGTCGCTCTTATTCTGTATCGACTGTTCCCAAAGAGAAAGGGTCAACTTGGGGAGCCTCGAAGAACACAAGAAAACCAGGATGCAATTCCAATTCTCTGTGTTGATCTGTGAGTGCTATAAGGCCGTCAGGCACCCTTGAATGGTGCTCTGCAACTCCCGAATGGCTGCACCCGACTCTTGCCCAATGGCGGGCAAATTGAACAAAATTCTCAGCTGACTGTTTACGAGCAACCGTTTGTTCTCGAATCGCTCAGTCAAGCTGGACCACGCCGACTGAAACCCTTCATTGGTCAAAGGAGACTTTGACACAATGGCATGGGCTTCACCGCTGGTCTTGGAGTTGAGATGGAAAAGTTTCTCAACTTCCGACAGTCTCGGGTTTCTAATATATATAGCCGTGAATAAGTCCCGGAAGGTGGGCCAGCGAGTGTAATCGCCTCCGAAAACTTCGGTGTCGCACGGAGGTAGGCAACACCCTGTGGGCATGAACTGCACGGCTTGCGATTGTACGGGTGTACGGGGAGTGAGTGCCTGGGATGCATCAGCTATCTGCTCACTTAACTGTTCCGTAGTGTTCCGCTACTCGTAGAGAACATAGCAGTAATCGTACTTTGCCTGAATAGTAGGCAACTCGTCTGTCGTCATCTCATCCGACATGACGCAGGAGCAAGCCTCGTTCTCCTTCTCGACCTTTTCCCACAAGGCACGCATCTGGTCCTTTCGGACCTGACACGTGTACAGGGATGGGCTGTCAGTAGAAGGCTTGTTAACTCGCGCCGCAAAGTGACTGATACGATCAGTCGCGCCGATGAACTTGTAATTTTTCTTTGCGAACGAATTACAATTGGCAGCTGAGGGATTGGTACGGAAGCAACCTTGGTCTTAGGAACAGATGGAGGTTTCGTAACGAGGATCAGAGGCTTGGTACCGGAAGTGGGCGAAACACTAGCTGACCGTGCGGGGACCTCCATTTTAGTGTGAACCGGCGATATGCTGGATGCACGAAGAGAAAATCAAAAAAATATACCAAAAAAATACCAAATGGAACTTGGTTTTTTTTTTAGCAGGAAAACGACCCAGATGGTAGAAACGAGACGGAAACTACGAAAAACGTAGCAACCAATAAATAAAATATACCAAAAAATACTAGAAAAAATACCACAGGCAGTGCTGAGGTATTTTACACCCAAATGGGTACGGATTGCGGACACAGACGACGAAAGCAAAAGAACGGGGCGGGGGAAATTTCCCGCGACAATCAAAACAAATGTCCGTCGAAAAAGGCAAGAACAAAAAAAGAGTGCACAGACACAATACCAAACAAGTAAGAAAGTTACAGTCGAGTATGCTCGACTGTGAGATACCAGCTACCCATTTTTAATAAAGGCAAAATATTGCGGTATCATTTTCAAAATATACCGAAAATACTACAAAAAATACTAAAAATATACCAAATGGTATGTTTGGTATATCGATATAGTACACCATTCAAAATATACCATAGACGGCACAATGTACCAGATTGTCGGCCAAAGCAACTCAGACCCATAGTAAGTAGGCGTTTTTGCCCATACAAAAGTATTTCTTTCATAACTTCTACAATTTTTTTCTGATCGCAACAAAATTTTCAGGAATCATAACTACTATAGTAAATATATACCAAAATTCGTAACTCTAGCTTTAAAATTACGCTTGTTATTCGATTTTTTTGATTTGCGGGGGCGGAAGTGGGCGTGGCAAAAATTTGAAACAAACTTGATCTGCGTGCAAACATAACAAATGCTGTCTATCTCTTATAGTCTCTGAGATCCAGTGTTTCATACGGACGGACGGACAGACGGACAGACGGACATGGCTATATCGTCTCGGCTGTTGACGCTGATCAAGAATATATATACTTTATAGGGTCGGAGATGCCTCCTTCTACCTGTTACATACATTTCCTGCCGGCACAAAGTTATAATACCCTTCTACCCTATGGTTAGCGGGTATAAAAATAATATGCTGGGAAAAATACAAATGTAGCTAAAATGTGCTGGATGGAAAAACAATAAATAAATTATCACAATAACAATTATTTATATTATATATTTATATTGTATGGATATTGATATTTGATGGAAGTATAATCGTGTGTATATGTGTGTGTGTGTGTGTCTGTGTATGTGGAACACTGGCTGGAGTAAAGCCCATACACAGACAATTGAGCTGAGAGTTGCTCTTAAAATACACACACAAAATATATCACTTGGCGAAAACAAAAATCAAAAAAGGGTAGGGTATGTCGAGTGCGACTACCGCTGCCCTGCCAATCTGTTACTTCACTCGCAGAAGTACTTATGCACGCTGTTACAGCATGCAAAACAATATGTACGTATGTATGTATGCCGGCACTGCGCTGCCAACGTCTAAGCAAGCGAAGTGCACGTATGTTTGTATGTAAAGAAAAGAGAGCGAGAGCAAGCGCGGCTACAAGCCAGTGGTGTCATTTCCGCTTTTTTCCCGTCAGATCTGGATTTTTTTGAAGCGTGATTGCGGGAAAAATATGAAAACAGCGGGCAGCGGCAATTCTGTCTTTTTGAGTAAAGTTAAGAAGCTTTTTTTTTAGTTTAGTTTTCTTCAAACTTTAGAGATGTTTAAATTGAATTTAACGGCTGAAATGTTAAAAATGTATTTCTCTCGACAAGATATCGATATTTACGGTGGTTTCCTGCTGCTGCTGAGCATCAATCAATATGCTATTACATGTGCGTTAAGATAGCTCCGCAACTTTAGCGTCACATATCGATAAAAAAATATCGGCTAAAAAAACTTTTTATTTTCGTCTTTTTACGTGATATTTAAACTAAAATTAAAAAACAATAGAAAATGAAATTATCTTTCTATTAAATCCATGTTCG
Organism: Drosophila kohkoa; assembly: GCA_019972355.1. Classification (NCBI taxonomy): domain Eukaryota; kingdom Metazoa; phylum Arthropoda; class Insecta; order Diptera; family Drosophilidae; genus Drosophila; species Drosophila kohkoa. The sequence goes on along the minus strand of BJEL01000057.1, from coordinate 368,222 downwards.
TCAAATTTCATGCAGTATTTATGCACTAAAATCGTGATTGAAAAATTGGGGTAGCAACATTTTTGCAAATATCTTGGCTTTGACGAGTTGTCGGCCAAATCGGCTTATGACAAGTTATAGAGTATTGTTTTATAAATATACCCTCAAAAATTCATAATTTTAAAACTATTCGTTTTTGAGATATTTCAGGAAAAGTACAATAACCTCAGCTCCAGCCCCATACAAAATGAGCACAAAAAATCAATGCTGCCGATTAATGACCGTAACTTTTTTTTGACTTTCTTGTCGGCCATAGCGCACATTATACTTTCATAGATACAACTATAAGGAAGATATATAGCAATTTTGGTTGAAAACCAACTATCTGTTTTTGAGAAAATTGACCTTTTCCTAACCCGCAAAAACAAGTTCATTTCGCAGGTGCATCAAATGACTGGAACCAGCGTGGAACCAGTCAGTGTTAAATAACACCATTTTGACTATGCACATAATTGGTCAATACTTTAAAAAATAGATAATTAACATATGTATCATTTTCCAATATATACTAACTACATAGCAAATTATCATAGTTTTAGAGAAAATTCAAAATAACATCTACATTTTTCGATTATACGCTCTCCTAGACTTTGTCTGAGAAGGCGCGCATTGCTATAATATAAACATAAAAAATTCGAATGCTTTGCAATTTGTTTTATTAAAATCGTGCTATTCTTTTTCGAGAAAATCGCATTTTAGTAGAGTAGTACACATTTTTGAATTTTTGCGCGTTACCTAAAGTAGTCAAGACGTTGCCAAATTTAAAAAATGGCGATCATGCACTTACCTATTTATCATATTTATTACCCATATATATCCCCAACTTATTGGCCATGTCGCGCTATTTCATTCTATTCGAATCAAATAGACAAATATTTTGCTTTTTGTTTTATTCAAATCGGTTAAGCCGTTTTCGACAAAATTCAATTCTTCTTGTGATTATTGCCAAACTAATATTACCATGGTGGCAACACGTGTTACGGCCGAAAGTTAGGCCACCCTTTATGAACTTGGTGGCAACTCTGGAACATAACTATCTACCCAGTAGAACTGGGGGTGTCGATTGGCCATGGGTAAGTGCTTACCTCGCCGATCACTACATGGATACATTTCATACAAAAACGGAAATTAAAGAACGCATTGCTAGGTGCCACTTTGTAAGTAGTGATGGTCTGCTGGTATGTGCTTATTTCCACAGCAACGAACTAGCGCTCAGAACTGCAGGGTATATATTGGCAATCATTTTGAATAATTATAAAAATATGAACATATGTATATTATAGCATAATTGAAGAGCTATATTATGACTGCAACTCTTCTGAATTTACATATATATATATATAACAACTTTAACTCAATACCTTTATGAAAGAAAAAACACAAATGAAAATTTTGTTTTCGAAATATTTGTCTATAATTGAAAAATGTTTAAAAATTTATGTATATACATAATAAGTTCAAGTGAAGTCCTGGACGAAATTTGATGTAGGTCTTGGACGTTGATGTACACAGTACGTTCAAGTGGTCCACATGAACACCAAGTCGAAGCTTGTTGCGCCAAAGAGGAGGTGTTGGACGTTGATGTACACAGTACATTCAAGTGGTCCACATGAACACCAAGTCGAAGCTTGTTTCATAAGTACCTGAAATGAAATTAAAATAATTATTATTAAAGTTGAGTTATTATAAAATTGAGTTTTTTAGGACAACAATAATAATGAAAAACTATTTGGCAATCAAGAATCAGAAGACAAAACAAAGATTAAAGAACATTTATCAGTCGGAGATTTGACATAATTTGCAAGTAATATAATTTTGATCATCACCATAATAATCTCGTTTGCAATTATTGCATATAGGTCGATCACAAAAAATACACTGGGATTCGGAAGGTGGTTTCTGCTCAGCAAAGCAGTGTAAACAAAAACCATCTAGAGAATCTCCATACCGTAGAAGTTTATCAAACAATTCGCTCCTAAATAAATCATGCGATTTTAAATTAGTAAGCGAAGTGTTTGATAAAAATCTTTCAGCGTATTGCAAAATAAAAATGCCACAATTGTAGCTATCAAATTGAGTATCATGTAGTATTTTAAATATGGAATAAGTTACGTTAGGTTCTATATGTTTTAACAATTTTATATAATAATTTTCAAACAGAGAAGTTTTCCCCGAATCCCCGAAAGGGTCTAAAAATATTATTTTTTTTACTGGACTTGTTAATAAATAAAATATAAAAATGATTTTCAAAGCAATGGGGAATTATAAGTAATTTAAATTTATGAGATCTAATATATTTGCCAATTAATTTTTCATTATTAAAACAAAATTGTCCTAATTGACAAGACAAATTTATGATGGTTTCGATTTTGTTTTCGTATATCAGAACAGTGAGGCTAACATCAACGATAAAGTTTGTTAGCCAGCGCTGATCAATTAACGAAAACAAATCGCCCACACAAATTTTAAAAACAAATTGTTGACTATCCAAGTCACCATGAACTTTCCTGAAAAAAGACTCAAAGTTTAATATTATTATTTGTTGATTTAAATTTAGGTTGTTAGTTTCAGATTTTAATCTAATAATTAATTGTTTATGTTGGCGCATTTGATAGTTATTAGTTAAGAGCATGAAGTACCAAATGAAATTCTTAGAATTAGGGCGAAGCGAGAGCGCAATAAAGCTTTCGTTTGTTGCTCTCTGAGCGAATTCGCCTCGCTTCGCCACTCTAGTTAAGTTAGTCTTAATGTAACTTAGCATAGAATTATAAAGACAGTTGAAATCGAACACTTATCAGCGCGTCATTTACTCCGTTTTCGTTTTCGTTGCTTTTCGTATTGTCGCAACAACAAATAGGTCCAGTCTTTGTTCGCGAATAAAGCGGAATATTAATAATTGCAAAAACTCTTGTGATTTTTCATGGCGCCCCCGGGTGGACACTAATTGTTGTTAAACGCGAGTGATTGATTGAAACATAGAAAACAAAAACAAAACAAATTCGCGCCGGTCGTTTATAAAATATAATAAAATATAAATAAACTATTGACTGTGCCAGTGCTGTGATTCTACTTGTGTTGTGTTGTCATCGCTGGATTCTTCGCATCATCGCTGGAGGATACCCTGCAACTGCAGAAAACACACAGAGGAAAGTGGCTGGGATCATTAAAGATCGCCAATTCCAGGTACTGTGCGAAAAATTGAAAGTAAATAACTGAATTGGTTGCCAAGTTGCAAGATTCTAGTGACGCTTTCAATTCTTGGCACATACGTAATAGTAGAGCATTTGTTTTTAAATTTTATATTTTTAATTTAAAAAGTGAACCGCTTAGGCAGAACATTGTTTTTTGTTTTCTAAGTGAAAGTGACTAGGGAAAATTTTTATTTCCATTGCATCGAACTTCTTCTCTTAGTTCGTTGCAATTTTCGCTTTCGTCGCCCCCTTTGTCACCAGATTCGTAGCCGCTGTAAGTTGTGTGCTGTGCGACTGTCTGTCTCTCTGGTGAGGCTCTTGGAACGGTGAGAGCGTTTCAATTCACCGAGGACAACTATGAGAAAGCAATGGCGAGTTTGAAAATGACAATGATTGTCTGATATTTAATGAAAATATCACTGCTCTTTTCAATTTGCCAAAGATTTCGCAGCCCTTCGCTTCAGCGTTGCGAAACTTGATTGACACTGTCTCTGCGATATACGGATCTTTGTTATCGATAGGTGATGATAAGAAGAGTGCAAATGCAATCCTTATTCACCTGGTCATGCACAAAGTTGATGCAATGACAAAGAAGAAGTGGGATGAGCAGCTAGATTACACGAAAATTCCATTATGGTGTGAGTGTGAAACTGTGCTTAATCGTCGATATCAGCACTTGTCAGCTGAGAATTCGACAAAGTCCGATTGTCAAGCCGTTTCCGCTAAACAGCTTAATAAAAGCTCGTTTTCGTGTACGACGCTCAAAGATAAGATTGATCAAAAGACCCAAATATGCGTATATTGCAATTCCGAAGATCATTCCATCGTGAGTTGCTCGATGTTTGCTGCCATGGCAGTTAAACAGAGATTCGACTACGCAAAAACAACTGCATTATGCATAAATTGTCTTCGGAAGGGTCACACTGTCGCCAAATGTAAGCCAAAAAAGGAAGGGTCACACTGTCGCCAAATGTAAGCCAAAAAAGTGTCGTGTGTGCAGCCGTTCACATCATACGTTGCTGCACATTTATTCTGCGGCTACAAATAGTAGAGCGTTACCACCCCCGAGTCTCTCCGCTGTTGAGCCTGATCGTCCATCCACTTCACATGCGATGCATGCGACCGTGTCGGATAAAGTGATCCTGGCCACAGCAGTCATCAAAATAAAGACGAATTCAGGCGATTTCGTCTTAGCCCAAGCTTTGCTGGACTCTGGGTCACAAATTAATTTTGTGACTGAGGAACTAGCACAGTGGCTGCATATGCGTGGAGAAGACTCGTGCATCAGCTTGCTTGGCATTGGTGAATCCAATTCTCAAGTTAAGAAAAAGATACACACTGTGGTGAAGTCGCGAGTTGGCTGCAATGAATACGCGATCGATTTATGGATCCTCAAATCGATCTCAGGTTATCAGCCAGATCACACTGTAAATGTCAGTGGCTGGAAGATACCTGACAATATTCAGCTAGCGGATCCCTATTTCTACAAACCGCAGAAAATTGATCTTCTTATCGGCGCTGAAACATTCTTTGATCTATTGTCCGTTGGCCAAATCAAGCAAGGTCCAGAGTGTCCAATCCTCCAAAAGACAAGCCTTGGGTGGATTGTCTCGGGGCGGTACACTCCTGGTGAAAAATCTCACCAGAAGCTGACTGTCAATCTGAGCTATCAGGAAGAAAGTTTGAGCTCTATTGACAAAACCTTGCTGAAGTTTTGGACTGTCGAAGATGTGCGCTCTCCCTCCAAAGTCCTTTCCGCTGAACAACAAAGTTGTGAAGATCATTTCACAAATAATGTGAAAAGATTGCCGACTGGTCGTTTCGAAGTAAGACTGCCGTTTAAATCAGATTCGCACCAGCTTGGGTGCTCATTTGAAGTTGCTAAACGGCGGTTTTTGTCGCTTGAAAAACGCTTAACTCGAGATCCCGAGTTAAAGCGAATGTACTTGGAATTTATGGAAGAATATGTAGTGATGGGCCACATGTCCGAAGTGAGTCACACCCTTCCAAGTACACCACACTATGTTATTCCGCACCAATGTGTACTACGGCCCCAAAGCACTTCGACAAAGCTGAGGGTCGTATTTGACACATAAGGCGTTGAATGACATTCTTATGGTCGGGCCGACCATTCAAGAAGAGCTGTTTTCGACTCTGCTTCGTTTTTGATTGCATATATATGCATTAACGGTCGACATCAAAAAGATGTACTGCCAAGTTATGGTGCACGAGGCAGATCGAAACTATCAGATCATAGTGTGGAGAAAAGATCCATCAGACTCGTTGAGATTATTCAGATTAAATACTGTAACATATGGCACTGCGCCAGCGCCATTCTTGGCCATACGGTGTTTGATCCAGCTGAGCGAGATTGCGAAATCCTCGCACCCCATGGCAGCTGAGGTTATCAGGCAAGACTTCTACGTTGACGATATGTTGACTGGTGCGGCATGCGTCGAGGACCTGAAGACAATTAAGTCTGAAGTGTCGCAGATACTGCTAGGAGCAGGTTTTGAACTTGCGAAGTGGTTCTCGAATGCTCCTGGGTTCTCCGCATCAGACAGTCCACCAAAGCCGATAACGATCTCCGAGACTGACGCAACCAAGACTCTAGGTGTGATTTGGTTGCCAAATGAAGACGTGTTCCAATTCCGGATCGACGATTCATTCATGGGTCTTAAAGCGACAAAACGGAACATTCTCTCGGTGACGTCGCGGTTATTCGATCCGCTTGGCCTATTGAGTCCCTTAATTATAAAAGCAAAGATACTGCTTCAAGAGCTCTGGCTTCAAAAGTTGGAGTGGGACGAAGCCATACCATTGAGTTTGGATACATCGTGGCAGCAATTGAAGTCAAATTTGACACAATTGCAAAACATAAAAGTGCCACGATATTTGTTCTCAGAGCCTACGTCGCCGATAGAGATACATGGCTTCGCCGACGCCTCAATAAGAGCGTATGGGGCGTGTATTTACGTTCGTACGCAAACTGCAGAAGGTTGTAAAGTATCATTACTAACCTCAAAATCAAAAGTAGCGCCCCTCAAGACTAAGACTCTTCCTAGACTTGAGTTGTGTGCAGCTCACCTTCTTGCAGAACTCTGCCGCCGCATCCGAGGGCTGATCCGATCTCCAATTGAACGGACGGTTCTTTGGTCAGATTCGGAAGTCACTCTTCATTGGATCCGGTCACATCCTTCCACTCTCGCGACATTCGTGTCGAATCGAGTGGCCGAGATTCAAGAGTGGTCAGAGAGCGTGGAATGGCGTCATGTTCCAACTAAGCAGAACCCCGCAGACATTGTATCGAGAGGTTGCGATGTGACTGAACTGTGCGCGTAAATGTGGTTTAGTGGTCCGTCATTTTTGATGGAACCACACGACGCATGGCCAGTTAACCACCATTTCGTCTCTGAAGAGACGCGCAATTTGGAAGTGCGCAAAACAGCTGTTGGACTGACAGCTATAGTGGTAAAGTCAGATCTAGTGGACTCGATCGAAAGTTTTTCGTCGCACACAAGTCTGTTGAGAGTGTTCGCTTATGTGTTCCGCTTCATTCGAAGATGCAAAGACAAAACAGTTCAATTTGAACTGGTTCCAACGGCATCAGAACTAAAAGAATCATTCAGCAAAATAGTTGAAGTAATGCAGTATTTCGAATTCAGAGACGATATAAAAAGGGTTCGTAAGAGTACCCGTGTGAGCTCGAGTCTACAACGACTCAATGTTGTTACGGACTGGTTGTCTTCCCTGGGGCCGCGCCGGCTGGCTCATCGGTACTCAGGTGGAGTTCCATCCCTGGCCCGCAGTCCGCACAATCGATAATTTCACCGATATTAACAGCTGTTTATAACAGAAGAAACGCATCACTAACAGGAAAACAAAACAGCTGCCGCGCAATTGAAAATTGCGCAAAAACAAAAGGAAATCCAAAACAAACTATTGACGACGGTAAGTACGAAGAAAACAACAATAAATACACTCACTGATCCAATTTTATGTTTGAATAGGGCCACAGCTGGACCCAGGCGTACCCACCCTGCCTGAGATGGCCACATCGGCGCCATCTCCCTTTGCGTTGGCCACCATATCAGTGGCTGCTCCTCATCCGGCGTAGTGCTGTGGAATTCCCCTCCCCTCCATGCTGAGAAACTTACACAACCATGTTCATCGTAATTACTATTGTATAATTCATGAGTTTTTCTTAATAACTAACATTTAATTTATTTATAGGAACAGGATTCGAAAAAAAATCAACCAACAAAACAAAGAAGAACAACAAAGAAATAACAACGGCGTAGGGACGATTTATATATGGTATGTAAGATCAAGGAAAATATGTGCATTTATGTTTAAATATGTACGCATATTTGGGTGTATGTATGTATATAAATGTATTTATGTTTGACTCGCTTAAATGTCTACCTTGACCTGCCTAAGAGCTCTTAAGGTTTGGTGAAGGGGCGATATGTGATACTTTAATGCATATATGTGTATATCTTTATAAATGTGCATATATCTATTCCTCCGCAGATGCGAATGTTAATCTGAATGATTTTTCTGTCTATCACCTACTCTGTCGTTTTACAGCAAAACATTGATCTACTTTAATTTAAATTTGTACTCTACTTTAATTAGCTTTCGTATTTCGAACTTTAATTTACTTTAATATGATTTTCGATTTAATGATTAATAAATGAGCATATCAGCAGGAAAATACAAGCAGCAAATCTCGAGAGAACAAATTGATTGCTGTTTCCGCTTACGTAGCGGGATGACAGTCGCGAGTATTGGGACAACCCGCACTGGCGGTCGGAAATGGGGCTGGCTTGGAACTGACTCACCGTAAGCGGCGTCTTCTGACGCTCGCTGCCCCACGTCGTCGATGCTGCTCCGTCGTCGTTGAAGCGCCGTGTGCCTTCTCGCGGCGACGATCGCCCACGCTTGTCCAGCGGTGATGCTCTGGTTGCGGCTGTCGTTGTCGTTGTTGTTGCAGTCGTGGTTGTTGTTGTTGCCGTTGCTTGTTGCAATTGCTTTGGATGTAGCTGCCGTCGCTCTCTGCTGGGGTTGACGTTGTTGTTGTTACTCTGGTTGTTGCTGCTGCTAATGTAGTTGTTGCTTTGCTGCTTCTGTTGTTGTCGTTGCAGTTGCCGCTGCTTGTTGCAGTTGCCGCTGCTTGTTGCAGTTGTTGCTGCTTTTGTTGTTGCAGTTGATGTTGTTGTTGTTGCTGCTGCTTTTGGTTGTTGCAGTTGCTGCTGCTTTTGTTGTTGCAGTTGTTGCTGCCGCCGCCACCGTTTGTAATTAGCACTTGTTGATTTGTTCCGACTGCGTTGCGTATCGCTACCTCGATTTCCGGTAGGTAAGCATCCCATTCCCGGTGGTCGTTTTCCAAATACGCTCTTATGCCAGATATTACAGTTCGATTTACTCGTTCAGCGGCATTACTTTGGGGCGAATACACCGGCGTGCGCATATGGGTGATTCCAAAAGCTTTGACCATCGTCTCAAACGATTTGGAAATGAATTGCCGTCCGTTGTCGGAGTGTATCACCTCTGGTACTCCGAATTTGAAGAATAGTAGATGTAATTCGGTCCTTCGGTCTCCAGCATCTGACCGCATGTTGTCGTGGGGATTCCGCCAGTTCCTTGCGTGCGGATCGTACACTTCTTCAGGGCTCGTTAAATAATCTGGACGCGGCAACGGTCCTCGTATGGTCGGCACTGGCGGCTCCGGCTCACTTTGGTGGACCTTCGGGATTGCTCCTGTCCCAGCCATCGCTTTTTGCTGCGTAGAGGCGGGTCTACTGCCACCACTACCGTCACTCTGCGGTCGGGTGGTCTCCTGCATCAGCTTCACCAACTCCATGAAGCCTGCGCGAATTTCATCGCGTATCGATGCTGCAATACCCTCCTGTAGTGAACTCCTGTAGGTCGCGTGGGCCTGTGCGAGAGCTGCACTTACCGTCGACTTGAGGACTGAGTCCGTCGGCTCCGGAGGATAGATATGTCGGCCCGTATCCGCCGAGTTGCTGGCAGTTGTGGTTCCCGTGCCGGATGCTACTGCTTGTGTGTTGGGTTCCCGGTTGCAAAGCCTCTTGCTCCAATCCTGCAAGTGCCTCAGCCGATGGAAACTGTACTTCCGGGAATCCACGAAAGTTCATCGGAGTCCTCGCCATTCCTCCCACTAAATGCGGCAGGTTCCCCGGTGCTCCATCTGACCCTCTGACATTGCTAATTTCCTATAAATCTACTGCTAAGTAAGAAAACGACAACTACCAAAAATAAACTCCTATAATAAATAAATAAACACCATAAATAAATACGTACCCTAATAAATAAATAAATAACTCAAACAACAACGAATTTTTTCCTTTCTATAACATTAACAAACGGAAGGGAGAGAAAAACTTCACACTACGACCTAACCAACGCTTTACTACGCACAATTCAAACAATGGACAAACACTTAAGCACTAATCAGATGCTCTATCCATCACTCTCGTGAGGCATCCAAGGAGCGCTACCTGAGGTCTATTTTGAATCCGTCTCGCTTTTGAGCACGATTGGTGCCCGCTGTGTGGCAGGTGCGGCGCACAATCGATCCTGTATCGATCTGATTCACCTGTCGCCTATGCTGATAATGGAGCATCAGGCCAGCACACATCCAACGGCACTCAAAATGAGACGGAACAAATAGTAAACATAAACAACGAAGAGAAACTCCAGAGAAACTAAGAGACAACAAGGCTAACCTAATATCACAATTTATCACAGTATTTATTCGTAGTTGCCACCAGGCTACGATGACACGTGGCAAACTATCTACTACATCGTAAGAGTGACACACGCGCAACAACTACAAAACGACCAAATCCTGGTCCAAAAAAAATGACATTAAAATTTGGATCCTGTCACCAAATACGCTCTTATGCCAGATATTACAGTTCGGTTTACTCGTTCAGCGGCATTACTTTGGGGCGAATACACCGGCGTGCGCATATGGGTGATTCCAAAAGCTTTGACCATCGTCTCAAACGATTTGGAAATGAATTGCCGTCCGTTGTCGGAATGTATCACCTCTGGTACTCCGAATTTGAAGAATACTTCGTGAACTAGGAAGTCCACGACGTCCGCGGCCGAAGCGTCTCTCATCGCCTTCAAGGTGAACTTGGAAAAATGATCCACGACTAAGAAGATCCAAGCGTGCCCACTTTTGGATCGTGGATATTTCCCCAAAAAGTCTATATACAACTTCTGGAATGGGCGATCGGTGAGCATTTCCCTTCCAATGCCGGCCTGCGTTGAGTAATTTAGTGCTTTCGTCTCCTTACAGGTAGCACATCCTCGTAGAAAATCTTGTACTTGTACCGCCATGCCAGGCCAGTAAAAATGCCTCCTCAGTGCATGCAGAGTTTTCGCCACCCCGCCGTGAGCTGATGTCTCGTCCGAGTGCGCTTTCTGGATCAATCCCGCCGTTAGTGAATCGGGTATCCACAGCTTCCAGCTCGCCTGGGTCGTTCCATCGTCAACCGACTCCTCCGTCACTCTCTTAAACAGCATGCCACTCTGTACTTTTACGTCTGGCAACCGGTGTTGTTGGCGGTTGACTCGAACTCCGTCGTCTCCATCCCGAGAAGATCCTCCGGCGTCACACTTAACTCCTCTACGCTTCTCGACAAAGTATCCGCAACGACATTCTCCGTCCCCTTTCGAAACTGCATCGTGAACGGAAAAGCCTGGAGTTCCAGTGACCATCTGGCCAGTCTCCCTGTCAAGTCTTTGAGACTCATGAGCCATTGGAGGCTTGCGTGGTCGGTGATCACGGTGAATGGCATCATTTCAACATACGGCCTAAATCGACGAATGGCCAACTTCGCGGCCAAGCACTCCTTTTCAGTCACGGTATAGTTGACTTGGTGCCGGTTCAGTTTGGCCGAAAAGAACGCGATCGGCCTTTCCTGCTGTTCCTTGTCCAATTGGAACAAAACAGCTCCGACTCCGAAATTCTATGCGTCACACTGGATGTAGAGAGGCTTCTTAAAGTCGGCGTGCACCAACACAGGAGCCGTGGTAAGTGCCTTCTTCAATTTATCCACAGCGTCAATAGCTTCCTCACTCAGCTGAAACTTCCCACTCCTTTTCTTTAGAGAATTCGTCAGTGGTACTGTGATCTCTGCGAAGTTCTTAATGAATCTCCGATACCAGCCAGCCGTACCCAAGAAGCTACGCAGTTCCTTGACCGTTCTTGGAGCAGGGATGTTATTGATGGCCTCCACTCTGCTCGGGCCCATCCGTAAGGTGCCTCCACCTATGATGAAACCTAAATAGTTGAGGTTCCTAAAGCAGAACTTGGATTTCGCCATGCCAATGGTGAGATTCGCCTTCTTCAAACATTCCGCCACTAATTTTAAATACTTCAGGTGTGTGTTAAAATCCGCCGAGATGATTAACAAATCATCCAAGTACACGAATACATTGGACCTTAGGGACGTCGGGATCACTTTGTCCATGAGTCGGCAAAGTTGCTGTGCTGCATTGCATAACCCGAAGGGCATGTGGCGGAATTGGTACAGCGGTCGTCCCGAAACTGTGAAAGCTGTATAGGCTCTACTGCTTTCCTCCAGCTCGATTTGCCAGAAAGCAAACTTCAAATCAACACTTGAGATGAAGTGCGTCTCGTCGATCCGCGAGAGAATGCCTTCGATGCATGGAAGGGGGTACGCATCTTTCACCGTCACGCTGTTCAGCTTTCGAGCGTCTAAGCAAAATCGATTCTTGCCGGGCTTCATGACGACTGTCGTCCTATTGCTCCATGGACTGTTGCTCTCTTCGATAATGCCCAACTGAAGCATCTTATCAACCTCCTTCCACACGATCTCTTGTTTTGCTGGGGATAGAGGGATATGTCGGTCCTTCACGGGTTCGGTTTTTTCAATTAGGTGTATCCGATGCTGCAACAGAGGAGTCTTACCCAATCCATGAATTTCAAATTGCAGAAATTCGCTTTTCACGGCTTCCAACTGACTCCTCTGCATCTCTTCCAGGTCCCACATCTCCGGATTAGACTCGACAACATCCTCGCCTCGGTAATAATCCACTTCCACAGTGGCTACTTCCGACACATCTCGGGGTGACTCTCGGTGGTCCCATCCTCCAAACAAATTCGGAGCGATGTTGAACGCCCTCCAGAAATCGATGCCCAAATAAATCTCCTGTTTTAAATCGGGGCACATGAAGAAAGTTATTTGCTCCGACTTGTCGCCGTATGACACCGGCAGATCAACTCGTCCTAGGATCGGTCGACTGGCTCCTGCAGCAGTGGTGACCATGGACGCGTACGGCTGAACATTCCAGTTCATCTTACTGGCCAGCTCTCGGCATCCTCGCCCCATAAGACTAACGGATGCGCCGGAGTCCAGAAGGCCTTTAAAACTTGTCCACCGATGACGACGTCTACAAAAACTCGAGGATCGGTGTTCTCCACTCTTTGAACTGCTTCCACGACTTGCCTCCTCGTTATCCTTCGTCGACGAAAACGAGCGGGTGCCTTTATGACGCGATTCGTGGACAGTGTCATCCCTTCACACTGCCGCTCACCAAAAATTCTATTTCGGGCCGACATGTATGCCCGAACACGTTCTCCATATGGCAAGCCTCTTAGTGTTCTTCCTCTCACTATGGTGTCCGTTTCTTCTTCATCCACTACGTTTCTCCTTACCCTACTTGTAACACTATTAAACTTATGCTCTCCATTCGCAGTCTCATCCTCTACTTGCTCCTGTTGGCACGCCACTCCGGCTTCTGGTCGGGTCTCGGCTCCGAACGCGTCTGCCCCGGCTTCATCGCGTTCGCCCAGGTGTTTCCCGGACAATTGGCGCATTGCGGGCTGAAGGTGTCAGGTTTGCCACACCTAAAGCAGAAAATGCTCCTCGTCCCAGACATACAGTCCCGGAAACCATGACCAGGTTGCCGGCAGTTCCAGCAGATCCGCTTACTCGTCTAGCGGTTCTTCGCTGCCACCTCTTCCACTTCCGGGGATGGACTCTCGTCGCGCTGAGGTGGGACTTCAACCTCGTAAACTGACGGTTTGACTCCCTGCGGATATCTGGTTTGTTGTCCTTGTGATGAGCGCCCTCGACGGCTCATGTATCGCTCCACTTCGATACATTCTTGGCGCAACTCGTCCACCGTAAGAATATCCATCGCATACACATATCGTGCCAAGCCTTCCTTTAACCCGCGCTTTATTATCTTTACCAGTTCCCGGTCTCGAAGAGGTTTCTGGAAGCGTGAAGCTAGCCGCCGCATGTGGTGAATATAGTCGTCTACACCTTCGCTAGACTGCTGTTCCCTCTGCAGTAGCTCCTGCATGAGGTCATGCTCGGTTTGGTAGCCCCGAAACCGGTCCAACATTGCTTGACGCAATTGAGTCCAGCTATCTACTCTCGAGTGCCTCACGTGCAACCAGTACCATTCCCTGGCTCTGCCCTCCAATAGAACATGGAAGTCGCGTAGCACTTCCCTCCATGGGCATTGGTATTGTCTCTGCAAAAATTCGATGCGGAAGACAAAATCCTCCACAGCGTGAGTGGAATCGGCACCATCGAATCGCACGTTCCAGCGTTCCAATTTCAGGTAAGTGCGGTCCCTCGACGACTCAGTTACCATGCCTAATTCGGTCCTTCGGTCTCCAGCATCTGACCGCATGTTGTCGTGGGGATTCCGCCAGTTCCTTGCGTGCGGATCGTACACTTCTTCAGGGCTCGTTAAATAATCTGGACGCGGCAACGGTCCTCGTATGGTCGGCACTGGCGGCTCCGGCTCACTTTGGTGGACCTTCGGGATTGCTCCTGTCCCAGCCATCGCTTTTTGCTGCGTAGAGGCGGGTCTACTGCCACCACTACCGTCACTCTGCGGTCGGGTGGTCTCTTGCATCAGCTTCACCAACTCCATGAAGCCTGCGCGAATTTCATCGCGTATCGATGGTGCAATACCCTCCTGTAGTGAACTCCTGTAGGTCGCGTGGGCCTGTGCGAGAGCTGCACTTACCGTCGACTTGAGGACTGAGTCCGTCGGCTCCGGAGGATAGATATGTCGGCCCGTATCCGCCGAGTTGCTGGCAGTTGTGGTTCCCGTGCCGGATGCTACTGCTTGTGTTTGGGTTCCCGGTTGCAAAGCCTCTTGCTCCAATCCTGCAAGTGCCTCAGCCGATGGAAACTGTACTTCCGGGAATCCACGAAAGTTCATCGGAGTCCTCGCCATACCTCCCACTAAATGCGGCAGGTTCCCCGGTGCTCCATCTGACCCTCTGACATTTCTAATTTCCTATAAATCTACTGCTAAGTAAGAAAACGACAACTACCAAAAATAAACTCCTATAATAAATAAATAAACACCATAAATAAATACGTACCCTAATAAATAAATAAATAACTCAAACAACAACGAATTTTTTCCTTTCTATAACATTAACAAACGGAAGGGAGAGAAAAACTTCACACTACGACCTAACCAACGCTTTACTACGCACAATTCAAACAATGGACAAACACTTAAGCACTAATCAGATGCTCTATCCATCACTCTCGTGATGGATGGCATCCAAGGAGCGCTACCTGAGGTCTATTTTGAATCCGTCTCGCTTTTGAGCACGATTGGTGCCCGCTGTGTGGCAGGTGCGGCGCACAATCGATCCTGTATCGATCTGGGTCACCTGTCGCCTATGCTGATAATGGAGCATCAGGCCAGCACACATCCAACGCCACTCAAAATGAGACGGAACAAATAGTAAACATAAACAACGAAGAGAAACTCTAGAGAAACTAAGAGACAACAAGGTAAACCTAATATCACAATTTTTCACAGAATTTATTCGTAGTTGCCACCAGGCTACGATGACACGTGGCAAACTATCTACTACATCGTAAGAGTGACACACGCGCAACAACTACAAAACGACCAAATCCTGGTCCAAAAAAAATGACATTAAAATTTGGATCCTGTCACCAAATACGCTCTTATGCCAGATATTACAGTTCGGTTTACTCGTTCAGCGGCATTACTTTGGGGCGAATACACCGGCGTGCGCATATGGGTGATTCCAAAAGCTTTGACCATCGTCTCAAACGATTTGGAAATGAATTGCCGTCCGTTGTCGGAGTGTATCACCTCTGGTACTCCGAATTTGAAGAATACTTCGTGAACTAGGAAGTCCACGACGTCCGCGGCCGAAGCGTCTCTCATCGCCTTCAAGGTGAACTTGGAAAAATGATCCACGACTAAGAAGATCCAAGCGTGCCAAGCGTGGATCGTGGATATTTCCCCAAAAAGTCTATATACAACTTCTGGAATGGGCGATCGGTGAGCATTTCCTTTCCAATGCCGGCCTGCGTTGAGTAATTTAGTGCTTTCGTCTCCTTACAGGTAGCACATCCTCGTACAAAATCTTGTACTTGTACCGCCATGCCAGGCCAGTAAAAATGCCTCCTCAGTGCATGCAGAGTTTTCGCCACCCCGCCGTGAGCTGATGTCTCGTCCGAGTGCGCTTTCTGGATCAATCTCGCCGTTAGTGAATCGGGTATCCACAGCTTCCAGCTCGCCTGGGTCCTTCCATCGTCAACCGACTCCTCCGTCACTCTCTTAAACAGCATGCCACTCTGTACTTTTACGTCTGGCAACCGGTGTTGTTGGCGGTTGACTCGAACTCCGTCGTCTCCATCCCGAGAAGATCCTCCGGCGTCACACTTAACTCCTCTACGCTTCTCGACAAAGTATCCGCAACGACATTCTCCGTCCCCTTTCGAAACTGCATCGTGAACGGAAAAGCCTGGAGTTCCAGTGACCATCTGGCCAGTCTCCCTGTCAAGTCTTTGAGACTCATGAGCCATTGGAGGCTTGCGTGGTCGGTGATCACGGTGAATGGCATCATTTCAACATACGGCCTAAATCGACGAATGGCCAACTTCGCGGCCAAGCACTCCTTTTCAGTCACGGTATAGTTGACTTGGTGCCGGTTCAGTTTGGCCGAAAAGAACGCGATCGGCCTTTCTTGCTGTTCCTTGTCCAATTGGAACAAAACAGCTCCGACTCCGAAATTCTATGCGTCACACTGGATGTAGAGAGGCTTCTTAAAGTCGGCGTGCACCAACACAGGAGCCGTGGTAAGTGCCTTCTTCAATTTATCCACAGCGTCAATAGCTTCCTCACTCAGCTGAAACTTCCCACTCCTTTTCTTTAGAGAATTCGTCAGTGGTACTGTGATCTCTGCGAAGTTCTTAATGAATCTCCGATACCAGCCAGCCGTACCCAAGAAGCTACGCAGTTCCTTGACCGTTCTTGGAGCAGGGATGTTATTGATGGCCTCCACTCTGCTCGGGCCCATCCGTAAGGTGCCTCCACCTATGATGAAACCTAAATAGTTGAGGTTCCTAAAGCAGAACTTGGATTTCGCCATGCCAATGGTGAGATTCGCCTTCTTCAAACATTCCGCCACTAATTTTAAATACTTCAGGTGTGTGTTAAAATCCGCCGAGATGATTAACAAATCATCCAAGTACACGAATACATTGGACCTTAGGGACGTCGGGATCACTTTGTCCATGAGTCGGCAAAGTTGCTGTGCTGCATTGCATAACCCGAAGGGCATGTGGCGGAATTGGTACAGCGGTCGTCCCGAAACTGTGAAAGCTGTATAGGCTCTACTGCTTTCCTCCAGCTCGATTTGCCAGAAAGCAAACTTCAAATCAACACTTGAGATGAAGTGCGTCTCGTCGATCCGCGAGAGAATGCCTTCGATGCATGGAAGGGGGTACGCATCTTTCACCGTCACGCTGTTCAGCTTTCGAGCGTCTAAGCAAAATCGATTCTTGCCGGGCTTCATGACGACTGTCGTCCTATTGCTCCATGGACTGTTGCTCTCTTCGATAATGCCCAACTGAAGCATCTTATCAACCTCCTTCCACACGATCTCTTGTTTTGCTGGGGATAGAGGGATATGTCGGTCCTTCACGGGTTCGGTTTTTTCAATTAAGTGTATCCGATGCTGCAACAGAGGAGTCTTACCCAATCCATGAATTTCAAATTGCAGAAATTCGCTTTTCACGGCTTCCAACTGACTCCTCTGCATCTCTTCCAGGTCCCACATCTCCGGATTAGACTCGACAACATCCTCGCCTCGGTAATAATCCACTTCCACAGTGGCTACTTCCGACACATCTCGGGGTGACTCTCGGTGGTCCCATCCTCCAAACAAATTCGGAGCGATGTTGAACGCCCTCCAGAAATCGATGCCCAAATAAATCTCCTGTTTTAAATCGGGGCACATGAAGAAAGTTATTTGCTCCGACTTGTCGCCGTATGACACCGGCAGATCAACTCGTCCTAGGATCGGTCGACTGGCTCCTGCAGCAGTGGTGACCATGGACGCGTACGGCTGAACATTCCAGTTCATCTTACTGGCCAGCTCTCGGCATCCTCGCCCCATAAGACTAACGGATGCGCCGGAGTCCAGAAGGCCTTTAAAACTTGTCCACCGATGACGACGTCTACAAAAACTCGAGGATCGGTGTTCTCCACTCTTTGAACTGCTTCCACGACTTGCCTCCTCGTTATCCTTCGTCGACGAAAACGAGCGGGTGCCTTTATGACGCGATTCGTGGACAGTGTCATCCCTTCACACTGCCGCTCACCAAAAATTCTATTTCGGGCCGACATGTATGCCCGAACACGTTCTCCATATGGCAAGCCTCTTAGTGTTCTTCCTCTCACTATGGTGTCCGTTTCTTCTTCATCCACTACGTTTCTCCTTACCCTACTTGTAACACTATTAAACTTATGCTCTCCATTCGCAGTCTCATCCTCTACTTGCTCCTGTTGGCACGCCACTCCGGCTTCTGGTCGGGTCTCGGCTCCGAACGCGTCTGCCCCGGCTTCATCGCGTTCGCCCAGGTGTTTCCCGGACAATTGGCGCATTGCGGGCTGAAGGTGTCAGGTTTGCCACACCTAAAGCAGAAAATGCTCCTCGTCCCAGACATACAGTCCCGGAAACCATGACCAGGTTGCCGGCAGTTCCAGCAGATCCGCTTACTCGTCTAGCGGTTCTTCGCTGCCACCTCTTCCACTTCCTGGGATGGACTCTCGTCGCGCTGAGGTGGGACTTCAACCTCGTAAACTGACGGTTTGACTCCCTGCGGATATCTGGTTTGTTGTCCTTGTGATGAGCGCCCTCGACGGCTCATGTATCGCTCCACTTCGATACATTCTTGGCGCAACTCGTCCACCGTAAGAATATCCATCGCATACACATATCGTGCCAAGCCTTCCTTTAACCCGCGCTTTATTATCTTTACCAGTTCCCGGTCTCGAAGAGGTTTCTGGAAGCGTGAAGCTAGCCGCCGCATGTGGTGAATATAGTCGTCTACACCTTCGCTAGACTGCTGTTCCCTCTGCAGTAGCTCCTGCATGAGGTCATGCTCGGTTTGGTAGCCCCGAAACCGGTCCAACATTGCTTGACGCAATTGAGTCCAGCTATCTACTCTCGAGTGCCTCACGTGCAACCAGTACCATTCCCTGGCTCTGCCCTCCAATAGAACATGGAAGTCGCGTAGCACTTCCCTCCATGGGCATTGGTATTGTCTCTGCAAAAATTCGATGCGGAAGACAAAATCCTCCACAGCGTGAGTGGAATCGGCACCATCGAATCGCACGTTCCAGCGTTCCAATTTCAGGTAAGTGCGGTCCCTCGACGACTCAGTTACCATGCCTAATTCGGTCCTTCGGTCTCCAGCATCTGACCGCATGTTGTCGTGGGGATTCCGCCAGTTCCTTGCGTGCGGATCGTACACTTCTTCAGGGCTCGTTAAATAATCTGGACGCGGCAACGGTCCTCGTATGGTCGGCACTGGCGGCTCCGGCTCACTTTGGTGGACCTTCGGGATTGCTCCTGTCCCAGCCATCGCTTTTTGCTGCGTAGAGGCGGGTCTACTGCCACCACTACCGTCACTCTGCGGTCGGGTGGTCTCTTGCATCAGCTTCACCAACTCCATGAAGCCTGCGCGAATTTCATCGCGTATCGATGGTGCAATACCCTCCTGTAGTGAACTCCTGTAGGTCGCGTGGGCCTGTGCGAGAGCTGCACTTACCGTCGACTTGAGGACTGAGTCCGTCGGCTCCGGAGGATAGATATGTCGGCCCGTATCCGCCGAGTTGCTGGCAGTTGTGGTTCCCGTGCCGGATGCTACTGCTTGTGTTTGGGTTCCCGGTTGCAAAGCCTCTTGCTCCAATCCTGCAAGTGCCTCAGCCGATGGAAACTGTACTTCCGGGAATCCACGAAAGTTCATCGGAGTCCTCGCCATACCTCCCACTAAATGCGGCAGGTTCCCCGGTGCTCCATCTGACCCTCTGACATTTCTAATTTCCTATAAATCTACTGCTAAGTAAGAAAACGACAACTACCAAAAATAAACTCCTATAATAAATAAATAAACACCATAAATAAATACGTACCCTAATAAATAAATAAATAACTCAAACAACAACGAATTTTTTCCTTTCTATAACATTAACAAACGGAAGGGAGAGAAAAACTTCACACTACGACCTAACCAACGCTTTACTACGCACAATTCAAACAATGGACAAACACTTAAGCACTAATCAGATGCTCTATCCATCACTCTCGTGATGGATGGCATCCAAGGAGCGCTACCTGAGGTCTATTTTGAATCCGTCTCGCTTTTGAGCACGATTGGTGCCCGCTGTGTGGCAGGTGCGGCGCACAATCGATCCTGTATCGATCTGGGTCACCTGTCGCCTATGCTGATAATGGAGCATCAGGCCAGCACACATCCAACGCCACTCAAAATGAGACGGAACAAATAGTAAACATAAACAACGAAGAGAAACTCTAGAGAAACTAAGAGACAACAAGGTAAACCTAATATCACAATTTTTCACAGAATTTATTCGTAGTTGCCACCAGGCTACGATGACACGTGGCAAACTATCTACTACATCGTAAGAGTGACACACGCGCAACAACTACAAAACGACCAAATCCTGGTCCAAAAAAAATGACATTAAAATTTGGATCCTGTCACCAAATACGCTCTTATGCCAGATATTACAGTTCGGTTTACTCGTTCAGCGGCATTACTTTGGGGCGAATACACCGGCGTGCGCATATGGGTGATTCCAAAAGCTTTGACCATCGTCTCAAACGATTTGGAAATGAATTGCCGTCCGTTGTCGGAGTGTATCACCTCTGGTACTCCGAATTTGAAGAATACTTCGTGAACTAGGAAGTCCACGACGTCCGCGGCCGAAGCGTCTCTCATCGCCTTCAAGGTGAACTTGGAAAAATGATCCACGACTAAGAAGATCCAAGCGTGCCAAGCGTGCCAAGCGTGGATCGTGGATATTTCCCCAAAAAGTCTATATACAACTTCTGGAATGGGCGATCGGTGAGCATTTCCTTTCCAATGCCGGCCTGCGTTGAGTAATTTAGTGCTTTCGTCTCCTTACAGGTAGCACATCCTCGTACAAAATCTTGTACTTGTACCGCCATGCCAGGCCAGTAAAAATGCCTCCTCAGTGCATGCAGAGTTTTCGCCACCCCGCCGTGAGCTGATGTCTCGTCCGAGTGCGCTTTCTGGATCAATCCCGCCGTTAGTGAATCGGGTATCCACAGCTTCCAGCTCGCCTGGGTCGTTCCATCGTCAACCGACTCCTCCGTCACTCTCTTAAACAGCATGCCACTCTGTACTTTTACGTCTGGCAACTGGTGTTGTTGGCGGTTGACTCGAACTCCGTCGTCTCCATCCCGAGAAGATCCTCCGGCGTCACACTTAACTCCTCTACGCTTCTCGACAAAGTATCCGCAACGACATTCTCCGTCCCCTTTCGAAACTGCATCGTGAACGGAAAAGCCTGGAGTTCCAGTGACCATCTGGCCAGTCTCCCTGTCAAGTCTTTGAGACTCATGAGCCATTGGAGGCTTGCGTGGTCGGTGATCACGGTGAATGGCATCATTTCAACATACGGCCTAAATCGACGAATGGCCAACTTCGCGGCCAAGCACTCCTTTTCAGTCACGGTATAGTTGACTTGGTGCCGGTTCAGTTTGGCCGAAAAGAACGCGATCGGCATTTCCTGCTGTTCCTCGTCCAATTGGAACAAAACAGCTCCGACTCCGAAATTCGATGCGTCACACTGGATGTAGAGAGGCTTCTTAAAGTCGGCGTGCACCAACACAGGAGCCGTGGTAATGAATCTCCGATACCAGCCAGCCGTACCCAAGAAGCTACGCAGTTCCTTGACCGTTCTTGGAGCAGGGATGTTATTGATGGCCTCCACTCTGCTCGGGTCCATCCGAAAGGTGCCTCCACCTATGATGAAACCTAAATAGTTGAGGTTCCTAAAGCAGAACTTGGATTTGGCCATGCCAATGGTGAGATTCGCCTTCTTCAAACATTCCGCCACTAATTTTAAATACTTCAGGTGTGTGTTAAAATCCGCCGAGATGATTAACAAATCATCCAAGTACACGAATACATTGGACCTTAGGGACGTCGTGATCACTTTGTCCATGAGTCGGCAAAGTTGCTGTGCTGCATTGCATAACCCGAAGGGCATTTGGCGGAATTGGTACAGCGGTGGTCCCGAAACTGTGAAAGCTGTATAGGCTCTACTGCTTTCCTCCAGCTCGATTTGCCAGAAAGCAAACTTCAAATCAACACTTGAGATGAAGTGCGTCTCGTCGATCCGCGAGAGAATGCCTTCGATGCATGGAAGGGGGTACGCATCTTTCACCGTCACGCTGTTCAGCTTTCGAGCGTCTAAGCAAAATCGATTCTTACCGGGCTTCATGACGACTGTCGTCCTATTGCTCCATGGACTGTTGCTCTCTTCGATAATGCCCAACTGAAGCATCTTATCAACCTCCTTCCACACGATGTCCTGTTTTGCTGGGGATAGAGGGATATGTCGGTCCTTCACGGGTTCGGTTTGTTCAATTAGGTGTATCCGATGCTGCAACAGAGGAGTCTTACCCAATCCATGAATTTCAAATTGCAGAAATTCGCTTTTCACGGCTTCCAACTGACTCCTCTGCATCTCTTCCAGGTCCCACATCTCCGGATTAGACTCGACAACATCCTCGCCTCGGTAATAATCCACTTCCACAGTGGCTACTTCCGACACATCTCGGGGTGACTCTCGGTGGTCCCATCCTCCAAACAAATTCGGAGCGATATTGAACGCCCTCCAGAAATCGATGCCCAAATAAATCTCCTGTTTTAAATCGGGGCACATGAAGAAAGTTATTTGCTCCGACTAGTCGCCGTATGACACCGGCAGATCAACTCGTCCTAGGATCGGTCGACTGGCTCCTGCAGCAGTGGTGACCATGGACGCGTACGGCTGAACATTCCAGTTCATCTTACTGGCCAGCTCTCGGCATCCTCGCCCCATAAGACTAACGGATGCGCCGGAGTCCAGAAGGCCTTTAAAAACTTGTCCACCGATGACGACGTCTACAAAAACTCGAGGATCGGTGTTCTCCACTCTTTGAACTGCTTCCACGACTTGCCTCCTCGTTATCCTTCGTCGACAAAAACGAGCGCGTGCCTTTATGACGCGATTCGTGGACAGTGTTATCCCTTCACACTGCCGCTCACCAAAAATTCTATTTCGGGCCGTCATGTATGCCCGAACACGTTCTCCATATGGCAAGCCTCTTAGTGTTCTTCCTCTCACTAAGGTGTCCGTTTCTTCTTCATCCACTACGTTTCTCCTTACCCTACTTGTAACACTATTAAACTTATGGACTCTCGTCGCGCTTAGGTGGGACTTCAACCTCGTAAACTGACGGTTTGACTCCCTGCGGATATCTGGTTTGTTGTCCTTGTGATGAGCGCCCTCGACGGCTCATGTATCGCTCCACTTCGATACATTCTTGGCGCAACTCGTCCACCGTAAGAATATCCATCGCATACACATATCGTGCCAAGCCTTCCTTTAACCCGCGCTTTATTATCTTTACCAGTTCCCGGTCTCGAAGAGGTTTCTGGAAGCGTGAAGCTAGCCGCCGCATGTGGTGAATATAGTCGTCTACACCTTCGCTAGACTGCTGTTCCCTCTGCAGTAGCTCCTGCATGAGGTCATGCTCGGTTTGGTAGCCCCGAAACCGGTCCAACATTGCTTGACGCAATTGAGTCCAGCTGTCTACTCTCGAGTGCCTCACGTGCAACCAGTACCATTCCCTGGCTCTGCCCTCCAATAGAACATGGAAGTCGCGTAGCACTTCCCTCCATGGGCATTGGTATTGTCTCTGCAAAAATTCGATGCGGAAGACAAAATCCTCCACAGCGTGAGTGGAATCGGCACCATCGAATCGCACGTTCCAGCGTTCCAATTTCAGGTAAGTGCGGTCCCTCGACGACTCAGTTACCATGCCTAATTCGGTCCTTCGGTCTCCAGCATCTGACCGCATGTTGTCGTGGGGATTCCGCCAGTTCCTTGCGTGCGGATCGTACACTTCTTCAGGGCTCGTTAAATAATCTGGACGCGGCAACGGTCCTCGTATGGTCGGCACTGGCGGCTCCGGCTCACTTTGGTGGACCTTCGGGATTGCTCCTGTCCCAGCCATCGCTTTTTGCTGCGTAGAGGCGGGTCTACTGCCACCACTACCGTCACTCTGCGGTCGGGTGGTCTCCTGCATCAGCTTCACCAACTCCATAAAGCCTGCGCGAATTTCATCGCGTATCGATGCTGCAATACCCTCCTGTAGTGAACTCCTGTAGGTCGCGTGGGCCTGTGCGAGAGCTGCACTTACCGTCGACTTGAGGACTGAGTCCGTCGGCTCCGGAGGATAGATATGTCGGCCCGTATCTGCCGAGTTGCTGGCAGTTGTGGTTCCCGTGCCGGATGGTACTGCTTGTGTTTGGGTTCCCGGTTGCAAAGCCTCTTGCTCCAATCCTGCAAGTGCCTCAGCCGATGGAAACTGTACTTCCGGGAATCCACGAAAGTTCATCGGAGTCCTCGCCATACCTCCCACTAAATGCGGCAGGTTCCCCGGTGCTCCATCTGACCCTCTGACATTCCTAATTTCCTATAAATCTACTGCTAAGTAAGAAAACGACAACTACCAAAAATAAACTCCTATAATAAATAAATAAACACCATAAATAAATACGTACCCTAATAAATAAATAAATAACTCAAACAACAACGAATTTTTTCCTTTCTATAACATTAACAAACTGAAGGGAGAGAAAAACTTCACACTACGACCTAACCAACGCTTTACTACGCACAATTCAAACAATGGACAAACACTTAAGCACTAATCAGATGCTCTATCCATCACTCTCGTGATGGATGGCATCCAAGGAGCGCTACCTGAGGTCTATTTTGAATCCGTCTCGCTTTTGAGCACGATTGGTGCCCGCTGTGTGGCAGGTGCGGCGCACAATCGATCCTGTATCGATCTGGGTCACCTGTCGCCTATGCTGATAATGGAGCATCAGGCCAGCACACATCCAACGCCACTCAAAATGAGACGGAACAAATAGTAAACATAAACAACGAAGAGAAACTCCAGAGAAACTAAGAGACAACAAGGTTAACCTAATATCACAATTTTTCACAGAATTTATTCGTAGTTGCCACCAGGCTACGATGACACGTGGCAAACTCTCTACTACATCGTAAAAGTGACACACGCGCAACAACTACAAAACGACCAAATCCTGGTCCAAAAAAAATGACATTAAAATTTGGATCCTGTCACCAAATACGCTCTTATGCCAGATATTACAGTTCGGTTTACTCGTTCAGCGGCATTACTTTGGGGCGAATACACCGGCGTGCGCATATGGGTGATTCCAAAAGCTTTGACCATCGTCTCAAACGATTTGGAAATGAATTGCCGTCCGTTGTCGGAGTGTATCACCTCTGGTACTCCGAATTTGAAGAATTCTTCGTGAACTAGGAAGTCCACGACGTCCGCGGCCGAAGCGTCTCTCATCGCCTTCAAGGTGAACTTGGAAAAATGATCCACGACTAAGAAGATCCAAGCGTGCCCACGTTTGGATCGTGGATATTTCCCCAAAAAGTCTATATACAACTTCTGGAATGGGCGATCGGTGAGCATTTCCCTTCCAATGCCGGCCTGCGTTGAGTAATTTAGTGCTTTCGTCTCCTTACAGGTAGCACATCCTCGTACAAAATCTTGTACTTGTACCGCCATGCCAGGCCAGTAAAAATGCCTCCTCAGTGCATGCAGAGTTTTCGCCACCCCGCCGTGAGCTGATGTCTCGTCCGAGTGCGCTTTCTGGATCAATCCCGCCGTTAGTGAATCGGGTATCCACAGCTTCCAGCTCGCCTGGGTCCTTCCATCGTCAACCGACTCCTCCGTCACTCTCTTAAACAGCATGCCACTCTGTACTTTTACGTCTGGCAACCGGTGTTGTTGGCGGTTGACTCGAACTCCGTCGTCTCCATCCCGAGAAGATCCTCCGGCGTCACACTTAACTCCTCTACGCTTCTCGACAAAGTATCCGCAACGACATTCTCCGTCCCCTTTCGAAACTGCATCGTGAACGGAAAAGCCTGGAGTTCCAGTGACCATCTGGCCAGTCTCCCTGTCAAGTCTTTGAGACTCATGAGCCATTGGAGGCTTGCGTGGTCGGTGATCACGGTGAATGGCATCATTTCAACATACGGCCTAAATCGACGAATGGCCAACTTCGCGGCCAAGCACTCCTTTTCAGTCACGGTATAGTTGACTTGGTGCCGGTTCAGGCCGAAAAGAACGCGATCGGCCTTTCCTGCTGTTCCTCGTCCAATTGGAACAAAACAGCTCCGACTCCCACTCCTTTTCTTTAGAGAATTCGTCAGTGGTACTGAGATCTCTGCGAAGTTCTTAATGAATCTCCGATACCAGCCAGCCGTACCCAAGAAGCTACGCAGTTCCTTGACCGTTCTTGGAGCAGGGATGTTATTGATGGCCTCCACTCTGCTCGGGTCCATCCGAAAGGTGCCTCCACCTATGATGAAACCTAAATAGTTGATGTTCCTAAAGCAGAACTTGGATTTGGCCATGCCAATGGTGAGATTCGCCTTCTTCAAACATTCCGCCACTAATTTTAAATACTTCAGGTGTGTGTTAAAATCCGCCGAGATGATTAACAAATCATCCAAGTACACGAATACATTGGACCTTAGGGACGTCGTGATCACTTTGTCCATGAGTCGGCAAAGTTGCTGTGCTGCATTGCATAACCCGAAGGGCATGTGGGGGAATTGGTACAGCGGTCGTCCCGAAACTGTGAAAGCTGTATAGGCTCTACTGCTTCCCTCCAGCTCGATTTGCCAGAAAGCAAACTTCAAATCAACACTTGAGATGAAGTGCGTCTCGTCGATCCGCGAGAGAATGCCTTCGATGCATGGAAGGGGGTACGCATCTTTCACCGTCACGCTGTTCAGCTTTCGAGCGTCTAAGCAAAATCGATTCTTGCCGGGCTTCATGACGACTGTCGTCCTATTGCTCCATGGACTGTTGCTCTCTTCGATAATGCCCAACTGAAGCATCTTATCAACCTCCTTCCACACGATCTCCTGTTTTGCTGGGGATAGAGGGATATGTCGGTCCTTCACGGGTTCGGTTTGTTCAATTAGGTGTATCCGATGCTGCAACAGAGGAGTCTTACCCAATCCATGAATTTCAAATTGCAGAAATTCGCTTTTCACGGCTTCCAACTGACTCCTCTGCATCTCTTCCAGGTCCCACATCTCCGGATTAGACTCGACAACATCCTCGCCTCGGTAATAATCCACTTCCACAGTGGCTACTTCCGACACATCTCGGGGTGACTCTCGGTGGTCCCATCCTCCAAACAAATTCGGAGCGATGTTGAACGCCCTCCAGAAATCGATGCCCAAATAAATCTCCTGTTTTAAATCGGGGCACATGAAGAAAGTTATTTGCTCCGACTAGTCGCCGTATGACACCGGCAGATCAACTCGTCCTAGGATCGGTCGACTGGCTCCTGCAGCAGTGGTGACCATGGACGCGTACGGCTGAACATTCCAGTTCATCTTACTGGCCAGCTCTCGGCATCCTCGCCCCATAAGACTAACGGATGCGCCGGAGTCCAGAAGGCCTTTAAAAACTTGTCCACCGATGACGACGTCTACAAAAACTCGAGGATCGGTATTCTCCACTCTTTGAACTGCTTCCACGACTTGCCTCCTCGTTATCCTTCGTCGACAAAAACGAGCGCGTGCCTTTATGACGCGATTCGTGGACAGTGTTATCCCTTCACACTGCCGCTCACCAAAAATTCTATTTCGGGCCGTCATGTATGCCCGAACACGTTCTCCATATGGCAAGCCTCTTAGTGTTCTTCCTCTCACTAAGGTGTCCGTTTCTTCTTCATCCACTACGTTTCTCCTTACCCTACTTGTAACACTATTAAACTTATGGACTCTCGTCGCGCTTAGGTGGGACTTCAACCTCGTAAACTGACGGTTTGACTCCCTGCGGATATCTGGTTTGTTGTCCTTGTGATGAGCGCCCTCGACGGCTCATGTATCGCTCCACTTCGATACATTCTTGGCGCAACTCGTCCACCGTAAGAATATCCATCGCATACACATATCGTGCCAAGCCTTCCTTTAACCCGCGCTTTATTATCTTTACCAGTTCCCGGTCTCGAAGAGGTTTCTGGAAGCGTGAAGCTAGCCGCCGCATGTGGTGAATATAGTCGTCTACACCTTCGCTAGACTGCTGTTCCCTCTGCAGTAGCTCCTGCATGAGGTCATGCTCGGTTTGGTAGCCCCGAAACCGGTCCAACATTGCTTGACGCAATTGAGTCCAGCTGTCTACTCTCGAGTGCCTCACGTGCAACCAGTACCATTCCCTGGCTCTGCCCTCCAATAGAACATGGAAGTCGCGTAGCACTTCCCTCCATGGGCATTGGTATTGTCTCTGCAAAAATTCGATGCGGAAGACAAAATCCTCCACAGCGTGAGTGGAATCGGCACCATCGAATCGCACGTTCCAGCGTTCCAATTTCAGGTAAGTGCGGTCCCTCGACGACTCAGTTACCATGCCTAATTCGGTCCTTCGGTCTCCAGCATCTGACCGCATGTTGTCGTGGGGATTCCGCCAGTTCCTTGCGTGCGGATCGTACACTTCTTCAGGGCTCGTTAAATAATCTGGACGCGGCAACGGTCCTCGTATGGTCGGCACTGGCGGCTCCGGCTCACTTTGGTGGACCTTCGGGATTGCTCCTGTCCCAGCCATCGCTTTTTGCTGCGTAGAGGCGGGTCTACTGCCACCACTACCGTCACTCTGCGGTCGGGTGGTCTCCTGCATCAGCTTCACCAACTCCATAAAGCCTGCGCGAATTTCATCGCGTATCGATGCTGCAATACCCTCCTGTAGTGAACTCCTGTAGGTCGCGTGGGCCTGTGCGAGAGCTGCACTTACCGTCGACTTGAGGACTGAGTCCGTCGGCTCCGGAGGATAGATATGTCGGCCCGTATCTGCCGAGTTGCTGGCAGTTGTGGTTCCCGTGCCGGATGCTACTGCTTGTGTTTGGGTTCCCGGTTGCAAAGCCTCTTGCTCCAATCCTGCAAGTGCCTCAGCCGATGGAAACTGTACTTCCGGGAATCCACGAAAGTTCATCGGAGTCCTCGCCATACCTCCCACTAAATGCGGCAGGTTCCCCGGTGCTCCATCTGACCCTCTGACATTTCTAATTTCCTATAAATCTACTGCTAAGTAAGAAAACGACAACTACCAAAAATAAACTCCTATAATAAATAAATAAACACCATAAATAAATACGTACCCTAATAAATAAATAAATAACTCAAACAACAACGAATTTTTTCCTTTCTATAACATTAACAAACTGAAGGGAGAGAAAAACTTCACACTACGACCTAACCAACGCTTTACTACGCACAATTCAAACAATGGACAAACACTTAAGCACTAATCAGATGCTCTATCCATCACTCTCGTGATGGATGGCATCCAAGGAGCGCTACCTGAGGTCTATTTTGAATCCGTCTCGCTTTTGAGCACGATTGGTGCCCGCTGTGTGGCAGGTGCGGCGCACAATCGATCCTGTATCGATCTGGGTCACCTGTCGCCTATGCTGATAATGGAGCATCAGGCCAGCACACATCCAACGCCACTCAAAATGAGACGGAACAAATAGTAAACATAAACAACGAAGAGAAACTCCAGAGAAACTAAGAGACAACAAGGTTAACCTAATATCACAATTTTTCACAGAATTTATTCGTAGTTGCCACCAGGCTACGATGACACGTGGCAAACTCTCTACTACATCGTAAGAGTGACACACGCGCAACAACTACAAAACGACCAAATCCTGGTCCAAAAAAAATGACATTAAAATTTGGATCCTGTCACCAAATACGCTCTTATGCCAGATATTACAGTTCGGTTTACTCGTTCAGCGGCATTACTTTGGGGCGAATACACCGGCGTGCGCATATGGGTGATTCCAAAAGCTTTGACCATCGTCTCAAACGATTTGGAAATGAATTGCCGTCCGTTGTCGGAGTGTATCACCTCTGGTACTCCGAATTTGAAGAATACTTCGTGAACTAGGAAGTCCACGACGTCCGCGGCCGAAGCGTCTCTCATCGCCTTCAAGGTGAACTTGGAAAAATGATCCACGACTAAGAAGATCCAAGCGTGCCCACGTTTGGATCGTGGATATTTCCCCAAAAAGTCTATATACAACTTCTGGAATGGGCGATCGGTGAGCATTTCCCTTCCAATGCCGGCCTGCGTTGAGTAATTTAGTGCTTTCGTCTCCTTACAGGTAGCACATCCTCGTACAAAATCTTGTACTTGTACCGCCATGCCAGGCCAGTAAAAATGCCTCCTCAGTGCATGCAGAGTTTTCGCCACCCCGCCGTGAGCTGATGTCTCGTCCGAGTGCGCTTTCTGGATCAATCCCGCCGTTAGTGAATCGGGTATCCACAGCTTCCAGCTCGCCTGGGTCCTTCCATCGTCAACCGACTCCTCCGTCACTCTCTTAAACAGCATGCCACTCTGTACTTTTACGTCTGGCAACCGGTGTTGTTGGCGGTTGACTCGAACTCCGTCGTCTCCATCCCGAGAAGATCCTCCGGCGTCACACTTAACTCCTCTACGCTTCTCGACAAAGTATCCGCAACGACATTCTCCGTCCCCTTTCGAAACTGCATCGTGAACGGAAAAGCCTGGAGTTCCAGTGACCATCTGGCCAGTCTCCCTGTCAAGTCTTTGAGACTCATGAGCCATTGGAGGCTTGCGTGGTCGGTGATCACGGTGAATGGCATCATTTCAACATACGGCCTAAATCGACGAATGGCCAACTTCGCGGCCAAGCACTCCTTTTCAGTCACGGTATAGTTGACTTGGTGCCGGTTCAGTTTGGCCGAAAAGAACGCGATCGGCCTTTCCTGCTGTTCCTCGTCCAATTGGAACAAAACAGCTCCGACTCCCACTCCTTTTCTTTAGAGAATTCGTCAGTGGTACTGAGATCTCTGCGAAGTTCTTAATGAATCTCCGATACCAGCCAGCCGTACCCAAGAAGCTACGCAGTTCCTTGACCGTTCTTGGAGCAGGGATGTTATTGATGGCCTCCACTCTGCTCGGGTCCATCCGTAAGGTGCCTCCACCTATGATGAAACCTAAATAGTTGAGGTTCCTAAAGCAGAACTTGGATTTGGCCATGCCAATGGTGAGATTCGCCTTCTTCAAACATTCCGCCACTAATTTTAAATACTTCAGGTGTGTGTTAAAATCCGCCGAGATGATTAACAAATCATCCAAGTACACGAATACATTGGACCTTAGGGACGTCGTGATCACTTTGTCCATGAGTCGGCAAAGTTGCTGTGCTGCATTGCATAACCCGCAGGGCATGTGGCGGAATTGGTACAGCGGTCGTCCCGAAACTGTGAAAGCTGTATAGGCTCTACTGCTTCCCTCCAGCTCGATTTGCCAGAAAGCAAACTTCAAATCAACACTTGAGATGAAGTGCGTCTCGTCGATCCGCGAGAGAATGCCTTCGATGCATGGAAGGGGGTACGCATCTTTCACCGTCACGCTGTTAAGCTTTCGAGCGTCTAAGCAAAATCGATTCTTGCCGGGCTTCATGACGACTGTCGTCCTATTGCTCCATGGACTGTTGCTCTCTTCGATGATGCCCAACTGAAGCATCTTATCAACCTCCTTCCACACGATCTCCTGTTTTGCTGGGGATAGAGGGAAATGTCGGTCCTTCACGGGTTCGGTTTTTTTTAATTAGGTGTATCCGATGCTGCAACAGAGGAGTCTTACCCAATCCATGAATTTCAAATTGCAGAAATTCGCTTTTCACGGCTTCCAACTGACTCCTCTGCATCTCTTCCAGGTCCCACATCTCCGGATTAGACTCGACAACATCCTCGCCTCGGTAATAATCCACTTCCACAGTGGCTACTTCCGACACATCTTGGGGTGACTCTCGGTGGTCCCATCCTCCAAACAAATTCGGAGCGATGTTGAACGCCCTCCAGAAATCGATGCCCAAATAAATCTCCTGTTTTAAATCGGGGCACATGAAGAAAGTTATTTGCTCCGACTTGTCGCCGTATGACACCGGCAGATAAACTCGTCCTAGGATCGGTCGACTGGCTCCTGCAGCAGTGGTGACCATGGACGCGTACGGCTGAACATTCCAGTTCATCTTACTGGCCAGCTCTCGGCATCCTCGCACCATAAGATTAACGGATGCGCCGGAGTCCAGAAGGCCTTTAAAAACTTGTCCACCGATGACGACGTCTACAAAAACTCGAGGATCGGTGTTCTCCACTCTTTGAACTGCTTCCACGACTTGCCTCCTCGTTATCCTTCGTCGACAAAAACGAGCGCGTGCCTTTATGACGCGATTCGTGGACAGTGTCATCCCTTCACACTGCCGCTCACCAAAAATTCTATTTCGGGCCGACATGTATGCCCGAACACGTTCTCCATATGGCAAGCCTCTTAGTGTTCTTCCTCTCACTATGGTGTCCGTTTCTTCTTCATCCACTACGTTTCTCCTTACCCTACTTGTAACACTATTAAACTTATGCTCTCCATTCGCAGTCTCATCCTCTACTTGCTCCTGTTGGCACGCCACTCCGGCTTCTGGTCGGGTCTCGGCTCCGAACGCGTCTGCCCCGGCTTCATCGCGTTCGCCCAGGTGTTTCCCGGACAATTGGCGCATTGCGGGCTGAAGGTGTCAGGTTTGCCACACCTAAAGCAGAAAATGCTCCTCGTCCCAGACATACAGTCCCGGAAACCATGACCAGGTTGCCGGCAGTTCCAGCAGATCCGCTTACTCGTCTAGCGGTTCTTCGCTGCCACCTCTTCCACTTCCGGGGATGGAGTCTCGTCGCGCTGAGGTGGGACTTCAACCTCGTAAACTGACGGTTTAACTCCCTGCGGATATCTGGTTTGTTGTCCTTGTGATGAGTGCCCTCGACGGCTCATGTATCGCTCCACTTCGATACATTCTTGGCGCAACTCGTCCACCGTAAGAATATCCATCGCATACACATATCGTGCCAAGCCTTCCTTTAACCCGCGCTTTATTATCTTTACCAGTTCCCGGTCTCGAAGAGGTTTCTGGAAGCGTGAAGCTAGCCGCCGCATGTGGTGAATATAGTCGTCTACACCTTCGCTAGACTGCTGTTCCCTCTGCAGTAGCTCCTGCATGAGGTCATGCTCGGTTTGGTAGCCCCGAAACCGGTCCAACATTGCTTGACGCAATTGAGTCCAGCTGTCTACTCTCGAGTGCCTCACGTGCAACCAGTACCATTCCCTGGCTCTGCCCTCCAATAGAACATGGAAGTCGCGTAGCACTTCCCTCCATGGGCATTGGTATTGTCTCTGCAAAAATTCGATGCGGAAGACAAAATCCTCCACAGCGTGAGTGGAATCGGCACCATCGAATCGCACGTTCCAGCGTTCCAATTTTAGGTAAGTGCGGTCCCTCGACGACTCAGTTACCATGCCTAATTCGGTCCTTCGGTCTCCAGCATCTGACCGCATGTTGTCGTGGGGATTCCGCCAGTTCCTTGCGTGCGGATCGTACACTTCTTCAGGGCTCGTTAAATAATCTGGACGCGGCAACGGTCCTCGTATGGTCGGCACTGGCGGCTCCGGCTCACTTTGGTGGACCTTCGGGATCGCTCCTGTCCCAGCCATCGCTTTTTGCTGCGTAGAGGCGGGTCTACTGCCACCACTACCATCACTCTGCGGTCGGGTGGTCTCCTGCATCAGCTTCACCAACTCCATGAAGCCTGCGCGAATTTCATCGCGTATCGATGCTGCAATACCCTCCTGTAGTGAACTCCTGTAGGTCGACTTGAGGACTGAGTCCGTCGGCTCCGGAGGATAGATATGTCGGCCCGTATCTGCCGAGTTGCTGGCAGTTGTGGTTCCCGTGCCGGATGCTACTGCTTGTGTGTTGGGTTCCCGGTTGCAAAGCCTCTTGCTCCAATCCTGCAAGTGCCTCAGCCGATGGAAACTGTACTTCCGGGAATCCACGAAAGTTCATCGGAGTCCTCGCCATACCTCCCACTAAATGCGGCAGGTTCCCCGGTGCTCCATCTGACCCTCTGACATTTCTAATTTCCTATAAATCTACTGCTAAATAAGAAAACGACAACTACCAAAAATAAACTCCTATAATAAATAAATAAACACCATAAATAAATACGTACCCTAATAAATAAATAAATAACTCAAACAACAACGAATTTTTTCCTTTCTATAACATTAACAAACGGAAGGGAGAGAAAAACTTCACACTACGACCTAACCAACGCTTTACTACGCACAATTCAAACAATGGATAAACACTTAAGCACTAATCAGATGCTCTATCCATCACTCTCGTGATGGATGGCATCCAAGGAGCGCTACCTGAGGTCTATTTCGAATCCTTCTCGCTTTTGAGCACGATTGGTGCCCGCTGTGTGGCAGGTGCGGCGCAGAATCGATCCTGTATCGATCTGGTTCACCTGTCGCCTATGCTGATAATGGAGCATCAGGTAAGCACACATCCAACGCCACTCAAAATGAGACGGAACAAATAGTAAACATAAACAACGAAGAGAAACTCCAGAGAAACTAAGAGACAACAAGGCTAACCTAATATCACAATTTATCACAGTATTTATTCGTAGTTGCCACCAGGCTACGATGACACGTGGCAAACTATCTACTACATCGTAAGAGTGACACACGCGCAGCAACTACAAAACGAACAAATCCTGGTCCAAAAAAAATGACATTAAAATTTGGATCCTGTCACCAAATGAAATCCTGCTCAGAGCTGCGCAATTATGGGTGACTACATCGTACCACATAAGACATCAGATGAACACAATTTCACTCAACAAAAGGTCATACACTACATCGATGGAACTATCTTTTTTTTTTTTTTTTTTTTTTAATTCAAATTTCAAAGTTGGGCGCCATATTGTTACGGACTGGTTGTCTTCCCTGGGACCGCGCCGGCTGGCTCATCGGTACTCAGGTGGAGTTCCATCCCTGGCCCGCAGTCCGCACAATCGATAATTTCACCGATATTAACAGCTGTTCATAACAGAAGAAACGCATCACTAACAGGAAAACAAAACAGCTTCCGCGCAATTGAAAATTGCGCAAAAACAAAAGGAAATCCAAAACAAACTATTGACGACGGTAAGTACGAAGAAAACAACAATAAATACACTCACTGATCCAATTTTATGTTTGAATAGGGCCACAGCTGGACCCAGGCGTACCCACCCTGCCTGAGATGGCTACATCGTCGCCATCTCCCTTTGCGTTGGCCACCATATCAGTGGCTGCTCCTCATCCGGCGTAGTGCTGTGGAATTCCCCTCCCCTCCATGCTGAGAAACTTACACAACCATGTTCATCGTAATTACTATTGTATAATTCATGAGTTTTTCTTAATAACTAACATTTAATTTATTTATTTTTATTTACAGATATTCGAATTTCATTACCGCTACACGGAACAGGATTCGAAACAAAATCAACCAACAAATCAAAGAAGAACAAGAAAGAAATAACAACGGAGTAGGGACGATTTATATATGGTATGTAAGATCAAGGAAAATATGTGCATTTATGTTTAAATATGTACGCATATTTGGGTGTATGTATGTATATAAATGTATTTATGTTTGACTCGCTTAAATGTCTACCTTGACCTGCCTAAGAGCTCTTAAGGGTTTGGTGAAGGGGCGATAGGTGATACTTTAATGCATATATGTGTATATCTTTATAAATGTGCATATATCTATTCCTCCACAGATGCGAATGTTGATCTGAATGATTTTTCTGTCTATCACCTACTCTGTCGTTTTACAGCAAAACATTGATCTACTTTAATTTAAATTTGTACTCTACTTTAATTAGCTTTCGTATTTCGAACTTTAATTTACTTTAATATGATTTTCGATTTAATGATTAATAAATGAGCATATCAGCAGGAAAATACAAGCAGCAAATCTCGAGAGAACAAATTAATTGCTGTTTTCGCTTACGTAGCGGGATGACAGTCGCGAGTATTAGGACAACCCGCACTGGCGGTCGGAAATGGGGCTGGCTTGGAACTGACTCACCGTAAGCGGCGTCTTCTGACGCTCGCTGCCCCACATCGTCGATGCTGCTCCGTCGTCGTTGAAGCGCCGTGTGCCTTCTCGCGGCGACGATCGCCCACGCTTGTCCAGCGGTGATGCTCTGGTTGCGGCTGTCGTTGTCGTTGTTGTTGCAGTCGTGGTTGTTGTTGTTGCCGTTGCTTGTTGCAATTGACGTTGTTGTTGTTACTCTGGGTGTTGCTGCTGCTTATGTAGTTGTTGCTTTGCTGCTTCTGTTGCTGTCGTTGCAGTTGCCGCTGCTTGTTGCAGTTGTTGCTGCTTTTGTTGTTGCAGTTGATGTTGTTGTGGTTGCTGCTGCTTTTGGTTGTTGCAGTTGCTGCTGCTTTTGTTGTTGCAGTTGTTGCTGCCGCCGCCACCGTTTGTAATTAGCACTTGTTGATTTGTTCCGCCGGTATATTTTTTTTGACTTTATAGTCTGTTTTGAATACGCGGCGTTGCGTGATACCACTTTTCAATTCACAACTACGATGCGAACAGTCACAATCCAAGAACAAAACAAAAAAAACTCGACCAACTCGAACTCGAGCGAAAAGCAATTTCTCTTCTTGCGCTGGACCTCCAACCTCGATCAAGAATCAACCTCGTGAAACCACTCAGACGAAAAAAAAAAAAAAACAGTCAAGCTCGTCACCACGATCTTCCGGCTGACCGTCTCCAACCTCGATCGCAAAGCAACTCCTCGAGTCAGCAAAATCCACATGCTCATCCAGTGAAAAAAATTGACGTTCCTCTTTCATCTCCTATTTTACCGCTGGAGCAATTTTCAAATTTTCTCCCTCCCTGAAGTTGCTATTTCCCTCTCTCTGATATATCGCCTCGCGATATATCGATAACCCCCCCAACATTGCTGGCACAAACGATATCCAAAACGTAGCACATGAGTATGAAGGATCTTGGTGTTCGTTTTCGTTGTTGCGAGTCGGGGGGGCGACTGGTAAATGCTCCTATTTCATATGATGCCAAGTTTCCACTCCTCTTGTCGAAGCGCTCACAATTTCCTCGCAGCTATGTGAGGTACCTTCTAGTGCTGCAAAAACATCGGCACACTATCGATACTATCGATGTTTTTATTTTTTAAAGAAAACATCGATGTTTTTTTTGCGCTATCGATGTTTTGTTTGAATGGATTACCATCACAAAATTTACTAAAAGCTCGCAAAGCAGGTTTGGGTAACATTATAAATTACAGATTATTTTAAAAGCTTGGCTTAAATTGGTGTTGGCGGTCGTAAGATGGCTAGTCCTGTAAATAGAAAGCGTAAGTACATGTTTCTAATCTATTTGAAGGTGATTAATTCATGGCTTGTGTGTTTTCAGGCAAGGCAACTATCACAACAGGCAACGACAATGCGGCAAGCAATTGCGAAATAAATGATTCAGATGAGGAGAATAGTAGCTGTATTCTGAGCAGCAATGCAGCAGCTATGCCTGGCAAGTCAAAAGTTTGGCAATTTTTTGAAAAGTCGAAGGATGGCAAATTTGCGAAATGTAAGTCGTGCGCAAAAATATATAAGACTAGTGGTAATACCCATCTCTTAAAGTGAGTGACCTGCCGAAATCATCAAATACCATTTTGCCATTCATAAATAAAAAATATGACAAGACTTCTGAACGCAAAAGTAAAATCGACAATGCACTGTCCGAGTTTGTCGCTTGTAGCATTCAACCTTTCAGTCTCGTTGAGGAAAGTTCTTTTCGAAAATTTGTTGCTGTTCTTGATCCTCACTACGAGTTACCATCAAGAAAAAATTTAAAAAATGTTAACAGGGAAATGCGCTACAAGGAAATGACTGCAAAGTTGATGTCAATATTACAGGATATTGAAACTGTAGCTATCACCACTGACTTGTGGACGTCAGTAGCAAATATGTCATACATTACTATAACATGCCATTTTGTTGACGACAATTATATTTTGCGTTGTGCTGTTCTATCCACAATGTCTTTAAAAGATGAAACAAACCACTCCGCCAATAATATTGGTGACACATTAAGTGATGTGCTTCAAAAGTGGAACATATTGGACAAGGTTTCCACAATTGTGACTGACAATGACAGATCTATGATCAAAATGTGTGAAAATTTAAAAAAACGACATCTGCCTTGTTTTGCCCACACTCTTAATCTTATAGTAAGAGAATGTCTTTCAGTAGACAACATTCAAATTGTAATAATCAAATGCAAAAAAATTGTCACATATATTAAACAAAGCAACATCGCATATGCGAAATTCAAAGCGGCACAGTTGCCAAACAAAACATATGGCTTAAAGCAAGAAGTGCCTACCAGGTGGAACAGCGCATATGCCATGTTAGAGAGAATACTTGCGACCAGAGAAGCACTTGGACAAGTTCTGCTGACCACTCCCAAGTCACCGCCACCTCTAACTGCGGAAGAAGTAAATGTAATAATGGACATTGTAAAGCTGCTCGCACCGTTTAATGACGCTACCCAAAAAATATCGGCTGCAGCAACTGTGACGATTTCTCTAATCATACCATTTGTCTGCGGACTATTAGAAAATATGGAGGATATCAAAACAACTCTTCGAACGGATGAAGGCTTCAAAATGCGTGAGCTTCTCGTGGCAAATATAAAAAAAAAGACTTTTAGAATACGAAAAACGCACACCAACTAGGATTGGAACTCTGCTCGATCCTCGTTTCAAAAAGGAAGCATTTTTATCGCCTTTGAATGTTCAAGAAGCCACAAAATTATTAGAGAATGAAATATCTAATATAAACAGGAGTCTGGATATAACGCAGGAAACTTCAGAACCGCCAACACCAATAGAAACAAGCCAACCACTGCTTAAATTTTTAAAAAGAAACATCGCGCAAAAGATAAAAAATTGTCGAAGTGATTCTAACAACATTGCCAACATTGACGAAAATCGAGATCCGTTGAAGTGTTGGAAAGTAGGGTAAAAATTATTTATTAGTTAATGCATTATTTAATTGTAATTTTATCTCATGCAGCGAGCCATCAACGACACAGCTCTCCAATTGTATGCCAAGAGAATTTTGTGTGTTCCAGCAACGTCAATTGAGAGCGAGAGGATTTTCAGCAAAGCTGGAATTATAATTTCAAATAAAAGGGCATCCCTTAAGCCCTCAAATGTGGATAAAATAGTGTTTCTTAGCAAAAATCAATGGATAAACGAATAATTATTATTACTATTAACATTTATTATAAGTCCAACGATCTCAACATATCTCAAAGCAGAGCTTTTGGCCTTGAAGTCTGTTATTATTATTTTGTTGATTTGTTATTTTTGATTTGCTTACTATTTATTGAATTAAATTTATTATTTGTTTTGGTTTAGAAAAAAAACTCGCTTTTATTTAAGATTTTAAACTTGTATATCAAACAATTACAAAAAAATTGTTCTAAACATCGATACTATCGATGTTTTTTTTTTAAAACATCGGAAACCTCGATGGTGCCAAACCTCGATGTTTTTGCAGCACTAGTACCTTCACTTGACCAACTGTCACGCTGGCCCAAGAACGCTCGTGAGCATTCTCAGAGAACGACTTTGGTTAGTCAATGCTCAAGAGCTTTGTCGTCAGACAGTACGATCATGCATCCGTTGCTTTAAATGCAAACCTCGGCTGCTTACGCAAATAATGGGAAATTTGCCTGCTGACCGACTACGAGCGCTCCGCCCATTTTCAATTTGTGGCGTAGATTTTTGTGGCCCGGTTGAGACAACCTATAGGATTCGCGGAAAGCCGCCGTACAAGTCGTACATAGCTTTGTTTGTCTGTTTTGCGTCAAAAGCGGTTCACTTAGAAATTGTATCCGATCTGTCAACTAATGCATTTCTAATGGCTTTCCAAAGGTTTGTTGGTCGAAGAGGATGCCCGAGCCGAGTCCATTGCGACAACGCGACGAACTTCGTCGGAGCAAGTCGTCATCTGGAGGAGCTAAGAAGACGAGTCGAGGCCGAGGAGAACGCAGTTCGCGACTTCGCATCAAGAAGCGGATGCGAATTTGCGTTCATACCGCCGAAGGCTCCTCACTTCGGAGGACTATGGGAGACAGGTGTGAAGTCTGCAAAGCACCTACTCCTACGGACGGTGGGCAACGCCCTGCTCACGGCCGAGGAGCTGCAGACAGTGGTCGTGGCGGTCGAGGCGGTGCTCAACTCCCGCCCGCTAGGAGCCGTAAGCAACGACCCCAACGACGGCGAGGCACTAACCCCAGGGCATCTACTGGTGGGCGGTCCACTGGTGGCACCGGCAGCATCGCGGACCCCGGACCAGGAGGGTCTGAGTTGCTTAAGGCGATGGCGAGCTGTCTCGTCGCTCAAGCGAGCGTTCTGGCAGCGATGGTCCCGGGAGTATGTGCTGGGCCTGCAGGCACGGGCCAAGTGGGACCGGTTGCAGCCAAATCTGCGAATCGGAGAGCTCGTCGTCGTCGCAGAGGACAATCAGCCGCCGATGCAGTGGAAGGTGGGGCGAGTCGTGGCGGTATACCCGGGAGCGGACGGGGCGGTGCGCGTCGCAGACGTGCGAACCAGCACAGGAGGGCTGTTTAAACGGCCAATACACAAATTGGCGCCTCTGCCAATCATATGAAGGCACAGCCGTTCATCGGGGCCGGTGTTGGCGCATTTGATAGTTATTAGTTAAGAGCATGAAGTACCAAATGAAATTGTTAGAATTAGGGATACTTTCCGCTGAATTTTGGCAACGACAGTTTAGGCAGATGGGTGCCGAGGAGCGGCAATCGGCTGAATCGATATATTGGCGGATCGGTCAACGATTTCACCATCGCCTTCAGCCTTGCCTTTGCAGTAATGCGCGAAGCGAGAGCGCAATAAAGCTTTCGTTTGTTGCTCTCTGAGCGAATTCGCCTCGCTTCGCCACTCTAGTTAAGTTAGGCTTAATGTAACTTAGCAAAGAATTATAAAGACAGTTGAAATCGAACACTTATCAGCGCGTCATTTACTCCGTTTTCGTTTTCGTTGCTTTTCGTATTGTCGCAACAACAATTAAGTCCAGTCTTTGTTCGCGAATAAAGCGGAATATTAATAATTGCAAAAACTCTTGTGATTTTTCAGATATCTTCCATATTAAATTTAGTTGAAATGGCTGAATTCGAGTAGTCCTGTTCAAAAATTTGGTCAACCTCCTTTTGACAATCTTTGACTTTAGAGTCATGGAATTTTTCCAAAGTGGAAAAATCATTTTTAAACATTCCCACTTTAAGCTTCTTCAAAGCTGGCTTTTGCCATCTTTCAATATGTCGAGAGAGCTTTCGCTTATCAGCCATTTCATCTAAATATTTACTTTCGTTAATTCTAAGTTTATTATTTTTTGGTCTAATGATAGTTACGTTAGTTAGTTGGTCACTTGAAGGGAGAGAAAGTTGAAGCTGCTTCATGACGGAAACAGAGCATTCCTCCATTTTCCGAATAAAGCGGCCCAATTTTAACCCCTTCTTATTATTCGGTTTAATAATACTATGCTTAACTGTTTTAAAAAACGATTCAATTGGCCCATTGCTTGGTCTTTTGCCAGATGAATCAATAAATATTCCAATAATATTAGTCCAGAAGGGAACATATACAACATACTTTTTAAAATTAACTCTAACATTTTCGGACAGTAAAAAATATTGTTCGCGTAAGATGTATTAAATTTATTTAAATTATTAATGACTTCAATATAAATGGTTTCAAATTTTTTACGAAACGGACTTGCCAAAGTTATTGAATTTAGTGTTATATCAGTTACTTTATCATTTAATGGTGTTTGGGCAAAAAATTGTTCATTAAAATTTAAAAAAAGTGTATCGTTACGGTAATTTTTAAAATATGCTTTGGCGTTATCAACTATCTTATTAATACATGGAGAAAGAAGAATGATTGCAAGATTCTTGAACCATTTTTCTAATTCTAGCACGTTGTCAATCGAATAGGCGTAACCTAAGCAATTTCTTAAAAATGTTCTTAATTCAATGTTGTGCAAGCCAACTATTTCATCAATATTACGGCACATAATTTTGCAATAGTGACTTGTACAAAACTGAACACAAACATTAGGAAAAATGGAACTATTATTATATACATAATTAAAACAAATTTCATTATAATTTACAATATCAAGATTATTAAACTCTTTTAAAATGGCCCCAATAATAGCAAAACTAACATCAGTTATTATTCTCCTGCAAATAGGCCATTTGAATCGATTTTTTAAACAAGACTCCCGTAACTCGCACAAAAATCTTCCAATGTCATACGATGTATGATTCGAAAGTATTGCATGAGCTACTGGGAATACAATATGGAGCTTAGGGATATGGGCTACTAATGAATACAAAAATATTCTCTTCTTTACAAAGTGCAAAGGCTGCACTACATTTCCTGTGGCATCCATATGTAAAGTGCCTTGTTTTATATGGGTCAATAACATATTAATATGTTCTTTGTCCCATAAAAAGACTTCGAGTTTGGTTGATAAATACTGAATAAAATGAGAATGCCCTTTAGAAATCATACCGAAAGCATCGACAAAAGGATCCTTGTCGAAATCAAATTTGGCGTTGTTTTCTGATATTAAATTTCTATAAAAAGGCAGTTTCTCATTTGTCATCTGGTCATTACCAACTAAAGCTCCAGTCATATTTAACTTGTTAATTTTTTTAATTCTATATTCAAACGCAGTACAGTTTTTTATGGAGACTCTTTCCATAAATCTGTTTACAGCCCTGCACTGCGTTTGTTTTTTTAAATACTTAGTATGTGTTATTTTAAGACTACTTGTTAAAACTTTAACCACCCCATCAAAAGACCCTTTAAATATAAAGCTATTGCAAGATGGATCCTTACAATAACCATACGCTACAAAATTTAACTTATTAATTCTTAGCTTCTTAAAGTATAGAACACATGCATTACTATGAGAGCTGTAAGCTTCTCTAATCATGTGCTGTATACTTTGTGAGGCAGAGAACTGGTTAGTTAATAAAGAATATATCAGAATATATAGAATAAATCATATATTTACAGTCCTCATACTTGCATTTTGTAAAGCTTGCACGTGGGCTATTCAAATTGTCAACTAGGAGGACCGATCGATTCAAACTCTCATTTCCACTGTGGCATTTTTTTCGAAAACATTTGAAATTGGCTTCTATTAATGTTTCGTCTGCCGGCTCAATGGAAATGTCAGTAGATTCATAGACTCCATTAGGGACATCATTGGATTTTGCCTGAAACTATATAAAAAATCAAATTAGAATTGAAATGATCTACAAATATTTACATATATTAAATTCAAATTTTTAATACTTACACGTTGGAAGCACTTTAGCAAGGCATAACGAGTCTTGCTAGTGTTGCCAAATGGAACCACTCGCTTCTGATTGGCATTTAGTTATTGTTGGTAATCCAACGTCGAAAGTGTGCTTCCGGAAATTAGTCCTTCGGAAACTGCCTCCTGTACAGCATTCTTGTATCCATAGTTGCTATAAATGCAAAGGAAACATTGAAATTATTTATTTATTTACATGTTACTTATTATACACAATAATAAAAGAAGGAAGTGCTAGGTACCAAGGCCATCGACTCTGAAATTATTACTTGTATTAAATACAGGGACGCTTTAAAGGCAGTACAGGGACTTTTCAGATATTGAGAAAAAATGTGTTGCAAAGTGAATAATAATAATTTTATATCTATATATATGTATATGTATATATATAATTATACACTTCGAATATATATTTATGGCATTGAAAATTCAAAACAATATTATTCACTTTGAACACACACTTTTCCAATCAATTTATATTTTCCCGGAATGGCCGCTGCATTGTCACAAAAGCGCCACTGCATATATATATACATGCATATATATACATATATGTATGTACATATGTATGATACTGCACTTAAAGTGCGCACCGGATGTAATACACATATGTACTACTTTATGTACTTACGATTTGGTGGACATCAATTTACGTGGCATTTTCAATATTTTGTTTACACTTTATAAACTTTTAACTTTATATGTAAATCACTTGTGCAGAACTTGTTGTTTAGCAGAACATACAGCACTATTCCGTTATGTTTCAGAGTTGCCACCAAGTTCATAAAGGGTGGCCCAACTTTCGGCCGTAACACGTGTTGCCACCATGGTAATATTAGTTTGGCAATAATCACAAGAAGAATTGAATTTTCTCGAAAACGGCTTAACCGATTTGAATAAAACAAAAAGCAAAATATTTGTCTATTTGATTCGAATAGAATGAAATAGCGCGACATGGCCAATAAGTTGGGGATATATATGGGTAATAAATATGATAAATAGGTATGTGCATGATCGCCATTTTTTAAATTTGGCAACGTCTTGACTACTTTAGGTAACGCGCAAAAATTAA
Organism: Drosophila kohkoa; assembly: GCA_019972355.1. Classification (NCBI taxonomy): domain Eukaryota; kingdom Metazoa; phylum Arthropoda; class Insecta; order Diptera; family Drosophilidae; genus Drosophila; species Drosophila kohkoa. The sequence continues at coordinate 323,857 of BJEL01000057.1, read as the reverse complement.
AAAATGTGTACTACTCTACTAAAATGCGATTTTCTCGAAAACGAATAGCACGATTTGAATAAAACAAATTGCAAAGCATTCGAATTTTTTATGTTTATATTATAGCAATGCGCGCCTTCTCAGACAAAGTCTAGGAGAGCGTATAATCGAAAAATGTAGATGTTATTTTGAATTTTCTCGGAAACTATGATAATTTGCTATGTAGTATATATTGGGAAATGATACATATGTTAATTATCTATTTTTTAAAGTATTGACCAATTATGTACATAGTCAAAATGTTGAAAAATCTGCAAAACAAAAATTCGACGCTAACTTTTTGCTAGCTTCGCAGATGTTAAGCGTTGCCATGCCAAATTGAAATTTCTTTGTAATTTTCGCAATAATCACAAAAATTGAATTTTCCCGAAAACGGCTTAACCGATTTGAATAAAACAAAAAGCAAAATATTTGTCTATTTGATTCGAATAGAATGAAATAGCTCGACATGGCCTATAAGTTCTGCAAATATTAAGAATAATTTGATCATAGCGTTAACATAAAGTTGTGCCGCTAACAGTGATCAAGTAAACTGCAAAATTACAATTTAAATAAGAATATAAAATTGCGTATATTTATTAATTATAACAATAACAATATAACAATGTAATTTTCAAATATAGTAATATTTGTTTCATTTAGTTATTTTCTGCAAGTATTTGAAGTCCCGCCAAAGTCCAAATGGTGTTATTTAACACTGACTGGTTCCACGCTGGTTCTAGTGATTTGATGCACCTGCGAAATGAACTTGTTTTTGCGGGTGAGGAAAAGGTCAATTTTCTCAAAAACAGATAGTTGGATTTCAACCAAAATTGCTATATATCTTCCTTATAGTTGTATCTACGAAAGTATAATGTGCGCTATGGCCGACAAGAAAGTAAACAAAAAGTTACGGTCATTAATCGGCAGCATTGATTTTTTGTGCTCATTTTGTATGGGGCTGGAGCTGAGGTTGTCGTACTTTTCCTGAAATATCTCAAAAACGAATAGTTTTAAAATTATGAATTTTTGAGGGTATATTTATAAAACAATACTCTATAACTTGTCATAAGCCGATTTGGCCGACAACTCGTCAAAGCCGAGATATTTGCAAAAATTTTGCCACCCCAATTTTTCAATCACGATTTTAGTGCATAAATACTGCATGAAATTTGACGAACATGGATTTAATAGAAAGATAATTTCATTTTCTATTGTTTTGCATTTAAACTTTTTTAATTTTAGTTTAAATATCACGTAAAAAGACGAAAATAAAAAGTTTTTTTTAGCCGATATTTTTTATCGATATGTGACGCTAAAGTTGCGGAGCTATCATGACGCACATTGCTATTACTTGCTATTAGCAAGAACGTGTTCAACGCGTTCAATTTATCATCGATTTGTGCCAAGACTGAATCGGTTGCATTCTCAAAGTACTCTAGCCAACCAACCGTTTGGGCACTGCGCGCTTTAATAGTACGACGTTTTAATTCTTTCAAAAATATTCGCCGGGCATCCGGTGGCGTTAGCGACACTGTCTCATTATTGTCTGCGATGCAAAATTAAGAACAATAATAATTAATAATAATAATAATAATCTTATAAATTAAATTGAAATTAATAGAACATCAAGGCCTGCCTGAACTTAACCTCACATTTCATACTATTTTTGCAGTGTTTGTTTTCTTCATTTTTTTTACAAGTAATTTCAACAGCGAGCAGATCAAATTTAACCTCAATTTTAATGTACACACTTTTCGCGTCCGACTTTTTGCTTTCTTTTTAGATTTTGCAAAGCTACGGACCTCCACTGGTCTATGCTTTGCCTCTACTAGGGGCTAACCTAACCTTAAATTGTGCACACATGCATGAAAATGCATTAAAAATTACACACTCACACACTCATACTGCTCACTCACGCACACAACTCACACACACAGCGGACCTATTCTTTTTTCTTGCGCATGCAAATATGTATGCATGTGGGCTCGCGGTACACTTGCGCAGCTTGCACACAATTTTTATTTTATTACACAACTTTTATTAAATATTCACACAGCTAGCAAAACTCACCTGCCATGTTGATGCGTCTATTCTCCAACCACCAATGGCGTTTATATCCTCGAAATGCATTGACTCCAAATGACAAAATTCGGTGTTGCTTTATTCTGTGAGTGCCTTTTGTCGTTACTTTATCGATTGACATGTATGTATGTAGTTTCTGATCTGACATTTGTCTGCCAATCGACAAACGATGCTTTTCCCATCAATAGGAAATCAAATTTTTTGTTTGTGGCCACAACTAAAAAGCAAAAGCAAAAAAAAAAAACTTTCAAAAAACTGGCGAACTAAATTCACCAGACGCAATGGAAGCAGTTACTTTGAATGGTTTTGGTAGGCGATCGAGTCAGCGCACGAGTGCAACCGAAGGCGCAAGGCCGAAGCACCAAAACTTGTCATCAGCAGCAGCGTCAAACGAAAAAACAAAACTAAAGCTTCAGCAAAATCAAATCAAAATGCACAGGTGCGCAAAACCAAAATGGCGGTCAAGCAAAATGTAAACAAAGGCAAAAGCAGAACAACTGCTGCTCAAGCGTCAACATCGACGTCGACATCGCATTCGCCATTGGAATTACTTGTGGTGAGCCATCAACTACACATACACCCCTTGCAAGTGACTTCCCCGCCATGTGCAGCATTTTGGTAATGCAGATAAAAAATTTACACTTTTCAAGATGGCGAATTTGTATACATCTATGAAAATTGTATGACGGCAGCGCCGTGGCCACCAGTGGTGTCATTTCCGCTTTTTTCCCGTCAGATCTGGATTTTTTTGATGCGTGATTGCGGGAAAAATATGAAAACAGCGGGCAGCGGGAATTCTGGCTTTTTGAGCAAAGTTAAGCAGCTTTTTTTTTTTAGTTTAGTTTCCTTAAGATTTTAGAGATGTTTAAATTGAATTTAACGGCTGAAATGTTAAAAATGTATTTCTCTCGACAAAATATCGATATTTACTTGTATCGATTTTTTTTATGTTTATATTATAGCAATGCGCGCCTTCTCAGACAAAGTCTAGGAGAGCGTATAATCGAAAAATGTAGATGTTATTTTGAATTTTCTCGGAAACTATGATAATTTGCTATGTAGTATATATTGGGAAATGATACATATGTTAATTATCTATTTTTTAAAGTATTGACCAATTATGTACATAGTCAAAATGTTGAAAAATCTGCAAAACAAAAATTCGACGCTAACTTTTTACTAGCTTCGCAGATGTTAAGCGTTGCCATGCCAAATTGAAATTTCTTTGTAATTTTCGCAATAATCACAAAAATTGAATTTTCCCGAAAACGGCTTAACCGATTTGAATAAAACAAAAAGCAAAATATTTGTCTATTTGATTCGAATAGAATGAAATAGCTCGACATGGCCTATAAGTTCTGCAAATATTAAGAATAATTTGATCATAGCGTTAACATAAAGTTGTGCCGCTAACAGTGATCAAGTAAACTGCAAAATTACAATTTAAATAAGAATATAAAATTGCGTATATTTATTAATTATAACAATAACAATATAACAATGTAATTTTCAAATATAGTAATATTTGTTTCATTTAGTTATTTTCTGCAAGTATTTGAAGTCCCGCCAAAGTCCAAATGGTGTTATTTAACACTGACTGGTTCCACGCTGGTTCTAGTGATTTGATGCACCTGCGAAATGAACTTGTTTTTGCGGGTGAGGAAAAGGTCAATTTTCTCAAAAACAGATAGTTGGATTTCAACCAAAATTGCTATATATCTTCCTTATAGTTGTATCTACGAAAGTATAATGTGCGCTATGGCCGACAAGAAAGTAAAAAAAAAGTTACGGTCATTAATCGGCAGCATTGATTTTTTGTGCTCATTTTGTATGGGGCTGGAGCTGAGGTTGTCGTACTTTTCCTGAAATATCTCAAAAACGAATAGTTTTAAAATTATGAATTTTTGAGGGTATATTTATAAAACAATACTCTATAACTTGTCATAAGCCGATTTGGCCGACAACTCGTCAAAGCCGAGATATTTGCAAAAATGTTGCTACCCCAATTTTTCAATCACGATTTTAGTGCATAAATACTGCATGAAATTTGACGAACATGGATTTAATAGAAAGATAATTTCATTTTCTATTGTTTTGCATTTAAACTTTTTTAATTTTAGTTTAAATATCACGTAAAAAGACGAAAATAAAAAGTTTTTTTAGCCGATATTTTTTTATCGATATGTGACGCTAAAGTTGCGGAGCTATCTTGACGCACATTGCTATTACTTGCTATTAGCAAGAACGTGTTCAACGCGTTCAATTTATCATCGATTTGTGCCAAGACTGAATCGGTTGCATTCTCAAAGTACTCTAGCCAACCAACCGTTTGGGCACTGCGCGCTTTAATAGTACGACGTTTTAATTCTTTCAAAAATATTCGCCGGGCATCCGGTGGCGTTAGCGACACTGTCTCATTATTGTCTGCGATGCAAAATTAAGAACAATAATAATTAATAATAATAATAATAATCTTAGAAATTAAATTGAAATTAATAGAACATCAAGGCCTGCCTGAACTTAACCTCACATTTCATACTATTTTTGCAGTGTTTGTTTTCTTCATTTTTTTTACAAGTAATTTCAACAGCGAGCAGATCAAATTTAACCTCAATTTTAATGTACACACTTTTCGCGTCCGACTTTTTGCTTTCTTTTTAGATTTTGCACAGCTACGGACCTCCACTGGTCTATGCTTTGCCTCTACTAGGGGCTAACCTAACCTTAAATTGTGCACACATGCATGAAAATGCATTAAAAATTACACATTCACACACTCATACTGCTCATCACGCACACAACTCACACACACAGCGGACCTATTCTTTTTTCTTGCGCATGCAAATATGTATGCATGTGGGCTCGCGGTACACTTGCGCAGCTTGCACACAATTTTTATTTTATTACACAACTTTTATTAAATATTCACACAGCTAGCAAAACTCACCTGCCATGTTGATGCGTCTATTCTCCAACCACCAATGGCGTTTATATCCTCGAAATGCAATGACTCCAAATGACAAAATTCGGTGTTGCTTTATGTAACGTGTAACGAAGCAAGTTCGCTGAAGGAAGCTGGTGTAAATGTAGCTCCATGAAAGGCGTACGCGATCGCTACGGCTGTTGTCTGGTCGGATGGGTGTGGGCAAGAAAAATATCCTTTCCGCTACGTGCTTCCGTAGATTAATTACATTATTAATAAATTCGCGTACTTAAGGGAGGGGGAAAACGGGGAAAAGACATACAAGGACAGTAAACAAAAGAGGTAAAGAGTTAGAAGAAAACTGGAGGAAAGACAAGTTAGGGATCTACCTTCGACTTGGAGCACTTCTCCTTTACGGTGCACTCATTGGTGCAGACGCCCACCCTACCATGATCCTGCAAAGCCAATGTTAAAATCAATTTAGATGACAGGATCCCTTGGAGAAGCTCCTCGTTACTCAACCCTCCCCATACAAACGCTGCATGGTTCCAAATTTGAAAACTTACTCGCACATACTAAACATTATAACAAATTTATTTTAAATTAAGAAACATAAAGAAAAGGCAAATAAGGCAACAAAAGAAAACATGGACGGAATATGAAATAACGTCGTTGAAATATTAAAGCTAAATTAAATCTATTTCATAAATACTTAAAAACTAAATAAATAGATAAATAGAATAATTATGAGTAATAGAATTAGTTAGCCAATATTTCATTTTGCAATTTGTATATGGATCGCTAATTAACAGATAGTTTTTATGTACTATAAAACTATTTAATTAAGAATCCATATCATTATATGGCAATGGACCTTCAGCAAATGCCCAGCCCTAAGAAACTTAAGGTTTCTCAGGCGCAGCGAAACGAAGCTGCCAGCAAAACAAATGAAAATAAACTTCGTTTGGGCTATAAATTCTGCATTCAACAGATGCAATACAAAAAGCTCTAATGCGTACAATATTTCAATAAAAAGTTATGCATAAGAAAAAAGCTCACTTACATCATTCTCCAGCGACGAAAGATCTTTCACAGCCGGTGATATGTGTGTGTGTGTGTTGTTATTGTTGTTGTTGTTTCAGCTGTGGAGCAAAAGTTTAAAGCCCTGACAAAAGCTTTATGCTAGCATGGTGATCTGAGCTTTTATGCCAGATGTTCCATTGTTTTGGTAAACAAATATGACTTAATTTTTAAAATTGCAAATCTTGACAGAAAACATAAATATTGACGGACAAGATATATGTAGGACAACTTATTGTAACTCATGAAGTTTATTTACCTCGGATACATAGTATGTTATACCACGTAATCATAAGTAAATTTACAACACAGTTTGTTATTCAACATATATACATGTACGCAACCAATACATTAATTGAACAAAATATAGTACAAAAACGCACTAATAAGATGGCAGAAGGCCCAAAAGATATAACGCAGATATACATTAACTATCAAAGCAAAACATCTATAGGCGCGGACATCAGCTGCGCCAACTCTCTCTGGGTGGTGCTACGACACTTTTGAAAGTGGTCGCACGGTCACTAGCACAAATCCAACATCCGTGGTAATGCTGGCGTCCTCCTTGCTAGTCCTCTCAGGGACAAATCTCAATCTAATTTCAGGTGGCGGCTGCGCAGTATCGCTGCAAAACGCTCCTCCTAATTTCTGCCAGATGGCAGAGCTTGCCTTTCGCTGGTAGCTATCAGCTGATCCGCTGTAGCTTTCGAAGCGATCGTGCGGAAGCTTTCAAAGCTTTCGCGCAAGCTTTTGGCTGCCGGGTGACGATGCGACGTGGATGTAAATTTTTTGGGTGGCTTATATTAACGCCTACACCAACAACATCCAAAAGAAAATTTTAACACTGCGTGCCGTCTGATTTTAAGAGAAAAATCAGAGCGTTAATATGATATTTGTAAATGTTACATTTGCCGTCAGTAATATTTACCTTGCCTTATTGGACGGCACCATATAAAACTCCAAAAATTCTATCCGCCTGTCGCCTGTTGGCTGCTGGCCGAAATGGGGGGGGGGGGGGGTGATTTCACACAAATATATATTTTTTTTTTTCTTTTTCCCGCACTATTCACTATTTATTTATGTATGTCACTTTTGTCCTTTACTTGGCGATATATGTATATAATATATTTTTTTCTCTACTTTGTGAGAACTGCCATGACAAAAATGAACAGGTGACTTGCGAGAGAATGACTAGCACGAATGAAAAAATCTAAGCCTTGTCAAACGGACATTAAACTTTGAGGCATTCATATCTTCCCATTCTTTGCCATTCGCTGCCTTAAGCTGCATCTATCGCGAAAATCTTTCTGCAATGTTGCTAAGCCCCACACACAGAGGGCGCTAATTAATATTTCCTAACAAAATACATATATCCTAAAAGTTTACACTAACACTAAACAATTATTATACATCTAACATTTAACTAACAAAAATTGGGTTATTAACATATATAAACATAACTTTAATAAATATATTACATTAACTACTATTTTCTACATCTAGTGCCGTGGCGCTGGCATGTTTTTTTTTTTTTTACTTGGCAAAAAAACCTTTGCCTACTTTTAGGCCCAACCAATAAATGTTGGCGGTCCAAGCGACCACTACAATCCCCCCTGCCAAAATCACACTTTGGGGTCATCACTCCAAAGAGTGATACTCGCTTGGACGAATTGCTTGATATCCGATTTATTGCTTTTAAATCTGCCGGATATTTTAAAATGAATCGCCCTTGGGTATCTCTTAACTCACAATAACTATTGCTCAACTTATGCTTAATGCGAGATTTCACAAGTGTTGGAGCTAGGTTCGCATTAAAGCCTTTATCAAAATTATTTTGTTGAAACCTTCGCCTATCAACTTCTGGACCAATTCTAAAATCTACTTCTCGACTTCTAAAAGTGTACTGCTCTTCTTTTTCTTCGTGCTGCCGTTGTATACTCTGTTGAGCCGTTTGCCTTATTCTTATTCTTCGATGAAAACTAGCTGTACGGTTTTCTTTAAGTTCTAAATTTCTTAGAAGCGGATAGGTATTGCCATTAAGAATCATGTGTTGTCCAAATGCAACACAATATGGACTGACATTTTCTGTTGACTGCCTGCTGGACCGTAACGCCCACCTAAGCTGCTCAATAGATTGATGCTGCTGTTGCCTGGCTGAAGCCGATTGCCTAGGAGCAGAGTCCACTTTATAGTTTCCAACTTGAGCCGCTGAATTAACTGTCATCCTGTGAAAGCCATCTTCACTCGCTTTCGACACGTCCTGCGTACTACGCTGGGTTAGCGTGGCTGCTACCGCATCAGCAATACTCTGCTGTAAACTAACCATTGGTTGCCCAACTGGTGCTGGATCTGAATTCGGCTGAACTAGTTCGGGCATACAAGTCGGTGCACTATTGATAGCGCCTGTGATTAACAGATCTTGCGCTACTGCCTTGCTTTTGGACTTTGAAAGCGTTTGTTCGTCGGAACTCTGAGCTGCACTTAGTTCTTCTGCCAAACTCAGGGATTTGCTTAACGCTGTCTTACAACTTGGGCAAACTTCGTTATTTTCAGTCGCAGTACTGAAACACATACGATGAAAATAGTGATTGCAACTCGATGTTAAAAGTTGAGCTGGATACTCTACTTCTTTTGAGCATACACCACAAAAAGTTTCTCCCGCCATTCTCTGATATAGCGGATTACAATTTCCACTACCGGGTCTGGCCATTTTGAATATTTATAAATTGCTAACTAAACAAAAAAGTATGAAACACAAAACAATAATGACAGTAATAATAATAATAGTAATAATAATAAGTAAACAGTAAATGAAATCAAACTCAACAATATACCAATATAACATAAATAAATTTGGAACCATGCAACACTTATCGAAGGAAGAGTTGCTAACTAATAGTCGAACGCAGATATGGAAAACACGAAAATAGAGAATCTGAAAAATTGCTCCAGATATAGCGGCAAGTTAAGTAGTTCGAAACCACTTACTCGTTCCAAGCGAATATCTAGAAACAATATCCAAATACAGATAGGTATTGTTGCATCGCTACCACTTACACTCGTATCCACGCAAAAGATAACGACCATGTTCGTGTGTATTGATTAACACCAACCAAAAATAGATATTGAGAAAAAAGAAAATAGGAAATTCGAAAACATAGATAGATTTTGGTTACATCACTACCACTTACACTCGTATCCACGCAGAAGATAACGACCATGCTCGTGTGTAGTGATCAACACCGAATCAGAAAGTAGATATTCGAAACAAAACAAATAGGAAATTCGAAACACAGATGGATTTTGGTTGCATCACTACCACTTACACTCGTATCCACGCAGAAGATAACGACCATGTTCGCATGTAGTGATCAACACAGAATCCAAAAGCAGATATCGAAAAAGAAGAAAAGAATAGGAAATTCGAAGCATTGTTCCAAACACCGGTAGATTTTGGTTGCATCACTATCACTTCCACTCGTATCCACGCAGAAGATAACGACCATGCTCGTGTATAGTGATCAACACAGAATCAACAAGTAAGAAAGCTACAGTCGAGTGTACTCGACTGTGAGATACCCGCTACCCATTTTGAATAAAAACAATATATTTTGCGGTATTATTCTCAAAATATACCAAATATACTGCAAAAATACTAAAAATATACCAAATGGTATATGTGGTATATCGATATAGTACCGCATTCAAAATATACCATAGATGGCACAATATACCAGATTGTCAGCCAAAGCAACTCAGACCCTAGTAAGTGGGCGTTTTTGCCCATACAAAAGTATTTCTTTAATTACTTCCACAATTTCCTTCTGATCGCAACCAAATTTTCAGGGATCATAACTACTATAGTTATTACTGTATATACCAAAATTCGTAACTCTAGCTTTAAAATTACGCTTGTTATTCGATTTTTTTGATTTGCAGGGGCGGAAGTGGGCGTGGCAAAATTTTGAAACAAACTTGATCTGCGTGCAAACATAACAAATGCTGTCGAAAAAAAATTATAGCTCTATCTCTTATAGTCTCTGAGATCTAGGTGTTCATACGGACAGACGGACAGACGGACAGACGGACAGACGGACGGACGGACAGACGGACAGACGGACATGGCTATATCGTCTCGGCTGTTGACGCTGATCAAGAATATATATACTTTATAGGGTCGGAGATGCCTCCTTCTACCTGTTACATACATTTCCTGCCGGCACAAAGTTATAATACCCTTCTACCCTATGGGTAGCGGGTATAAAAAGTAGGTATTGGAAACAAAAGAAATAGGAAATTCGAAACATTGCTCTAAATATAGCGGCAAGTTAAGTAGTTCGGAACCACTTACTCGTTCCAAGCAAATATTTAGAAACAATGTTCAACCACCGATAGATTTTGGTTGCCTCACTAACACTTACACTCGTATCCACGCAGAAGATAACGACCATGCTCGTGTGTAGTGATCAACACAGAATCAGAAAGCGGACGAACTCCATTGTTTACTTTGTATTGATTGCTATGTTTCTGTCTAGCGGCAAGTTGCAGTTTTATCCGCAAGAAGACTTGGCTCCAGCTAAGACTCCACATAAGCACCAATACACTTTGGTTCGCTGACAATGTTTTCTCTCTTGTTTTCGCCATACAGCTCGTTTGAAGCTAGTATTTCTCTCGAAAGACAAGTTACACTGCAGCTTTCGTCATGAACATTCTGCACACTTTGCCTAAAGTTTGATTGCAACCATCAGGCATCCAAGCTCAAGATATTCACAACAAGGAAAAGGAATAGGAATGAGTGAAAAAGGTTAGATGGGAGGGTATTTCAAATATTACTTTTTTTTTTCGAAGACAGGCTAGCTAACATACAACAGTACAATAAAACAATTACGCTAACCTGGCCCCACGTTGGGCGCCAAATAATATAATTAAACTGTAACGTGTAACGAAGCAAGTTCGCTGAAGGAAGCTGGTGTAAATGTAGCTCCATGAAAGGCGTACGCGATCGCGTTGTCTGGTCGGATGGGTGTGGGCAAGAAAAATATCCTTTCCGCTACGTGCTTCCGTAGATTAATTACATTATTAATAAATTCGCGTACTTAAGGGAGGGGGAAAACGGGGAAAAGACATACAAGGACAGTAAACAAAAGAGGTAAAGAGTTAGAAGAAAACTGGAGGAAAGACAAGTTAGGGATCTACCTTCGACTTGGAGCACTTCTCCTTTACGGTGCACTCATTGGTGCAGACGCCCACCCTACCATGATCCTGCAAAGCCAATGTTAAAATCAATTTAGATGACAGGATCCCTTGGAGAAGCTCCTCGTTACTCAACCCTCCCCATACAAACGCTGCATGGTTTCAAATTTGAAAACTTACTCGCACATACTAAACATTATAACAAATTTATTTTAAATTAAGAAACATAAAGAAAAGGCAAATAAGGCAACAAAAGAAAACATGGACGGAATATGAAATAACGTCGTTGAAATATTAAAGCTAAATTAAATCTATTTCATAAATACTTAAAAACTAAATAAATATATAAATAGAATAATTATGAGTAATAGAATTAGTTAGCCAATATTTCATTTTGCAATTTGTATATGGATCGCTAATTAACAGATAGTTTTTATGTACTATAAAACTATTTAATTAAGAATCCATATCATTATATGGCAATGGACCATCAGCAAATGCCCAGCCCTAAGAAACTTAAGGTTTCTCAGGCGCAGCGAAACGAAGCTGCCAGCAAAACAAATGAAAATAAACTTCGTTTGGGCTATAAATTCTGCATTCAACAGATGCAATACAAAAAGCTCTAATGCGTACAATATTTCAATAAAAAGTTATGCATAAGAAAAAAGCTCACTTACATCATTCTCCAGCGACGAAAGATCTTTCACAGCCGGTGATATGTGTGTGTGTGTTGTTATTGTTGTTGTTGTTTCAGCTGTGGAGCAAAAGTTTAAAGCCCTGACAAAAGCTTTATGCTAGCATGGTGATCTGAGCTTTTATGCCAGATGTTCCATTGTTTTGGTAAACAAATATGACTTAATTTTTAAAATTGCAAATCTTGACAGAAAACATAAATATTGACGGACAAGATATATGTAGGACAACTTATTGTAACTCATGAAGTTTATTTACCTCTGATACATAGTATGTTATACCACGTAATCATAAGTAAATTTACAACACAGTTTGTTATTCAACATATATACATGTACGCAACCAATACATTAATTGAACAAAATATAATACAAAAACGCACTAATTAGATGGCAGAAGGCCCAAAAGATATAACGCAGATATACATTAACTATCAAAGCAAAACATCTATAGGCGCGGACATCAGCTGCGCCAACTCTCTCTGGGTGGTGCTACGACACTTTTGAAAGTGGTCGCACGGTCACTAGCACAAATCCAACATCCGTGGTAATGCTGGCGTCCTCCTTGCTAGTCCTCTCAGGGACAAATCTCAATCTAATTTCAGGTGGCGGCTGCGCAGTATCGCTGCAAAACGCTCCTCCTAATTTCTGCCAGATGGCAGAGCTTGCCTTTCGCTGGTAGCTATCAGCTGATCCGCTGTAGCTTTCGAAGCGATCGTGCGGAAGCTTTCAAAGCTTTCGCGCAAGCTTTTGGCTGCCGGGTGACGATGCGACGTGGATGTAAATTTTTTGGGTGGCTTATATTAACGCCTACACCAACAACATCCAAAAGAAAATTTTAACACTGCGTGCCGTCTGATTTTAAGAGAAAAATCAGAGCGTTAATATGATATTTGTAAATGTTACATTTGCCGTCAGTAATATTTACCCTGCCTTATTGGACGGCACCATATAAAACTCCAAAAATTCTATCCGCCTGTCGCCTGTTGGCTGCTGGCCGAAATGGGGGGGGGGGGGGTGATTTCACACAAATATATATATTTTTTTTTCTTTTTCCCGCACTATTCACTATTTATTTATGTATGTCACTTTTGTCCTTTACTTGGCGATATATGTATATAATATATTTTTTTCTCTACTTTGTGAGAACTGCCATGACAAAAATGAACAGGTGACTTGCGAGAGAATGACTAGCACGAATGAAAAAATCTAAGCCTTGTCAAACGGACATTAAACTTTGAGGCATTCATATCTTCCCATTCTTTGCCATTCGCTGCCTTAAGCTGCATCTATCGCGAAAATCTTTCTGCAATGTTGCTAAGCCCCACACACAGAGGGCGCTAATTAATATTTCCTAACAAAATACATATATCCTAAAAGTTTACACTAACACTAAACAATTATTATACATCTAACATTTAACTAACAAAAATTGGGTTATTAACATATATAAACATAACTTTAATAAATATATTACATTAACTACTATTTTCTACATCTAGTGCCGTGGCGCTGGCATGTTTTTTTTTTTTTACTTGGCAAAAAAACACTTGCCTACTTTTAGGCCCAACCAATAAATGTTGGCGGTCCAAGCGACCACTACATTTATTCTGTGAGTGCCTTTTGTCGTTACTTTATCGATTGACATGTATGTATGTAGTTTCTGATCTGACATTTGTCTGCCAATCGACAAACGATGCTTTTCCCATCAATAGGAAATCACATTTTTTGTTTGTGGCCACAACTAAAAAGCAAAAGCAAAAAAAAAAAAAACTTTCAAAAAACTGGCGAACTAAATTCACCAGACGCAATGGAAGCAGTTACTTTGAATGGTTTTGGTAGGCGATCGAGTCAGCGCACGAGTGCAACCGAAGGCGCAAGGCCGAAGCACCAAAACTTGTCATCAGCAGCAGCGTCAAACGAAAAAACAAAACTAAAGCTTCAGCAAAATCAAATCAAAATGCACAGGTGCGCAAAACCAAAATGGCGGTCAAGCAAAATGTAAACAAAGGCAAAAGCAGAACAACTGCTGCTCAAGCGTCAACATCGACGTCGACATCGCATTCGCCATTGGAATTACTTGTGGTGAGCCATCAACTACACATACACCCCTTGCAAGTGACTTCCCCGCCATGTGCAGCATTTTGGTAATGCAGATAAAAAACTTGCACTTTTTGCAAGATGGCGAATTTGTATACATCTATGAAAATTGTATGACGGCAGCGCCGTGGCCACCAATGGTGTCATTTCCGCTTTTTTCCCGTCAGATCTGGATTTTTTTGATGCGTGATTGCGGGAAAAATATGAAAACAGCGGGCAGCGGGAATTCTGGCTTTTTGAGCAAAGTTAAGCAGCTTTTTTTTTTTAGTTTAGTTTCCCTAAGATTTTAGAGATGTTTAAATTGAATTTAACGGCTGAAATGTTAAAAATGTATTTCTCTCGACAAAATATCGATATTTACTTGAATCGAATAACTTCCTTCAAAAGTTCACACCTAAATTGGAGCGTCTTCCATCACTAATATTGTGAAATTCGCTGGCGCTATATCAAATTAACGATGCACAGTGGGCGATTTGGTCCCGCTAGCGGCATTTAATTAATAACTTCTAAACTAAAATAGATATATTTAGTCGGTTTTTTTTCACTGATCAGAAAAAAATCAAAGAATTTTTTAAGTTAAAAATTTTTTTTTTTAATTTTTTTTAAAATTTTTTTTTTAATTTAAAAAAATTTTTTTTTTAAATTTAAAATTTTCTTTTACTTTTGTTTTACTCGTGAAACCACTCAGACGAAAAAAAAAAAAAAACAGTCAAGCTCGTCACCACGATCTTCCGGCCGACCGTCTCCAACCTCGATCGCAAAGCAACTCCTCGAGTCAGCAAAATCCACATGCTTATCCAGTGAAAAAATTGACGTTCCTCTTTCATCTCCTATTTTACCGCTGGAGCAATTTTCAAATTTTCTCCCTCCCTGAAGTTGCTATTTCCCTCTTTGATATATCGCCTCGCGATATATCGATAACCCCCCCAACATTGCTGGCACAAACGATATCCAAAACGTAGCACATGAGTATGAAGGATCTTGGTGTTCGTTTTCGTTGTTGCGAGTCGGAGGGCGACTGGTAAATGCTCCTATTTCATATGATGCCAAGTTTCCACTCCTCTTGTCGAAGCGCTCACAATTTCCTCGCAGCTATGTGAGGTACCTTCTAGTGCTGCAAAAACATCGGCACACTATCGATACTATCGATGTTTTTATTTTTTAAAGAAAACATCGATGTTTTTTTTGCGCTATCGATGTTTTGTTTGAATGGATTACCATCACAAAATTTACTAAAAGCTCGCAAAGCAGGTTTGGGTAACATTATAAATTACAGATTATTTTAAAAGCTTGGCTTAAATTGGTGTTGGCGGTCGTAAGATGGCTAGTCCTGTAAATAGAAAGCGAAAGTACATGTTTCTAATCTATTTGAAGGTGATTAATTCATGGCTTGTGTGTTTTCAGGCAAGGCAACTATCACAACAGGCAACGACAATGCGGCAAGCAATTGCGAAATAAATGATTCAGATGAGGAGAATAGTAGCTGTATTCTGAGCAGCAATGCAGCAGCTATGCCTGGCAAGTCAAAAGTTTGGCAATTTTTTGAAAAGTCGAAGGATGGCAAATTTGCGAAATGTAAGTCGTGCGCAAAAATATATAAGACTAGTGGTAATACCCATCTCTTAAAGTGAGTGACCTGCCGAAATCATCAAATACCATTTTGCCATTCATAAATAAAAATTAAGACAAGACTTCTGAACGCAAAAGTAAAATCGACAATGCACTGTCCGAGTTTGTCGCTTGTAGCATTCAACCTTTCAGTCTCGTTGAGGAAAGTTCTTTTCGAAAATTTGTTGCTGTTCTTGATCCTCACTACGAGTTACCATCAAGAAAAATTTAAAAAATGTTAACAGGGAAATGCGCTACAAGGAAATGACTGCAAAGTTGATGTCAATATTACAGGATATTGAAACTGTAGCTATCACCACTGACTTGTGGACGTCAGTAGCAAATATGTCATACATTACTATAACATGCCATTTTGTTGACGACAATTATATTTTGCGTTGTGCTGTTCTATCCACAATGTCTTTAAAAGATGAAACAAACCACTCCGCCAATAATATTGGTGACACATTAAGTGATGTGCTTCAAAAGTGGAACATATTGGACAAGGTTTCCACAATTGTGACTGACAATGACAGATCTATGATCAAAATGTGTGAAAATTTAAAAAAACGACATCTGCCTTGTTTTGCCCACACTCTTAATCTTATAGTAAGAGAATGTCTTTCAGTAGACAACATTCAAATTGTAATAATCAAATGCAAAAAAATTGTCACATATATTAAACAAAGCAACATCGCATATGCGAAATTCAAAGCGGCACAGTTGCCAAACAAAACATATGGCTTAAAGCAAGAAGTGCCTACCAGGTGGAACAGCGCATATGCCATGTTAGAGAGAATACTTGCGACCAGAGAAGCACTTGGACAAGTTCTGCTGACCACTCCCAAGTCACCGCCACCTCTAACTGCGGAAGAAGTAAATGTAATAATGGACATTGTAAAGCTGCTCGCACCGTTTAATGACGCTACCCAAAAAATATCGGCTGCAGCAACTGTGACGATTTCTCTAATCATACCATTTGTCTGCGGACTATTAGAAAATATGGAGGATATCAAAACAACTCTTCGAACGGATGAAGGCTTCAAAATGCGTGAGCTTCTCGTGGCAAATATAAAAAAAAAGACTTTTAGAATACGAAAAACGCACACCAACTAGGATTGGAACTCTGCTCGATCCTCGTTTCAAAAAGGAAGCATTTTTATCGCCTTTGAATGTTCAAGAAGCCACAAAATTATTAGAGAATGAAATATCTAATATAAACAGGAGTCTGGATATAACGCAGGAAACTTCAGAACCGCCAACACCAATAGAAACAAGCCAACCACTGCTTAAATTTTTAAAAAGAAACATCGCGCAAAAGATAAAAAATTGTCGAAGTGATTCTAACAACATTGCCAACATTGACGAAAATCGAGATCCGTTGAAGTGTTGGAAAGTAGGGTAAAAATTATTTATTAGTTAATGCATTATTTAATTGTAATTTTATCTCATGCAGCGAGCCATCAACGACACAGCTCTCCAATTGTATGCCAAGAGAATTTTGTGTGTTCCAGCAACGTCAATTGAGAGCGAGAGGATTTTCAGCAAAGCTGGAATTATAATTTCAAATAAAAGGGCATCCCTTAAGCCCTCAAATGTGGATAAAATAGTGTTTCTTAGCAAAAATCAATGGATAAACGAATAATTATTATTACTATTAACATTTATTATAAGTCCAACGATCTCAACATATCTCAAAGCAGAGCTTTTGGCCTTGAAGTCTGTTATTATTATTTTGTTGATTTGTTATTTTTGATTTGCTTACTATTTATTGAATTAAATTTATTATTTGTTTTGGTTTAGAAAAAAAACTCGCTTTTATTTAAGATTTTAAACTTGTATATCAAACAATTACAAAAAAATTGTTCTAAACATCGATACTATCGATGTTTTTTTTTAAAACATCGGAAACCTCGATGGTGCCAAACCTCGATGTTTTTGCAGCACTAGTACCTTCACTTGACCAACTGTCACGCTGGCCCAAGAACGCTCGTGAGCATTCTCAGAGAACGACTTTGGTTAGTCAATGCTCAAGAGCTTTGTCGTCAGACAGTACGATCATGCATCCGTTGCTTTAAATGCAAACCTCGGCTGCTTACGCAAATAATGGGAAATTTTGCCTGCTGACCGACTACGAGCGCTCCGCCCATTTTCAATTTGTGGCGTAGATTTTTGTGGCCCGGTTGAGACAACCTATAGGATTCGCGGAAAGCCGCCGTACAAGTCGTACATAGCTTTGTTTGTCTGTTTTGCGTCAAAAGCGGTTCACTTAGAAATTGTATCCGATCTGTCAACTAATGCATTTCTAATGGCTTTCCAAAGGTTTGTTGGTCGAAGAGGATGCCCGAGCCGAGTCCATTGCGACAACGCGACGAACTTCGTCGGAGCAAGTCGTCATCTGGAGGAGCTAAGAAGACGAGTCGAGGCCGAGGAGAACGCAGTTCGCGACTTCGCATCAAGAAGCGGATGCGAATTTGCGTTCATACCGCCGAAGGCTCCTCACTTCGGAGGACTATGGGAGACAGGTGTGAAGTCTGCAAAGCACCTACTCCTACGGACGGTGGGCAACGCCCTGCTCACGGCCGAGGAGCTGCAGACAGTGGTCGTGGCGGTCGAGACGGTGCTCAACTCCCGCCCGCTAGGAGCCGTAAGCAACGACCCCAACGACGGCGAGGCACTAACCCCAGGGCATCTACTGGTGGGCGGTCCACTGGTGGCACCGGCAGCATCGCGGACCCCGGACCAGGAGGGTCTGAGTTGCTTAAGGCGATGGCGAGCTGTCTCGTCGCTCAAGCGAGCGTTCTGGCAGCGATGGTCCCGGGAGTATGTGCTGGGCCTGCAGGCACGGGCCAAGTGGGACCGGTTGCAGCCAAATCTGCGAATCGGAGAGCTCGTCGTCGTCGCAGAGGACAATCAGCCGCCGATGCAGTGGAAGGTGGGGCGAGTCGTGGCGGTATACCCGGGAGCGGACGGGGCGGTGCGCGTCGCAGACGTGCGAACCAGCACAGGAGGGCTGTTTAAACGGCCAATACACAAATTGGCGCCTCTGCCAATCATATGAAGGCACAGCCGTTCATCGGGGCCGGTGTTGGCGCATTTGATAGTTATTAGTTAAGAGCGTGAAGTACCAAATGAAATTGTTAGAATTAGGGATACTTTCCGCTGAATTTTGGCAACGACAGTTTAGGCAGATGGGTGCCGAGGAGCGGCAATCGGCTGAATCGATATATTGGCGGATCGGTCAACGATTTCACCATCGCCTTCAGCCTTGCCTTTGCAGTAATGCGCGAAGCGAGAGCGCAATAAAGCTTTCGTTTGTTGCTCTCTGAGCGAATTCGCCTCGCTTCGCCACTCTAGTTAAGTTAGGCTTAATGTAACTTAGCAAAGAATTATAAAGACAGTTGAAATCGAACACTTATCAGCGCGTCATTTACTCCGTTTTCGTTTTCGTTGCTTTTCGTATTGTCGCAACAACAATTAGGTCCAGTCTTTGTTCGCGAATAAAGCGGAATATTAATAATTGCAAAAACTCTTGTGATTTTTCAGATATCTTCCATATTAAATTTAGTTGAAATGGCTGAATTCGAGTAGTCCTGTTCAAAAATTTGTTCAACCTCCTTTTGACAATCTTTGACTTTAGAGTCATGGAATTTTTCCAAAGTGGAAAAATCATTTTTAAACATTCCCACTTTAAGCTTCTTCAAAGCTGGCTTTTGCCATCTTTCAATATGTCGAGAGAGCTTTCGCTTATCAGCCATTTCATCTAAATATTTACTTTCGTTAATTCTAAGTTTATTATTTTTTGGTCTAATGATAGTTACGTTAGTTAGTTGGTCACTTGAAGGGAGAGAAAGTTGAAGCTGCTTCATGACGGAAACAGAGCATTCCTCCATTTTCCGAATAAAGCGGCCCAATTTTAACCCCTTCTTATTATTCGGTTTAATAATACTATGCTTAACTGTTTTAAAAAACGATTCAATTGGCCCATTGCTTGGTCTTTTGCCAGATGAATCAATAAATATTCCAATAATATTAGTCGAGAAGGGAACATATACAATATACTTTTTTAAAATTAACTCTAACATTTTCGGACAGTAAAATATATTGTTCGCGTAAGATGTATTAAATTTATTTAAATTATTAATGACTTCAATATAAATGGTTTCAAATTTTTTACGAAACGGACTTGCCAAAGTTATTGAATTTAGTGTTATATCAGTTACTTTATCATTTAATGGTGTTTGGGCAAAAAATTGTTCATTAAAATTCAAAAAAAGTGTATCGTTACGGTAATTTTTAAAATATGCTTTGGCGTTATCAACTATCTTATTAATACATGGAGAAAGAAGAATGATTGCAAGATTCTTGAACCATTTTTCTAATTCTAGCACGTTGTCAATCGAATAGGCGTAACCTAAGCAATTTCTTAAAAATGTTCTTAATTCAATGTTGTGCAAGCCAACTATTTCATCAATATTACGGCACATAATTTTGCAATAGTGACTTGTACAAAACTGAACACAAACATTAGGAAAAATGGAACTATTATTATATACATAATTAAAACAAATTTCATTATAATTTACAATATCAAGATTATTAAACTCTTTTAAAATGGCCCCAATAATAGCAAAACTAACATCAGTTATTATTCTCCTGCAAATAGGCCATTTGAATCGATTTTTTAAACAAGACTCCCGTAACTCGCACAAAAATCTTCCAATGTCATACGATGTATGATTCGAAAGTATTGCATGAGCTACTGGGAATACAATATGGAGCTTAGGGATATGGGCTACTAATGAATACAAAAATATTCTCTTTTTACAAAGTGCAAAGGCTGCACTACATTTCCTGTGGCATCCATATGTAAAGTGCCTTGTTTTATATGGGTCAATAACATATTAATATGTTCTTTGTCCCATAAAAAGACTTCGAGTTTGGTTGATAAATACTGAATAAAATGAGAATGCCCTTTAGAAATCATACCGAAAGCATCGACAAAAGGATCCTTGTCGAAATCAAATTTGGCGTTGTTTTCTGATATTAAATTTCTATAAAAAGGCAGTTTCTCATTTGTCATCTGGTCATTACCAACTAAAGCTCTAGTCATATTTAACTTGTTAATTTTTTTAATTCTATATTCAAACGCAGTACAGTTTTTTATGGAGACTCTTTCCATAAATCTGTTTACAGCCCTGCACTGCGTTTGTTTTTTTAAATACTTAGTATGTGTTATTTTAAGACTACTTGTTAAAACTTTAACCACCCCATCAAAAGACCCTTTAAATATAAAGCTATTGCAAGATGGATCCTTACAATAACCATACGCTACAAAATTTAACTTATTAATTCTTAGCTTCTTAAAGTATAGAACACATGCATTACTATGAGAGCTGTAAGCTTCTCTAATCATGTGCTGTATACTTTGTGAGGCAGAGAACTGGTTAGTTAATAAAGAATATATCAGAATATATAGAATAAATCATATATTTATAGTCCTCATACTTGCATTTTGTAAAGCTTGCACGTGGGCTATTCAAATTGTCAACTAGGAGGACCGATCGATTCAAACTCTCATTTCCACTGTGGCATTTTTTTCGAAAACATTTGAAATTGGCTTCTATTAATGTTTCGTCTGCCGGCTCAATGGAAATGTCAGTAGATTCATAGACTCCATTAGGGACATCATTGGATTTTGCCTGAAACTATATAAAAAATCAAATTAGAATTGAAATGATCTACAAATATTTACATATATTAAATTCAAATTTTTAATACTTACACGTTGGAAGCACTTTAGCAAGGCATAACGAGTCTTGCTAGTGTTGCCAAATGGAACCACTCGCTTCTGATTGGCATTTAGTTATTGTTGGTAATCCAACGTCGAAAGTGTGCTTCCGGAAATTAGTCCTTCGGAAACTGCCTCCTGTACAGCATTCTTGTATCCATAGTTGCTATAAATGCAAAGGAAACATTGAAATTATTTATTTATTTACATGTTACTTATTATACACAATAATAAAAGAAGGAAGTGCTAGGTACCAAGGCCATCGACTCTGAAATTATTACTTGTATTAAATACAGGGACGCTTTAAAGGCAGTACAGGGACTTTTCAGATATTGAGAAAAAATGTGTTGCAAAGTGAATAATAATAATTTTATATCTATATATATGTATATGTATATATATAATTATACACTTCGAATATATATTTATGGCATTGAAAATTCAAAACAATATTATTCACTTTGAACACACACTTTTCCAATCAATTTATATTTTCCCGGAATGGCCGCTGCATTGTCACAAAAGCGCCACTGCATATATATATACATGCATATATATACATATATGTATGTACATATGTATGATACTGCACTTAAAGTGCGCACCGGATGTAATACACATATGTACTACTTTATGTACTTACGATTTGGTGGACATCAATTTACGTGGCATTTTCAATATTTTGTTTACACTTTATAAACTTTTAACTTTATATGTAAATCACTTGTGCAGAACTTGTTGTTTAGCAGAACATACAGCACTATTCCGTTATGTTTCAGAGTTGCCACCAAGTTCATAAAGGGTGGCCCAACTTTCGGCCGTAACACGTGTTGCCACCATGGTAATATTAGTTTGGCAATAATCACAAGAAGAATTGAATTTTCTCGAAAACGGCTTAACCGATTTGAATAAAACAAAAAGCAAAATATTTGTCTATTTGATTCGAATAGAATGAAATAGCGCGACATGACCAATATGTTGGGGATATATATGGGTAATAAATATGATAAATAGGTATGTGCATGATCGCCATTTTTTAAATTTGGCAACGTCTTGACTACTTTAGGTAACGCGCAAAAATTAAAAAATGTGTACTACTCTACTAAAATGCGATTTTCTCGAAAACGAATAGCACGATTTGAATAAAACAAATTGCAAAGCATTCGAATTTTTTATGTTTATATTATAGCAATGCGCGCCTTCTCAGACAAAGTCTAGGAGAGCGTATAATCGAAAAATGTAGATGTTATTTTGAATTTTCTCGGAAACTATGATAATTTGCTATGTAGTATATATTGGGAAATGATACATATGTTAATTATCTATTTTTTAAAGTATTGACCAATTATGTACGTAGTCAAAATGTTGAAAAATCTGCAAAACAAAAATTCGACGCTAACTTTTTACTAGCTTCGCAGATGTTAGGCGTTGCCATGCCAAATTGAAATTTCTTTGTAATTTTCGCAATAATCACAAAAATTGAATTTTCCCGAAAACGGCTTAACCGATTTGAATAAAACAAAAAGCAAAATATTTGTCTATTTGATTCGAATAGAATGAAATAGCGCGACATGGCCTATAAGTTCTGCAAATATTAAGAATAATTTGATCATAGCGTTAACATAAAGTTGTGCCGCTAACAGTGATCAAGTAAACTGCAAAATTACAATTTAAATAAGAATATAAAATTGCGTATATTTATTAATAATATAATATTATTAATAATATAATAACAATATTATTAATAATATAATAACAATATAACAATGTAATTTTCAAATATAGTAATATTTGTTTCATTTAGTTATTTTCTGCAAGTATTTGAAGTCCCGCCAAAGTCCAAATGGTGTTATTTAACACTGACTGGTTCCACGCTGGTTCTAGTGATTTGATGCACCTGCGAAATGAACTTGTTTTTGCGGGTGAGGAAAAGGTCAATTTTCTCAAAAACAGATAGTTGGATTTCAACCAAAATTGCTATATATCTTCCTTATAGTTGTATCTACGAAAGTATAATGTGCGCTATGGCCGACAAGAAAGTAAAAAAAAAGTTACGGTCATTAATCGGCAGCATTGATTTTTTTGTGCTCATTTTGTATGGGGCTGGAGCTGAGGTTGTCGTACTTTTCCTGAAATATCTCAAAAACGAATAGTTTTAAAATTATGAATTTTTGAGGGTATATTTATAAAACAATACTCTATAACTTGTCATAAGCCGATTTGGCCGACAACTCGTCAAAGCCGAGATATTTGCAAAAATGTTGCTACCCCCAATTTTTCAATCACGATTTTAGTGCATAAATACTGCATGAAATTTGACGAACATGGATTTAATAGAAAGATAATTTCATTTTCTATTGTTTTGCATTTAAACTTTTTTAATTTTAGTTTAAATATCACGTAAAAAGACGAAAATAAAAAGTTTTTTTAGCCGATATTTTTTTATCGATATGTGACGCTAAAGTTGCGGAGCTATCTTGACGCACATTGCTATTACTTGCTATTAGCAAGAACGTGTTCAACGCGTTCAATTTATCATCGATTTGTGCCAAGACTGAATCGGTTGCATTCTCGAAGTACTCTAGCCAACCAACCGTTTGGGCACTGCGCGCTTTAATAGTACGACGTTTTAATTCTTTCAAAAATATTCGCCGGGCATCCGGTGGCGTTAGCGACACTGTCTCATTATTGTCTGCGATGCAAAATTAAGAACAATAATAATTAATAATAATAATAATAATCTTATAAATTAAATTGAAATTAATAGAACATCAAGGCCTGCCTGAACTTAACCTCACATTTCATACTATTTTTGCAATGTTTGTTTTCTTCATTTTTTTACAAGTAATTTCAACAGCGAGCAGATCAAATTTAACCTCAATTTTAATGTACACACTTTTCGCGTCCGACTTTTAGCTTTCTTTTTAGATTTTGCTCAGCTACGGACCTCCACTGGTCTATGCTTTGCCTCTACTAGGGGCTAACCTAACCTTAAATTGTGCACACATGCATGAAAATGCATTAAAAATTACACACTCACACACTCATACTGCTCACTCACGCACACAACTCACACACACAGCGGACCCATTCTTTTTTCTTGCGCATGCAAATATGTATGTATGTGGGCTCGCGGTACACTTGCGCAGCTTGCACACAATTTTTATTTTATTACACAACTTTTATTAAATATTCACACAGCTAGCAAAACTCACCTGCCATGTTGATGCGTCTATTCTCCAACCACCAATGGCGTTTATATCCTCGAAATGCAATGACTCCAAATGACAAAATTCGGTGTTGCTTTATTCTGTGAGTGCCTTTTGTCGTTACTTTATCGATTGACATGTATGTATGTAGTTTCTGATCTGACATTTGTCTGCCAATCAAAACAAACGATGCTTTTCCCATCAATAGGAAATCAAATTTTTTGTTTGTGGCCACAACTAAAAAGCAAAAGCAAAAAAAAAAAAACTTTCAAAAAACTGGCGAACTAAATTCACCAGACGCAATGGAAGCAGTTACTTTGAATGGTTTTGGTAGGCGATCGAGTCAGCGCACGAGTGCAGCCGAAGGCGCAAGGCCGAAGCACCAAAACTTGTCATCAGCAGCAGCGTCAAACGAAAAAACAAAACTAAAGCTTCAGCAAAATCAAATCAAAATGCACAGGTGCGCAAAACCAAAATGGCGGTCAAGCAAAATGTAAACAAAGGCAAAAGCAGAACAACTGCTGCTCAAGCGTCAACATCGACGTCGACATCGCATTCGCCATTGGAATTACTTGTGGTGAGCCATCAACTACACATACACCCCTTGCAAGTGACTTCCCCGCCATGTGCAGCATTTTGGTAATGCAGATAAAAAACTTGCACTTTTTGCAAGATGGCGAATTTGTATACATCTATGAAAATTGTATGACGGCAGCGCCGTGGCCAGTGGTGTCATTTCCGCTTTTTTCCCGTCAGATCTGGATTTTTTTGATGCGTGATTGCGGGAAAAATATGAAAACAGCGGGCAGCGGGAATTCTGGCTTTTTGAGCAAAGTTAAGCAGCTTTTTATACCCGCTACCCATAGGGTAGAAGGGTATTATAACTTTGTGCCGGCAGGAAATGTATGTAACAGGTAGAAGGAGGCATCTCCGACCCTATAAAGTATATATATTCTTGATCAGCGTCAACAGCCGAGACGATATAGCCATGTCCGTCTGTCCGTCTGTGTGTCTGTCCGTCTGTCCGTATGAACACCTAGATCTCAGAGACTATAAGAGATAGAGCTATAATTTTTTTTCGACAGCATTTGTTATGTTTGCACGCAGATCAAGTTTGTTTCAAATTTTTGCCACGCCCACTTCTGCCCCTGCAAATCAAAAAAATCGAATAACAAGCGTAATTTTAAAGCTAGAGTTACGAATTTTGGTATATACAGTAATAGCTATAGTAGTTATGATCCCTGAAAATTTGGTTGCGATCAGAAAAAAATTGTGGAAGTAATTAAAGAAATACTTTTGTATGGGCAAAAACGCCTACTTACTAGGGGTCTTAGTTGCTTTGGCTGACAATCTGGTATATTGTGCCGTCTATGGTATATTTTGAATGCGGTACTATATCGATATACCACATATACCATTTGGTATATTTTTAGTATTTTTTCAGTATATTTGGTATATTTTGAGAATAATACCGCAAAATATATTGCTTTTATTCAAAATGGGTAGCGGGTATCTCACAGTCGAGTACACTCGACTGTAGCTTTCTTACTTGTTTTTTTTTAGTTTAGTTTCCTTAAGATTTTAGAGATGTTTAAATTGAATTTAACGGCTGAAATGTTAAAAATGTATTTCTCTCGACAAAATATCGATATTTACTTGTATCGATTTTTTTTATGTTTATATTATAGCAATGCGCGCCTTCTCAGACAAAGTCTAGGAGAGCGTATAATCGAAAAATGTAGATGTTATTTTGAATTTTCTCGGAAACTATGATAATTTGCTATGTAGTATATATTGGGAAATGATACATATGTTAATTATCTATTTTTTAAAGTATTGACCAATTATGTACATAGTCAAAATGTTGAAAAATCTGCAAAACAAAAATTCGACGCTAACTTTTTACTAGCTTCGCAGACAAATATATATTTTTTTTTTCTTTTTCCCGCACTATTCACTATTTATTTATGTATGTCACTTTTGTCCTTTACTTGGCGATATATGTATATAATATATTTTTTTCTCTACTTTGTGAGAACTGCCATGACAAAAATGAACAGGTGACTTGCGAGAGAATGACTAGCACGAATGAAAAAATCTAAGCCTTGTCAAACGGACATTAAACTTTGAGGCATTCATATCTTCCCATTCTTTGCCATTCGCTGCCTTAAGCTGCATCTATCGCGAAAATCTTTCTGCAATGTTGCTAAGCCCCACACACAGAGGGCGCTAATTAATATTTCCTAACAAAATACATATATCCTAAAAGTTTACACTAACACTAAACAATTATTATACATCTAACATTTAACTAACAAAAATTGGGTTATTAACATATATAAACATAACTTTAATAAATATATTACATTAACTACTATTTCCTACATCTAGTGCCGTGGCGCTGGCATGTTTTTTTTTTTTTTACTTGGCAAAAAAACCTTTGCCTACTTTTAGGCCCAACCAATAAATGTTGGCGGTCCAAGCGACCACTACAATCCCCCCTGCCAAAATCACACTTTGGGGTCATCACTCCAAAGAGTGATACTCGCTTGGACGAATTGCTTGATATCCGATTTATTGCTTTTAAATCTGCCGGATATTTTAAAATGAATCGCCCTTGGGTATCTCTTAACTCACAATAACTATTGCTCAACTTATGCTTAATGCGAGATTTCACAAGTGTTGGAGCTAGGTTCGCATTAAAGCCTTTATCAAAATTATTTTGTTGAAACCTTCGCCTATCAACTTCTGGACCAATTCTAAAATCTACTTCTCGACTTCTAAAAGTGTACTGCTCTTCTTTTTCTTCGTGCTGCCGTTGTATACTCTGTTGAGCCGTTTGCCTTATTCTTATTCTTCGATGAAAACTAGCTGTACGGTTTTCTTTAAGTTCTAAATTTCTTAGAAGCGGATAGGTATTGCCATTAAGAATCATGTGTTGTCCAAATGCAACACAATATGGACTGACATTTTCTGTTGACTGCCTGCTGGACCGTAACGCCCACCTAAGCTGCTCAATAGATTGATGCTGCTGTTGCCTGGCTGAAGCCGATTGCCTAGGAGCAGAGTCCACTTTATAGTTTCCAACTTGAGCCGCTGAATTAACTGTCATCCTGTGAAAGCCATCTTCACTCGCTTTCGACACGTCCTGCGTACTACGCTGGGTTAGCGTGGCTGCTACCGCATCAGCAATACTCTGCTGTAAACTAACCATTGGTTGCCCAACTGGTGCTGGATCTGAATTCGGCTGAACTAGTTCGGGCATACAAGTCGGTGCACTATTGATAGCGCCTGTGATTAACAGATCTTGCGCTACTGCCTTGCTTTTGGACTTTGAAAGCGTTTGTTCGTCGGAACTCTGAGCTGCACTTAGTTCTTCTGCCAAACTCAGGGATTTGCTTAACGCTGTCTTACAACTTGGGCAAACTTCGTTATTTTCAGTCGCAGTACTGAAACACATACGATGAAAATAGTGATTGCAACTCGATGTTAAAAGTTGAGCTGGATACTCTACTTCTTTTGAGCATACACCACAAAAAGTTTCTCCCGCCATTCTCTGATATAGCGGATTACAATTTCCACTACCGGGTCTGGCCATTTTGAATATTTATAAATTGCTAACTAAACAAAAAAAGTATGAAACACAAAACAATAATGACAGTAATAATAATAATAGTAATAATAATAAGTAAACAGTAAATGAAATCAAACTCAACAATATACCAATATAACATAAATAAATTTGGAACCATGCAACACTTATCGAAGGAAGAGTTGCTAACTAATAGTCGAACGCAGATATGGAAAACACGAAAATAGAGAATCTGAAAAATTGCTCCAGATATAGCGGCAAGTTAAGTAGTTCGAAACCACTTACTCGTTCCAAGCGAATATCTAGAAACAATATCCAAATACAGATAGGTATTGTTGCATCGCTACCACTTACACTCGTATCCACGCAAAAGATAACGACCATGTTCGTGTGTATTGATTAACACCAACCAAAAATAGATATTGAGAAAAAAGAAAATAGGAAATTCGAAAACATAGATAGATTTTGGTTACATCACTACCACTTACACTCGTATCCACGCAGAAGATAACGACCATGCTCGTGTGTAGTGATCAACACCGAATCAGAAAGTAGATATTCGAAACAAAACAAATAGGAAATTCGAAACACAGATGGATTTTGGTTGCATCACTACCACTTACACTCGTATCCACGCAGAAGATAACGACCATGTTCGCATGTAGTGATCAACACAGAATCCAAAAGCAGATATCGAAAAAGAAGAAAAGAATAGGAAATTCGAAGCATTGTTCCAAACACCGGTAGATTTTGGTTGCATCACTATCACTTCCACTCGTATCCACGCAGAAGATAACGACCATGCTCGTGTATAGTGATCAACACAGAATCAAAAAGTAGGTATTGGAAACAAAAGAAATAGGAAATTCGAAACATTGCTCTAAATATAGCGGCAAGTTAAGTAGTTCGGAACCACTTACTCGTTCCAAGCAAATATTTAGAAACAATGTTCAACCACCGATAGATTTTGGTTGCCTCACTAACACTTACACTCGTATCCACGCAGAAGATAACGACACACTCGTATCCACGCAGAAGATAACGACCATGCTCGTGTGTAGTGATCAACACAGAATCAGAAAGCGGACGAACTCCATTGTTTACTTTGTATTGATTGCTATGTTTCTGTCTAGCGGCAAGTTGCAGTTTTATCCGCAAGAAGACTTGGCTCCAGCTAAGACTCCACATAAGCACCAATACACTTTGGTTCGCTGACAATGTTTTCTCTCTTGTTTTCGCCATACAGCTCGTTTGAAGCTAGTATTTCTCTCGAAAGACAAGTTACACTGCAGCTTTCGTCATGAACATTCTGCACACTTTGCCTAAAGTTTGATTGCAACCATCAGGCATCCAAGCTCAAGATATTCACAACAAGGAAAAGGAATAGGAATGAGTGAAAAAGGTTAGATGGGAGGGTATTTCAAATATTACTTTTTTTTTCGAAGACAGGCTAGCTAACATATAGCTAGCTAACATATACACAAATATATATATATATATTTTTTTTTTTCCCGCACTATTCACTATTTATTTATGTATGTCACTTTTGTCCTTTACTTGGCGATATATGTATATAATATATTTTTTTCTCTACTTTGTGAGAACTGCCATGACAAAAATGAACAGGTGACTTGCGAGAGAATGACTAGCACGAATGAAAAAATCTAAGCCTTGTCAAACGGACATTAAACTTTGAGGCATTCATATCTTCCCATTCTTTGCCATTCGCTGCCTTAAGCTGCATCTATCGCGAAAATCTTTCTGCAATGTTGCTAAGCCCCACACACAGAGGGCGCTAATTAATATTTCCTAACAAAATACATATATCCTAAAAGTTTACACTAACACTAAACAATTATTATACATCTAACATTTAACTAACAAAAATTGGGTTATTAACATATATAAACATAACTTTAATAAATATATTACATTAACTACTATTTTCTACATCTAGTGCCGTGGCGCTGGCATGTTTTTTTTTTTTTACTTGGCAAAAAAACACTTGCCTACTTTTAGGCCCAACCAATAAATGTTGGCGGTCCAAGCGACCACTACATTTATTCTGTGAGTGCCTTTTGTCGTTACTTTATCGATTGACATGTATGTATGTAGTTTCTGATCTGACATTTGTCTGCCAATCGACAAACGATGCTTTTCCCATCAATAGGAAATCACATTTTTTGTTTGTGGCCACAACTAAAAAGCAAAAGCAAAAAAAAAAAAACTTTCAAAAAACTGGCGAACTAAATTCACCAGACGCAATGGAAGCAGTTACTTTGAATGGTTTTGGTAGGCGATCGAGTCAGCGCACGAGTGCAACCGAAGGCGCAAGGCCGAAGCACCAAAACTTGTCATCAGCAGCAGCGTCAAACGAAAAAACAAAACAAAAGCTTCAGCAAAATCAAATCAAAATGCACAGGTGCGCAAAACCAAAATGGCGGTCAAGCAAAATGTAAACAAAGGCAAAAGCAGAACAACTGCTGCGCAAGCGTCAACATCGACGTCGACATCGCATTCGCCATTGGAATTACTTGTGGTGAGCCATCAACTACACATACACCCCTTGCAAGTGACTTCCCCGCCATGTGCAGCATTTTGGTAATGCAGATAAAAAACTTGCACTTTTTGCAAGATGGCGAATTTGTATACATCTATGAAAATTGTATGACGGCAGCGCCGTGGCCACCAATGGTGTCATTTCCGCTTTTTTCCCGTCAGATCTGGATTTTTTTGATGCGTGATTGCGGGAAAATATGAAAACAGCGGGCAGCGGGAATTCTGGCTTTTTGAGCAAAGTTAAGCAGCTTTTTTTTTTTAGTTTAGTTTCCCTAAGATTTTAGAGATGTTTAAATTGAATTTAACGGCTGAAATGTTAAAAATGTATTTCTCTCGACAAAATATCGATATTTACTTGAATCGAATAACTTCCTTCAAAAGTTCACACCTAAATTGGAGCGTCTTCCATCACTAATATTATGAAA
The DNA here is from genome assembly GCA_019972355.1 of Drosophila kohkoa. NCBI lineage: Eukaryota > Metazoa > Arthropoda > Insecta > Diptera > Drosophilidae > Drosophila > Drosophila kohkoa. The sequence goes on along the minus strand of BJEL01000057.1, from coordinate 292,582 downwards.
TTCGCTGGCGCTATATCAAATTAACGATGCACAGTGGGCGATTTGGTCCCGCTAGCGGCATTTAATTAATAACTTCTAAACTAAAATAGATATATTTAGTCGGTTTTTTTTCACTGATCAGAAAAAAATCAAAGAATTTTTTAAGTTAAAAATTTTTTTTTTTAATTTTTTTTTAAATTTTTTTTTTAATTTAAAAAAATTTTTTTTTTAAATTTAAAATTTTGTTTTACTTTTGTTTTACTCGTGAAACCACTCAGACGAAAAAAAAAAAAAACAGTCAAGCTCGTCACCACGATCTTCCGGCCGACCGTCTCCAACCTCGATCGCAAAGCAACTCCTCGAGTCAGCAAAATCCACATGCTTATCCAGTGAAAAAAATTGACGTTCCTCTTTCATCTCCTATTTTACCGCTGGAGCAATTTTCAAATTTTCTCCCTCCCTGAAGTTGCTATTTCCCTCTCTTTGATATATCGCCTCGCGATATATCGATAACCCCCCCAACATTGCTGGCACAAACGATATCCAAAACGTAGCACATGAGTATGAAGGATCTTGGTGTTCGTTTTCGTTGTTGCGAGTCGGAGGGCGACTGGTAAATGCTCCTATTTCATATGATGCCAAGTTTCCACTCCTCTTGTCGAAGCGCTCACAATTTCCTCGCAGCTATGTGAGGTACCTTCTAGTGCTGCAAAAACATCGGCACACTATCGATACTATCGATGTTTTTATTTTTTAAAGAAAACATCGATGTTTTTTTTTGCGCTATCGATGTTTTGTTTGAATGGATTACCATCACAAAATTTACTAAAAGCTCGCAAAGCAGGTTTGGGTAACATTATAAATTACAGATTATTTTAAAAGCTTGGCTTAAATTGGTGTTGGCGGTCGTAAGATGGCTAGTCCTGTAAATAGAAAGCGTAAGTACATGTTTCTAATCTATTTGAAGGTGATTAATTCATGGCTTGTGTGTTTTCAGGCAAGGAAACTATCACAACAGGCAACGACAATGCGGCAAGCAATTGCGAAATAAATGATTCAGATGAGGAGAATAGTAGCTGTATTCTGAGCAGCAATGCAGCAGCTATGCCTGGCAAGTCAAAAGTTTGGCAATTTTTTGAAAAGTCGAAGGATGGCAAATTTGCGAAATGTAAGTCGTGCGCAAAAATATATAAGACTAGTGGTAATACTACCAACTTAAGAGATCATTTGAGACGTTTGCACCCATCTCTTAAAGTGAGTGACCTGCCGAAATCATCAAATACCATTTTGCCATTCATAAATAAAAATTAAGACAAGACTTCTGAACGCAAAAGTAAAATCGACAATGCACTGTCCGAGTTTGTCGCTTGTAGCATTCAACCTTTCAGTCTCGTTGAGGAAAGTTCTTTTCGAAAATTTGTTGCTGTTCTTGATCCTCACTACGAGTTACCATCAAGAAAAAATTTAAAAAATGTTAACAGGGAAATGCGCTACAAGGAAATGACTGCAAAGTTGATGTCAATATTACAGGATATTGAAACTGTAGCTATCACCACTGACTTGTGGACGTCAGTAGCAAATATGTCATACATTACTATAACATGCCATTTTGTTGACGACAATTATATTTTGCGTTGTGCTGTTCTATCCACAATGTCTTTAAAAGATGAAACAAACCACTCCGCCAATAATATTGGTGACACATTAAGTGATGTGCTTCAAAAGTGGAACATATTGGACAAGGTTTCCACAATTGTGACTGACAATGACAGATCTATGATCAAAATGTGTGAAAATTTAAAAAAACGACATCTGCCTTGTTTTGCCCACACTCTTAATCTTATAGTAAGAGAATGTCTTTCAGTAGACAACATTCAAATTGTAATAATCAAATGCAAAAAAATTGTCACATATATTAAACAAAGCAACATCGCATATGCGAAATTCAAAGCGGCACAGTTGCCAAACAAAACATATGGCTTAAAGCAAGAAGTGCCTACCAGGTGGAACAGCGCATATGCCATGTTAGAGAGAATACTTGCGACCAGAGAAGCACTTGGACAAGTTCTGCTGACCACTCCCAAGTCACCGCCACCTCTAACTGCGGAAGAAGTAAATGTAATAATGGACATTGTAAAGCTGCTCGCACCGTTTAATGACGCTACCCAAAAAATATCGGCTGCAGCAACTGTGACGATTTCTCTAATCATACCATTTGTCTGCGGACTATTAGAAAATATGGAGGATATCAAAACAACTCTTCGAACGGATGAAGGCTTTAAAATGCGTGAGCTTCTCGTGGCAAATATAAAAAAAAGACTTTTAGAATACGAAAAACGCACACCAACTAGGATTGGAACTCTGCTCGATCCTCGTTTCAAAAAGGAAGCATTTTTATCGCCTTTGAATGTTCAAGAAGCCACAAAATTATTAGAGAATGAAATATCTAATATAAACAGGAGTCTGGATATAACGCAGGAAACTTCAGAACCGCCAACACCAATAGAAACAAGCCAACCACTGCTTAATTTTTTAAAAAGAAACATCGCGCAAAAGATAAAAAATTGTCGAAGTGATTCTATTATAACCCTGCGACAGTACTACCAAAGTGCCAACATTGACGAAAATCGAGATCCGTTGAGTATTGGAAAGTAGGGTAAAAATTATTTATTAGTTAATGCATTATTTAATTGTAATTTTATCTCATGCAGCGAGCCATCAACGACACAGCTCTCCACTTGTATGCCAAGAGAATTTTGTGTGTTCCAGCAACGTCAATTGAGAGCGAGAGGATTTTCAGCAAAGCTGGAATTATAATTTCAAAAAAAAGGGCATCCCTTAAGCCCTCAAATGTGGATAAAATAGTGTTTTTTAGCAAAAATCAATGGATAAACGAATAATTATTATTACTATTAACATTTATTATAAGTCCAACGATCTCAACAGATCTCAAAGCAGAGCTTTTGGCCTTGAAGTCTGTTATTATTATTTTGTTGATTTGTTATTTTTGATTTGCTTACTATTTATTGAATTAAATTTATTATTTGTTTTGGTTTAGAAAAAAAACTCGCTTTTATTTAAGATTTTAAACTTGTATATCAAACAATTACAAAAAAATTGTTCTAAACATCGATACTATCGATGTTTTTTTTTTAAAACATCGGAAACCTCGATGGTGCCAAACCTCGATGTTTTTGCAGCACTAGTACCTTCACTTGACCAACTGTCACGCTGGCCCAAGAACGCTCGTGAGCATTCTCAGAGAACGACTTTGGTTAGTCAATGCTCAAGAGCTTTGTCGTCAGACAGTACGATCATGCATCCGTTGCTTTAAATGCAAACCTCGGCTGCTTACGCAAATAATGGGAAATTTGCCTGCTGACCGACTACGAGCGCTCCGCCCATTTTCAATTTGTGGCGTAGATTTTTGTGGCCCGGTTGAGACAACCTATAGGATTCGCGGAAAGCCGCCGTACAAGTCGTACATAGCTTTGTTTGTCTGTTTTGCGTCAAAAGCGGTTCACTTAGAAATTGTATCCGATCTGTCAACTAATGCATTTCTAATGGCTTTCCAAAGGTTTGTTGGTCGAAGAGGATGCCCGAGCCGAGTCCATTGCGACAACGCGACGAACTTCGTCGGAGCAAGTCGTCATCTGGAGGAGCTAAGAAGACGAGTCGAGGCCGAGGAGAACGCAGTTCGCGACTTCGCATCAAGAAGCGGATGCGAATTTGCGTTCATACCGCCGAAGGCTCCTCACTTCGGAGGACTATGGGAGACAGGTGTGAAGTCTGCAAAGCACCTACTCCTACGGACGGTGGGCAACGCCCTGCTCACGGCCGAGGAGCTGCAGACAGTGGTCGTGGCGGTCGAGGCGGTGCTCAACTCCCGCCCGCTAGGAGCCGTAAGCAACGACCCCAACGACGGCGAGGCACTAACCCCAGGGCATCTACTGGTGGGCGGTCCACTGGTGGCACCGGCAGCATCGCGGACCCCGGACCAGGAGGGTCTGAGTTGCTTAAGGCGATGGCGAGCTGTCTCGTCGCTCAAGCGAGCGTTCTGGCAGCGATGGTCCCGGGAGTATGTGCTGGGCCTGCAGGCACGGGCCAAGTGGGACCGGTTGCAGCCAAATCTGCGAATCGGAGAGCTCGTCGTCGTCGCAGAGGACAATCAGCCGCCGATGCAGTGGAAGGTGGGGCGAGTCGTGGCGGTATACCCGGGAGCGGACGGGGCGGTGCGCGTCGCAGACGTGCGAACCAGCACAGGAGGGCTGTTTAAACGGCCAATACACAAATTGGCGCCTCTGCCAATCATATGAAGGCACAGCCGTTCATCGGGGCCGGTGTTGGCGCATTTGATAGTTATTAGTTAAGAGCGTGAAGTACCAAATGAAATTGTTAGAATTAGGGATATTTTCCGCTGAATTTTGGCAACGACAGTTTAGGCAGATGGGTGCCGAGGAGCGGCAATCGGCTGAATCGATATATTGGCGGATCGGTCAACGATTTCACCATCGCCTTCAGCCTTGCCTTTGCAGTAATGCGCGAAGCGAGAGCGCAATAAAGCTTTCGTTTGTTGCTCTCTGAGCGAATTCGCCTCGCTTCGCCACTCTAGTTAAGTTAGGCTTAATGTAACTTAGCAAAGAATTATAAAGACAGTTGAAATCGAACACTTATCAGCGCGTCATTTACTCCGTTTTCGTTTTCGTTGCTTTTCGTATTGTCGCAACAACAATTAGGTCCAGTCTTTGTTCGCGAATAAAGCGGAATATTAATAATTGCAAAAACTCTTGTGATTTTTCAGATATCTTCCATATTAAATTTAGTTGAAATGGCTGAATTCGAGTAGTCCTGTTCAAAAATTTGTTCAACCTCCTTTTGACAATCTTTGACTTTAGAGTCATGGAATTTTTCCAAAGTGGAAAAATCATTTTTAAACATTCCCACTTTAAGCTTCTTCAAAGCTGGCTTTTGCCATCTTTCAATATGTCGAGAGAGCTTTCGCTTATCAGCCATTTCATCTAAATATTTACTTTCGTTAATTCTAAGTTTATTATTTTTTGGTCTAATGATAGTTACGTTAGTTAGTTGGTCACTTGAAGGGAGAGAAAGTTGAAGCTGCTTCATGACGGAAACAGAGCATTCCTCCATTTTCCGAATAAAGCGGCCCAATTTTAACCCCTTCTTATTATTCGGTTTAATAATACTATGCTTAACTGTTTTAAAAAACGATTCAATTGGCCCATTGCTTGGTCTTTTGCCAGATGAATCAATAAATATTCCAATAATATTAGTCCAGAAGGGAACATATACAATATACTTTTTTAAAATTAACTCTAACATTTTCGGACAGTAAAAAATATTGTTCGCGTAAGATGTATTAAATTTATTTAAATTATTAATGACTTCAATATAAATGGTTTCAAATTTTTACGAAACGGACTTGCCAAAGTTATTGAATTTAGTGTTATATCAGTTACTTTATCATTTAATGGTGTTTGGGCAAAAAATTGTTCATTAAAATTCAAAAAAAGTGTATCGTTACGGTAATTTTTAAAATATGCTTTGGCGTTATCAACTATCTTATTAATACATGGAGAAAGAAGAATGATTGCAAGATTCTTGAACCATTTTTCTAATTCTAGCACGTTGTCAATCGAATAGGCGTAACCTAAGCAATTTCTTAAAAATGTTCTTAATTCAATGTTGTGCAAGCCAACTATTTCATCAATATTACGGCACATAATTTTGCAATAGTGACTTGTACAAAACTGAACACAAACATTAGGAAAAATGGAACTATTATTATATACATAATTAAAACAAATTTCATTATAATTTACAATATCAAGATTATTAAACTCTTTTAAAATGGCCCCAATAATAGCAAAACTAACATCAGTTATTATTCTCCTGCAAATAGGCCATTTGAATCGATTTTTTAAACAAGACTCCCGATGTATGATTCGAAAGTATTGCATGAGCTACTGGGAATACAATATGGAGCTTAGGGATATGGGCTACTAATGAATACAAAAATATTCTCTTTTTACAAAGTGCAAAGGCTGCACTACATTTCCTGTGGCATCCATATGTAAAGTGCCTTGTTTTATATGGGTCAATAACATATTAATATGTTCTTTGTCCCATAAAAAGACTTCGAGTTTGGTTGATAAATACTGAATAAAATGAGAATGCCCTTTAGAAATCATACCGAAAGCATCGACAAAAGGATCCTTGTCGAAATCAAATTTGGCGTTGTTTTCTGATATTAAATTTCTATAAAAAGGCAGTTTCTCATTTGTCATCTGGTCATTACCAACTAAAGCTCTAGTCATATTTAACTTGTTAATTTTTTTAATTCTATATTCAAACGCAGTACAGTTTTTTATGGAGACTCTTTCCATAAATCTGTTTACAGCCCTGCACTGCGTTTGTTTTTTTAAATACTTAGTATGTGTTATTTTAAGACTACTTGTTAAAACTTTAACCACCCCATCAAAAGACCCTTTAAATATAAAGCTATTGCAAGATGGATCCTTACAATAACCATACGCTACAAAATTTAACTTATTAATTCTTAGCTTCTTAAAGTATAGAACACATGCATTACTATGAGAGCTGTAAGCTTCTCTAATCATGTGCTGTATACTTTGTGAGGCAGAGAACTGGTTAGTTAATAAAGAATATATCAGAATATATAGAATAAATCATATATTTACAGTCCTCATACTTGCATTTTGTAAAGCTTGCACGTGGGCTATTCAAATTGTCAACTAGGAGGACCGATCGATTCAAACTCTCATTTCTACTGTGGCATTTTTTTCGAAAACATTTGAAATTGGCTTCTATTAATGTTTCGTCTGCCGGCTCAATGGAAATGTCAGTAGATTCATAGACTCCATTAGGGACATCATTGGATTTTGCCTGAAACTATATAAAAAATCAAATTAGAATTGAAATGATCTACAAATATTTACATATATTAAATTCAAATTTTTAATACTTACACGTTGGAAGCACTTTAGCAAGGCATAACGAGTCTTGCTAGTGTTGCCAAATGGAACCACTCGCTTCTGATTGGCATTTAGTTATTGTTGGTAATCCAACGTCGAAAGTGTGCTTCCGGAAATTAGTCCTTCGGAAACTGCCTCCTGTACAGCATTCTTGTATCCATAGTTGCTATAAATGCAAAGGAAACATTGAAATTATTTATTTATTTACATGTTACTTATTATACACAATAATAAAAGAAGGAAGTGCTAGGTACCAAGGCCATCGACTCTGAAATTATTACTTGTATTAAATACAGGGACGCTTTAAAGGCAGTACAGGGACTTTTCAGATATTGAGAAAAAATGTGTTGCAAAGTGAATAATAATAATTTTATATCTATATATATGTATATGTATATATATAATTATACACTTCGAATATATATTTATGGCATTGAAAATTCAAAACAATATTATTCACTTTGAACACACACTTTTCCAATCAATTTATATTTTCCCGGAATGGCCGCTGCATTGTCACAAAAGCGCCACTGCATATATATATACATGCATATATATACATATATGTATGTACATATGTATGATACTGCACTTAAAGTGCGCACCGGATGTAATACACATATGTACTACTTTATGTACTTACGATTTGGTGGACATCAATTTACGTGGCATTTTCAATATTTTGTTTACACTTTATAAACTTTTAACTTTATATGTAAATCACTTGTGCAGAACTTGTTGTTTAGCAGAACATACAGCACTATTCCGTTATGTTTCAGAGTTGCCACCAAGTTCATAAAGGGTGGCCCAACTTTCGGCCGTAACACGTGTTGCCACCATGGTAATATTAGTTTGGCAATAATCACAAGAAGAATTGAATTTTCTCGAAAACGGCTTAACCGATTTGAATAAAACAAAAAGCAAAATATTTGTCTATTTGATTCGAATAGAATGAAATAGCGCGACATGACCAATATGTTGGGGATATATATGGGTAATAAATATGATAAATAGGTATGTGCATGATCGCCATTTTTTAAATTTGGCAACGTCTTGACTACTTTAGGTAACGCGCAAAAATTAAAAAATGTGTACTACTCTACTAAAATGCGATTTTCTCGAAAACGAATAGCACGATTTGAATAAAACAAATTGCAAAGCATTCGAATTTTTTATGTTTATATTATAGCAATGCGCCTTCTCAGACAAAGTCTAGGAGAGCGTATAATCGAAAAATGTAGATGTTATTTTGAATTTTCTCGGAAACTATGATAATTTGCTATGTAGTATATATTGGGAAATGATACATATGTTAATTATCTATTTTTTAAAGTATTGACCAATTATGTACATAGTCAAAATGTTGAAAAATCTGCAAAACAAAAATTCGACGCTAACTTTTTACTAGCTTCGCAGATGTTAGGCGTTGCCATGCCAAATTGAAATTTCTTTGTAATTTTCGCAATAATCACAAAAATTGAATTTTCCCGAAAACGGCTTAACCGATTTGAATAAAACAAAAAGCAAAATATTTGTCTATTTGATTCGAATAGAATGAAATAGCGCGACATGGCCTATAAGTTCTGCAAATATTAAGAATAATTTGATCATAGCGTTAACATAAAGTTGTGCCGCTAACAGTGATCAAGTAAACTGCAAAATTACAATTTAAATAAGAATATAAAATTGCGTATATTTATTAATAATATAATATTATTAATAATATAATAACAATATTATTAATAATATAATAACAATATAACAATGTAATTTTCAAATATAGTAATATTTGTTTCATTTAGTTATTTTCTGCAAGTATTTGAAGTCCCGCCAAAGTCCAAATGGTGTTATTTAACACTGACTGGTTCCACGCTGGTTCTAGTGATTTGATGCACCTGCGAAATGAACTTGTTTTTGCGGGTGAGGAAAAGGTCAATTTTCTCAAAAACAGATAGTTGGATTTCAACCAAAATTGCTATATATCTTCCTTATAGTTGTATCTACGAAAGTATAATGTGCGCTATGGCCGACAAGAAAGTAAAAAAAAAGTTACGGTCATTAATCGGCAGCATTGATTTTTTTGTGCTCATTTTGTATGGGGCTGGAGCTGAGGTTGTCGTACTTTTCCTGAAATATCTCAAAAACGAATAGTTTTAAAATTATGAATTTTTGAGGGTATATTTATAAAACAATACTCTATAACTTGTCATAAGCCGATTTGGCCGACAACTCGTCAAAGCCGAGATATTTGCAAAAATGTTGCTACCCCAATTTTTCAATCACGATTTTAGTGCATAAATACTGCATGAAATTTGACGAACATGGATTTAATAGAAAGATAATTTCATTTTCTATTGTTTTGCATTTAAACTTTTTTAATTTTAGTTTAAATATCACGTAAAAAGACGAAAATAAAAAGTTTTTTTAGCCGATATTTTTTTATCGATATGTGACGCTAAAGTTGCGGAGCTATCTTGACGCACATTGCTATTACTTGCTATTAGCAAGAACGTGTTCAACGCGTTCAATTTATCATCGATTTGTGCCAAGACTGAATCGGTTGCATTCTCGAAGTACTCTAGCCAACCAACCGTTTGGGCACTGCGCGCTTTAATAGTACGACGTTTTAATTCTTTCAAAAATATTCGCCGGGCATCCGGTGGCGTTAGCGACACTGTCTCATTATTGTCTGCGATGCAAAATTAAGAACAATAATAATTAATAATAATAATAATAATCTTATAAATTAAATTGAAATTAATAGAACATCAAGGCCTGCCTGAACTTAACCTCACATTTCATACTATTTTTGCAATGTTTGTTTTCTTCATTTTTTTACAAGTAATTTCAACAGCGAGCAGATCAAATTTAACCTCAATTTTAATGTACACACTTTTCGCGTCCGACTTTTAGCTTTCTTTTTAGATTTTGCTCAGCTACGGACCTCCACTGGTCTATGCTTTGCCTCTACTAGGGGCTAACCTAACCTTAAATTGTGCACACATGCATGAAAATGCATTAAAAATTACACACTCACACACTCATACTGCTCACTCACGCACACAACTCACACACACAGCGGACCCATTCTTTTTTCTTGCGCATGCAAATATGTATGTATGTGGGCTCGCGGTACACTTGCGCAGCTTGCACACAATTTTTATTTTATTACACAACTTTTATTAAATATTCACACAGCTAGCAAAACTCACCTGCCATGTTGATGCGTCTATTCTCCAACCACCAATGGCGTTTATATCCTCGAAATGCAATGACTCCAAATGACAAAATTCGGTGTTGCTTTATTCTGTGAGTGCCTTTTGTCGTTACTTTATCGATTGACATGTATGTATGTAGTTTCTGATCTGACATTTGTCTGCCAATCAAAACAAACGATGCTTTTCCCATCAATAGGAAATCAAATTTTTTGTTTGTGGCCACAACTAAAAAGCAAAAGCAAAAAAAAAAAAACTTTCAAAAAACTGGCGAACTAAATTCACCAGACGCAATGGAAGCAGTTACTTTGAATGGTTTTGGTAGGCGATCGAGTCAGCGCACGAGTGCAGCCGAAGGCGCAAGGCCGAAGCACCAAAACTTGTCATCAGCAGCAGCGTCAAACGAAAAAACAAAACTAAAGCTTCAGCAAAATCAAATCAAAATGCACAGGTGCGCAAAACCAAAATGGCGGTCAAGCAAAATGTAAACAAAGGCAAAAGCAGAACAACTGCTGCTCAAGCGTCAACATCGACGTCGACATCGCATTCGCCATTGGAATTACTTGTGGTGAGCCATCAACTACACATACACCCCTTGCAAGTGACTTCCCCGCCATGTGCAGCATTTTGGTAATGCAGATAAAAAACTTGCACTTTTTGCAAGATGGCGAATTTGTATACATCTATGAAAATTGTATGACGGCAGCGCCGTGGCCAGTGGTGTCATTTCCGCTTTTTTCCCCGTCAGATCTGGATTTTTTTGATGCGTGATTGCGGGAAAAATATGAAAACAGCGGGCAGCGGGAATTCTGGCTTTTTGAGCAAAGTTAAGCAGCTTTTTTTTTTTTTAGTTTAGTTTCCTTAAGATTTTAGAGATGTTTAAATTGAATTTAACGGCTGAAATGTTAAAAATGTATTTCTCTCGACAAAATATCGATATTTACTTGTATCGAATAACTTCCTTCAAAAGTTCACACCTAAATTGGAGCGTCTTCTATCACTAATATTGTGAAATTCGCTGGCGATATATCAAATTAACGATGCACAGTGGGCGATTTGGTCCCGCTAGCGGCATTTAATTAATAACTTCTAAACTAAAATAGATATCTTTAGTCGGTTTTTTTCACTGATCAGAAAAAAATCAAAGAATTTTTTAAGTTAAAAATTTTTTTTTTTCATTTTTTTTTTAATTTAAAAAAATTTTTTTTTTAAATTTAAAATTTTGTTTTACTTTTATTTTATTTGAACTTCAATTAACATATTTCATATATAAACTTTATATAAAAAATGATGGGATGACCCTCATGAGGGTTTATTAATGAAAAACATACAGCACATTGCCTTGTAAAAATCAGATTTTTCTTAACTTTTTTCTGTGATATTCCGCTTTTTTTTTTCGTTGATCCAGCTATTGACACCACTGCTGCAAGCCGGACAAAAGAGAGTGCACAAAGTATGTGTGTATGTATGTATGTATGTCGGCGATTATCGCGACATACAAACGTACAAACGGACAAGAATTAAAGCAAAACGAAATTCTGGTACACACAGCTTGGATTTTAATTAATTAATTTGTATGCTTATATACATATGTATGGAGTATACAATATATAATATTCGCACTTTAGTATACATATCTCTCTGAATAATTTTCACTTATCACTGCTATGCACTTGCACTTGCACTCACACAAATAAAACACACATGCATACATACATACGTACGCGATTGGCGGAAAAAACAGATATAAAAATTTATTATATATATAGGATAAAAAGCATAGAAAAGGTCGTCCGAAGCAAAAAAGAAAGCAACTTGGCAAAAGATATTGGAATCTTTTGCACAATATGGCGGAAATCAAGGGGCGGACGACCGTGGGAGGAGTGATAGGAAAGAAGGAAAAAAACTTGTGGTACTTATCTGCGGAGTATGCTGGAGTAGAAATATCTGGCTAGAAGGACCAAATGTTTATGTGGGGGCGCTGAAAAGTCCAAAGTTTTTCCCGTTGAAATAAAAACACTCGCGGTTTTTTCTCACTAATATTATGTACATACATATGTATATTTGCAAACTTTTCGGGTTATTATAACGCACAAATTGGGTGTTTTAGTACCGTGGCTAAAGAGACGTGGTTTTGAACTGAACTTAGTAAAAATGCCGACGGCGTTTGACTCATTGGTTTATTGTCGTTCTTTTAAGACCGTCGGAAGATCAATTAGACTTGTAATTATTTTTAAAACAACTAATTTCTGACTCCACCTCAAATTTGGAAATAAAATTTTGCCGTCGGCAACAACAATTTTTGTTTTGGTGACCCACCGATAAGTCCGACACCATGAGTTATCGCCTAGGCTGCCATACTTTTGGTGTAATGAAAAAGCAAGTTAAAAATACTTGTATAATGGAACGGATGGCATTAACTTTGTTGAAGTTGAGTAAAATATGTTTTTTAAAAATTAATTTATTTAATTTAATTACTTATGTGCTAAAATTGTATAAAAACAAGTAAGAAAGTTACAGTCGAGTGTGCTCGACTGTGAGATACCCTCTAACCATTTTGAATAAAATCAAAATATTACGGTATTTTTTCAAAATATACCAATAATACAAATGTACTAAAAATATACCAAATGGTATATTTGTTATATCAATATACTACCACATTCAAAATATACCATAGACGGCACAATATACCAGATTGTCGGCCAAAGCACCTAATACCCCTAGTAAGTAGGCGTTTTTGCCTATACAAACGAATTTCTTTAATAGCTTCCACAATTTTTATCTGATCGCAATCAAATTTTCAGAATTCATAAATACTATACTTATTATTGTATACACCAAAATTCCCAGCTGTAGCTTGAAAATTACGCTTGTTATTCAAATTTATTGATTTGCGGGGGCGGAGGTGGGTGTGGCAAAAATTTGAAACAAACTTGATCTGCGTGCAAACATAAAAAATGCTATCGAAAAAAGATTATAGCGCTATCTTTTATAGTCTGTGAGATCTATGACAGACAGACGGACATGGCTAGATCATCTCGGCTGTTGATGCTGATCAAGAATATATATACTTTATAGGGTCGGAGAAGCCTCCTTCTACCTGTTACATACATTTCATGCCGGCACAAAGTTATAATACCCTTCTACCCTATGCGTAGCGGGTATAAAAACTAATTGCATACTCCCAGAAGGGCCTGTAGCTTCCCTGCAGAACTGGAGGATTGGCCATGGGTAAGTGCTTACCTCGCCGATCACTTCATCGGTACTTACTAAAGTGACCCTATAGTATATAGATTAACCCTATAGTAAACGAACGTCGAACCACCTAGTTAATAAATATATGCGCATTAAAGCATAAGTACAAAATCACGGCAAGCACCGCTTTTGTTTGTGTTATTTTGAGGAAAGAGCATACACAAGATTAAAGACAAAACTTCGATTATGCTTTACATCGCTGTTTGTTTACGCGTCTTCGGTGCACTGCTTACAAAAACAATTGTCAAGAAAGAACAGTTTGTTTTATTTTGTGCTACTCATTCGCTTAAACGCAGCTGTGTTTGCTGGCTGATGTTTGCAAGCATTTGAGTTGAGAAGTGCGTGACTTAAAAAATAATATATGATTGTATTATATGTGTACTAATGTGTAAATATAAAATAAACAATAAAAGTACGAAATAATGACAGTGAAGCGAATTTTTTGGAGGAAATAATTTATGAAGGCAATATTGACAATGAACTAAAGACGAAAAGAAACGACGGTAACAATAACTTAAATGACGATCTTAAAAAATGGTTTCTAAAACATAGGCCAACACGTGACTGTGCAATTGATTTAGTTCGAATACTAAAAAAAAATAGTTTAGATGTCGGACTATTCTACAAATACAGTGCGCCTAAAAAAGCTGAAATAATGCAAATAAGTGGTGGCCTTTATTTGCACATTTGCATTAAAACTCAGATTGCTAAGCTATTGACTTTAATTAATTTTACTGACGACATAACTATTGACATAAACATTGATGGAATTCCTCTATTCAAAATTCAAATTCGCAACTATGGCCAATTTTGATAAAAGTGACAAATATTAAAAATTCTCCTGTTGTCCCTGTTGGAGTATTTTTGGGAAAATCTAAGCCCAATAGTCTGGACGAATTTCTTGGCCAATTTACTTGTGAGCTAAAAAATCTTCTTCAAAACGGAATTGATATAGACGAAAGAAATATACAATTAAAATTAAGGGCTATTGATTGTGATGCCCCAGCTAGGGCTTACATCAGTGGGACTTCCGGACATACATCTTCGCATGGATGTTCTAAATGCATACAAGTCGGAAAAAAAATAAATAGTGTTTTAACATACACAACAAAGTGTGCAGACTTAATAACCGACGAGGACTTCAAAAGTAAGAAATATTCCGATCATCACTTAAAACAATATTTGACAAAAATGACACCCTTTGTGTTGATGCCAGATGACTGCAGGTGTGACCACTCAGGCCAGCTGACAGTGTGGTCGCGATCGAAAGTTATCGATAGCGACAAAGCTAGTATACTGTGCGTGTGACCGTGTCATACGCGCAGTCACACTGTTCTTGGTTTTCCTCTGAAGATGGTCACCCTGCCCTTTTTAGTGCTTTTTTCCTTCTCCGCCTTTATCATATGTTTTCAAACCAACTCAAGCAGCACATGTAATTTTTTCCAAGTGAAAATAAATACTACACAAAGTTAAAGTTTAAAATAATTAAAAGTGAAAGTGTTATTACTCCATCAAGCGTCGCCCCCTACACATTTTGGTCCTTCGAGCCGGATCATATCGCTCGACACCAGCAAGCAATTGGTTGACAAGATAAGTAATACACTTTTTTTCCCCATACATTTGTGCAAGTGTCGTGTTCGCGCCATATTTTTTTCCTTGTAACTTATATATATGTGACACAGCATATATATAAGTACATAAGCGTTCGACCGGCATTTTCTCAGCCATCTTTTCTACTTTGTGTATACTTGGCACAGTATATATATATATATATATATCCTTATATGTATATGTATGTGTAAGTATCTATACAGTTTAAAAGAGTTCGCTAAAATTTTCCGTTTTTGGCCGCGGTTGTGTGTACTTTGCTATTTCTTTTTCTGTCGTATCGCGTTTGTCTGTTTTCTTTTAACACACTCCTGTGTAGGCAAGCTCTCTTCTATTGGTTATATTCAAATAACAAGAGAGTTGCTCCTCTCATAGCAAACGCGCGTAGATCCACTACACTCCATATATATATATATATACATATATATATATACACACATATACATACGACATATATACATCCACACACAACATACATACACACACGTACATTTCCATACACGACACTTACACACATATACACTCCGTATATGTTCCGCAAATATTGAAACTATACAGTATTTTCAAATCCATTGTTGCATATAATATATATTATCCATTATTACACATACACATATATTATTCACTTCCGTATACGTATATAAACAGCAGCAATCAATTCACGCTGCTGTTTGTGTTATACTTCAACATTTTTGTTTTTTCCAACAGCGATTTTGTTCCTCGTCTGTTTTTCTTGTGTCGGCTTTGCTCACTATCCTGTGACAGCCGAAGTTCTTCTCCATTTTGTGCTTGCTGTCGGCTGTCCGCTTTACCGTGAGTCTTTGTTGAGAAAAGACTCTAAAGTGACTGCCGAAGCATAGTATGTCCAAGAGCCAAAAGAGCGAAAAGGACTCAAAACACTCGTTAAAGCTTCCGACCACAGTTCGTCGCCTGTCGTCCGCTTCGCCCGCTCCTTCGGGGTCCAAATCCGCCACACCTGCCGCTCAACTCCGAGTAAAGGTCGATCGTCCGTCGCCGTCTGCTTCTGCAAAGACTCCGCTGTTGCGTACATCTTCGACTGCTCTACGTAGTCAGGCAACTACCCGTTCCGTCCAAGCTAAATTTAGCAAAACCCGTGCGATGGCTCTTAGCAACTTTGTCGCCGTCTCTGACAGACTGGTGCATTTCGAGAGTCGGGTCAGAGGGCCTGCAGCCGAAGATGACAATGTACACACATACGAAATCCGTCGTGACCGGCTGCAAGTCCTCTGGGACAACGTCGAAGCCGCTTATTCCACATGCGCTGATGCACTGCATCAAGACGGCGACAGTGAAGGCACACAGGCGATGGAGGCAAAATACGATCACTGCTATGCAGTGTACGAGCGGTGTCTCGCCCGTGTTAAGGGGCAAATTACCCAGGTTTCCGGGTCCAGCAGGAGTGAAGCATCCGTTCCTCCTGTATACTCCAGTGGCTGCCGGCTCCCTCCAGTCGACACCGAAGTTTTCCGTGGGGATTACTTGCGGTGGCCGACTTTCCGTGACCTTTTCACGGCCATCTATGTCAACAATCCAAGGTTGACTCCGGTTGAGAAACTTTTCCATCTGAATTCGAAGACCGCAGATGAGGCCAATGAAATAGTAGCCAAATTTCCGCTGACGAACGATGGTTTCGCGTCGGCTTGGGGTGCTCTCTGCGAACGTTTTGAGAACAAGCGCTTGTTAATAACAAGTTAATTGAAGATCCTGTTTAACCTGTCCATGGTTACCCAAGAGTCGGGAGAAGCTATCAAGGAGCTGCAGAGCACGATTCAGCGTTGCTTGACCGCTCTTGAGCATTCAGACATTTCCGTCTGTAGCCCGTTCGCAGATTGCATCCTCGTTTTCCTCTGCTCGTCCAAACTCCCCAAGCTCACACTCTCGTTGTGGGAGCAATCGTTGGTGAACGAAGCGAAAATTCCCGCATGGCAGGATATGAGCACGTTCCTCAATGAGCGCTACCGTACGCTCGAAGCGATTGAGGACGTGAAACAGACTGCCAACTCACAGATCGCGACTGCAGGACCATCCCGTCCGCAAAATTCCAAGCGAGTCAACTCCTTTGAGGCCCGAGTCACTCCGAAAGGCAAATCGTGTGACTTGTGCTCAAAGGAGAATCACCCTGTCCGGGTGTGTCCGCGGTTTTTGCAAATGTCGGTCAACGAGAGAATGACATACATCAAACAGAAAAGTCTCTGTTTAAATTGTTTCGCGAGAGGTCACCAACTCCGAGAGTGTACGAGTGCGCACAATTGCTTTACATGCAAAGGGCGGCACAACACTCTTCTCCATCGGGGTGACAGTGCCCACAGTGGTGTCTCTTCATCGTCCAACATACAGTCCACTCCAAATCCAACGGCAACAAATGTGCAGAATTTCTTTGCCAATAATGCTCAGAATGTCCTTCTCGGCACGGCGGTCGTTAATGTTTGCCACTTGGGCACTACATATACCGCACGTGCGCTAATTGATTCCGGTTCCGAAGCGACCTTTATTTCTGAGCGTCTGTTCCACCGCATTAAGTTGCCTTTCCAGTCCGTGCGAGCCCAGGTATCCGGGCTAAATCGGCCCAATCGCAGAAGTTATGTCACTTCAGCATTGGTTCTCCGACGAAGCCGAGGCTCCATATCGAGACTTCGGCATTCGTAATTCCACAGTTGGCAGGCAAACTGCCCTCCTTCGATATGCCGCGAACTTTCCTAAAGGATCTACCAGCGATAAAATTGGCAGATCCACACTTCTACAAGAGCGCTCAGATTGATATTCTAATTGGCGCGGATATCCTTCCTTCCGTCAGTAATCTTGACCGGCTCCCGGCCAAACATTTGTGGCTCACTCCTTGGGCAAGAAATCGTGTTTGGCTGGATTCTCACCGGCCCCGTCGCCCAGAATGTGTCGACAACTGTTTCTGCGTTTTCGACAAGAGTCGCCCTCCAAGCAGACGAACAGCTCGAAAGCCTACTTTCCAAATTTTGGGAGTTGGAGGATATTCCATCGAAGCTGATAAAGGAGTCAGACTTCGTTTGCAAAGAAAACTTCGTTAAGACTACTTCACGTAGCACATGTGGCAGATATCGGGTGACTCTTCCATTCCGGAAGCCCGATGGCATTGAACTGGGTCATTCCAGATCTATAGCGCTGGCTCAATTCCTCAAGAACGAGAATCGTTTGTCAAGAAACGAATTTCTAAAGGAACAGTACAATGCCGTTCTCCAGGAGTACGTGGACTTGGGTCATATGACACCCATATCGCCTCAGGCGATTGTCACGACTCCTAATTTCTACCTTCCTCACCACGCCGTGTTCAAACCAGATAGCACCACAACGAAGGTGTGGGTCGTTTTCAACGCATCTTGTCCATCCTCAAATGGCAAGAGTCTGAATGATATCCTTCATTCAGGACCCATTCTCCAATCGGATCTCACGTTGCAGATCCTCCGATGGCGATACTATCGATATGTGTTCAATACGGACATAACGAAGATGTATCGCCAAATCCTCATGGACTCAAGGCACACACCGTTCCAACGAATTCTGTTCCGCACGTCGGACGGTGAGATCCGTGACTTTGAGTTGAACACAGTGACATTCGGTGTCAACTGTGCGCCTTTCCTGGCTCTACGAGTCCTCCAGCAACTTGCTGATGACGTACGCTTGGAGTATCCTCTCGCAAGCCGAGTCATTTCCAACAACATGTACGTGGACGACGTCCTAGCGGGGACACACACGAGAGAAGAGGCCATCCGGACCATTGCAGAAGTGTGTGCAGCCCTGGACAGCGCTGGCTTCCCGCTGAGGAAGTGGACGTCGAACCATAAGAGCGTGCTGAAGGACATTCCAAAGGACCATCTACTTCGAGAAGATTTCCTCGAACTCGAAGACTCCAGTACGGCGAAAACTCTGGGCATCAGGTGGCAAGCTCACGATGACGAGTTCTTCTTCATGCCACCAGAAGTTGCCCATCAGGACTCCTACACGAAGAGGGAAGTGCTTTCGCAAATCGCTAAGCTTTTCGACACAGCCGGGTGGCTGGCCCCTTTCGTTATCCGAGCCAAAATCTTCATGCAGGAGATTTGGCTGAAAACGCTCGAATGGGACGAGCATCTACCCACGGATCTTTCACTCCAATGGAAGGAGTACTTCCAGAGCTATCCTGCTCTGGGAAAGATCCGGATTCCAAGATGGGTCCAATTCCAGACACGAGTGAAGCTCCAGTACCACGGATTCTGTGATGCGTCAGAAAGGGCGTATGGAGCAGCGATCTATGTCCGTGTGGAAACGGCGAACAAGGTTTCCACACATCTCCTTACTGCGAAGACAAAGGTGGCTCCGGTCAAGTCTCTCTCAGTGCCACGTCTGGAGCTTTGTGGCGCAGTCCTGTTGGCTGAGTTATCTGCAGCCCTCCTCCTGAATCTGCCAGCAGAAAGCACAATCCGGCAGATCTTGCAAGCCGTGGTGTCCTGCCACAAGAATTGATTCGTAATCCTTTGTGGTGGCATGGACCAGAGTGGCTTGATCTCCCGTCGGATCAATGGCCAACATCTCCAAGTCCCATTCCGGAGACTCTGCTGGAGCAGCGGATTAAGTGCAACGTCGCTAAGTCACCTCCGACTCCCGACTTCCTGAGCAAGTTCTCTGAGTTTGGCAGGGCACTGCGCACGTCTGCCTATGTTCTCCGATTCATCGATAGGAGTCGGAAGTTGGCAGTTCCAAGCTCTACCGTGGTCCAGGCGGATGAGCTGTCACGGATCCAAGAGCGGCTAATCGTCATGGTTCAACGCCACACTTTTCCACAGGAATACCACTGTCTGCAGTCCAAGCATCAGGTTCCTTCCTCAAGTTCAATCCGAAACTTGAACCCTTTCCTCGATGGCAAGGGGATTCTACGGGCCTGTGGGCGTCTGAGGGCGTCCCACTCGCTGCGTTATGATGAGAGTCATCCAATAATTCTCTCATATTCCTCGTCCTTTGCACGACTACTGGTTCGTTTCACCCATCGTATATCCTTATATGGGGGTAACCAAGTCGTCATGCGGCTGATCCGTTCCAGATTCTGGATTCCAAAATTGAAGGTCCTCGTTAAATCCACCATCAACTCCTGCAAGGTTTGCGTCATCTACAAGATTGCAGACCCAAATGATGGGGGACTTGCCCAAGGAAAGGGCGTCCTACTCGAGACCTTTCACGCACACTGGAGTCGACTTCGCCGGCCCATTCGAAATAAAGAATTACACTGGCCGAGCCTGCCTCATCACCAAAGGGTATGTCTGCGTCTTCGTGTGCTTCAGCACGAAGGCGATCCACTTGGAGGCAACATCGGATCTCACGACGGAGAAATTCCTGGCCGCATTCTCCCGTTTCATCGCAAGGCACGGGTGTCCACACCAAATGTACTCGGACAACGGGAAAACCTTCGTTGGAGCTGACAAAGTGATTTCCAACGACTTCTTGGAAGCGACGAGGGAGTGCATCATCGCACAACATGCCCACAAGAGCCTATCCTGGCACTTCAACCCGCCGGGCGCCCCGCATATGGGTGGATTATGGGAAGCCGGCGTAAAGAGTTTTAAGGCACTCTTTTACAAGGCGACATCCACCTCGAAATATACGTTCGAAGAGTTGTCCACTCTTCTCGCTAAGATCGAAGCCTGCCTGAATTCGAGGCCGATTTCCCCTATGTCCGAGGATCCTTCGGACTTACTAGCGCTCACTCCTGGCCATTTCCTCATAGGTGGCCCTCTTATTTCGGTGTTGGAACCACCAATTAACCAACCGGCCACCTCCATCCTCAATCAATGGCAGCGACTGAAGGCTCTCCACCAACAATTTTGTTTCTGTTGGAAAGATGAGTACCTGAAGGAGCTGCACAAACGGACGAAATGGCAATCCCCTACTCGGAACCTTCGGATCGGTGACATGGTCGTCATAAAAGAAGACAACCTCCCCTCGAACGAGTGGCGCCTAGGACGGGTGCTGACGACGTGTCCAGGCACCGATGCCAAGGTCCGAGTTATAGATGTGCTCACGGCGCGGGGTACTATCCGACGACCCGTTGCCAAACTCATTCTACTCCCGATGGACAGCAAGACTGACCCCTCCACGTCAGAAGGACTGAAGGACGAATAACATCCTATTCCGTACTCCTATTCGTCGTCCTGTGTTGTCCTATGCTGTCCTGTTCCGTGTGTCATCGACATTGCAAAGAGGCTATTACAATAATCGTTTGTTTTTTTTTCTTGTTTCATTTCATGTAGTATGCCATCACATACATCAACCCACCAGGACCGCCCCGCTGGCGCCAACTCGTTCCGGTGTCGCGTATGCCGTGGAATCCACCCACTCCGGAAGTGTCAGCGATTCCTGAGGCTGACAGCGGAGAAACGGTTGAGAGCAGTACTCATCAACAAGTACTGCTCTAACTGTCTGGCCCACCAACACTCCGGGCAATACTGCCGCAACGCGGGAAGGTGCAGGGTGTGTCGGGGGGACCACCACACACTGCTTCACTTCAAGGAGGCACGCAGCGCTCACCCCAACCGTCAGCGACGAGGCGATGACCAACCGGTCTCCACCAGGTCCCGAACCCCAACAAGGCTACGCTCGCCAAGGCCGCGCTCGCCAAGGCCGCGCTCGCCACGGCCACGCTCGCCACGGCCACCCTCGCCACGGTCACGCTCCCGCTCGCCGTCACCCCATCGACCGGCCTCACCGACGTCCGAGGAGGCCTTTCCGACGTCGCTCGCATCCTTGCTGCAGGACAAGGCTGTGAGCATACTTCCGACGGCCAACATCCTGATCGACACCGGATGCAAGACATTCGAGATGCGAGCGCTGATCGACCCGTGCGCGGCGACCAGTCGTATCAGCGCATCTTTGGCAACGGCCTACCGGCTATCCGTCACCCGCGTTGGTACGGAAGGCGTCTGCACGGCGATCATCCGCTCGCGGACATCCGAGTTCCGTCGAAAGGTGCTGCTGCAGGTGGACTCGCAACTCTGCTGCCGCACCCCCCTCCGACCCGTCGATGGCGAGAACTTGGAGCAGTTCCGCAGCATCACGCTCGCCGACGAACGCTGGTTCCAGCCATCGATGGTGTCCCTGGTGCTCGGCACTGATGTGTATTCTCACATCATCCAACCCGGCCTCCTGCCGAGCACCAACTGTTTGCCAATGGCCCAGAATTCCACCTTGGGTTAGATTCTGTCCGGACAATGATACCGTTTGCAACTTATTGCAAGGGGGGGAGGATGTTGATGCCAGATGACTGCAGGTGTGACCACTCAGGCCAGCTGACAGTGTGGTCGCGATCGAAAGTTATCGATAGCGACAAAGCTAGTATACTGTGCGTGTGACCGTGTCATACGCGCAGTCACACTGTTCTTGGTTTTCCTCTGAAGATGGTCACCCTGCCCTTTTTAGTGCTTTTTTCCTTCTCCGCCTTTATCATATGTTTTCAAACCAACTCAAGCAGCACATGTAATTTTTTCCAAGTGAAAATAAATACTACACAAAGTTAAAGTTTAAAATAATTAAAAGTGAAAGTGTTATTACTCCATCAAGCGTCGCCCCCCTACACCGTGAATGTACAAATGGTTTCCCAAATTCCACTAGACTGCATGCATTTATTTGCCTTAGGAGTCATGCGTAAATTTCTTGTTCGATTGATGACAAATAAGACTTATAATAAATTGACGAACGACAAGAAATCTAAAATATCTCAAAGATGCCTAAAGAATTCGCAAGTAAGCCAAGACCCTTAAGCATAGCTTGCAAATAACTGTTAACCGTTTTTTCCTTACGCTCTGTTCGCGAGAACAACCGAAAAAAGCATGCCGTTTCGGTTTTTCTCTGAGCAGCAGACTTTGTTTCTTTTTGTTTCGGTTTTCGGTTGAATGCATTACGATGAGCCGATCATGAAACTCTCGTTTACCGAACATCGCTCAAGGAGAGATTCGAGTGACGCTCGCGCAGAGAGACTCGTTAAAAGACCGATTGACTGAAAAAGTCAGCGAAAAAAGTCTTTTCAATAATTTGTTTTCGTTTCGCTGCACAGTGGTACGTTATGTCCTATTTTAACATGCAATTTTCACGAAAAAACTTCTTAAAATTTTAAAAGTGAATTTTTCAAATTTTCAACTAATATAATTATTATTTTAATTAAAAAATGAATAGTTTTCTTTTAAATTCATTTATTTTGAGTTAAGCTTAATACCTAATAAAGAATTTAAGTTTTTGGAACCTAGTGAACTACGTCGTTCGCTTAAAATAAAATGTAAAGCTGAAAATGCTCTTTCCACCGACACTTCAGTAGCCGGTGTGGCTAATACTACTTGTGCCAGAGCACTCAAATGTGGCGATTTCAGCTTGACATTTCTAAAAAAAATTGAATATATCTCCTTTTAAAGGTAAGCGACAGTACATTTTGTCGAAGCTCTCCACCTCAAAATATATTTTGACTAGTTGGTCCGAAACAGTCTCTACATTTGCTTCTGGAACAGTCTGCACGCCAACCAAAAATGCTGAGAAAAGAGACTTTTCTTCTGGTGGGTATGAAATTGATAAGTCCTTATCCAGTTCAACATCATGAATTGGCTGCGAAACAACAGTTTCTGTGGAGTGATCCTTTAATAATAAAACAAAATTAATGTGAAATTTATTGTTTCCAATAGTAACTTAGAACAGCTGTTAGTGTTTGACGAGGACAATTTTAATTATTAAAAGAACAATTTTAATTATTAAAGAACTCGTATCTAAAAGCAGCGATAACATAAAGGAAACAGGACCCAAACTTCAATCATTCTTCGTCTTACATGTTTCAGCTCAAACAGTCGAAAAGCAATTTTTTTTAAATTCTGTTTAGCCAACCATTTCTGGTGATCTGTTAAAATGCAATTCACTCGTGGATCCATATATGTAAATTGCAGATAACAAAGCTTTGTTCTCTAACAACTTACACTCTCGAAGTTTGATTTGTGTCAATAATTTTTTTTTATAATATGTTGGCTGTTTGCGCACTTCAGTTTAAGTTCCATCCAAATAATGAAAAATTCACTATAAACTAAATTTGTATCCTGCAGCTTTATGGTCGCATCATATGCGTCCTTGAAAGCGTCGACATACGTCTCCATCCAGTCCCATTCTACGGCGGTATTAACGCTACACTGAGTGGCCAAAAACTCTTTTAGGACAAGTAGTTTTTTTACCATTAAGTAAGTTGAGTTCCACCTAGTGACAACGTCGAGCGATGGTATAGTTTTGTTGTGCTCGATTAAGACGAGTCTGCGCAGGTTATATAATATATTTAAACTTTACTTACCTATAAGTTTCAGTGCGCAATGTTTTGCATAATTTGCGACAGATACTAGTGCTTTCGGTAATCTCGCTCAGCTTATTCACATCATAGACGCACAGCTGAAGAGTGTGCGCAGCACACCGTACGAGATGAATATTTGCCAAATCCAGAACATTCAGCTTATCCATCAAATTTTCCTCTTCTCTGTCATCTTCAAAAAGGGATTCCTCCGTTTCGTCATTAAAAATTTCTACGGCTTTGACTATGTTTCTCCCATTATCAGAAGTGACACTGTGTATATACATTTTTTTCTTTAATAACAAACGTATTAAAAACTAACTAAAAACACAGTTTTACCTGAAGATTTGATCAAGATTAATGCCATATTCGTCAAGAATTTCCAAATTTTTTTCTTTAACCCTTTCATGCCCAAATTAAACTGGGAACACATAGAAAATATTTAACGCCATGAATGATTAATAGGAGCCCCAATTAGCGTTCATTTTGATTTTCGATACTCTAAGTCCTTTGGTATGTCCTTACTGCAATGTTGCCTATAGGCAACATTTGTCAATCCATATATGTAAATATGAGTTATATTACCTTTAAAAGCACAAACAATTAAGAGATTTTTGTTAACAATCTTTATTTTTCTGTGTTAGTATTAGTATGATACAGTAAAAAACAATTTTTATTTGGGTTTGAGCACAAATGGACATTACATTTCGAACATTTTGACCTGGGAAAGCCTTTAGTACACATTCTACATCTACCCTTTAATCCCCACTGAACCAAGTGACCAATTTGGTCGTATCTTATTGCCCTTGCTGGAGCCATAATATAAGACCTCTTTGGAAATGAAGATTTTGGTGATTCAAACCCTTTGGAAGAAGCTGGAGAACTTTGATCTACAAGATCGGTTGATGAGCTTGGAAAGTTAAAATTTAGTAAACCAAATGCAGGCCGACCCCTTTTTCGGGATCTAACCACATTAGCATTAAGTAGCTCCATGGCAATATCTAGTTGAAAACTTTTAAGTGGCATATGTTTTGTTCTTTCAAATGATTGCTTATGATCTCGGCGGTACAGTAGCCAACTATTTACCACTGTCACATTTATACACCAATTAACGGTTCGCATGTACCATTTTTTTGAGCGATGATTTACTTTGTATAATTCTAATAGCATATCTGATAGATCAACACCACCCATGTTTCTATTACACCTATCTACAATAGCTGGACGAGGTATTTTAACCATGATTTTCTCTTTGCGGCACCAACGCATGCACTCAGAAACTGGTGTATCAGCAATATAATTTGAAATTAGCTGAACACATTTGTTATATCATACCAGCGACACGAGATCAAGTTATAGGTTGCTTCGACCTTTATGTCAAAAGATCTCCTGCCTTTGTCAGCTAACTGTTTTTCATTAAGAAGATTGACATTTTTTGGACGGTTATTGCGAATAGTGCCAACTGCTAAGATACCTCTTTCCTTTAATGCTATCATCAGGCTTACTGAAGTAAACCAGTTATCAAAAAATAGTTTGAAATTTTGATTGTCAGGAATGTTTGAAGCCAAATGTAAAACAATATCTGAAGACAGTCCAAGTCCATAAGATTTACAGGTTCCGTCTCCAACGTAAAGGCAAAAATCATATATAATGCCAGACACCCCAGCTCTAGAAAAGATTTTAAAGCCCCACTTGTGCGGCTTTTTAGGGAGGTACTGCTTTAAACTATGATGACCTGAAATAGATATTAAATTAAAAACTCATATATTGCAAAATAAATTAAACTAATTTTACCTTTAAATGAAATCATCTGTTCATCACAGCTTTGATATTCCTCTTGAGATATTTCATTAAACTTCTCTTTTAATTTATTTAGTAAGGGACGGATCTTATGAAGTTTGTCATAGTTATCTTCCCCTTTTCCGGGTTGCTTTAAGTTATCATTTATATGAAAATTTGATTTTATTTCTTCAAATCTATTTCGTGGCATTGCGTCTGATATTGCGGATAACTTAAAATTATTTGACCATGCCATACGCATTGTTGGAATTTTGACTACGCCTATACCTCACACTTCAGCTCCACTCCGTTATCTTGAAAGGCGTACTTATTAGTTTCCAAGCATATATATATATCTTTTCAAAAATGTCATCATCAAAAAAAGAATTGAAATATTCAACGGGACTTTTTAAGATGTCAGCTGTCACTTGGCTTCTCCATTCTGTGTCCATCTCCTTTCCTTTTGAGGCATGTCTCCATCTCAAACTATTTAAATCGATTTTTTCATAAACTTGTTGGACTGTTTCATCAAAGTCGCATTGTATTGTATTAAGCACGGTACTTTCCATAAGCTCATCTTCAATATTTTCACCTTGCTGTATTATGTCCTGCAGACTTTCTTCTATGAATGCCTCCAAGACATCCATTTTATCCTCTGCCTCTTCATCGTCATCCTCGTCGTTTGAATTTCCCCAATCGAATTCGCAAATTTTTCGAATTTCCAATTCGTTTAATCCCTTCGGACGCATGCCTAATGAGCACAAACAATTTATTAGTTATGAACCTCTTGTGACCAATTGTGACCAACATTTACTTTTGAAAAAATCCACACTCTTTATAAAACAATTTTCAAGCCCAACATTATACTTTTATCACAGTCTTACCTATTTTAAAGATGTGTACGTACTTATTTTTTTAATATTTGTCACTAATTTTAGTTAATCGCACTTTTTTCACGGACACTTTTTGGCAAAATTTTTCGGCAGCTGTGGTCGCTAGTGATAAGTCAGCACACACTGCAGCTGCATTCGCAAAAAATACCAAATGAAAGAACATTAATAAAGGGAATCCCCCATAAAAAGAAAAGTTCACAAAAATTTTGAATCGTAACCGAAATTTAAATTTAAAGTCAATGTTGCCTATAGGCAACAATGGGCATGAAAGGGTTAATGTATACCCCAGTGTGTGCATGGGTGAGCTCGATCATACCCAATGTCTTTACAACAATCTCCATTTTATTTGTATTTGTGTGAATCATTTGCAGATTCACTCCTAGAACTGCTGTTTCCATTCTAGTCGCCACGTCGATTTTTAACGATAACAGCTTTTCTTTAACAAAAGCCCTTATGCCGTCTTTGATGGTCTGTTCTTTTACGGAAACGAAACTCATAATGTTCTTTGATGTAATTCCGTTCATACCAAGGGCTTTATAAATTGGATCAACAATTTCTTTGAATCCCTCGCTGTCCAAGAACATAAATGGCTTTCCGTCAGTTGTGACAATTTTGACCAGTGAATTTATAATTGTGTCTTCACTAGTTTCAAATGAAATTTTTCTTTTACTTTTTTACTTACTTCTTCGCTGTCGCAGTCTTTAAATATTTCACCATGCTTCGATGTCAAATGGCGTTTTAAATTTGTAGAATGAATGCCTGATAATTTAACTCCGCACACTTTGTACGACGATTTGTTCTCAATTGAGTTAAATATAAAAAATAGGTGCACTTTTTTTTATTAATTTCTCCTCCCATTTTGAATAAATTTGATAAGTCAACGTTTACACGCGAGATTCACAAAGCCAATTGACGCGTTGAACCCACGAAACTTCACATACACACATACATGCACAAAAGACTTTTTGAATGGTCGATCGCGAGCAAACGGTCCGAGAATGAGCAGAGCAAACGAAAACAGAAAAAACTGTTCTTCGACTGAGCGCGAGCAAAATTTGTATACGAGCAATTCAATCGGTTGCTCCCAGACTTTTTGCTCAAAGTCTCAGTGACGAACACTTATTTTGAGACCGCACGAATCTGTTAACAGTTATTTGCAAGCTATGCCCTTAAGTGAACTATACAACTGGAAAGCAACGGAATTTAGACAATTTTTACTCTATACGGGAATATTTGTACTCAAAAATGAATTATCTGACGACCAATATTATGTGTTTTTGTTATTGCATTGTGCGTATAGGATGCTTTGCTGCCCATATCATCGAACAATTAATTTGGAACCTGTCAGCGAATGTTGAACCTATTTGTTTCAAATTTTTCAATTATATTTGGAGAAAATAGTGTTTCATATAACATACATAGCTTACTACATGTAAAAAAATACGGTGGAACAGGTTGGCGATCCAGTTAAAGGCTCTGCTTATGCTTTTGAAAATTATTTGCAACATTTGAAAAATTTTGTCAGAAAGCCAACAAACATTTTAGAGTAAATTCACCGGAGAATTGACGAAGAACAGAATTTACCTATCCAAGAGAGATTAGAGACCGAAAAAAGAAAAAATTTAATAATATTTAAAGGAAGCACATTAATCCAGAAGGAACCAAACAATTATTGTTACATCGAAGAGGATATTCCGATTAGAATAGAATCAATTATCAGTTATGGAAGATACATTTAGAGGAAGACGATTCAAAAATGTGCGGAACTTTTATACGGAGCCTATAAGATCCTCTGACTTGGGTATTTACTTAGTAGATCTTCTGAAGAAATTTTTGAATCAAACCAGTTGATTTGTAAAGCAGTCGCAATACCATATTTAAAGGATATGATTATAATGACGTTACTTCATCCTATCGATGATTGAGGATATTGTCGAAATTTTATCTGTTTAACCCTAAATTATGTCATATATATTCTATAAAAGCCCCAAGAATCAACAAACAAGACGATGTCGGACAGCCCAGCCAGAAAAATTCAGCGATTGGAGTTTCTTAACACTGGTAAGTTTAAAAAAATATTTAAGGCAGCTGTAGCAAATTATGTATTAAAACTGTTTTTTTTTTAGATAAGAAATCGTGCAAATGTGGAGAGACTATTGAGCGCCTTGAGAAGATTATTTCGGATCTCACCGAAAAGTTAGTTCCTCTCGAGGTGAGTGTCTAAGTTATTTTTATACCCGCTACCCATAGGGTAGAAGGGTATTATAACTTTGTGCCGGCAGGAAATGTAGGTAGAAGGAGGCATCTCCGACCCTATAAAGTATATATATTCTTGATCAGCGTCAACAGCCGAGACGATCTAGCCATGTCCGTCTGTGTGTCTGTCCGTATGAACACCTAGATCTCAGAGACTATAAGAGATAGAGCTCTAATTTTTTTTGACAGCATTTGTTATGTTTGCACGCAGATCAAGTTTGTTTCAAATTTTTGCCACGCCCACTTCCGCCCCCGCAAATCAAAAAAAAATCGAATAACAAGCGTAATTTTAAAGCTAGCGTTCCGATGGTATATATAATAACTACTATAATAGTTATGATTTCTGAAAATTTGGTTGCGATCAGATAAAAATTGTCGAAGTTATTAAAGAAATACTTTTGTATGGGCAAAAACGCCTACTTACTAGGGGTCTTAGTTGCTTTGGCTGACAATCTGGTATATTGTGCCGTCAATGGTATATTTTGAATACGGTACTATGTCGATATACCAAATTTACCATTTGGTATATTTTTAGTATTTTTGCAGTATATTCGGTATAATTTGTGAAAATATCGCAAAATATATTTCTTTTATTCAAAATGGGTAGCGGGTATCTCACAGTCGAGTACACTCGACTGTAGCTTTCTTACTTGTTCAAATTCGGCCAATTTGAATTTGTTTTTTATTTGCAGTCGAAACAAAAGAGGCTCTCGAAAAAGTTGTGGACCTTAAAAGGTATGAGTATGTTTGCATGATTACTGATATTATATATTTTTATATTCATTATTATATTATATTTATATTCAGCTGAACAAAGTCATGAAAAAAAAAAATAGAGATCCTTGTAGAAGCTTCTTCGGAGCAAACAGCCTCCATTAAAGGGATGACCAAGGACCATGGACAGAGGCAGAAGTTGGCATGCCAATTTCCCATTCAGACCGTAGATGATCTGATTGAGATTAATTCGAATATAAACATCGCTAACCGAGAGCTCTATGTATGTATAAGCACATACAAAATTTTCTTTTAGTTAAAGATCTATTTCGTTCACAGATCAATGCAATAAAAAATTTAATATCAAATGGCGGGATATTAAAAAACTTAAAAAATATTTTAGCCAATGAAGTGGTCCTGGCGTATAATGTGGATGGCGTTCAGGGGAAAGCGGCCCTAAGAAAAGAAAACAATTTCTTTGGCGTTATGATCGGTGAGTATTTTAAAAGATAATTATTTAATAATCATTATCCACTTCAATCTTTTAATATTTTTTTATCCTTTTTATTTCTAGATTCAATAACTGCAGTCGGCGGTATTGGCTCAGCTGAGGAACAATTGAGAAAGGCCCTGCAGCTCCAAAAAAAAGAGATATTTTAAAAACTCGAGCTGCCTAAAAGTAATGAAAGAACAAAACCCGTTAGAATAAAGAAAAATTTAAATTAAATAAAAACTGTAATTGCAATTGTACACGTTTTTTAATTTATTATGGCAGGCCCCTCCATTGGGTCTAATGTAAGTACTTACTTCACCGACCTCTCCATGGGGTCCGATGTAAGCACTTATTTTACCGGCCGTTCCATGAGGTCCCATGTAAGCACTTAGTTTACCGGCCGTTCTACGGGGTCTAATGTAAGTAGTTTCTTTAAAGACCCTAATATGTTGCACTACTTCACTGGTTCGTGGGTAATCGAGGCTGTGGCGATTGACCCTATTTGCGGACATTTCATACAAAAACGGAAATTAAAAAACGCATGTAAGTAGTGGTGGTAAGTGCTTATTTCACCAGCAACGAACTAGCGCTCAGAACTGCAGGGTTGCCGTGGACGCGGTGAGTTACTTGAAGGTGCATACTTTCAGGAGCTACATATTAATATACGCAATAAGCTCCACTGAAAGAGTGCAGCTCCAGTGGCGCAGTGCATAGAGGTGCGAACTTCTCAATTACCAGCGATTCCCGGTTCGAGTCCACCAAGATCGAAAAAGTCCAACAATTAATTAAGTGGTCGAAAAACCGCATGGTGTCGCTTGGCGATGCAGCGCACACCACTACCAGTTAATAGGCTGAAGTTCCCGTGTGGCGGCATCGTAGAAGTAACAACATGCCATAACCAAACGGGTGGCAACAGGAGCGAGTCAGCAAGCTCGTCGGCGGTTGCTGTGTCTGATCCCGACATGGTCACACGCATCGTGCCTGGCCCAGCCAGCGAGAAAAGGTCAGTTAAAGACCTTCTTGAGCGGATGGGCGCTGAACTGGACGGCCTCTCGCAGCAGTTCGCCTCTTAGAGGAACATAAACGAGACGATGAGGAGCAAGCTCATGAGGCTGATGAAGCTGCAACGAGCGGCAGCTGAGCAGCTGTGCGACGAGACAGCTAAAGTTCACGCCAACCAACGTAGGATACCACCAGCACAGGCAGCACCAAGTAAAGTAAAGTTGGCGGCAACTGGGAGTAAGGCAGCGGCCACGCCCAAACGGCCGCAAGACACTGAGAGCGAGCCGAGGATAACTCCTCCCCCAAGGAGGAGATCGAGAAAGTGTTGGGAGACTGTGCAGAGGTGCGCACTCTGTCTCAGCTCACGCATCTAGTTGTCAGAGACCTGACGAACTGGCAAGCAAAAAGGAGATTGTGAAAGCGATGGCAGAGCAAGTTGGCATGCCGGCTAATCTGTGCCAGGTGAAGAGCATAAGACTAGCTTACGCCAACACTCAGGCGGCGACGGTCCTGGTGCCTCCAATATGAGCCACAAAAATTGCACAGCTGGGCAAGCTGAAAATCGGCTGGACGCAATGCAGAGTAGCCGAACAGGAGCCCAGAACTCGGTGCTTTAAATGCTTGGACTTTTGGGCACATTGCGAGCAAGTGCCAAAGCTCGGTGGACAGATCAAATACCTGCTTTAAATGCGGCGAGCAAAACCACAAAGCGGCCACGTGCAACAGATCAGCGAGATGCTTTCTTTTCTCATCTAAAGGCAGCAGCGAGGTCAACCACGCGGCGGGTAGCAGACTCTGCCCTTCGGCAAGAGGGCGAAGTAACAAACGCTCACTATGAAGGTTATGCAGCTGAACCTTAATCACTGTGTTCTGGAGTCGGTCAGGGAGAACGGGTTCTCAGCGAACCCTACAGAGCTACAGACAAGGCGTCTATATGGGTTTGTGGCAGAAACCCACCCCAATTTGGCTACCAACAGGCTGACGGCGGCTTTGTTAGGGCGCTAGTGGGCAGCGTTTGGGTGTACAGCGTATACCTAGCTCCCAGTCTGCCAATTTCGAACTTTTTTAAAATCTTGGACAAATTAGCTGCAAATTAGACACGAGAGACCACTCACCGGTATTCGTCGCAGGCGATTTCAACGCTTCAACCAACCAAAGAGGGCGACTAGTGGTCAAAGCCTTTGCTTCACTGGATCTGGTTCTTCTCAACCAAGGCTCGCAATGGACATTCAGCTGGGCCGGCACTGGCTGCAGCAGCTCACAGTGGGGAGCTAGTGACGCCTATACAGGGAGTGACCATCTGGCCATACACTGCAAAATTGGAACTCGGCGCCACAGGTGCACCCCTACCTCATCTCGTTGGAGGACTTTCTCAGTCAACAAGCTAAACGTCGAGCGCTTTGCAAGCTCGCTGAGAGAGCTCGAATTTTCAGGCAGCGCAGAGCAGATGGATCAATCGGCACACGGAAATCGCCACCACCACCGGATGATCTACTTCGTGGAATTGTTACGGATCTGTTTCCCAGCGTGGAGGAAAATAACGCATGGCTACCTGATACAGCATCCAGCGATGCTCTGCCGTTGGTCACCAACGAGGAGCTGTTAAGAGAAGCATGAATCAAACCGGGGCCCCAGGCCCGGACGGCATACCCGCAAGGGCACTTATGCTCGCCTGCTCCCTTCACCCAGACGTATTCTCATCGATGTTGAATCAGTGCCTAAAAGAAGCCGTAGTCCCGAAGATGGAAAATCCAAAAGCTAGTTCTAATCAAGAAAACCGGGAAACCGCCTGGCAATACATCCTCGTTTAGGCCTATCTGCCTCATCGACGTGGCGGGGAAACTGTTAGAGAAGGTGATCTGCACTCGATTGGAGGAAGCTATTATGGCTAATGGAAACCTTTCCCCCAACCAATATGGATTCCGGAAAACCAGGTCGACAGTCGACGCCATCGAGAAGGTGGTTGATATTGCTTCCAATGCAATTGCCGGCACTCGCTGGAAAGGTGGCCAGAAGATGTACTGTCTGATGGTAACATTGGACATCAGGAATGCCTTCGACTGGATCTACCGACAGGGGCAAGCTTAATTGGTTTCACCGATGACATTGCCCTCCTGGTGGTCGCTAAGGAGCTGGAGGACGCCGAAACAAATTGCAACCATGATATCGAATGCATTATGGCTTGGCTGCTTTCTGTTGGACTAGAGTTGGCACCCCATAAAACGGAAGCAGTGCTCATTAGAAGCAGGAAGAATGTCGAAACGGCGATAGTCAAGGACGGACCTACCCAGATTGTCTCCAAGCGATCACTCAAATACCTGGGAGTGATGATCGACTGAAGGCTATGTTTCGGGGAACACCTGCAGGAGGTTGGTCGCAAGGCTGCAGTCACCAACAGGGCGTTATCTCGCCTGATGCCAACACCAGGGGCCCCAAACAGAGTCGTCGAGCTTTAATAGCAAGCGTGTCAAGGTCCATAGCCCTCTATGCTGCTCCTATCTGGGCAGAAGCCGTTTTCAAAAGCTCTTACATCGGCGGCTTGGCGTCAACCTTCCGACTGAGCGCCATTAGAACCAAACGCGGTTTCAGAACCGTTTCCGATGAGGCTGCACATGTCATTCCTCTTCGAGGAAATGGTCAGGGAGAGGGTAAGCGTTTTCCGGCAGCTCCATATCCAACGCTGAGAAAAGAACCATTAAACAAAGAGCACAGAGGGAAAGCCTCGACAGGTGGTAGACCCGGTGGAACGAGTCGTCCAAAGGACGGTGGACTCACCGGCTTATCCCTTTCATCAAAGAATGGACGACAAGGAGTCACGGTCAGATGAAGTTCTACCTGACCCAGGCCATCAGTGGCCATGGCTGCTATTTGTTTCGGTTTGGACATGACACAGCCGAAGAGTACCCCGCCTGTTTCCCGATTGCTGTGGAGGATGCCGAGTACGTAATTTTTCAGTGCTGCTGATACGCAACTCTCAGACAAGAGCTGTAAGATGGAATTGGCGAAAGGTTGACGGTGTCGACGTTGGTTCCGCTGATGCTGGTATCGTCCACTAACTGGACACTGATCAGCGAATTTGTGGCAACGGTCATGATCGATCAAAGAAGGGCCGAGAAGGCCAGACAAAGAACGAGGGAGTAAGCGGCGCCGATGCCCTTGTGAAGCATTGCATCGCGGCCGTCCCACAAGAGCCAGGCTCCGTTAACTCTGTTTCTACAGTTTCCTTTTCTCTATGTATAATTTTTAACTTCACTTTGTATACCTTGCATCCTTCTAATCTATTCTATGAAAAAAAAAAAAAAAACATACTTTGTGCACTCTCTCTTGTCCGCAAGCGCACCGGCTTGAAGCAGCGCTTGTACGATTTTTTTGTACGATTGTTTTTTTTTTTTTTTTGTTGTTTCTTTTTTTTCAACGAACATCTTTTGTTGTTGCGGGAAATTTCCCCTGCCCCGTCCTTTTGCTTTCGTCATCTTTGTCCGCTACAATCCGTACCCATCTAGGTGTAAAATACCGCAGCACTGTCTTTGGTAATTTTTCAGTATTTTTCGGTATTTTTTATTGTTTGTTTGCTACGCTCATTCCGTATCCTTGTCACTATTTGGTCGATTTCAGGCAAAAGAAAACCAATTTCTACTTGGTATTTTTTGGTATATTTTCTTGATTTTTCGCTTCTGAGAAAAATTAGTATACAGTCCGTATCCTTGTCGGACTGTAAGAGCGCCCAGTTAGTTTGCATCCTCTTTGCGTAGCATGTCGTCGGCAAACCCGATAAAAGTAAAGCTCGATTGTCCGTGCCCTCTACTAGCGCCGCTAGAGCTTCTATCAGCCCCCCCTTACCTAAATCCAAGAAGGAGTCAGCTCTTCGTGCATCTAGCACATCGCCAATTCATTCGCAAGCTAAAAGGAGGTCTCCGCACGGTCATCTAGCGTTTCGCCCGCTTCTGGCACCAGGCTTCCAGTCAAATCCAAGCCGCTGATATTGGTCACACAGCATCTGTCTGATCCTAAGACCAAGGTTCCTTCCGTCCCAATCCCTCGACTCCCAATTGTCACTCGCTCTCAGGGAAGGATGGCACAAAACAAAGTAGACACAGCGTTGACGAAATTCATCGCCGCGACTGATCGTATCAGTCACTGCGGCGAGAATCAACAATCCTTCTACTGACAGCCCGGACCAGATGCGTTCCTTATGGGAAAAGGTCGCGAAGGAGTATGAAGCTTGCTCTTGCGTCATGTCAGAGGAGATGAGCACAGAAGAGCTCCTGTTCAGGGCAAATACGAGTACTGCTATTCTGTCTACGAGCAGTGCGCAGCTCAGTTAGGTGAGCAAATAGCCAACGCATTCCAGGCGCTCACCCCCCGTACACCCGTACAACCACAAGCCGTGCAATACATGCCCGCAAGGTGTCGATTACCTCCGTGCGACACCGAAGTTTTCGGAGGCGATTACCACCTTCCGGGATTTATTCACGGGTATCTATCTATCCAGAACCCGAGACTGTCGAAAGTTGAGAAATTATTCCATCTCATCTCAAAGACCAGCGGTGAAGCCCATGCAATTGTTTCAAAGTCTCCTTTGACAAATGAAAGGTTTCAGTCGGTTTGGTTCAGCTTGACTGAGCGTTTCGAGAACAAATGGTTGCTCGTAAACAGTCAGCTGAGAATTTTGTTCAATTTGCCTGCCATTGGGCAAGTGTCGGGTTCCGCTATTCCGGAGCTGCAGAGCACTATTCAAGGGTGTTTGACAGCCTTAGAGCATTCGAAGATCAACTTAGAGAATTGGGATTGCATTCTGGTTTTCTTGTGTTCTTCGAGGCTCCCCAAGTTGACCCTTTCTCTCAGGGAACAATTGATCCATAACAAGAGCGATATTCCAACGTGGGTTGACATGAACGCATTTCTTCTAGAGCGGTATAACACCCTAGAAGCGATATCGGAAGTGTCATCCAGCA
This sequence comes from Drosophila kohkoa, assembly GCA_019972355.1. NCBI lineage: Eukaryota > Metazoa > Arthropoda > Insecta > Diptera > Drosophilidae > Drosophila > Drosophila kohkoa. The sequence continues at coordinate 256,089 of BJEL01000057.1, read as the reverse complement.
CGAACGCTCCGACGGTTCCACGAGCCTCACGCATGGAGGCCCCCGTCTCCAGGCAGGTCAACTCTTTTGACAGTAGGGTGACCATTAAGACCCAGATCTTCAATTTCTGTTCCCGGGAGAATCATCCGATTCGATTGTGCCCTCGCTTTCTTCAGATGGGTGTTAATGAAAGGGTCAACCATATCAAGCAACAGAAGCTGTGCTTAAATTGTTTTGCACGAGGCCATGTCCTGGCCGAGTGCACAAGTGCGCACAGCTGTTTTACGTGCAAGGGTCGTCATCATACACTCTTGCATCGAGTCAACCCGACGCCGACAGTCACTAATCCCTCTCCTAGTATACAGTCCACTCCTTCCCAGTCAGCTAATGTGCAATCTTTCCTGGCAGTTAACACACAAGGTGCTCTGCTGAGTACAGCTGTTGTACACATTTGCCGTCACGGCGTTCGGCACACAGCACGGGCTCTGATCGATTCTGGATCAGAGGCTACCTTTATTTCTGAACGATTGTTCAAGCGCTTGAGGATGCCATACACATCCGTTCAAGCCCACGTCTCTGGGCTGACTCAAGTTGTAGCAGCCCGGCCCCGAAAGCATTGCCAATTCCTAATTATCTCCCCGTTGCGACCAGATCTGCAGATTGAGGAGTCGGCGTTCGTCCTTCCTCAATTAGCAAGAAACCTCCCCTAATGCTCTGTCCCACAAACAATCCTCGACAATCTGCCAAGCATCCCGCTGGCCGACCCCAAGTTCTATGAGAGTTCGCAGATAGACGTGCTTTTAGGCGCAGATATCCTCCCATCCGTTCTACTTGGCGGCTCTCGCCCGAACGTTTGTGGTTGGTCAAGAGACCATTTTCGGTTGGATCCTGACCGACCCTGTGTCGGGATCCATTTCTCGGGAGTCGGGCTCGACTGTCCGTTGAGCGCACCTCTAAGCTCGATCCTTTGTTAGGCCTCCAATTAAAGTCTATTTCGACACCTTCTTCTCGCCTGTCCGTCGAACGAACCTATACGATTGGTCCTGTGACAGGACCCCCCTCGAAACCTCTTTCACCTCAACAATCCCGGATGGTGACGAATGCATCCTCTGCACAGGTCACTCCGCGCGGGGTTTCCGTGCCTCCTGGCACAACCCCTCACCAGCCCAGGGGCCGACGCGACCACCCGGCACCCTCCAGAAAAGAACCATCACGGACGTCCCATGTCAACGTTTCCCAGGCCGGCATCCACAGACCCACTCACCCACGCACCAGGCCCGTGCCCCACCAGACGGCACTTTACAGTGCAAAGGAGTGAGCATACTCCCCACCGCGGCGGTCAGGCTAGACATGGGGACGGAGGCTTTCGAAGCGCGAGTGCTCTTGGATCCGTGTTGTCTCGTAAGCCGCCTCAGCAAGTTGATGCCACTGGCCTTGGGCCTCTCCATCACTCGCGTGGTCGCTGAAGGAGTCTTTACGGCGTCGTTGCGCTCCAAGACATCACCCACTCTATCTATCCTGATATAGTCCTGCCGGGTAGGCAGACTCCCCATCATAAAGAATTCCACCCTGGGGTGGTTTCCGTCGGGCACTTGCACCTGATATTCTTTGCAATCTTAATATTGCAAGGGGGGGAGAATGTTGATGCGAGCGCATTGTAGGTGAGTGGCACATTCTCCGTTCCGCCGACTAAAAAGTACTTGATGCTTTTCGCTCGCCCGCAATGCGCTCACGCGTAAGAAAGCACTGAAGTTCCAGTGTGATCAACTTCTTTCTCTCCTACAACTCTCCACCACAGAGCCAAGCTTGCAAGGGCTCGGCGCTAGATCTGCAAAATGCCGTCGGCATTTTGACTCTCCAGTATCGATCTACGTTTTTTCAATAGCGGTCACCCCCAACAACCCCTCTCTGTGCGTTCAAATATACATATTAGTAAATATAAACCGCGAGTGTTTTTATTTAATTTCGGGAATGGGAAATTTGGAACTATCTGCTCCACCACAACATCTATGTTTTACTGACTTTTTCATTAGTGGAAATAAAAGTTTGAATCCATCAGTCCTCTTAGTTGATAATTTGCAATGTTATCAAAATGCAATTATGAGGACTGTGCATTTAAGGTTATTGATTTTAAAGATATATGTTATTCTGTATCAACTAACAAGTTCTCTACTTCAAAAAGTCAAAAGCCCATAATTAAGAAGCTTTCAGCTCTCATAATAAAGCGTGTATTTTGTACTTTAAGAAGCTAAAAATTAATAAATTAAATATTGTATCGTATGGTTATTGTAAGAATCCATCTTGTAATAGCTTTATAATTAAACGGTATTTTAATAGGATGCTAAAAGTGTTTTAAAAAAACAACGGAGCTATGAACAGATTTATGGAAAGTCTCAATAAAAAATGTACTGCGTTTGATATAAACTTAAAAAAATGACAAAACCGCCTTTTTATATAAATTTAATATCGGAAAACAACGGCAAGTTTGACTTCGACATGCTTTTGTAGATACTTTTGGTATAATTTCTAATGGGCATTCTCATTTTATTCAGTTCTTGAAGTCTTTTTATGGGACAAAGAACATTGTTGGCGCAGCTGGTTAAATTAGTTTAAGAGCATCAATTTTGAATGGTTTTGTTAAAATTAAGTTGTTAGAATTAGGGCGAAGCGAGAGCGCTGGTGTTGCACTCTGACCGAATTCGCCTCGCTTTGCCACTCTAATTAAGTTAGGCTTAATGCAACTTAGCATGGAATTAACAAGACAGTTGAAAATCAGAAGTTACAGCTTATTGTCACTCTCATCATTCTCGTCTGGTTCGGTTTTGTTTTCGGTACAACAACAATTACGTGCAATCCACTTGTTCGCGAGTAGCGGAATAACTTATACAAAAACTCTTGTGATTTTACAAACCTATTAATATGTTACTGTTAAAAATATAAATGTACGCATATGAATATAGATAAGAATCGATAACTTAGCAGTGCATTAACATTAACATCTACAATGCATACATAGTCACGAATAAATAGTCAAAGCATCACGACGTGTTTTATTTTACCCTTGCTAAGACTTTCCTGTCGAACCAATTCGTCCAATAGCTTATGGGCCCAGGCAAAGCTTGGTAGTGAAGTGCGTAGTTACGAACTGTTGTGAAATAATTAAAATCATTCGCGAGGAATTGTGGTGTGACGTAAATTGCAAAATGAGTGCGATGTATCAAATCGAAAAGTTGGAGGATAACAATTATGAGGCTTGGAGAGCCATGGGATGTTGTGTCCGAGGATCCACAAGAAGGCATATGCGAAGGCGCCAATAGGACGGCAATGGATAAGAAGTCATTGGCCATGATCACGTTGAGTGTGAAGACATCACAATTGAGTGCTATCAAAAGTTGTTTAGCTGCACGTGAAGCATAAAATAAGATAAAAGAAATCCATCAGCCAAGTGGACCTGTACGTAAGGTTGCGTTTTACAAGAGGTTACTCAACTTATGCATGACGGAGGGTCAAAGCATGACATGTTTCATAAATGTGTTTTGTGAAATTGTGGATCAACTTGCTGCGGTTGATATACAGTTAAATAATGAGCTACAGGCCATTATATTGCTTTCAAGTTTTGTTTGATAATTTTGTAGTCGTCATAGGGACGCAGGACATTCTGCCTTCTGTTGAAATTCTGTGTATCAAGCTGAAGGAAGAAGGAGAACGAAGGAAAAGCGTAGAGACGCATAGCAACACGGCGCTCGCTTTTTCTGCGACGCAAAACCAAAGGCGCCGGACAGACGTCAAGAAGAAGAAACACACAAACGTTGTATGTTTCAATTGCGGCTTTAAAGCGAATTTTTCAAAAAAGATCGGTAAAGCAAGACGAAAATAAGCAGTGCAGCTTGTTAAATGCATTGGATGCAGGCAGTTTTTCCAAATCAAGCTGGTGTTTGGAAAGTGGCGCAACGAGCCACATGTATTGCGATCGCCAAATGTTCACGAAGTTGAAGAACATAGCGAAATGATTAGATTGGCAGACACAGGTTTCTTGGAAGCCAAGGGCAAAGGTGAAGTTGTGCTAAAAAGTAAAAAGTATATATTAACATTACTGAATGTATTGTATGTGCCAAAGCTGATGAGTAATTTTATATCCGTGAGCACAGCAGTGGCAAATAATTGCGTCGTATATTTCGGGCCAAAAAATGCAAAAATTGTACAACCTGGTGAAATAATTTTGGAAGTTTACAGAACTGGAAGCCTGTATACGGTTGAGTCCGAGCCTAACACATGTTACGCTGCCGTTAAGGCTGATGCGAAACTGTGGCACAACAAATAAGGACATGTTAATTACACAAGTTTGCTAGAGATGTCAAAGAAAGGATTGGTACATGGGATGGAGAAATTGGATTCGCCATCAATTGCCTCATGCAAGACGTGCATGGTGGGCAAAGTTCATGTGCAAACTTTTCAAAAGGCCAGTGAAGGTCGTGCACAATTGTTGCTGGATGTAGTGCATACAGACGTAAGCGGACCATTTGAAGCGAAGTCACTTGCAGGATCCAAATATTTCTTGGCGTTTATCGAAATCGCACGTTGGTGGAAATGGCAAGATACTTATTGGGTTAGTAGGGCTCAGTCAATCATTATGGGCAGATGCAGTGTATACGGCTGTTTATTTGCGTAATCGTGCGGCTACACGAGCGTTGCCCAATATGACGCCTATGGAAGCGTGGACTGGACAGGTGCCAAGTATAAGTCATTTAAAAGTTTTTGGTTCCGTTGCAGTTGCACTTGACAAGGGGCATCATAAGAGCTCAACGCTCTTTAGAATAGTAACTCTCCCTCTCTTGGTGTTGAAGTTGCCTATCGTTCTATCTTGCGTCTCGCTCGACCTGTGCATACTCTCTGTGTTTTGTGCTCTTCGTAAGTACAGATCATATTAGGTTGTAATTAATTTACCTAATTTACCTATTTTGATTTATTTATTTTTAAATTTTTTAATTTGGTCTAATAATCTTTGTTTTAGCAATATGTTGATCTGCTATAACAAGAAATGCCGGGTGCCAGTTGGTGCCAAAATGGGTTTTGTTTGTTGCTGGTTATGCGACAACGTTGCACATGAAAAATGTGCTGGCTTTAACGGCCGTATTGTGGATTTGATTTCGGCCAAGTCTGGATTGAGATGGACTTGTGAACATTGTAGGGACTCTGAACGCGATATTGCTGGGTTTATACGGCAGACGCGAACTGGTTTTAAAGATATATTGGCGGGCTTTAAAAAACTCTCCGATCGCTTTTCTGCTTTGGATTCTGGGTTTAAGAGTATGAAGCTCTTGACCGAGTCTCCGAAGCGTAAAAAGGCCAATACGCGTCTGTCGATTACCCCAATCGAGCTTTCTGTCCCAGTTGATGTTCCAAGCTTATCTGTACCACCTGCTGGGGAATTAATGTCGTTTAGTTCTCCGTCCCCTCAACCTTCGGTAGCTCTGGATGTTCCAGATCATGACATTACGTCATTAAGATTGGAGTCTCCTGCTCCGGCTTCGATTTTGTTGTCGTCTGAGATGGAGACGGTTGAAGAAATTCAACCATCACCATCCTCTGTTGAGATCGTTAGTGCTGTAACGATAGAAGAATCGCCTCCAGCTCCTACCTCAGTTGTCCGCAACACTTTAGTTGCAGTGCCACCTCTTAAGCAGATTTTCGTTTCAAGGCTTTCCCCTGATACGACATGTGATGGTGTTCGGGCTTATATTAAGTCCAAATCCCAAGCCAGGGTTAAAGTGGATAAATTTAATTTCTCGTATGAACGGGAGATTTCATCTTTTAAAATAAGTGTTCCGGCTGAACAATTTAGCATGATGTGCAGTAAAGAGTTTTGGCCGGAACACCTATTAATTAAAGAATTTGTTGCTAAAAAGAAAAATCGGTCTCCGGTTTCTCTTCCTAGTAGTGGCAAGAATTCTATTTCAAAGCCTTCTTCTATGTCTGTCAGTTCAAAAAACTAACATCCTCTTTACTTCTTGGCTATCAGAATGTAAGAGGTATTTGTAGTAAACTTACTGACTTATATTTAAATAGTGTATCTTTCCCTTTCAATGTCATTGCCTTTACTGAAACATGGTTAAAAAATGACATCCTTGATACGGAAATCTTTTCTAGTAGATTTTCCGTATACAGACGTGACCGCAAGGTACGTCGCGGTGGTGGGGTTTTAATTGCAGTAGATGCTCAATTAAATTCAGAATTGATTGATCACACTTCTGATATTGAGCTAGTGGCTGCTAGATTATCCTTTGGTAGTTTAAACATTTTTATTTCTTGCTCATATATCCCTCCTGCTTCAGATGATGCTTTATATTTAGCTCATTTTTCTATCATTAATGACATTTCTAATATGCTTTGTGATCGTGATCACTTTATAGTCCTTGGTGATTTTAATATAGCTGGGGTGTCATGGCATTCCGCCGAGAATCTAAATGGACTTTCCCCCTCTGTATCCCATGTTTTTATTGATAGTCTCTTCGGGGTATCATTGTCTCAGATTAATGGTATTCCAAATTGCTTAAACAGGTCTCTGGACCTTATTTTTGTTTTAGACCCAGATTCATGATCTCTATCGAGAATATCTCCTATATCTTCCCCTGAAGACCCTTACCATCCCACATTGGAAATTATGTTGGAGCTCCCATTTATTGCATCAGAGTCGAGTGTAAGTTGTGGTGAGCTTTCTCGTTGTTTTCGGAAAACCGATTTTGAGAAACTTGCTCTGCTTATATCTCAAACTGACTGGTCCCAACTTTCCTTGTCTACGAACTTGGATATAGCGGTTGAATTTTTTTATTCTACTTTGAACTCGCTATTTGATGCTTGTGTTCCGTCAAGTATTCCACATTTGTCTGATAAACCCTTATGGTTTTCCAAGAAATTATCGAATTTAAAAAATCGTAAGTCGAGACTTTACAAAAAATTCAAAGGAACTGGCTCTTCTTTTGATTTTCTCCGCTATTCTGTTGCTCAAGCTGCTTTTCGCACTCATAACAATGAGTGCTATAATAATTATTTGAGTAGGTGCAGAATAAGATTTCAGCGTAATCCAAAGCGATTTTACGACTTCGTTAACTCGAAGCGTAGATCCGCGTCATCGCCATCATTTATGTCGTTGGAGAATATGACAGTATCTAATGGTCATGATGTTGCCGATTTATTTGCGGACTTTTTCCAAACGACATATTCTGTCCCAAGTTCTCAAAATTCCTTTTCTTATCCTTATCAGTTAAATTCATCTAATTGTATTTTTGGTCCTTTAATTACTGAAAGCTCTATTTTAACGGAACTATAGGCTATAAAACCTGTTTTTTCGGCAGGTCCGGACCTCCATCCAGCACTTGGCACTCCTGCCTAGTTGTGTGCTAAGGTATTGTGCTAGTAGTATCTGTAAACCGCTTTTTAAATTGTTTGAATTATCCGTAAACTCATGTTCTTTTCCTAAAATCTGGAAAAAATCATACATTATACCTATCCTAAAAGAAGGGAGTAAATCTAAAGTTCAAAATTATCGCGGTATATCTAAATTGTCTGCGATTCCGAAAGCATTTGAAAAAATTATAACTTCTTAACTGCAACATCTGTGTAAATCAATAATTTCATCTTCCCAACATGGGTTTGTGAAGTCTAGATCCACTTCTACTAACTTATTGGAGTTCTCTTCTATTGTAATTAAAGGATTCGAGAATAAAATGCAAACGGATGTTATTTACACCGATTTTAGTAAGGCTTTTGACTCTGTTAATCATCACCTCTTACTGTATAAGCTTAATGTTTTAGGGTTTCCTCATAGCCTAATTGAGTGGATATCCTCATACCTTTCTAACAGAATTCAGAATGTTTATAATAATGGTTTTGTATCTAAATCTGTCCAAGTCACTTCTGGTGTGCCCCAGGGCAGTTGGGTCCTCTTTTGTTCACTTTGTTCATAAATGATCTTCCTTCTGTTATTGAGCATTCCCGTGTACTTATGTCTGCCGATGACGTTAAGCTTTGCCCGACATTTAATGATAGTCTTGCGAGCTCACTGTTACAATGTGACCTTAATCGGATTATTAATTAAGGATTACTTTCCGCGTTTCGCCAATGTTGTAGGCTCTCAAGACAATGTATATGTCTGGGACGAGTACAGGTCTCTCCTGAAGCTCTACAAGAAAATGATCCGATCATTTCAATGTGACCTTAATCGTCTAGAATCTTGGTGCAGAGTAAATATGTTACATCTCAACTGCAATAAGTGTAAGTTTATGACCTTTTGTAGGGGTTCTTCCCAGTTAAATAACTATGTGTTATATGATACTCCTCTTGAGCGAATTGAAGGTGTGAATGACTTAGGAGTTCTGCTTGATGCAAAACTAAAATTCGATAAACATATTCTGTCTGCTGTAAATAGGGCCATGGGTGTTCTGGGATTTATAAAACGCTGGTCGAAAGAGTTCAATGATCCCTATATCACTAAGACTTTATACGTCTCACTGGTTCGTCCTATCCTTGAGTACGGATCTCTTGTCTGGAATCCCCAGTATAGGATTTATCAAGATAGGATTGAATCGGTGCAGAAACAATTCTTATTATTTGCTCTTCGTAGTTTAAATTGGAATCCTAATATTAGATTACCACCGTATCGCAGTAGACTTTTATTACTAAACCTTCCTTCACTTTCTGACCGTAGAGCTATGCAAGGTGCTGTTTTTATACAGAGACTAATTAATGGTGAAATAGACTCTTTGGAGCTGTTAAGTCAAATTAGTTTTGCAGTTCCTGTCAGGATCACTAGGAATTTTCTTCCTCTTCTCATTTCACGTAGAACTACTAACTTTGCTTGCCATAATCCCATCCGTATTCTGTGTGTGAACTATAATAATCTCAATAACGTAGTTTGCTCTAGTAAATCTATTCCTATGCTTAAAACCTTATTATTAGCTTATTTAACGAGTATTTAATTGTTATTTATCTTATTATACATATATTCTAACATATTTTTAATTTAATTTAATTAGCTGTCCAGCGTCTTTTAATATTTATTCGCGGTTTTCGTTTAATGCATGCTGTTTACAAATTTATTTTGTTTTGTCCACGCGTCAACAAGCCCGTGCTTGGTATGGTACTGCCGTTAGTACGTCAACGTCCAAATAAATAAATAAAATATATTGCTTTTATTCAAAATGAGTAGCGGGTATCTCACAGTCGAGTACACTCGACTGTAGTTACTTACTTGATAGTCTAAAGCGAGATGCGTGCGGCCAGATTCAACGTTTTAAGGAAAGATTGGTAGCGAAAGGATGTTCGCAGCAATATGGTGTCAACTACAGCGAAACGTTTTCACCGGTATGCAGACTATAGAGTTTGCGCTTGGTCTTAGCGTTTGCAGCGGAGTTACAATTGTATTTGCATCAAATGGATGTATGCACGGCATATTTGAACAACGATCTGAAAGACACGGTTTAGATGATAACAGCAAGGGTTTGAAGAAGATAACCAGACATGAAAAGTTTTATTGCTCAAGAAGGCGCCATATGGATTGAAGCAATCAGGAAGAGAATGGAACTCGATGTTGGATGGTGTTTTGCGTAAACTTAATTTCGTTTGGTGGGAGTGTCTGCGATCTCGTTGCCATCGATGCCCTGGTGGCTTGGGAACCAATAGATACGACTCTATTGCTCTTCTGCTGTCCAGGACAACTTTGGACTTGACCACATCAGAATTCATTGATCTTATTGCAGCCTGGCTGTCAACACAGAAATTAATCGAGTTGTATTTGGGATGTAACCGATGCACCGACTCCTTCGTCCATCTTCGACCCGTCGGTGAAGAGGTTGAGGGCTTCGGGAATGCATAACCCTTCCCGCCAGCAGTCCAGTTCCATAAATATTTTGTTAATGTGGTCGGTACTGGTAAGGGGGATAGTGTAGTCCAAGTCTGAACTAGTCTCCCTACCAATGGCGCTGTGACCATAGCCTAGTAGATCCAGATTGCCTGTTGCAGCAATCCTAAGGGCCGATTTTGCGCTATGGATTGCGCTGCGATGTTCAAATCAAGTAGCTTTTTCAAAGATTTTAGCAAGAAAGAGGTTAGGCTGATTGGCCGGAAGTCATTTGGGGCCGGATTTGCCCGCCTTGGGCAGGAAAATGACTTTTGGGGTCCTCCAAAGAGTGGGGATATGACACCATGCGAGGCACGCCGAATAGATTCCCGATAGCCAAGGAATAATCGTAGGCTTGCTGGCTTGCAGCATTGCTGGTGAAAGTCCATCGAGACCGGGCGACCTGACCTTCGCAAAGGTGTCGATAGCCCAAATTACTTTCTTGTCTGTAATTAGACTGGCAAGGGGTCTCAGAACTGGGAGACTAGGAAAGAGCTGCCAGTCACTATTCTCTAATCCAATACATACCGGAAAATGAGCTGAGAGCAATGCTTCAAGAGTTTCAGCACTACTCTCCGTCCAAACTCCATCGCCCGACTTGAGCAGACTAGGACTGGAAGCCTGCTTGGACAGCAGCTTCCTCAGTCTGGAGGTGTCTTTAATATTGTCCAGGTCTGAGCAAAAGGTACTCCATGAAGACCTTTTAGATTTATTTCGACGTTGACGTACTAACGGCAGTACCATCAAGTGGCCCAGCGATACCAAGCACGTACTTGTTGACGCGCGGACAAAACAAAATAAATTTGTGAACAGCATGCATTAAACGAAAACCGCGAATAAATATTAAAAGACGCTGGACAGCTAAATTAAATTAGATTTAAAATATGTTAGAATATATGTATAATAAGATAAATAACAATTAAATACTCGATAAATAAGCTAATAATAAGGTTTTAAGCAAAGGAATAGATTTACTAGAGCAAACTACGTTATTGAGATTATTATAGAATACGGAAGGGATAATGGCAAGCAAAGTTAGTAGATCTACGTGAAATGAGAAGAGGAAGAAAATTTCTAGTGATCCTGACAGGAACTGCAAAACTAATTTGACTTAACAGCTCCAAAGAGTCTATTTCACCATTAATTAGTCTCTGTATAAAAACAGAAAATTGCATAGTTCTACGGTCAGAAAGAGAAGGAAGGTTTAATAATAAAAGTTTACTGCGATACGGTGGTAATCTAATATTAGGATTCCAATTTAAACTACGAAGAGCAAATAATAAGAATTGTTTCTGCACCGATTCAATCCTATCTTGATAAACCCTATACTGGGGATTCCAGACAAGCGATTCGTACTCAAGGATAGGACGAACCAGTGGGACGTACAAAGTCTTAGTGATGTTGGGATCATTGAACTCCTTCGACCAGCGTTTTATAAATCCCAGAACACCCATGGCCCTATTTACAGCAGACATAATATGTTTATCGAATTTTAGTTTTGCATCAAGCAGAACCCCTAAGTCATTCACACCTTCAATTCGCTCAAGAGGAGTATCGTATAACTAATAGTTATTTAACTAGGAAGAACCCCTACAAAAGGTCATAAACTTACACTTATTGCAGTTGAGATGTAACATATTTACTCTGCACCAAGATTCTAGACGATTAAGGTCACATTGAAATGATCGGATCATTTTCTTGTAGAGCTTCAGGAGAGACCTGTACTCGTCCCAGACATATACATTGTCTTGAGAGCCTACAACATTGGCGAAACGCGGAAAGTAATCCTTCTGAGAGGACATTAACAGTTGTTTCTAGGTCCTGTACAGGGTTGATGGTGCACGGCGGACCAACAGACTTGAAAACAAGGCTAGAGAATTTCGCCCAGTTCATATTACGGGGATTTCTAAACGGCTCAGCCGCAGGAACCCTGTTTAATGGAATGGTAAAGTGAATGTACTTCTGATCAGAGAAGGAGGGTCTATCCAGGACTCTCCACTACATTAGTGCACTTAGTCGCAATAGTTAAGTCCAGCAACTTACGAGAGGTATGACCTACATAGGTTGATTCCTCACCTCTGTTGGCTAGTCTAAGCTTATAATTTGGGTTAAAATCCGTTCCGAATTTTAATTGTTTGTGAGAGGCGCAGACCATGTCCACTAGTCTCCGCAGCTCTTCAGGTGGAGCCGGTACGTCGTTGGCCATGTAGCAGGATGCCAGCAGCATACATCCTTCACAGCTCTCCAGCGCCACCACGGTTAGATCGTCATTGCTATAATTAGGTAGTAGATGAGCTTTTGGCCCCTTTTTTACAAGGATGGCAGTTCTTGATCTACTTACCAATGTCGGGACGTATAAATCGTAGTTAGGCGATTTCAGCCCAACAACCGTGTTGCCCGACAATATCCACTGTTCTTGGACCAAAGCCGCGTAGGCAGACACTTCCTCCATGGCAAGGAGTAGCTCCGCCGAAGCCGTTTTGGACTTATGGAGGTTGAGTTGTAGCACACTCATCAGAATGGCCGGGTTCTGCTTTTTAAGCAGCTGAAGCGCCCGCTCGCCCTGCACAACTATGGGGAACAGGACTTTCGCCTTCGGCATGGACGGAATATTATTCCTGTCCACCACGTCCAGCTTGGCCCCCTCCCACAGTCCGTCCAGTTTGGGTTCGATCGCTTTCAGCCACAGCAATGTTGGGTCCTCCTTGCATGTCAGGATCTGGACAGCATTCAACCTACTTTCGAAGGCACTAGGTACTGTCTGGGACATTCTCCATCCTGACAAACAGTGCGTCGACCAGCTTACTACGGATCAACCGCCACCGCTCTGCAGACATTTTACCGTTAGGGTCCCCTCTGTCTATGAGAGCAACGGCGAGATGCCGCCTGGCAGTTTCAGCAACCGTTGCTCTCTGTCTCGTTCTGTACGGGTCCGTTTGGGTGGAGCCAGGTGCTCGCAGCCTCTTGCTCACTGGGGTCCCTCGCTTGGGAATCTCAGCGGACCGTTGGCGCTGGCTTGCCATGGACGCCACCTTCTTGTTGGCAGGTCCGGTAGAACCGGTCTGCACTTTAATGTCTTTTGGAAGGGGGCTAATTTGGTTTTCACGCATCCACGTGTTGGCCAGGCAAGCCTTTCCTGATCCTTGACGGACAGGTTAGCTACGCCACTGAGCCTTGCGTGAATTCGGGTCTTCTACTTCAGGCCCCCGTGCCCCGCTGCACAACCTTGGAGGTGCTGGCGATAGGCCGAGGTGACTGAAGAGGAAGATGTCGACACCGCACTTTAGCTTCTATCACTTGGTTGTAACTAGAGTAAATATCGCTGTGATGATTTATGTTCAACACCCTAGTGTTGACATATTGCTGTTGGGTTAATGAATTTTCCACGATGTAGCTAGAGCTTATTTTGTTGTAAGTTGACTCGGTTTTTGCAGTTGAAGTTGCTTTATTAATTCCGTTGTGTTTTCAGCTGCTGCAATCGTTTCTTGAAGGACCAAAGCCACGTTCCTATTACATTGTTTCTTAGCGAAAACTGCTGCAGCATAAGCAAATTTGTATTATGACCTTTTTCATTTGCTAGTTCAGATGCCAATTTCCTTTTCAATCTTGGCCCTGCGTTTGTATACGACAACGTTGGGGGTCCAGGTTGTTGCGGTGTCTTACGGTTTTCTTTTAAAGAAATTGATATTTTTTGACGACATCCATTTAGCATGCTTTGACCTTAAACGATCGACCATATAGTTACATTTGGGAAGCTTTTCTTTTATAAAGGATTCATAATTATTTATATCTATTCTTTTCTCATCTTTTATGGGGTATTTGCTCAGTTTTTCGTAAATTCAAACAGCTACAATTGATATTTTGCGTTGATGTTGCTGCGCTAAATATCGAAAAGATCGCTATGGCGAAACTCAAACGTCCCTGAATATTGTGGATTTGTAAGAAAAGGGGGACGAACGAGGAAAATGTGTTAATTAGCGCTGAAAAACGACATTTATGTGAACAAACTGACATTGTTAGTTTTTGTCCGCAGACGATGGGTCGTTTTTTTTTATCCACGAAACATAGGGGACACATGTTAATTTTCTACAAAAATACACATAAATTGGACATTACACACAACTCAAATACTAAAACTACACATAAATGTACAATATACAGTTAATACTACACACCTTAATCTTCAATTTCCTTTATAATCTCGAGTTTGTTCGGACAGATAATTTTTAATTTCACGCAGAAACGTAAACAAAAGAATTTGGTGCCAATTTCCTTATCCTAAACAGCAGATCGATTGCATTATTTTGAAAGCTCATACAAAGCTTCAGTGAAGCTTTTAAAGCTTTATTATTTAAGTTTTTGGAAGTATGATGTATTAACTTTAAGAATTTAAAACCAAAATACAAAACATTAACATAAAAATTTCGACTTTATGCCAAAAAATCCGACTCTTTGACCATAGTGCACAGTAAGATTTAAAATACATATTTAAAATGGTTGCGATATATTATATTTGGCCTTACTAAATTATTACGAAAATTACTTATTTCCGTGGAGAGGAGCATTCTAAAAAGTCGAAGATAATTTGTACTTTACAGCACTGAAATTGGGTATTCAGTTATTTTATATGAATAGAAACTAATGTTATTCTCTAGTTCATCTCTAGCAGATGACGTAACATTGACTTTGACTTCTCCTTCTTTAATTGTCGAACGTCAACGTGACAAGTTTTCTTTGCTTCCATTGTTCTGTCTTTTTCAACATGGATAATCTGGATTGTAAGCTGGACGACTCTTCATCGCCGAGCAATGAAGAACATGGCATCGCAGCAGCCTGTCCTCGCAAAGAAATTTCCGAGGAGGACGATATCCGTGAATTGACGACCCGAATTTACTCTGTGCAGGAGCGAACAATGAATCTGGAGTCTTTCCATAGGCTATGAGGAAACCCTAAAAGATTAAGTTTATACTGAGTCAAAAGCCTTACTAAAATCATTTTATTCTCAAATCCTTTAATTACAATAGAAGATAACTCCAATAAGTTAGTAGAAGTGGATCTAGATTTCACGAACCCATGTTGGTATGGTGAAATTATATATTTACATAGGTGTTGCAGCTGAGAAGTTATGATTTTTTCAAATGCTTTCGGAATCGCAGACAATTTATATATACCGCGATAATTTTGAACTTTAGATTTGTTCCCTTTTTATACCCGCTACCCATAGGGTAGATGGGTATTATAACTTTGTGCCGGCAGGAAATGTATGTAACAGGTAGAAGGAGGCATCCCCGACCCTATAAAGTATATATATTCTTGATCAGCGTCAACAGCCGAGACGATATAGCCATGTCCGTCTGTCCGTCTGTGTGTCTGTCCGTCTGTCCGTATGAACACCTAGATCTCAGAGACTATAAGAGATAGAACTATAATTTTTTTCGACAGCATTTGTTATGTTTGCACGCAGATCAAGTTTGTTTCAAATTTTTGCCACGCCCACTTCCGCCCCCGCAAATCAAAAAAATCGAATAACAAGCGTAAATTTGAAGCTAGAGTTGCGAATTGTGGTATATACTATAATTACTATAGTAGTTATGATTCCTGAAAATTTGGTTGATCAGGTAAAAATTGTGGAAGTTATTAAAGAAATACTTTTGTATGGGCAAAAACGCCTACTTACTAGGGGTCTGAGTTGCTTTGGCCGACGATCTAGCACACTGTGCCGTCTATAGTATATTTTGAATGGTGTACTATATCGATATAGCAAACATACCATTTGGTATATTTTTGTATTTTTTAGTATATTTGCAATATATTTGGTATATTTTGAGAATAATACCGCAAAATATATTGCTTTTAATCAAATTGGGTAGCGGGTATCTCACAGTCGAGTAAACTCGACTGTAGCTTTCTTACTTGTTAGTATTTTTTTTAGGCTTTTCGAAAATAATACCGCAATTTTTTGCCCTTATTAAAAATGGGTAGCGGGTATCTCACAGTCGAGCACACTCGACTGTAACTTTCTTACTTGTTTTAAGATAGGTATAATGTATGACTTTTTCCAGATTTTTGGAAAAGAGCATGAGTTTACGGATAATTCAAACAATTTAAAAAACGGTTTACAGATACTGCTAGCACAATACCTTAGCACACAACTAGGCAGGAGTGCATAGTGCTGGATGGAGGTCCGGACCTGCCGAAAAAACAGGTTGCATAGCCAAAAGTTCCGTTAAAATAGAGCTTTCAGTAATTAAAGGGCCAAAAATACAATTAGATGAATTTAACAGATAAGGATAAGAAAAGAAATTTTGAAAACTTAGAATAGAATATGTCGTTTGGAAAAAGTCCGCAAGTGAATCGGCAATACCAGGACCATTAGATACTGTCATATTCTCCAAAGACATAAATGTTGGCGTTGACGCGGATCTACGCTTCGAGTTAACGAAGTCGTAAAATCGTTTTGGATCCCGCTGAAATCTTATTCTGCACCTACTCAATCAATTATTATAATGAGCAACAGAATACCGGTGAAAATCAAGAGGAGATCCAATTTCCTTGAATTTTTTGTAAAGTCTTGACTTAAGATTTTTAAATTCGATAATTTCTTAGTAAACCATAAGGGTTGATCAGACAAATGTGGAATTCTTGATGAAACACAAGCATCAAATAGCGAGTTCAAAGTAGCACAAACCAAGTAAGAAAGCTACAGTCGAGTGTACTCGACTATACCAAATATACTGCAAAAATACAAAAATATACCAAATGGTATATGTGGTATATCGGTGTAGTACCGCATTCAAAATATACCTTAGACGGCACAATATACCAGATTGTCAGCCAAAGCAACTAAGACCTTTAGTAAGTAGACGTTTTTGCCCATTCAAAAGTATTTCTTTAATAACTTCCCCAATTTTTATCTGATCGCAACCAAATTCTCAGGAATCCTAACTACGATAGTTATTATTGTAGATACCAAAATTCGCAATTCTAGCTTTTAAATTACGCTTGTTATTCGATTGTTTTAATTTGCGGGGGCGGAAGTGGGCGTGGTAAAAATTTGAAACAAACTTGATCTGCGTGCAAACATAACAATTGCTGTCGAAAAAAATTATAACTCTATCTCTTAAAATCTCTGAGATCTAGGTGTTCATACGGACAGACGGACAGACACACAGACGGACAGAAGGACATGGCTAGATCGTCTCGGCTGTTGACGCTGATCAAGAATATATATACTTTATAGGGTCGGAGATGCCTCCTTCTACCTGTTACATACTTTTCCTGTTGGCACAAAGTAATAATACCCTTCTACCCTATGGGTAGCAAGTATAAAAATTCAACCGCAATACCAGCATTATTAAAATCACCAAGGGCTATAAAGTGATCACCATGTTTCAGTAAAGGCAATGACATTGAAAGGAAAAGTTATACTATTTAAATACAGGTCAGTAAGTTTACTGCAAATGCCTCTGATAGCCAAGAAGTAAAGGGGATGTTAGTTTTTTGAACTGACAGTCATTGAGGAAGGCTTTGAAGTAGAATTCTTGCTACTATTAGGAAGAGAAACCGGAGACCGATTTTTCTTTTTAGCAACAAATTCTTTGACTAATATGTAGGTGTTCCGGGCAAACTTCTTTACTGCACATCATGCTAAATTGTTCAGCGGGAACACATATTTTAAAAGATGAAATCTCCAGTTCGTACGAGAAATTAAATTTGTCCACCTTAATACTGGCTTGAGATTTGGACTTAATATAAACCGGAACATCATCAGATGTCGTTTCAGGGGAAAGCCTTGAGACACCGCACTAATGTGTTGCGGACAGCTAATGCAGGAGCTGTAGGCGATTCTTCAATCGTTACAACACTGATGATATCGACTGAGGATTGTGGTGGTGGATTTTCTAAAGCCGTCTCCATCTCAGCCAATACCAAAATCGAAGTAGTAGCAGGAGATTCCATGCTTAATGACGTAATGTCATAATGTGCAACTTCCAGAGATACCGAGGGTTGAGGGGACGGTGAAATAAATGACATCAATTCGCCAGCAGGTGGTACGGATAAACTTGGAACATCAACAGGGACAGAAAGCTTAATTGGGGCAATCGACAGACGCGTATTGCCCTTTTTACGCTTCGGAGACTCGATCAAGAGCTTCATACTTTTAAACCCAGAATCCAAAGCGGAGAAGCTATCGGAGAGTTTTTTAAAGCCTGCCAATACATCCATAAAACCAGTTCGCGACTGCCGTACAAACCCAGCAATATCAAGTTCAGAGTCCCTACAGTGTTCACAATTCCATCTCAATCCTGACTTGGCTGAAATTAAATCCACAACACGGCCGTTAAAGCCAGCACATTTCTTATGTGCAACGTTGTCGCATAATCAACAACAATCAAACACAGAGAGTAAGCACAGGTCGAGCGAGACGCAAGATAGAACGATAGCCAACTACAACACCAAGAGAGCACGGTATTGAGAGCACAAAGCAGAAGCACTGAGAGTAAAGCGCGTGTCGAGCGAGACGAGCCACCCTGCAGTTCTGAGCGCTATTTCGTTGCTGGTGAAATAAGCACTAACCAGCAGACCACCACTATTTACAAAGTGGCACCTAGCAATGCGTTTTTAATTTTCGTTTTTGTATGAAATGTATGAATGTCCGCAAATAGGGTCAATCGCCACCACCTTGATTACCCACGAACTAGTGAAATAGTGCTACTTATTAGGGTATTTAAAGAAAGTACTTACACTAGACCCCATGGAACGACCGGTAAAGTAAGTACTTAAGGGCTTACATAGGACTCCATGGAAGGGTCGGCGAACTAAGTACTTACAGCGGACCCCATGGAAGGGTCGACTATTATAAATTAAAAAAAGTCAATTACAATTACAGTTTTTATTTAATTTTAATTTTTCTTTATTTTAATAAGTCGGATACTTTTTATTACTTTAAAATATCTTTTTTTGTTTTGGAGCTGCAAGGCCTTTCTCAACTGGTCCTTAGTTATAGAATCTGGAAATCAAAAGAATTCAAAAAGTTTTAATAGATTGAAGTGGATAATGATTATTCAAAAATTATCTTTTAAAATACTCACCGATCATAACACCAAAAAAACATCTTCTTTTTTTGGGGCCGCGATTCCCTGTCATTATTTCCACTTCCTCTTCTTTAGGCAAATTGTCGTTTTCCACTGTAAAAAAAAAATTATAGCTCTATCTCTTATAGTCTCTGAGATCTAGGGGTTCATACGGACAGACGGACATGGCTAGATCGTTTGTTGACGATCTACCTTCTATTCTATGGGTAGCGGGTTTAAAAAACACATTTACTTAATATACACAAAATAAATTTAAATGCTGCAAGTGTTGAACAGTTAAAAACGCCGTCATCGTCAAATTCCACCATAAAATTAAAAACAAACTATTAGAAAAAAAAAAAAAAATTGAAGGGAATAAAAAACAACTGCTGTCATATATTGGATTGGTGACAGAACACAACATTCCTTTCGACGTCCTAAATTCTGAAAATAGGCGAAATATCGTTGACCAAATTTGTGATGGACTCAGGGCCGCTGACGGAAAAAAATTACATTAAATGCATCAAACTGCAAAAAAAACTTTGCAAACAGTGGCAAACAATATAAAACCGCATATAACCACTGAAGTGGGAAATAAATTATTGTCTTTAAAAATAGACAGTGCCACGCGGCTGGCAAGAAACATTTTTGGCATAAGTGCTCAATATATTGGTTCAGCTCAAATAAAATCCCTTATATTGGGCATGGTAGAGCTTAAAGGTGTTAGATCGAGCACATCCAAAAATCTCGCCGCTGAAGTGCTAAAAGTCCTAAGTTAGTATAATATAAACTTAAGCCAAATAGTGTCGATTACATCTGACAATGGTGCCAACATGCTTAAGACAACAAATATATATGTTAATCATTTGTTTTCGATGAAAATCTTGGCGAGCACGACGAATATTGTTCAAACGATGAATATTAAACAAGTAAGAAAGTTACAGTCGAGTATGCTCGACTGTGAGATACCCGCTACCCATTTTGAATAAAAGCAAAATATTGCGGTATTTTTTCAAAATATACCAAAAATACGAAAATATAAAAACATACCAAATGGTATACAGTAGATTCCGGTTATAACGACTTTTAAGGGACCGACCATTTTACGTCGTTATAACCGGAGGACGCACTAACCGGAAGGAGCAAAAAAAAATATTTTTTTGTTTATTTTATGGTTTCCAGTTCGTAATAGGCTTCTAAAATAAAACAAATTAATTTTTAAATAAAAAAAAATTTTTTTTTGAGACATTTTACGGGTGTAATGCACAAGTGTCGAGCCTAAACTGAATGACCTCTTCATTGCGCATTTTGTGCATTTTGCGCATTAACTCACATTTGGCGAAATTACGCATTCAAAAAAAAAAACAGAAAAAACTAGAAATATAACGGAATAGGCTATGTGATCTGCACACGCACGCTGTAAACATTTGTGTGACGTCAGCATTGCACTTCGACTGTCTCTCTCTAACAGCAGCGTTGCTAAGGCGACGGCAAAGACTGACAGAGAATAGTGAGAGTCTAAGAGCTTCGTGTCGCTGCTACGCACACAAGCAAGGGTTCCGATCACTGATAAATACATACATTTCTAATTACGCCGTTTGATGCTTAAATTTGTTGGCAATTTTTCGCAGAATTTTTTTTTTCGTCGCTATATCCGGTTGAATTCTGAAAAATTTCGTCGGTATAAGCGGTTAGTCGCTAAAAGCGGTGACGTTCTAAGCGGATGTGCTTTCATATAAGTTTGTATGGGGACCAACCAAGCCATCGAGTTTTCGTCGTAATAACCGCTCGGACGCTATAAGCGGAGTCGTTATAACCGGATTCTACTGTATTTGTTATATCGAGATAGTACCACATTCAAAATATACCATAGAAAATTTATAGCTCTATCTCTTATAGTCTCTGAGATCTAGTGTTTCATACGGACTGACGGACAGACACACAGACGGACATGGCTAATTGGTCTCGGCTATTGGTGCTGATCAAGAATATATATACTTTATAGGGTCGGAGATGCCTCCTGCTACCTGTTACATACATTTCTTGCCGGCACAAAGTTATAATACCCTTCTACCCTATGGGTAGCGGGTATAAAAATGTTTGAAAATATCGAAAAAGTGCCAAACGTGTTAATCGGAAATATTCAAGTTTGTCGTTGTGATGCACAAGCAGCTCAACTGGTTGCTCTCGATGTTACCAAATCGTCGGATATGTTGAAATACCTACATATTAAATTGTCGCAACATGACGAAATTTATAAGAAAAACTTCAAATGGATTTCGCAAAATATTCGAGCTGAAACAGCTAAAAATGCCGCAACTAGATTGTCCTACCAGATGGGGATCCACCTACACGATATTAGTGGCTAAAGATGAATTAACTGAAATTGAGTCAACTGAAAACAAAATCGAAGAAGACAATTTTGAAGTGGATGGATCGTTGTGGGATTTTATTGAAAACTATCGTTTAGTTTTCAGTCCATTGCAGTAAATAATAAAAAAATTTCAAAAGCAACTGCATTATGGAAATTTTTACGCCCGAATGGCTAACTTTAAAAATTGTAAATGATGCAACTCACGATATGACAAGAACGATTGGCGAGAAGATTTTGAGCTCTATAAAAAGGCGATCGAAATTATTAAATAATATGTTAAATATCTCATTTCGTGTTTGTTTGTGGATCTTCGTTTCCAACATACACTATCACCACAACAAAAAAATGATGCAGTGAATCATTTAAAATATGGGACAGAATAAATGACAAATTCTACTGGACAGTTATGCTCAACACCAAATTCGGGCTCTCGTCAATCTGAGAACCATTTTTTGATGAATAAGATGAATTATAAAACTGTATATATAAAAAAGCACTAAAAGAAGGCAGGGTGACCAACACGAGGAGAAGCTCGATCATTGTGACCGCATGCGCAATATATCAAACTTTGTCGCTATCGATAACCAATCGATGTGTGGATCGCGACCACATTGTCAGCTAGTTATTGCGGTTACATCTGTCACCAACACTAGCAGCTTGCCCGCATGCTAATGCATCTGCAGAAAATTCTGTGTCGAAAATTTTAAAAATTATCATATCGATGATATTTTTTTTAACAAAAAATTATATTTATCACATAAAAATATCGATATATTTGATATTTTTTGTTTTAAATAAAAAGTTTCCGCCTACAATAAAAAACGATAAGTTTCTTTTTAAAAATACTAGTATTTTTATTATACTATATATTCAGTTTTTTGGGATTTTAAGAACACCCTTTTCGTTATGTGTCCGTCATCCTGCTTCTTGCGTCGCACACAACACATTTGATGGCGGACGTCAGCCGCTCTGAAGGCACCGAACTATCTGGGGAAACAAGATACTTCATGGCCAGCTTGTAGAGGGCCGGCATAGTCGTTTTATGGAGTTTCCACACTTCAAGTGGATTGCTTTCCTATGCACCTTCTTTTGAGCGCATTTTGCGAAAATATCATCATGTTTGTTTTTCAGGTGCGAAGACAGGTTAGTTGTATTCCCGCTTGTTTTAATCACTTCTTCACAGAGTTTGCATTTCGCTATCCCATTTTTTATAACCGTTTAGTTTGATTTTACAGTAAATTTTTTTTTGCAATGAATTCTTTCATTCGTTGTCCCTTTTTTTCTTTTAAAAATATTTAAAAAAAAATATCGGAATTCTGATATTTGGGCAAACAAAATTTACGATATATATATATCGATTTTAGAAAATATCGATATATTGGTTGTTTGATATATTATCAACGACCTACACCTTAGTTGTGCACATTGCCTGTTCATAGAATTGGCAGCTTAAACATACAAGCACACTTATAGTGGCGATTCGGACTTTCGTCACCCACAAAATTATAATCACACAAGAAAATCCAAAATATTGTTTTGTTTTATTTTTGAAATTTAATTTTTAATAAATTCGAAGCAAAAATAATGGTGATACAAATCAATTTGAAGAGACTTAAAGTAAAACCGAAAAAAACCGCAGAAGCTCTATTCTAAACGTTTTTAAGAACGTTTTAAATATTAAAACAAGTAAGAAAGCTACAGTCGAGTGAGCTCGACTGTGAGATACCCGCTACCCATAGTAAAAAAAAATAAATCTGGAAAATGTGCCCAAAATTGATACTGTAAATTAAAGTCTATAGAGGCCATTAAATATAATAGGGTCTTTTCCGAAATCTAATTTCGGCAGACCTACGAGTCGACTTGTGCTGTGTATTCCCCACCAATATTCCCCAAAAAATTGTTGTATATATAAAATCATAATTAATATAAATTAAAATTATAATAATAATAAACAACAAATTTTGATTTCAAGGACTAAAATTAAAATATTTAAATTAAATTAAATTAGGTGCAAATACTTTTAGGAATACAAAAAAATCTAAACCTGATCATCAATGCTAACTAAAACACCACTATGATAGCTATAAATTGTCTCATATGTGCGTGCTGTGGCTCTGTTATCCCTAATATTTGAGCACGCCCAATCAATATGTGTATCACGATTGGTTGTGGACGTGTTCAAATCTAACAAAGACCTAAAACTATTAGCTGCCAAAAAATCGAAAACCCTTCTACATCTACTAGATAGCTCCCGTAAACACAAATTAATATCTCCTAGCACTACACTACTGCTATCCAAAAACGGAAATCCCTGAAATAAATTTTCAAATTCAGTTTCGAACTTAGGCAAATCATATGTTGGACTTCTATATATAATGAGGAATCCTAAAGACTTATATTTAAACACTGCATACTCGAACACTGCGGAAGCTAAATTATTGGGGTCAGAATAATATCGTCCGCTTGAGCAGAGACTAACATTCTCAAAAACTTGGTTTTTAGCGAAGATAAGAATGCCTCTCTTTGGACGAGATCCACTAGAAGTCGACTGGTAATCAAGACGAATAGCACAACGGTAGCCAGGAATATCATACGATTCATTGGAATATGTAGAAGCCTCAACGAAAAATAGAAATTGAGATTGGAGCATTAACTGATCGGAGCAAATATCAGTAATGTGGATATGTAAACTTTGTGTATTATGGAATACAGCATTAATTTTAGAATTGTCAAAGAGACAGCTGAAATGGGAATTTAACAATTTTGTGGATCTTAAACTGACAAGCTCTTGCTCTACCACTGACTGACGGTCAGCTTTCGGGGGCACAAATTGCCCAACAATAAAGAGGCCAGCCGCACTTGTGGCTCTTCTACAAGCTACATACAAAGCTTCCCTTTGCATACCAGGAGTTGTGTGGACCACCACGTTGGTATATGTAGCACCCTGATTTTTATGAATAGTTATACCTTCTGCAGGTACAACTGGAAATTGTTTGCGGTCAATAGAAACTTGCTCATTTGAATGGTATTGAAAACTTTTCACAGTTTTCTGAACAGGGGTCCAAGAGGGTTCAGCACGATGAGTGCACCTAGATCGAGCATTAGTTCCAACACTTTCATCTAAGAATTTAATCCAAATAACATGCGGGGAGTTGGATGTATTAAAACCTATTTCCATAAGAATACCTGAAGCTCCATTAACAAGACCATCTGCAGTATCTATATTGACCGTCATCATGTATTTAGCAGTGGTTTTCAAAATAAGGGTTGTGCAAAGCCCTTGAGTTTGAGATGTTTTGAAATTCTTTACGGATTCCAAGCATCTGGACTTAGCTTCTGAGTTAAGATGTGCAGCTTTAATTGAGTCAAGAGCAGTGGAAATGAACTGCTCCGTAGGTATCGAGTTTAACTTAGCAGTGTTAAAAATATTTGTATCCTCATTACGCAAAAACAAATGAATGGCATCATTAGGAAATTGGTCTAAGACCGAAACTCTAGCTCTAAGTAAATTAATGTCATTTATTGTCATTTGACCGGATGCCATGTTATTAAGCGCTAGCGCAAATGCTTGATCGTCTCGTTGTCGCATAATCTCTGTGAGCTCAAAAAACTTAAAAATATCCCACAAAGCAGACCCAAATATAGCACTGTATGGATCATGCGACGATGTAGTGGATTGGAAAATCCATCGATCTCCTACGGGACGTAGTTGTCTGTCGCCAAAAACAATTACTGAAATTCCTCCAAATGAGGTTTCCCTGTTAGCAAAAATTTGCTTAAGACGAGCATCTAAGTGAGATAACATTTTGGCACCGACCATTGAGATTTCATCAATAATTAAAAGCTTAAGATCTATAAACCTTGAGCGAAGTGTATTCAGTAAATCTGCACCTAAATCTTTAAAGGAGGACCCGGACTGATTCACTGGAAGTGAGAACATGGAATGCAGGGTTGAACCTCCAATTCCAAAAGCTGCTTTACCCGTGGGAGCACACAAAAGTATTTTAGCAGAGGTGGGGAACCTGGGTAGCAGAACCTGGCCTACTATTATATAGTTGCGAAAGGGAATGGAAAATAGCTGAAATTAATCTACTCTTGCCAACACCTGCTCCGCCTCCTACAAACTAAGTTTTCTGCATACACGCTTTCACAATTAATACTAAGCAAATCTACCTGTTCATCCCTCCACGGAAAATATAACATTAAAAGTTCCCTAAAATAGTTCTCTCTGTCGGCATTCAGATTAAACTTCCTAAACCTAATAATTGCTGGTTTGATCCGTTCCCTAATGAAGCCACTACCATCACGAAGAGCCTGAATTGAATTTCCTAGGACCTCGTTTTCTCCATCACCACCGTCATCTGCATCTTGACGTGTTGACCGACAGGATTTCGCAAAATTATAATTTGCAGCAAAATTGGCTAAACACAGGCCTTCGAGACTATCTGGCCGCTGAATATAATGATCCAGTATTCCCAAAACATAAATATCGGTGGAATCTTCATTCATATTTTGGAGCTGTTGTCTAGATTTGAGCATTCGAACTCTGTGCTCTGGTCGTGACGTATTTATATAAACTTTTGCGTTGCTAGTCTCAGACAAACGCATTCCTAGACAACAGTAGGCGGCTTCCTGAGCAGAAATCTCAGTGCCGGAGATAAATTTGTGGCCAATATGTTGCAGCTTTTGTTTAATGCTGAAGTTGCCTGTGTGATTTGTTGATATAATTAATTATATAACTGCAACAGGCATAGGGATCCAATATGAACTGAATATCCATATTGGCCCTTTGCATTGAGAGAATATGTTTATTGTAAATGTTCTCTTCAGAAATATTTGGGGCTTTTTCAAGCCAGATCTCAATGCATATTTATAGTTCTCGTAGCTGAGGTTCAATTGTTGATGAGATAGGAAATTCTCAAATATGCTTAATTGACTTATAGAGTCAGAATCAAATGGGAAATTTAAAAGAGATTGAACTTTTTTCAAATTTTCTTGATGAAGAGAAATGTTTTCAGAGTCTTCAGCCAATGGCTGAAAAATTACCGAAGCGACAAATAGAGTTACCCCTCACTTCACGCATACAAGAATGTCCGTGATTGTGCTTCTGATATTCAATATACTGAGCTAACTCAGTATCAGTTACATCTGTGGTAATGAATTGGTCAATAAATGAAATGACTGAGGCTATAGACCATTCATTTTCAAAGTCCACAGAGGGGGCATCTTTCAGCCAAAACATGCCATGAATATGAGGCGAACCTTGCTGCTGGAATTCAACACGCCAATAATACTTAAGAACGGGATGATTTTTGAAAACGCCCCCCTCCCTCTTCATAATTGTTAAAACCTGACGATATCTATAATCAAAATACCGTGCACAAGTTACAAGATCTGACCTAATCAAACGAGCCTTTTCACTAAAACTAAAATTCGAAGCTTCTTCTTCTGTAACTTGCTGCCTATCTATATTCCCCTTCAATAAAACTAATAATTATTCCGCCCACCGTGTCTCAGCAGCTGACAGAGTGATGAAAAAGGTTGGTAGACCAAATTGCCGAATCATCGTCATTACCTTTTTCTTTTCTGCTTCCCAGTGAGCAGGAGACGTGCGAACACCCTTCAGGACCCTATAGCCTTCATCGTGGCGAATAATGCTATCTATATGCTCATCGTTGAGAGCGTTAGAGGCTGTAATGGCGCGTGAGGCGCTTTGTTTTCTTACGCAAATTGTAATATTACTACGAATTTGGATTAGCTCTAAGTTTTTATAATTGAATAATAATTTGTCAATTCGACAACCTCTCCTATCTACATTTCGAAGCTCAGATTTTATAATTGCGGAAAAACTAAGGGGACAAGTTCTTTTTATGCCAGCATAAATTGTAGGGAATGCCAACTCTTCCGAGTCAGCATCGAGAATCATATCTAGGGGTCGTTGGCCTTCGCCTGGAGCCATGGTGATTTTCTGTATGGCAGCGGTGTCTATCTGGTCATTCTCAAGCAGTGTTTCTTGACCCCCAGGATTGAGCTCCTCTATCTCAGCATCATCCTGATGTGCTGGATTTTCAATTCTTTGCTTAAGTTCCTCCACAAATTCTGCGTCTGCTTGAGATGCTATGAAGGGAGCAGTTTCAGTTGTATAAGTAGACAACCACTGTTCATTTAAAACTACACTATGTTTTCTATAAAGTTCTGTATTAGCTAAATACTTAATTGCGTCAGCTATTCTTAAGGGTCTTATGGTTTCGGCCATGAAATCATGGCTATATTCCATTCTACGCTTGAGGTAGAGCTGTACGACCTCGGCTTCATGAAAAGCCCGTGGGAGGGATGTTACGATGTTACTTATTGGTATTGGAACATTAACTACAGCTCCTTTAATTGCACTCTGACGCTCATGACCTAAAGACTTTATAATCATAAAAGGAAGACGAGGAGAAATGAGGCGTTCCTCTAATGGAGCGAGGCCTTTAAGGCAATCAGGTAATTGGGGGAAATCTAGTCCATTTGAATGGAAGTTTTTGGTTTAACACCAGATCTAATTTTGCGGCAACATGTTTTGCAAAAAGTTAAGCAACCGTCAGATGAAGGGAACTGACGCTCAACATCGAAAATCTCCGCAGAAAACTCATAATTATCTTCAATTATGGTTCTAGGTATCCTACTTACTTGATGAGGAAACCAGAGACCTTTACAAGAAAGGCAAATTTTGTTGGGGCCCAGCTTGACAACTCTATTAAAATTCTTAATCAGAGCTTCTATTCTAGTGGGTCTGGGTGAATTCTCTTCCTGAAGACTATTCGCACGTTCCTCTCTATTATGGGCAGCATTTCGACGGTTTTCTGCTAATATATTTTCAATATTTTTCCTATATTGGCTAACTCTTTGGCTAAGTCGTCTTGAGGCGTCAAATGCTGCTTGTCGCGCTAATAACCGGGCACTTCGACGCGCACCGGTGTTGCGCACCTGTTCAATAATCATCCTAGTAAGATTATTTCTAGCCTGTGACCTATTAACCCGATCTAGTTCCCTCTCTAATAGACGCCATTCAAGATCTGTCCGTCTCGCTGCCCTTAATGCCGAGTTTCGTCTTTGTTTGTTAGTCCTGTACATTGTATCCTGTCTACGTATACGTCTTCGTAATCTATCAGCCTGCTGCTCAGGCTCTCTAAAAGTCACGTCCGCCCATCGCTCTCTCATGGATTCAGAGTTCTGAATCCGTTCTACTGTCCTGTACTCTACGTTCTGCCTACGTCTCGATCTTCGTAAAGTATCAGCCTGCTGTTCAGGCTCTCTAAAAGTGACGTCCGCCCGTCGCTCTCTTCTAAATTCAGAGTTCTGAATCTGTTGAAGATACCTCAAGATTTCGGTCATTGTTGAATGAAATCTTTCTATTTGACCGTTGCTTGTGGAAGCATACGGTGGTATCGTGAAGACTTTTACTTAAAGTTGTTCCTTTAATATGGTGCGTTTAGAGCCTTTTTGTTGTTCATGAAGACTAACTTTGGCTTGCCAAATGCCATCATTACCTCCCGTAGGGGGGTTTTTAGATCTTCAGCAGATCTTGATTTTACTATTTTAATCTGAGCATATTTTGAAAATTTATCTATAGCAGTAAGTACTGAAGTTTTCTATGTAGTGTATAAATCTATATGAATAATTTCTCCAAGGTACGTAGGTATTGAAGTTGGTTGAATTTCTCCATGTTGAGGATGCCTTATACTCATACTTAGAAAGTTTGCAAGTTTCGTTTTGTTTTCAATTGGTTTTCTATGGGCTCGAACGTGCTCTTTGACGATGATCTCTTTCTGGTCAGATTCTAAAGGAATATCTTCTAATTGGATTTGTGTGTATCTGACTTTATAACTACTGAAATGAAAAGGGAAAATATTTTAAATTGTAATTGTAACCAAACCGTTTAGGTCGAGCCTTTCTTTTACGATTTTTATCAGGTCTTCTTCAGAGTACTCGCTTTTTTTTTACCGTATGTCGAAGATACTGTGAAAATGGTAATTCGAATTCATAAGATTCCTTATCTGAAGTCAGTAATAATAATTGGTTTTTAAATACGTTAATTGGAATATTTGCGCAAGGTATAAGATTGTGTGATAAACTCTCGTCGCTATGAATTGTAGCTGTGGTGCTATTTATCTGAACACATGGAGAATTTATACGTTAGAAGTTCCTGGTTTGTATCGGAGTTCTTGGTTGTACTCTTCAAGGTAGCTTTTCCACCTTTTATAATGGTAACTCAAATTCTTGTTGCTTAACGCCAAAGTTAATGGTTGATGATTAGTGAATATTAATAATAACTTTAGAAGTACCGTACATGCGTAGACTTTGGAGAGCCCACACTATGGCCAACATTTCATTTCCGTTTGTGGCATAGTTCTCTTTAGTGCTAGTTAGTGTACGCGAAATAAAGGTGTGTAACGAATCACTAGTGTCGTATTCGTCTGGTGCTGGTGGAAGGTTTATTAGCCTGGCGTACGCGCTGGCTTCTCCGGGTTTTGCTCAGTTAGCATGGCGTTCAAGAAAAGGGCCAACTAATAAGACGCACCACATATGGGAAGACAGAGAAGAAGGAGTATAATGGGAAGGTTACATTGAACAGTAGTGAAAGAGAAGAGGAAGGTATGTTAACCAAGAAGATGGAGCCACTCTCTGATGCAACACATCTGTTATTGTGTGCAGACGCCCACCCTACCATGATCCTGCATTCAAATGCCAAAAACTAAATGTTGGCAGGATCCCTAAATGAAAGTGGTTCGGCTAACCTACTCCAGCTTGGTGATGGTTCCCAATAAAATGATAAAATTAAGCGAACATACTTAATTTATTAACGTATAACAAAAGTGATTTGAATTTTAACATTACAAATGAAATGACAAGAAAAATAAATAAATAAATAAATAAATAATTTAACGAACTAACATGGTTAGTATTTATGAGGCGAAAATTATTTAAATAAGGCAAAAGAAAAGAAGAATAAATAAATAAAGACTAAATATAATTAAACTATAAATATAAAATATGTTCTAGCATAAATATAATATAATTAATTATTTTGGAATTTATAAATGGAAATAAATTAAGTGAAAATAAAATGATGGTTAGAATGAACTAAATTTGGTTCATTTAAAATGCAATGCTAGCACTCAGCATATAGGCAAACATTAGATTGAATTTAAATACGGATCAGCTGATGGCTGTCACTCACATAAATGGCTTGCTATTGCCAGTCTCGCAAGGTCATTGACCGCTGTGACTGTAAACAGCTGTAGCAGCGCTATGGTCAGAGGGACCACAAGCAAACGAAAGCTTTAGCTCTAACTCATAAGAAATCAATTAGTTAAAATGAATCAGACTTACATACAGTCGCGACTCCCACGCAGAAAGATCTTTCCTTGTGTTGGTGCCTGTCTGTGGTTTTGCGCACGCCTGCAAAGTGCTTGCTATGAATGACAATCAAAGAAACATACATACATACATACACACGTTTGCAGGTATGGTTATATCTGCTTGGCGGGCAATATAAAATCAATAAATTTTATAAGTTAATACAATTTTACAATTAAATCTTGCCTATTTCTATTGTCTTATATGCATTCTTAAATGTTTGCCATTGTGATCTTGTACAATTAAACAGTGGTGTTTGTACTATGCGGGCCCAAGAAAAGTTGTTGTTTTCAATTTTCTCGCCACATCATAATACACTTACAACACATACAAACATTCACTTAAAAATGCACACTAAACAATCTAAACTAATAATAATATTTATAATAATATAATAACAAAAAAAACATTAGCTGCTATTCAGCAGTTCGCCTTCCTCCTGTGTGACGTTGATATTCGCCTCGATGTCACCACAGAACAGAGCAATCCGTAGATGGAGATTGCAAGGCCGTCGGACGCAGGTGCTTTTCTTCATCAGAAACTCAGTCTGCTTGGAGGCAATTATGTTTTGCTCACTGAGAGTCTGCAACCCACAACAGATCATCTGCTCGTGGTGTACCAACAGCTGATGTGGCCAGCAAAGCTGTGACGGCGAGCTTTGGTTGTTGGCCGTTAAACAGTCATTTTAGTATGGGGAACATTCATCATACAGACAATTCAAATTCGGCCACATACACATTTGGCTGGGTTTATAAATGGGTTTTATTACTAGGTTATGGCTCAATTTACACAATGGGTTTATGTAAAAAATTTTACGGCGTTTATATAGATTATGACTGCGTGCCAAATCTAACAAAAAAATACACATAACTAAACTTAGAACAACAAAAAACTAAATATACGTATAACAAATATTTACCCTACTCTGGAAAACGGCACTTGGTTTATTTAAGGCAGTGGTCAAATTCCTGTAGTGGACAAACATCTACAAGTGGACGGTAAGGTGCACTTTTGTGAAAAAAACACAATTACTGTATCAGTATAACAATTATACATTGCAGTACATATCATTGAATACTTACAAGTATGATATATGCATCAGGCTTCACCAACCACTTCACTGAGATACATTTTTATTAAAGCACATGCACTTTTCCACTATTTTTTCAGTCAGGTATTGCACATAACATGCCAACATTTGTCTTGCAAACAAAACCAACAACAAAAACCTATTTTCTGTATTTTAACAAATAATTTTACTCAAAAAGGTAATCGCTAGTCTATTTCGGTATGGACTTAACACGATAGTAATTCATGCTTGCAAGTATCGTAGTCCACCAATAGATGACGCTATTTTTGGAGCTTTTTGGCGTCTTCATTGGTGTGAGAGATTTGATGAAAACGCCGTTGTATTTTAACTTAACTTTATTGATTATATTAAACGTATGACTGGTGAAATTGAAAGCACAAATTCAAGTGGCTTCGCCATGAAGTTGGCTGCGATCGATTAACGGGTTGCCCAACTAAACGTTTGGTGTTGCCAGCATATGGGCAATAGGTGGATGACAGAGTTGCCACAGCTTTCAGACTCATGGATAACTAAAGCTCCACTTCTCAAAACAAAACATGACAAGACATTTAGTACCATTTTCTCAGACTACAAATAATTTTCTACAACTAAACAAATTAAATAATATAAATTAAATAGGACAATAAATATTTAAATTACTAATATAATAAATAATATGTATAAATATGTGTGCAGAAAAAGAAGAAAAAAAATGCATACTTTTAGGCTTAGTTAATTTCAGCTACGACAAGCGGCCTATTACAGGTGATCGGTCTGCCGTTCTGCTCTAGTACTGCGCCTATTGCGTAATTTGAAGTATCTGTTGTGAGCTGAAATTCTTTCGTATTACATCTTGCGAAACTAAAGTATTCTTAATTTTTTCGAATGCGTTTTTACAATTCTGGTCGAAGACTAT
The DNA here is from genome assembly GCA_019972355.1 of Drosophila kohkoa. NCBI lineage: Eukaryota > Metazoa > Arthropoda > Insecta > Diptera > Drosophilidae > Drosophila > Drosophila kohkoa. The sequence continues at coordinate 223,380 of BJEL01000057.1, read as the reverse complement.
GTTTATTATATGAGAGATATTTTTTGAAGAACGACCATTTTCTCTTCTGAATAGGGTTGTGAGTGGCATTGCTAATAGGCGTAGTCGCGAATAGGCGTAGTCGCGAATAGGCGTAGTCGCGAATAGGCGTAGTCGCGAATAGGCGTAGTCGCGAATAAAATGTCTGTAATCACTTGATAGCCATAGAAAGGATCCCAAATCCTTTAAGGTCTTTGGTAACGGAAAATTATTAATAGCTTTGACTTTTTCTTTGTTTGTTTTTACACCGTTATTGGAAATAGTGAAGCCTAGGAAATCATCTTCATTTCTGAAAAATTTACACATCGATTTGTACTTTCATATTAGATTTGGCTAGAGTGGAGAATACTTTATCTTGGTCTTAGGAGTGTTCGGCTTCTGATTTGCTAAAAATTATTATATCGTCAATACAGACATAGCATCTCGTTCCGATATGTTCTCGTAAGATATCATCGAGAGCTCTTTGCAAAATAAATGGGGAGCTCTTTAAGCCAAACGCTTGTCTGGTGAATTCGAACTTTCCACCGTTTACTGAAAACGCAGTTTTTTCTATATCCTTCGCAACAAGCGGGATCTGATGAAAACCACTTTCCAGATCGAGCACTGTAAAATATTTATTTCTACCCAATTGGGCGATGATTTCGCCAATCTCTGGAATTTGGTATCGATCTAATATTGTTATAGCATAAAGTTCTCTATAATTTATAGCAAGTCTATTTTTCATTTCACCAGATGAATCTGGATTTTGGGTACTATCCATACTGACCGTGAAGGTCTTAATATGCCATCATCGAGCAACTGATTAATTTGTTCCTCGACTTTTGGTCTTAGAGTGGGTAATAAGAATAATTTAATTGGTTGATCGGGACAATTGAATAAACTAAAGTGAGTTTGGTAAATAACCTTTGTTTGCCCTCTAACAGAATTTGCAAAAAATGGATTTTCATTAGGTTTCGGATTCTGTATTAGATTTGACTGAACGTAATTTTGTCGTTGGAACCGGTGTCAATTAAAAATTTGAAAATTTTGACGTCCCTCGTAGCACAATTGAGGTTAGGCAACGAGGAACTATTTACTCTAAAAAATGAATATCAGAAGTATCAACTGTCTCATTGGTCTGATCGACCTCTTCATATGGATTAATTGATCCATTTTGTTCCCAAGCTTCGTAGTAATCTTGTTCGAAGGCTTCTTCATTTGTGGTTGATGCCTATATGGCTGATATAAATGTGGTGGAGTAGGGTGACTCATGGTGGGTTTACCACTTGGATGGTAATAGAGTCTAGGGTCGAAGCTCTTCCAATTGTTTTGATTGTTATTGGATATTGTGTTGCTAATTGGTAAGGATTGGCTCGGTGGTAGACTTAGAGGTGTTTACCTAGATCTAGGTGCGAACATATTTCTATGCTCGTGGTTTTCGAGTAATGTACAGAGATGTAGGGCATGGCTTAAATCTCTTGGTTCTTTAATAACAAGATGTTTTGGTAAATCTCCGTTGAGACCTCTCACAAAGATGTCTAGAGCTTTTCCGCGATACACGCTTGTTAATGCTCTTATTGCTTCCGGAGATTCCTCCGTTGCTCCGAACTACCGGCTAGGTCGAGGTTAGACATGGCTATTGTTATAGAAGCAGGCATTATCTATTGGATAAGGTTTCTCAATTCAGACAATGCAAAACACTGGTTGATTTTAAAAGGACCACTTTTTTTTAGAGATTATTTTATGTTTTAATTTGATATTCAAAGGGAAAAATTTTAAGTAATATACAATTTTAACTGACTTAAAAATCTTTAGTATTTTATTAAGTTTTCTTATAAATTTCTTCTGAATTTGTTTTCTTATTTTGTTTTAAAACCAGTAGCTGGTTTGTTCCTTTTATTGAATCAATCCCTCGCTGGTCCTTCGGATGGCTCCTTTTCCTCCTATTGCTGTGCGGCGGAGCGACGATGCAACGGCTACTGGGGATCCTAAGTGACACTCTGAATTGCGCGGTTGTCGGCGAACGGGTGCTACAGACTCGGGCACCAATTAACAAATCGTCAGGTTTGATTTAAAAAAAAAAAACGGTTTTCTTTTATTCAGCTTCTGATTAAGACTAACTTATTACAATTTTAAGACTTCAAATGGAAACTCGCTGCCGCTACTGCTACTGCCGTCGCTGCCGACGATCCCACGTTGGTGATGCAGGTGTCCCACGATCGATATTCTGCTGACACAGGGTATGAGGCGGATGTTCTGCAAACTTTGCAGAGCTTGCAGAATTGGCTGAGTACATTTCGGGTGTCAATGCACTTAGCCACATTTTGATGTGTATTTATTCTGCATTGGGGTCCGAGGCATTTTGATGAAAATTTTCCCCTGTCTCCATTTTAAATTGACCACTTTGGCTCTCTCTCTTTGCTTTCTTACAGGTGGGTAAGGCCCACGACTATTTGAAGTGCCTCCTGAATAATTATTAGGATTCTGGCCTTGGGCTTCTTTTAGCTTCTTTTTGAATTCCTGTTAATGGTTTTGATTACTTGAGCTTTGATGCGAATAATTATTTTGAGTTTTAGAATTGGACTGATGATTCCAATAAGAATTGTTATGTTAGGTGCATAGCGTGCATCTGTTCTCATTTCTTTTATTATTGTTTTCACATTTAGACTTATTATGATTTTCATAAGATTCATAAATTCCAACTTGTTGCGCAATTGCTTTTAATTTACTTATTGTAGTAATGTCATCCCTTGCTAAGGTCATGAATATCCTATCAGGTAATTTTTTTCGGTTGTTGTGTAAGAATGAGAACCTATCAGCATTCATCAAAAGGATAGAGATCAACGAGATGCGTTAGACAGAATAGCGTAATATTCAGAGCCATTGAGAGACAGCTGGAAGAAGAGGCTCTGAAGGCAGCCCAAGTCACGCAATCAAATAAGTGGACAACATTAAGAATAGCACTAATCGAGGAATTCAAAACCCAAAGACCATATGAAGAACTGCTGAGACGATTATATAACACCAACTGGAATGGAAATCTACGTAAGTTCACAAAAGAACTTCAGCGGAAGTCCTATATTGTCACTAACAAATTAGTATTAGAAAACGACCCCAATAACACTATATTGTATTCACTTGCTTTAAAAACAACAGTTAAGAAACATTCTTACACAACAACCGAAAAAATTACCTGATAGGATATTCATGACCTTAGCAAGAGATGACATTACTACAATAAGTAAATTAAAAGCAATTGCGCAACAAGTTGGAATTTATGAATCTTATGAAAATCATAATAAGTCTAAATGTGAAAACAATAATAAAAGAAATGATAACAGATGCACGCTATGCACCTAAGGCACATGTTTAAGTTGATTTTGCGGTTTGTTATTCGCATACACAGTGTTGCTGTTTTCCGTTTTTCACTCACGCACGTATGTAGATGTTTTTAGGCGGATATGTATTTAAAAGTCACAACGTTATGCGCGTTAACCTTTGGACAAAGTTAGAATCCTTTAACGGTCACGACTGTTTGTTGATTTAGTACTTTTGGAACATATCCTACCGGCTGCGCGAATTATGTTTCTCGCGTTACACGAAGGGTAAAAAAATAAAACACGATTTTATTTTCATTTACTTATAGACGAACTTTATTGGGGTTTCAAGAAAGCGTCTTGTCTGAGAAAAGTGTCTTTAAAAACTGACTTTACAATATGATGAGTTTGAACAAGAAACATCTGTTTTTTTGTGTTTTAATGCTGAGCCCTCAAATTGCAATGGAAATTTTCAATTGAACTTTGGACTTAGAAAGTGTCGTGAAGTGGATCTTTTTATTTGTGACGATTTTTTATGTGAATGCAATAGTACCATGTTGATGATATGAATATATATGTGAATGCAATAGGATCTTTTAGAAAATAGGGGAATAATTACGAGAATGTGTCACGTACGAGAAATTAGTGTGGTAGTAGGATATGTCACTAAATACATATATATAATAGCAGGGCTCGTTGGAAAACTTATATTTCTCTTAAATTCATTATATATATACAGTAGATTCCGGTTATAACGACTTTCAAGGGACCGACCATTTTACGTCGTTATAACCGGAGGACGCTCAAACCGGAAGGAGCAAAAAAAATATTTTTTTGTTTATTTTATGGTTTCCAGTTCGTAATAGGCTTCTAAAATAAAACAAATTAATTTTTAAATAAAAAAAATTTTTTTTGAGACATTTTGAGGGAGTAATGCACAAGTGTCGAGCTTAAACTGAATGACCTCTTCATTGCGCATTTTGTGCATTTTGCGCATTAACTCACATTTGGCGAAATTACGCATTCAAAAAAAAAAAAAAAACAGAAAAAACTAGAAATATAACGGAATAGGCTATGTGATCTGCACACGCACGCTGTAAACATTTGTGTGACGTCAGCATTGCACTTCGACTGTCTCTCTCTAACAGCAGCGTTGCTAAGGCGACGGCTAAGACTGACAGAGAATAGTGAGAGTCTAAGAGCTTCGTGTCGCTGCTACGCACACAAGCAAGGGTTCCGATCACTGATAAATACATACATTTCTAATTACGCCGTTTGATGCTTAAATTTGTTGGCAATTTTTCGCAGAATTTTTTTTTTCGTCGCTATATCCGGTTGAATTCTGAAAAATTTCGTCGGTATAAGCGGTTAGTCGCTAAAAGCGGAGACGTTCTAAGCGGAGGCGCTTTCATATAAGTTTGTATGGGGACCAACCAAGCCATCGAGTTTTCGACGTAATAACCGGTCGGACGCTATAAGCGGAGTCGTTATAACCGGATTCTACTGTATATATATTATATAAGCAATATTGTGCTTAAATAGAGAGATTGTAAATAAGAGAAGAGAAAAAAAAATGTATTTCTGTAAAAAAGGCATATAGTATATGGGTAATTCCATGGCGGAATTTGTCCCGTGCGAGACTCTTTACATTGAAAATAACATAAACTGAAACAATTTTAAAAATAAGAAAAGTTTGTTTTTATAGCTCTAGATAAGTACTTTAATTAGAGCTAAGAATATTTTTTGAATTTTCTTTCTGTTTTGTTTTCTGTTGTGATAATTGCAAAAATTAACCAATTCGTACGCACAACCAAAAAATGAACAATATATTTTATCGAAAAACAGATCAAGTTCCTAAAATCAATCTTAGCTCTAAATATAGTGCTTATCTAGAGCTTTAAGAATACCATTCACTTATTTTTAAAATTGTTTTAATTTATGTTAATTAATTTATGTTATTTTCACTGCAGTGCACTGTAAAAAGTCTCGCAAGGGACAAATTTCGCCATGGAATTACCCATATGTAGATTGTTTGCCTGAATTTCATGCAATCTTGAATTTGCCAAGCCTGAAGATAAGTGGAGCGAGTGGCGCCTTGAACGGAATTGGGCCTCCAATCAAGGATGGTGAAGGATGGAAAAGGTATGAGAATCCCCAGATATGACAATTGGAATGCAACTGGCGGGGATCAACTAAGACTCCTAGGTCTTTTTGCCCAAACAAAAGTATTATATTTCATTAATAACTAATACAATTTTTAACTGCCAGTTTCTATGCTGCCAGTTTAGCAATTTAGTTGCTAGATCTAGCAACTTTTCAAAAAATTTGCAACTTTTTTTTTTGAAAATGCTATTAGCTACAAATTTAGCAACTTTTTATTTTATTTATTTTTTTTGCAATTTTAGCTATTTTAGCAATTTTTTGTTTATACTTTACTTTAAGCTCTTCTTTATTTTGTATTCTCTTTTTGCCATTCACTGCAAAAATTACGATTAATAGTTCACAATGAAATCGGAACTTGTATTTAACTCAACGGTTCGATTATAAGATCTATTTGAACCAAAATCCTTTAATGATTCCCACAAATGAATATAGCAAAAAATAAATTACGTAACTGTATGAGCCTTATAACATTAAATGCGATATTGCATATAAGGTTAATTTTGAGTTTAAATAATTTATACTATATCGGGTAGCGACAGGTTGCTAACCTATAGAATCAGACTCGCTAGGAGACTCCTACCAGCTAGACCGTTGAGGCGTTTGAAGCGTCAAGGTTTCGCCAAAACGTTAATCCAATCGTAAACTTCACATCAACTCCTTAAACTAATAAGAGGTTTGGCCCAAGTAAATGTTGCCATAATTATGTACTTCCCTACAAATACTTAGCTCAAATTTCAGGAAACGAAAAGTACACGGATAGTAAGGAAGCAGAGGAATTGGACGAAATTCTAAGTATTTTGTAATGTTAACAATAGAAGATATAATTTGCAATTTTTAGCAACTTTTTTTCTCAAATCTAGCAGCTTTTACTCTGGAGAATCTGGCAGCAATGCACATAGGGTAGAAGCGTATGTGCAGGGGGGCGACGCTTGTTTGAAATAATAACACTTCACTTTTTCAAATTATCACAACTTGTAACTTTGTAGGGCGTTTTATTTCACTTGAAAATATACATGTGGTTTGTGCATAGAAATTTGAACATATGATCAAAGCGGAGAAGGAAAAAAAGCACTAAAAAGGGCAGGGTGACCATCTTCAGAGGAAAACCAAGAACAGTGTGACTGCGCGTATGACACGGTCACACGCACAGTATACTAGCTTTGTCGCTATCGATAACTTTCGATCGCGACCACACTGTCAGCTGGCCTGAGTGGTCACACCTGCAGTCATCTGGCATCAACATCCTCCCCCCCTTGCAATGAGTAGCAAACGGTATCATTGTCCAAATGGACCGGACAGAATCCAACCCAAGGTGGAATTCTGGGCCATTGGCAAACCGTTGGTGCTCGGCAGGAGGCCGGGTTGGATGATGTGAGAATACACATCAGTGCCGAGCACCAGGGACACCATCGATGGCTGGAACCAGCGTTCGTCGGCGAGCGTGATGCTGCGGAACTGCTCCAAGTTCTCGCCATCGACGGGTCGGAGGGGGGTGCGGCAGCAGAGTTGCGAGTCCACCTGCAGCAGCACCTTTCGACGGAACTCGGATGTCCGCAAGCGGATGATCGCCGTGCAGACGCCTTCCGTACCAACGCGGGTGACGGATAGCCGGTAGGCCGTTGCCAAAGATGCGCTGATACGACTGGTCGCCGCGCACGGGTCGATCAGCGCTCGCATCTCGAACGTCTTGCATCCGGTGTCGATCAGGATGTTGGCCGTCGGAAGTATGCTCACAGCCTTGTCCTGCAGCAAGGATGCGAGCGACGTCGGAAAGGCCTCCTCGGACGTCGGTGAGGCCGGTCGATGGGGTGACGGCGAGCGGGAGCGTGACCGTGGCGAGCGCGGCCTTGGCGAGCGCGGCCTTGGCGAGCGTGGCCTTGTTGGGGTTCGGGACCTGGTGGAGACCGGTTGGTCATCGCCTCGTCGCTGACGGTTGGGGAGAGCGCTTCGTGCCTCCTTGAAATGCAGCAGTGTGTGGTGGTCCCCCCGACACGCCCTGCACCTTCCCGCGCTGCGGCAGTATTGCCCGGAGTGTTGGTGGGCCAGACAGTTAGGGCAGTACTTGTTGATGAGTACTGCTCTCAACCGTTTCTCCGCTGTCAGCCTCAGGAATCGCTGACACTTCCGGAGTGGGTGGATCCCACGGCACACGCGACACCGGAACGAGTTGGTGCCAGCGGGGCGGTCCCGGTGGGTTGATGTATGTGATGGCATACTACATGAAATGAAACAAGAAAAAAAAAACAAACGATTATTGTAATAGCCTCTTTGCAATGTCAATGACACACGGAACAGGACAGCATAGGACAACACAGGACGACGAATAGGAGTACGGAATAGGATGTTATTCGTCCTTCAGTCCTTCTGACGTGGAGGGGTCAGTCTTGCTGTCCATCGGGAGTAGAATGAGTTTGGCAACGGGTCGTCGGATAGTACCCCGCGCCGTGAGCACATCTACAACTCGGACCTTGGTATCGGTGCCTGGACACGTCGTCAGCACCCGTCCTAGGCGCCACTCGTTCGAGGGGAGGTTGTCTTCTTTTATGACGACCATGTCACCGATCCGAAGGTTCCGAGTAGGGGATTGCCATTTCGTCCGTTTGTGCATCTCCTTCAGGTACTCATCTTTCCAACGGAAACAAAATTGTTGGTGGAGAGCCTTCAGTCGCTGCCATCGATTGAGGATGGAGGTGGCCGGTTGGTTAATTGGTGGTTCCAACACCGAAATAAGAGGGCCACCTATGAGGAAATGGCCAGGAGTGAGCGCTAGTAAGTCCGAAGGATCCTCGGACATAGGGGAAATCGGCCTCGAATTCAGGCAGGCTTCGATCTTAGCGAGAAGAGTGGACAACTCTTCGAACGTATATTTCGAGGTGGATGTCGCCTTGTAAAAGAGTGCCTTAAAACTCTTTACGCCGGCTTCCCATAATCCACCCATATGCGGGGCGCCCGGCGGGTTGAATTGCCAGGATAGGCTCTTGTGGGCGTGTTGTGCGATGATGCACTCCCTCATCGCTTCCAAGAAGTCGTTGGAGATCACCTTGTCAGCTCCAACGAAGGTTTTCCCGTTGTCCGACTACATTTGGTGTGGACACCCGCGCCGTGCGATGAAACGGGAGAATGCGGCCAGGAATTTCTCCGTCGTGAGATCCGATGTTGCCTCCAAGTGGATCGCCTTCGTGCTGAAGCACACGAAGACGCAGACATACCCTTTGGTGATGAGGCAGGCTCGACCAGTGTAATTCTTTATTTCGAATGGGCCGGCGAAGTCGACTCCAGTGTGCGTGAAAGGTCTCGAGTAGGACGCCCTTTCCTTGGGCAAGTCCCCCATCATTTGGGTCTGCAATCTCTTCTTGTAGATGACGGAAACCTTGCAGGAGTTGATGGTGGATTTAACGAGGACCTTCAATTTTGGAATCCAGAATCTGGAACGGATCAGCCGCATGACGACTTGGTTACCGCCATGTAAGGATATACGATGGGTGAAACGAACCAGTAGTCGTGCAAAGGACGAGGAATACGAGAGGATTATTGGATGACTCTCATCATAACGCAGCGAGTGGGACGCCCTCAGACGCCCACAGGCCCGTAGAATCCCCTTGCCATCGAGGAAAGGGTTCAAGTTTCGGATTGAACTTGAGGAAGGGACCTGCTGCTTGGACTGCAGACAGTGGTATTCCTGTGGAAAAGTGTGTCGTTGAACCATGACGATTAGCCGCTCTTGGATCCGTGACAGCTCATCCGCCTGGACCACGGTAGAGCTTGGAACTGCCAACTTCCGACTCCTATCGATGAATCGGAGAACATAGGCAGACGTGCGCAGTGCCCTGCCAAACTCAGAGAACTTGCTCAGGAAGTCGGGAGTCGGACGTGACTTAGCGACGTTGCACTTAATCCGCTGCTCCAGCAGAGTCTCCGGAATGGAACTTGGAGATGTTGGCCATTGATCAGACGGGAGATGAAGCCACTCTGGTCCATGCCACCACAAAGGATTACGAATCAATTCTTGTGGAAGGACACCACGGCTTGCAAGATCTGCCGGATTGTGCTCGGATCGCACATGCGACCAGTTTTTGGCGTCGCTGGCTTGGACAATCTTGGCCACACGATTGGCCACAAAGGTTGTCCATCGGCAGGGTGGCTTGTTCAACCAGGCGAGAAAAATTGTTGAGTCGGTCCAAAAGAAAGTCTGGAAACTTTCTGCTGGCAGATTCAGGAGGAGGGCTGCAGATAACTCAGCCAACAGGACTGCGCCACAAAGCTCCAGACGTGGCACTGAGAGAGACTTGACCGGAGCCACCTTTGTCTTCGCAGTAAGGAGATGTGTGGAAACCTTGTTCGCCGTTTCCACACGGACATAGATCGCTGCTCCATACGCCCTTTCTGACGCATCACAGAATCCGTGGAACTGGAGCTTCACTCGTGTCTGGTATTGGACCCATCTTGGAATCCGGATCTTTCCCAGAGCAGGATAGCTCTGGAGGTACTCCTTCCATTGGAGTGAAAGATCCGTGGGTAAATGTTCGTCCCATTCGAGCGTTCTCAGCCAGATCTCCTGCATGAAGATCTTGGCTCGGATAACGAAAGGGGCCAGCCACCCGGCTGGGTCGAAAAGCTTAGCGATTTGCGAAAGCACTTCCCTCTTCGTGTAGGAGTCCTGATGGGCAACTTCTGGTGGCATGAAGAAGAACTCGTCATCGTGAGCTTGTCACCTGATGCCCAGAGTTTTCGCCGTACTGGAGTCTTCAAGTTCGAAGAAATCTTCTCGAAGTAGATGGTCCTTTGGAATGTCCTTCAGCACGCTCTTATGGTTCGACGTCCACTTCCTCAGCGGGAAGCCAGCGCTGTCCAGGGCTGCACACACTTCCGCAATGGTCCGGATGGCCTCTTCTTTCGTGTGTGTCCCCGCTAGGACGTCGTCCACGTACATGATGTTGGAGATGACTCGGCTTGCGAGAGGATACTCCAAGCGTCATCAGCAAGTTACTGGAGGACTCGTAGAGCCAGGAAAGGCGCACAGTTGACACCGAATGTCACTGTGTTCAACTCAAAGTCACGGATCTCACCGTCCGACGTGCGGAACAGAATTCGTTGGAACGGTGTGTGCTTTGAGTCCATGAGGATTTGGCGATACATCTTCGTTATGTCCGCATTGAACACATATCGATAGTATCACCATCGGAGGATCTGCATCGTAAGATCCGATTGGAGAATGGGTCCTGAATGAAGGATATCATTCAGACTCTTGCCATTCGAGGATGGACAAGACGCGTTGAAAACGACCCGCACCTTCGTTGTGGTGCTATCTGGTTTGAACACGGCGTGGTGAGGCAGATAGAAATTAGGAGTCGTGACAATCGCTTGAGGCGATATGGGTGTCATATGACCCAAGTCCACGTACTCCTGGAGAACGGCATTGTACTGATCCTTTAGAGAATCGTTTCTTGACAAACGATTCTCGTTCTTGAGGAATTGATAGCTATAGATCTGGAATGACCCAGTTCAATGCCATCGGGCTTCCGGAATGGAAGAGTCACCTGATATCTGCCACATGTGCTACGAGAAGTAGTCTTAACGAAGTTTTCTTCGCAAACGAAGTCTGACTCATTTATCAGCTTCGCTGGAATATCCTCCACCTCCCAAAATTTGAAAAGTAGGCTGTCGAGCTGTTCGTCTGCTTGGAGGGCGACTCTTGTCGAAAACGCAGAAACAGTTGTCGACATACTCTGGGAGACGGGGCCGGTAAGAATCCAGCCAAACACGGTTTCCTGCCCAATGAGTGAGCCACAAGTGTTTGGCCGGGAGCCGCTCAAGATGACCGACGGAAGGATATCCGCGCCAATTAGTATATCGATCTGAGCGCTCTTGTAGAAGTGTGGATCTGCCAGTTCTATCGCTGTTAGATCCTTGAGGAAAGTTCGCGGCATATCGAAGGAGGGCAGTTTGCCTGCCAACTGTGGAATTACGAATGCCGAAGTCTCGATATGGAGCCTCGGCTTCGTCGGAGAACCAATGCTGAAGTGACATAACTTCTGCGATTGGGCCGCAACTGCGTGATTTAGCCCGGATACCTGGGCTCGCACGGACTGGAAAGGCAACTTAATGCGTTGGAACAAACGCTCAGAAATGAAAGTCGCTTCGGACCCGGAATCAATTAGCGCACGTGCGGTATATGTAGTGCCCAAGTGGCAAACATTGATGACCGCCGTGCCGAGGAGGACATTCTGAGCATTATTGGCAAAGAAATTCTGCACATTTGTTGCCGTTGGATTTGGAGTGGACTGTATGTTGGACGATGAAGAGGCACCATTGTGGGCACTGTCACCCCGATGGAGAAGAGTGTTGTGCCGCCCTTTGCATGTAAAGCAATTGTGCGCACTCGTACACTCTCGGAGTTGGTGACCTCTTGCGAAACAGTTTAAACAGAGACTTTTCTGTTTGATGTATGTCATCCTCTCGTTGACCGACATTTGCAAAAAACGCGGACACACCCGGACAGGGTGATTCTCCTTTGAGCACAAGTCACACGATTTGCCTTTCGGAGTGACTCGGGCCTCAAAGGAGTTGACTCGCTTGGAATTTTGCGGACGGGATGGTCCTGCAGTCGCGAGCTGTGAATTGGCAGTCTGTTTTACGTCCTCAATCGCTCCGAGCGTACGGTAGCGCTCATTGAGGAACGTGCTCATATCCTGCCATGCGGGAATTTTCGCTTTGTCCACCAACGATTGCTCCCACAACGAAAGTGTGAGCTTGGGAAGTTTGGACGAGCAGAGGAAAACGAGGATGCAATCTGCGAACGGGCTACAGACGGAAATGTCTGAATGCTCAAGAGCGGTCAAGCAACGCTGAATCGTGCTCTGCAGCTCCTTGATAGCTGCTCCCGACTCTTGGGTAACCGCGGACAGGTTAAACAGGATCTTCAATTGGCTTGTTATTAACAAGCGCTTGTTCTCAAAACGTTTGCAGAGAGCACCCCAAGCCGACGCGAAACCATCGTTCGTCAGCGGAAATTTGGCTACTATTTCATTGGCCTCATCTGCGGTCTTCGAATTCAAGAAGAAAAGTTTCTCAACCGGAGTCAACCTTGGGTTGTTGACATAGATGGCCGTGAAAAGGTCACGGAAAGTCGGCCACCGCAAATAATCCCCACGGAACACTTCGGTGTCGACTGGAGGGAGCCGGCAGCCACTGGAGTATACAGAAGGAACGGATGCTTCACTCCTGCTGGACCCGGAAACCTGGGTAATTTGCCCCTTAACACGGGCGAGACACCGCTCGTACACTGCATAGCAGTGATCGTATTTTGCCTCCATCGCCTGTGTGCCTTCACTGTCGCCGTCTTGATGCAGTGCATCAGCGCATGTGGAATAAGCGGCTTCGACGTTGTCCCAGAGGACTTGCAGCCGGTCACGACGGATTTCGTACGTGTGTACATTGTCATCTTCGGCTGCAGGCCCTCTGACACGACTCTCGAAATGCACCAGTCTGTCAGAGACGGCGACAAAGTTGCTAAGAGCCATCGCACGGATTTTGCTAAATTTAGCTTGGACGGAACGGGTAGTTGCCTGACTACGTAGAGCAGTCGAAGATGTACGCAACAGCGGAGTCTTTGCAGAAGCAGACGGCGACGGACGATCGACCTTTACTCGGAGTTGAGCGGCAGGTGTGGCGGATTTGGACCCCGAAGGAGCGGGCGAAGCGGACGACAGACGACGAACTGTGGTCGGAAGCTTTAACGAGTGTTTTGAGTCCTTTTCGCTCTTTTGGCTCTTGGACATACTATGCTTCGGCAGTCACTTTAGAGTCTTTTCTCAACAAAGACTCACGGTAAAGCGGACAGCCGACAGCAAGCACAAAATGGAGAAGAACTTCGGCTGTCACAGGATAGTGAGCAAAGCCGACACAAGAAAAACAGACGAGGAACAAAATCGCTGTTGGAAAAAACAAAAATGTTGAAGTATAACACAAACAGCAGCGTGAATTGATTGCTGCTGTTTATATACGTATACGGAAGTGAATAATATGTGTGTATGTGTAATAATGGATAATATATATATTATATGCAACAATGGATTTGAAAATACTGTATAGTTTCAATATTTGCGGAACATATACGGAGTGTATCTGTGTGTAAGTGTCGTGTATGGAAATGTACGTGTGTGTATGTGTGTTGTGTGTGGATGTATATATGTCGTATGTATATGTGTGTATATATGTATATGTATATATATATATATATGGAGTGTAGTGGATCTACGCGCGTTTGCTATGAGAGGAGCAACTCTCTTGTTATTTGAATATAACCAATAGAGAGCTTGCCTACACAGGAGTGTGTTAAAAGAAAACAGACAAACGCGATACGACAGAAAAAGAAATAGCAAAATACACACAACCGCGGCCAAAAACGGAAAATATTAGCGAACTCTTTTAAACTGTATAGATACTTACACATACATATACGTATAAGGATATATATATATATATATTGTGCCAAGTATACACAAAGTAGAAAAGATGGCTGAGAAAATGCCGGTCGAACGCTTATGTACTTATATATATATGCTGTGTCACATATATATAAGTTACAAGAAAAAAATATGGCGCGAACACGACACTTGCACAAATGTATGGGGAAAAAAAAGTGTATTACTTATCTTGTCAACCAATGCTCTTGCTGGGGTCGAGCGAATCCAATCATAAAACTCCGGCTCGAAGGACCAAATGTGCAGGGGGGCGACGCTTGTTTGAAATAATAACACTTCACTTTTTCAAATTATCACAACTTGTAACTTTGTAGGGCGTTTTATTTCACTTGAAAATATACATGTGGTTTGTGAATAGAAATTTGAACATATGATCAAAGCGGAGAAGGAAAAAAAGCACTAAAAAGGGCAGGGTGACCATCTTCAGAGGAAAACCAAGAACAGTGTGACTGCGCGTATGACACGGTCACACGCACAGTATACTAGCTTTGTCGCTATCGATAACTTTCGATCGCGACCACACTGTCAGCTGGCCTGAGTGGTCACACCTGCAGTCATCTGGCATCAACAGCGTATAATAACTTTGTGACTGCAGGAAACGTACCAGGCAGATGATGGCATCTACGACCCTATACAGTATACATATTCTTGATCAGCTTCAACAGCTGATACGATATAGACGTCTGTGCGTCTGTCTGTCTGTCCCACCGTACGGAACACTAAATCTCTCAAATTATAACAAAATAGAACATTTTCAGCAGCAATTGTTATATTTAAATAATCTCTGCACCGCCCCTGCAAATCGACCAAGAATGAATTACAAGCGTAATTTTCAAGCTAGAGCGATGATTTTTGAAACTTAAAATACAAGCATAATATAAAGGGTTCCAGAAAATTTGGCGATCAGAAAAAAAAATTTTTTGATTTATTGAAGAAATATAACAAATATACAGTTTTAGTTTTATATTTTTAGTATTTTTGTGATATATTAATTTGGTATATTTTAAAATTAATACCACACTGTTTTGATATTATTGTCAATGGGTAGCAGAGATTTCACAGTCGAGTGGGCTTTCTTACATGTTACAGCATAGTTGTAAACAACGAAAACGGATTTTAAGCACTTAAATTGTCTTGATCGTCTTGATCTCTACGTTCCTGTTAAGACGAAACTCTCTGCCAAAACAAAACATCCGCTTTTGGTTTTGGACAAAAATTTCCCTAGGTTGAAATGGTTCCATATGATGATCTCCATATTATAGTTGCAAACTTATAGAAAAAATAAGAATTTAACGTAATTTTAACCAATTTAGACATTCTACTTACAACCATAGCGATCATTCTGTAATATTCCTTTATGTTAAGAAAAGGCATTGTTTACAGCGTTCAAAACTCTTATATTAGTTTAATCCACTCAGGCTATTCAGACTATTCTTGGCAGTTGGTATTTTCTAAAGAAGTAATTGCAGGATTTCTGCTTTTGCTGGCTAGACATCTGGATGGAAATCATAACCTGACCAAGAGGCCTGTTCAGCAACGGAGTAAATGTGTACAGAATCTTTCCGAATGTGCTTCGTCCAATGTAATGATCCTTGAATTGAAAGCTGATAACATAAGCAAGGTATCGCGATACAGAACGGAACGAAATTATTTCGCATTGCTGACTTCTGATTAAAGCATAAATCAGCTGTTTTAGCTATAGGAAATGATGAGAAATTAAACATTCCGATAATAAAACAATGACCAAGCAGTTGTGAGCCGGAGCACCTAAAAACTAAAACGAAAAGTGAAAACCAGAGCACGCCTGTTATTGAATTACACTCCAAAAATAATTAAACACAGAGTTTGAAGTCGACACTACACAGTGGGCGATTTGGTCCCGCTAGCGGCATTTAATTAATAACTTCTAAACTAAAATAGATATCTGCAGTCTGTTTTTTTTTCACTGATCAGAAAAAATCATAGAATTTTTTAAGTTTAAAAAATTTTTTTTTTTAATTTTTTTTTTAATTTTTATTTTTTTAATTTAAAAAATTTTTTTTTTTTTAATTTAAAATTTTGTTGTACTTTTATTTTATATGAACTTCAATTAACATATTTCATATATAAACTTTATCTAAAAAATGATGGGATGATGGAAAAAAATGGGATGACTTCTGAGTGCAATACTAAAAAAAGATCCCTTTTTGGTACTAACACTGTTTCTAAAAAGTACCATAGTTTCAAGGCTAGCAGATAATAGCAGTTGATATTACACATTTTGGACGCCACTGATTCACACTTTCGGCTAATAAAGGAGTTAGACTGAACTTATTTGAACAAATTAAGCTCTACTCCACGAAAGACAGGTGTACGCTAATCCGGGCTAGTTGTTAATACACTGAATTACCACTACGTTTTATGAGCTACACATTTACGGACCGGTCACAAACATTGATTTTTTTGAAAATACATACCTTGAATATAATAAAAAACCAAACTTCTAACAAATTCACCAAAAATTGTAAATTTCCGAGGAACTCAAATTCCATGCGCGCAAAGAGAAAAAATTGTGTAAAGCTCTTTGCGAAATCATATGGCGTGTTTGACCGATCACAGCTGATGATCAGCTGATCGTAGAGCTTTCAAAAAGCTTTTAAAAATCTAATCAAAGCATCTGCTATCGATATGTGAAAAAATATTAACGGATTTTAAAATTTGAAAATTTAAATTAAATGCCGCTAGCGGGACCAAATCGCCCACTGTGCACTAGGGCCAAGTTCACGGTCATCTAGCGCTGAGCCCCTTGAGATGTTCGGCTCGGCCGTGGAGAGTTTTGGGAGAGAGAGACTGGGCGCACTGAACAGTAGTTGCGCCCGTAGGACATAAATCGAAAAATCGACTCAAAAATAATTAGTCAAAGTAAAGAATTTGTCTCTAAATTGTCCACATTTTGTCATTGTAAGCTAGTTTTTCCGGAAATATAACGGGACATTCTAAAAATAGAATGCAAAGTGTGAACACTTCTTCAATTTTGCTGCTACAGCTGCGTTTAGTGAGCTTTTTGTCAAAACAAAAGTGAAGTTCAAAGTGGTCGGTAGGTTAATGTATTCGTCTGACTTTCAGTGTACTACTACTGTGGGCAAAAAGTAAGGTGAATTTGATTGTAAAATGAAAAATCTTTATTTATTCTTCTAAATCAATTTCATTCCCTTCAAAGTAATCCCCTCCCGATAAAATACACTTATGACAACGTTTTTTCGAATCCTCGAAACATACCAAAGAGTTCCTTTCCGGTATAGCCATCAGCCTTTTCTTCGATTCCGCTTTTATCTCCTCAATCGACTCGAAACGCGTTCCCCGAAGTGGTCTCTTCAGTTTTGGGGATAGCCAGAAGTCACACGGAGCCAAATCTGGCGAATACGGTGGTTGTGGAACGATATGCGTCGAATTTTTGGCGAAATGGTCAAGAAGAACGTGTACAGAAATTGGTCGTTTTTGGTACCAAACGAGATTTGACTTTTCATAGGCCCAAATGGTCTTTCAAAATGGTTTTCACAGATCCTTCTGATATTCCGATCATATCAGTAAGGTCTCTAATAGTCAACCTACGATTTTTACGCACTAATTCCTGTTCTGTTGACGTCGATTGTCGTCCGGAGAGCTCGAAGTCATCAACACGTTCTCGACCCTCTTTGAAGTCTTTGTACCACTTATAAACATTTTTTTGTGACATGGTAGAATCACCAAAGGCCTTCCGCAACATCCTCAACGTTTCCGCAGTTAAAATTTCATTTCGCAAACAAAATTAGATGGCACTCAATTAAATCAGACATTGTAAAAATCGAAAAATGCACTCTTGGTCGTTTGGAAAACATAATACAATAAATATAGAAATATATTACTGATAATGACAATCACATGAAATTTGGCCAAGACGACATCAGCAGTCCTGGCAACTCAAGAAAAAAAGAACTAGCCCGAATTATTAGGCCCGCGAAGTTTAAATTGAAAATTGACCTTACTTTTTGTCCACAGTAGTATATGCCTAAAATCAGCTGCAGAAAGTTTATATAATCGGAAAAATAAGCATGTCATCTGGTTTTTGCCAAGGGAAAGTTTTTCCTTATTGCAAATGTATATATATATAAATTAAATGTTCGCGGTTCACGAACAGTAAAAAAAAACACAAGGATTTATTTTTATTTACTTAGTAGACTACTTTATTGTTACTTATAAGCTCGCGGGCTACGCGTCTTAGGCGAGGAAAGTGTCTTTAAAAACTAAACTCACAATATGCTGAGCTTAAACATGAAACTTCTTATTGCGACTTAAAGCTAACATACGTGTGATGTTTGGTGTTTGTGTTAGTGCATTAATGCTGAGTCCTCAAGTTGCATTGGAAAATTTTAATTGACTTTGGACTTTTTGAAAGTGGCACTATCGCCAATGTAATAGGATCTTTTTGTTTGTGACAGTTGGTCCCGTCGCGACAAGTGTTTATGTTTATGATATGACTTGTGGGAAAGAATTTGGAAGATAGGGGAATAAATATGAGTATGTGTCACGTACGAGAAATTATTCTGGTGGTGGATATATTACTATATATATATATAATCTTTGGTGTGCAGGTGACACCAACGTATGAGTGTATGATTGGTACTACTTCCCACTCTCAGTACACAAAGTGTTAATCCATGGGGCAGATGAGATTAATTTCGCTCTTGTTTCAATTAGAGAATTATCGGAAGAAGCTGGAGAGTTCCGAAACAAAGACATAAAACTATATAGAAAGCAGAACCCAAGAAAAATATCTCGAATTGCCACAAATACGGATTTAATTAATAGACTACTTTTGTCTTCTGATCCTTTTATTACAGGACTAAGGAAATTACCTTGCAAATTTAAATCCAATTTAATGAAATCAACGTTAGATTTGTTAGAAGAATTTGATGTTATGTTTTTCTTTGTTTTTTTTGATTTAATTGATGTTTTTATTTTATTTTATTTGTTTACAAAAGTATCTTATTAATAAAGTATTTGAATATTACTTGAAACTGGTACTTATTTGTGTTTACAATTTTTGCTATGACAGGTGTATGATATAGTTTTCCAAATTGGACTATATTTGGCAGGCATATATAAAACTGTTGTAAAACAAAAAAAATTTGTATACTATATACTTATTTCTATCCTATTGCTCCTATGGCAGCTATATCCAAAAGTAAATGATTTTAAATTTTATTGGTCAAATACAAACTACGGAAACATAACATCGTCAGTTTTTTGGAAAAGATCCCAACAGTTCACTACATGGGTATTTACTAAAGTGACCCTATAGGAAACGAATGTCGAACCACCTAGTTAATAAATGTATGCGTATTAAAGCATAAGTACAAAATAACGGCAACCATCGCTTTCGTTTTATTATTTTGTGAAAAGAGCATACACAAGATTAAAGACAAAACTTCGATTACGCTTTACATCGTTGTTTGTTTACGCGTCTTTGTTTTATTTTGTGCTACTCTTTGCTCAAACGCAGCTGTGTTTGCTGGCTTACGAAATTTTGCAAGCATTTGAGTTGAGAAGTGCAAAGCCGATCCGCGATCAATGATTAGGTGAGTTACTTAAAAAATAATATATGTATTATATGTTTAATGTGTATAATATTAAATAAACAGATAATAAAAGAAAGTCAAGCAGTTAGCATAATGCATAGTTCTACAGTGGAAAGCGACAATGTGCCTAAAGAAGAGGAAGTGGAAATTATGACAGAAAACCTACGTTATGGAAATAATGACAGAGGAATGCGGCCATAAAAAATAAGACAATTTCTTTGGTATTATGATCGGTGAGTATTTTAAAAGATAATTGTTTAATAATCATTATCCACTTCAATCTATTAAAACTGTTTTAATCCTTTTTATTTCCAGATTCAATAACTGAGGCCTTACAGCTCAAAAAAAAAAAAAACGATATTTTATAAACTCGAGTTGCATTAAAGTAATAAAAGTATCCGACTTATTAAAATAAAGAAAAATTAAAATTAAATAAAAACTGGTTTTTTATTTATAATGGCCGACCCTTCAATGGGGTCCGATGTAAGTACTTACTTCACCGACCCATCCTATGTAAGTACTTATTTTACCGGCCGTTCAATGGGGTCTCATGTAAGTACTTTCTTTAAAGACCCTAATATGTTTCACTCTTTCACTAGTTCGTGGGTAATTGAGGTGGTGGCGATTGACCCTAATTGCGGACTTTTCTTACAAAAACTGAAATTAAAGAACGCATTGCTACGTGCCACTTTGTAAGTAGTGGTGGTCTGCTGGTAAGTGCTTATTTCACCAGCAACGAACTAGCGCTCAGAACTGCAGGGACTTACCCCGGTAATTTAAACAAGAAAGCTACAGTGAAGTGCGCGCGATTCAAAATGGGTAGCTGGTATCTCTTAGTCGAGCACACTCGACTGTAGCTTTCTTACTTTAGCCATCGCTTCATGAATGACCATGAAGGCTTATAGTTTTCAACAGTTACCGGCAGATTGCTACAAATGTCAAGTGCTTCACATTCTTACTTTCTTTGAGACTTAGCTTCTTCTCTAATTTAGATATATTAATAAAACGTATATTTTACTCAATTAACTCTCTTGGGATGTCAAGCGCATTTTTAAGTAATTGAATCGGCATTTCACAATGCAGTGTTCGTGAGATGCATTTTGGAATTTTATTTTTGATGTTAAGTGGTTTTTATGATCTATAAATAATAACGTCGTCTTTTTCAAGCTTTAACATTAATTGATGGGATAAAATTTTATTATTTTTATACCCGCTACCCATAGGGTAGAAGGGTATTATAACTTTGTGCCGGCAAGAAATGTATGTAATAGGTGGAAGGAGGCATCTCCGACCCTATAAAGTATATATATTCTTGATCAGCGTCAACAGCCGAGACGATCTAGGCATGTCCGATCTAGTCTGTATGTCTGTCCGTCCGTCCGTATGAAACACTGGATCTCAGGGACTATAAAAGATAGAGCTATAATTTTTTTTCGACAGCATTTGTTATGTTTGCACGCAGATCAAGTTTGTTTCAAATTTTTTCCACGGCTACTTCCGCCACCGCAAATTAAAATAAGCGAATAACAAGCGTAATTTTAAAGCTAGAGTTGCGAATTTTGGTATATAATACAATAATAACTGTAGTAGTTATGATTCCTAAAAATTTGGTTGCGATCAGATAAAAATTGTCGAAGTTATTAAAGAAATACTTTTGTATGGGCAAAAAGCCTACTTACTAGGGGTCTTAGTTGCTTTGGCTAACAATTTGGTATATTGTGCCGTCTATAGTATATTTTGAATGCGGTACTATATCGATATACCAAATATACCATTTGGTATATTTTTTGTATTTTGCAGTGTATCCGGTATATTTTGAGAAAAATACCGCAAAATGTATTTATTTTATTCAAAATGGGTAGCGGGTATCTCACAGTCGAGTACACTCGACTGTAGCTTTCTTACTTGTTTTTATCATATTTATTTTATGTGTTATAAGTCTAACAAAATTATTATTTATAACTAAATAAATGTAATTTTATTATATTATAAAGGCCGAGACCTATTCAGTCTCTTGAATGTATTTTTCAGAATTTCTAACAAATAAAAAGAAATAAACAGGTCTTTCACAGCCAGCATTTCACTGTTTCGAAATTCATATGTTTGTACATATGTATGTATAGTCAAAAATGAAATACAGACAAGGTCTGGAACAAATTTACAGAGAGTGTAAGTTGAACAAAGAAACCGTTTAAGCGCATGCGTAGTGAGCACAGATATAGCCAGCAACAAAGCAAGTAACAAATTTATAGGCAAGTGCTCACTGCAATAGACCTCTTTATGTTCGGTGTTCTGTGTTATTCCGAGAGAAAAAATATATCGAGAGTAATATAATATAATTGTATTATATTTTCATTAACTTGCTACTTTGCATGTGGACACTTACAGTATATAGTTTTAAGGTTTTAACGCAAACATAGTGGCAAACAATTCCAATGTTTGATCCCCAAAATTCTTTTTTAACTTTAACTGGTTATTAGGAAGTTTGTCAATGTGCTAAAATAAATCAATCAAATAACAAACTTAGTTACCCTAAAGCCAGTTTCGGCTCCAAAATATTTAATACAACTTTTTAATTTCTTTCGAAAATGAACAGGTCTAAAGGACAGATAAGAAATGACAGAGACAACAATAGTAGTTCAAGTTCAATGAAATAACAAAACGAAGCCAACCACAACAAACGAACTATTAACAGCACTGTTGTCAACGCTGTAGCCGACATTTCAATGTTAACAAAAATTCGTTTACACTCGGAATGTAGTCTCGTCACTGCCGAAGTCGACTCCTCATGACATCAACTAAATTATAGCGATTTAGTATGTTTCGGGATCTGAAATGTATCGGTCGAGGAAGTGTCATTAGAAATAAAGCGAAATTTCCTACGAAATTAAAATTTCAGCTGGAGAATTTTTTAATCTACTCTAAAAAGATAAAAACAAAATTAATGTGAAAAATTAAAAGGAATATATTTATATAAATACATATATACACAAAATTCAAAAATAAAAAAACGCAAACAATAAATATATTTAAAATCAGTCAACATCAATTAAATGTTTAGTATTAAATACGTACAAAAAAATAAATTGTTTAATAAACACACCTAAGAAAATATTTAATTAAAATAAAAATTAATAAATAAAAAATTGCCAACATTACGTAAATATTACATTAATTTATGTGAATAAATAATGAAATGCCAAAAATGTCCGATTAAATGTTAATAATTATAACATAATTTGTATCATTAGTGATGCTCAAAATTGGGCAATATTGGTAAATGTTTGTAGCTCAATCGATTTTTAACGCTTCATTTGTATTTAACAATGGAAATTGATGCCCTTGATATATATTTGCAAATAAATTTAGCGCATGTCAAATTGGAGATTTTTCGAAAATATACTATGTAATCGTCATAATTTAAAATCCACATTTGTTCATGTAAATATTCAACATTTTTATTGCGTTTTATATACCGTTAATTATGCATCGCCCAAAAATATTTGCTTCCAATAAAGAATACATGGGAAACTGCACAACAAATTGTAATAAATCATGCGATAAGTGACGGCAAATTGTAAAATAATTAGATATGATATATAAATAGAATACATATGTAAATGTTTCACATGATTATAAAATTATATAATATTACTGTCAATCGAAATAAAAATGAATTTAACTACGTTAACATACTTAAATCAGCAGAGTACTTAAATCAAAGCTGTTGTGAAAATCTATTTTGAATGTCAAATTATGAGTAAACCTAAAAATGCAAAGTATTAAAAAAAATACAAGCAGAAAACGCTGACAAAAATTCGAATGAACTAGCAAAGTTTTTAATCTTCAACCTACAAAGCACACACGAAAAGCACACTCGACAGCAATTAAAGAGTGTAGCTAAGTCTTTCGGCACTTTACAAAAAAAAAACACTCTTCGTGGTGAGTGAGTAGTGTAAAATTTAATACTCGACACAACTTCGGAGAAAATAGTTTAAGTAGCAAACTATGCAGTATGCATAACTTCTTGCGTTGTCTTTTAAACATTGCATGTGATTCGTATGATTGTGATACTGTGTGACAGGATGCCATTTTTTTTTGCTTTGACCGTTTCTTAATACAGACGTGATAAACACAGCTTAAAATGTGAGAAAGCACTATACAAAACATTGTTAAAAATACAAAAACAAACCAAACAAATAATACGGACAGACATCCATATACATACACACAGAACTTTGAAATAGCAGTGCGACACAAAACAAGTAAGAAAGCTACAGTCGAGTGTACTCGACTGTGAGATACCCGCTATCCATTTTGAATAAAATAAATACATTTTGCGGTATTTTTTCAAAATATACCGAATATACTGCAAAAATACTAAAAATACACCAAATGATATATTTGGTATATCGATATTGTACCGCATTCAAAATATACCATAGACGGCACAATGTACCAAAATGTCGGCAAAAGCAACTAAGAGCCAAGAGCCCTAATAAGTAGGCGTTTTTGCTCATACAAAAGAATTTCCTTAATAACTTCCACAATTTTTATCTGATCGCAACCAATTTTCCAGGAGTCATAACTACTATAGTAATTATTGTATATACCAAAACTCTAACTTTAAAATTACGCTTGTTATTCGAATTTTTTGATTTGCGGGGGCGGAAGTGGGCTACCCATAGGGTAGAAGGGTATTATAACTTTATGCCGGCAGGCAATGTATGTAAGAGGTAGCAGGAGGCATCTTCGACCCTATAAAGTATATATATTCTTGATCAGCATCAACAGCCGAGATGTTCTAGCCATGTCCGTCTGTCCGTCTGTGTGTCTGTCCGTATGGACACCTAGATCTCAGAGACTATAAGAGATAGAGCTACAATTTTCGACAGCATATGTATGTTATGTTTGCACGCAGATCAATTTTGTTTGAAATTTTTGCCACGCCCAATTCCGCCCCCGCAAATCAATAAAATCGAATAATAATCGAATTTTCAAGCTACAGCTGCCAATTTTGGTGTATATAATAATAACTATAGTGTTTATGATTTCTGTATGGGCAAAAACGCCTACTTACTAGGGGTATTAGTTGCTTTGGCTGACAATCTGGTATATTGTGCCGTCTATGGTATATTTTGAATGTGGTATTATATCGATATACCAAATATACCATTCGGCATATTATTAGTATATTTGTATTTTGGTATATTTAAAAAAAAAATATCACAATATTTTGCTTTTAGTCAAATTGGATAGCGGGTATCTCTCAGTCGAGCACACTCGACTGTAACTTTCTTACTTGTTTAATTTGAAACGCACAGGTCACTAGCACTGCTATTTCAAAGTTCACAGCTTTACATATATCCCGTCGGGTGTTGGTCAAGAATACATATACATAAGTACTATATGGTACAGAGACTCATGTATGTACCTACCTATTTCATATATTTTCTGTTGACACAAAGTTATACGGCGGTGATACAGATCTAAACATACCGTTTCGATGTCAGTCTGAATCTGTGCAGATCTCTGCGTACTGTTGATCAGCCGGAAGCTTTTTTAAGGGTTGTCATCCACTTATGGGTCATGAGGAGCGTGATCGAGATTTAGTCGTCTCCGCTGCGGTCACTTTGCTTCTTTTTTCAGACTTGGAGAACCGTTCGGTGACAAACACCTATCGATTTACTGTCTTTCTCTCATTGGCCATTTCCACAATTTTAGTTTGGTGGAATCTTTCTCAGTTTATTGAAATTAGAGAAATATCGCATTGTTGGCACAAAAGGTGGTCAATATGCGCTAAGTTCGTTTACTTTTAATAGCTAAATAATTTTTAACACCAAGTAGAAATTTAAAAAGATTGTTGGAAAATATAAATTAAGGCATTTAACACATTTTTACGAACTTAACATCACCTTGAAGTCTGAAGTGTCAAACATGTATCCACATGTGTTTGCTGTGTGTAGAATTTTAGCATTATTGAAAGGTTTTTTTCGAACCTTCCGCCGAATTTTCCTATTAGTAGCGGTCAATTGACCAATTTCAACGAAATTAAGACTTTCGGCACCCTTATATAATTGAGTTTCAAATTTTAACACATTTTTAAGCAGATACAACAAGAATTATCATTGGGTACGAACTTCCCCAAATATAGTTTATTATCGAATATATATACATATACTTTATGGGGCCGGAGAAACTTGGGTATTATAATTTTATACCAAAAGGACGCCTCTCCGACCGATTGGTGAACAATAATAACTATAATCTTAATGAAAAATTTCATTCAGACAAAAAATAAATAATTTTATATGACCGGCTGCACCTATCAAGTCTTAATAGATTTGGTTAGCAATTTCGTAAATTTTGTATTATATGTTATACTCTACTTAGATCAAATGTATCTGCTTCAATGATGCAGTTCTATGATGCAAGTGCTTACACCAAAACTGTATCACGGGAACAGCTCTTTAGAAGTAAACAAGTAAGAAAGTTACAGTCGAGAGTGTTCGACTGTGAGATACCCGCTACCCATTTTGAATAAAAGCAAAGTATTGCGATATTTTTTCAAAATATACCAAAAATAAAAACATGTATACTAAAAATATACCAAACGGTACATTTGTTATATCGATATAGTATCACATTCAAAATATTCCACAGACGGCACAATGTACCAGATTGTCAGCCAAATCAACTAAGACCCCTAGAAAGTAGGCGTTTTTGCCCATACAAAGGCATTTCCTAAATAACTTCCACAATTTTTATCTGATCGAAGGAATCATAACTACTATTGCTATTATTATATACAGCAGCTCTATCTTTAAAATTACGCTTGTTATTCGATTTTATTAATTTGTGGGGGCGGGGGAAATAAACTTGATCTGCGTGCAAGCCTAACGATTGCTGTCGAAAATTATAACATGGCGACATCGTCACGGCTATTGATTCTGATAAAAAATATATATACTTTATAGGGTCAGATATTACTCTATAGTGTGTAAAATTTAGGTATACATAAGTGTTTCTTAGCTACATATAACAATTTATATCCGATAAAACTAAATTAATAAATTCTGTAGTTATTATTGTATATATCAAAATTTGCGACTCTAACTTTAAAATACGTTTGTTTGTATGTTTATCGATTTGTGGGAGCAAAAGTGGGCGTGGTAAAAATTTGTAACAAACTTGATCTGCGTGCAAAAATAACAAGTCCTGTAGAAATTTAAAAATATAAGTATCTTCTCCAGTCTCAGAGATCTGGTATTTTGTTGAGTCTCCCCTGTGGTCTACATCCCATTGTACAGAGAGCGGAGTGCTCGAAGTGGAGTTGCGCAATAATAGATAGTCGTTTTCCTCTGATAAAGAATATATGTATGTATATTCCTTTTATACATTTCCTGGAGGTAACAAGTTATACCCTTCTACCCTATGGGTAGTGGGTATTAAAAACGGCTGCTGGAGTCCGGTTTCAGATGACTTGCTTGACAATTTGCTACATTTCCCAATCTAATATTTTGAATGTAATAGTATATCAACATAGCCTTCGGAATATTTCAGTATTTTTTGGTATATTAACATAAATTGATATATTAGATTTATATAATAATACCGCACTATTGAGCTTTTATTGAAAATTAATAGCGGATAGCTCACAATCGAACACATCCGACTGTAGTCTTTTTATTTGTTACTAATCGAAACAATAACACTGTATAAATATACTATGTAAGCTATTACCCAAACGAGAGCAAGTCTTTGTGCTACGCGATGGATAATTTAAATCTTCTAAAACAAATCGTGCGAGATTTCAATGCTTTGAGTTTTTTGATGGAGTAATACATAAAGCGTGATCAAGAAAAATGTTGACCATCTAGAAAACAATGTCTTAAAATATAAATATGATATTTTATACTTATAAATTTTAAAATCGTAAATACAATAATAAAGCGATAATAATCTTAATACAGAAATATTATTTAGTTAGCAAATAAAGTTTGTCGCTGGCCTGTGAATGTTCATTTAAATTTGTGCTGAATTCAAATAAATAAATTTTAAAAATTCGATAATGCCGTTTTTATCTTACAATGTTTCTTATTTTTAACAGATTTTAAAATAATTATTACGTAAACAAAAAACCATTGGCGATATCTTTTAGTTTTCGCATAAATTCAAGGCATATAATGCGGTGCAGCACTGAACCCCATAAATAATGGCATAAAATAAAGTTAACACAAATTAAATTAAGCCAAATGAAATTTTATTTTTAATTTGGTGCCTTACGTCAAGATTTTTAAAACTCTGAGAAACTGGGTCCAGTGAATTATGATATTATAAAAATATCGTTGCCCATCGTTTGAAATTGTTTAGCCATGAAACATTTTTTTTTTGTCCATCTTTACTTTCCAAACAATAAATTTTGTTTCGCAATTTAAAAAATCTTTCCCATGCTTAACAACCTTTTAATTAAAACAAAAAATTATTTTTCGAAATTTTGAATTTGAAAATTTTTTTGTCACGAATGATTTAAAATCGATCGCAAACTGTCATGTAAGCACTTCCAATCTAACTTCTAATCAAGGTCTTTAAGCAAGTGTGATTATGCTTAGAACTGTTTGAAATATTATTAAATGTAGTAGATACATGAACATGTTAAATGAACAAACGTTCTAGCGGTCGTTAATAAGTTGTATACATAAAAATAGCGCCATTTGGTAAGTTTTAAATATGTACATAAGTATTTAAACAACATTTGGTATGACGATAGTCTTACCTATACAACTATGGATAAAAAGTAAGATGAATTTGTTTGTAAAATTGAAAATTATTATTTATTCTTCTAAAACAATTTCATCCCCTTTATGTAATTCCCTACCTAATAAATATACTTATACCAAGGTTTTTTAAATCCTTTTCCCGTATAGCCATCAGCGCCTTTTTCAATTCAGCTTTTATTTCCTTAATCGACTCGAAATGCGTTCGCCGAAAAGGTCTCTTGAGTTTAGGGAAGTCAGACGATGGAAAATCTGGAGAATACTGTGGTTGCAGAACGATATGCGTCGGATTTTTGGCGAAAGGGTCACGAAGAACGAGTGCTGCAATTGCGCGTTTTCGGTTTCAAACGAAATTGTCTTTCAAAATCGATTTTACAGATCCTTCTGATATTTCTAAGATATTTTAATTGGTAAGGTATTTTACAGTAAACCGACGATTTTTGAGCACCAATTAATTTACTTCATTAACGTGTTGGTCATCCGTTAACGTCGAAGGTCGTCCGAAGCGCTCCATGTCGCTTTTAACGACCATGTACAATGTACCATATAGATATTTTTTCTGCGACATGGTATTAATCCCCAAAGGCCTTCTGCAACATTATCAACGTTTTGGAAACCGCAATTTCATTCCGCAAAAAAAAATTTGATGCCACTTCTCTCAATAAAATCAGACGTTGAAAACATCGAAAAATATATTCTTGGTCGTCTTGCAAACACAAACTTTAATATATTATTAAAAATAAGGTTGACATGAAAAATTCAAATTTTTTTTAAAACAGTTTTAAATCCCTCAGTAAGCTAGAAAGCGAATAAAAAAATGTAAATCGCATTTTTAAAAACATAAGCATGTATTCTCGACTGGGAATCGAACTCGGAACACAATAAATGTTCGGTTTGCAAATTATCATCAGAGCCAATGCAGTTCTCGTGCAGGCGCCATTTAACTACAATCATCTAAGATATGAGCAATTGCTGTCGACTTCATCTTCGATACTTTCGTCGCGTTAAAATAAAATTGACGTCTGCAAAACTTCACATGCATACACATACCAATATAGGCGACCATGTAGATACATATGTAGATAGAAACGAAAGCCCAGCGTGACTGAACTGAATTTCTGACGTACGCTGCTTGCTGCGTTGGGGTTCTAATCGCAGCGCTCGCCTCTTCTGGGGTCGCAATAATGCAAATGAAAGTTTTTCTTTAATAACTTCGCAATCAATCTTTCTGGAGTCATAAAGACTATAGATATTATTGTAGGTACCAAGTACTCGCCGTAAAATTAATTGTTAATCGATTTTTGTCGATTTGCGAGACGAAAGTGGGCGTGGCAAAGTTTTGAAACAAACTTGGCAAGCATAGCAAGTGATGCCGAAAAAAATTATCTTGCGTGCTCCGGTTTTCAATTTTCATTTTAGTTTTAGGACCAAAACCTACTTTTTCGCTCTTAGGTGCTCTGGTTTTCACAAGGTTTTGGTCATAGTTTTGCTCTTTGAACGTTTCATTCCTTACTGCTGAAACAGCTAACTTTTGGTGAAAAGTAAACATAGCAAAAGATTGCCCTTTCAAATTCCTGCGTTGATAGAACTCCCATAACGACGATTTCATCCTGCATAAATGATTTATGCTTCGACTTTTCTCTTTTTCACAAATAGAGTTTTGTAACTTTCATTAGTCGAGTATGCTCGACTGTGGGCTACCCGCTACCCATTTTGAATAAAAGCAAAATATTGTATTATTTTCAATATATAAAAAAATACTACAAAATACTTAAATATACCAAATGGTATATTTGGTATATAAGGCTAGTTGCCTTAGTTTTATTATAATATAGTAAGTTATAACGTAAGTTTAAGTATAACGTAAGTTTAAGATAATTGATTATTGTTAATTTAAATACTGCTGAATACGATGACACGCACGGCTGTTCTGCTTTACTGCTGATCACGATTCTGCTCGTACTACTGCTGCTCTTCTCGTACTACTGCTCTACTCGTACTGCTGCCTGTTCTCGTACTGCTTGTTCCTTCTGTCGACTCCGATTTCTGCTCACGCCGGCAGAAAGCTACAGTCGAGTATGCTCGACTGTGGGCTACCCGGTACCCATTTTGAATAAAAGCAAAATATTGTATTATTTTCAATATATAAAAAATACTACAAAATACTTAAATATACCAAATGGTATATTTGGTATATAAGGCATACTGCTGCCTGTTCTCGTACTGCTTGTTCCTTCTGTCGATTCCGATTTCTGCTCACGCCGGCTACTCGATACTTTCTTACGTCGACCAATATCTGCTCACACCGATATATCAATGTCCGTTCACACCGACTCATCGCGCTTTCCATCTTACATTCGGCCACCCTGATTCAGTCATCAGCCTCTGATGTCCAGGCTTCTTCGTTGACCTCAGCATAACGCCATAGCTTCATGTTGTCGACGCTTGTAGCGGTATTAATAGGCCCTTCTGTGTTACCAACTTTACGCACCTCATATCGCCCGCTACGCTTTATTTTCGGGACCTCATATGGCCCCAGATATTCGCTAGCTAGTTTCCTACCAGCCACGAACTGCGTTCGGCGAATGGCAACGAGATCTCCCAGCTTATAGCCATGTTCGTTCTTCCTGTTTTTATCGAACGCTTTTTTGTAGTTATCCTGTGCATGCTGTATTTCATCTTTCGCTTCTTGCCGTGTCTTCTGTCGCTCCTCGTCGAAACTGTTGTACATTTCGTCATCTAGCATCTGTAGAATTCTGCAATCGGCATCATTTCTCATCATAAACAAACAAACGCTGCACCTTTGGTACAAACTTAAACCATTTGTCGGGCTTATTTGCAGACAGCTTAGAGATTATGGCCAAAATTGAGCGATTAACGCGTGCGACTTGGCCGTTTCCTCTTGGGACTCCGGTGGTGCTCCAAATGTGTTCGATTCCATCCTCCTGAAGTAAATGCCGATCCACGATCGCTAATGATTTGGCAAGGATTTCCGAAAACGTCGGACCAATTCCTCAGCTTCTGCAGAACTTCCTCACTGCTCGTGGTTTTAGTTGGATACAGCCAGACAAATTTTGTGAAGTCATCCACAATTGCAAAAATGTGTTAATACTGCTTGGTCGTTACATCCTATTGTATTTTCCGTATTTAGTTCCCAAGTAAAAGTCAGTTTAAGTTGATTCACTTTGATTTATATTATTTGTTTTTTATGCGCGCACAACCAGCCTTGTCAGTAGAAAGAAAAACAGTGAAGAGAGAACTTAATATCGATAACAATTCATAAAGTAGAGATCGGGCAGTGTGACCGCATTTGTGATGTTGGTTTTGATAACATATTCCAACACATCCATTACTCCCAGATGGTCAACACGTACGGCATACAACGGTTCCGCTCTTTTGTCGAACTTATAAAGAAATCCCTCCTTGCCTAATTTTTTGTTGTATATGATGTATTTGACGCAGTTACTGATGACCTTGGATACCTTTCCCTCCAAATGTGGAATCCAATAGTTTTGTTGTATGGAATGCATAGTCTTCTGGGTACCAAAATGGCCAGCTTTGTGTGCTTCTGTTATGATCTCCTTTTCCATAACCTTTGGGACCACCAGCACATCCGTTCCTTCGACAGCTTTGTACAATAGGCATCCCTTAATTTCGAAGTCTTCATATGGGCGGCTAGACAAGATCTCAAAAATCGCTTTTACAATGGCATCACCTACCTGTGATTTCTTCAGTCTGGCAGAAATTTCAGTCGAAATAACCATTATTTGGGGTGGGTAGCGACTTAAACCATCGACGTGCTTCAATCGGTTTCCAGGCCTATGTTCTACTTCGAAATCGAACTGCTCCATGTACACCACCCATTCTGCTACGTCGCGAGGTACATCCTGCTTCTTAAGGGTTTGCTTGAAGGCGGCGCAGTCGATAATCAACTTGAATGAAATACCCAACAGGTATTGGCGAAACTTTTTAAGCGCCAAATAAACGGCCTTTGCCTCCAATATATAACTGTGCTTTCTCGACTCGGCTTCTGTAGTCTTCTTACTACAGTAGCAGACAGGATACAGTTGATCATCGTACCACTGCAGCAATGTGGCACCAAACCCATCTTTCGAGGCATCTGTGTGGAGCTCTGTGCTGGCATCTCTGTCATAGATTCTCAATACAGGCTCCGAGGTTAGTGCGGCTTTCAACCTTTGCAGCGACTGTAAATCAGCAGACCCCATTCGGAAACTCTCATCCTTCCGTAAAAGATCTGTTAACGGCTTTGCTATCTGAGAATATCCTCGTATGAACTTCCGAAAAAATCCAGTGAGACCCAAGAAAGACTGCAGGGCTTTAATATTCTGTGGTGCTGGAAATTTTCCGATAGCTTTCGTCTTCTCTATTCCTGGCTTGATTTTCCCGTCTTCAATTATAGGGCCGAGAAAATGGATTTTCGTCTGGAGAAAATGACACTTTTTCCATTTAATTTTCAGCCCAAACTCTGCTGACTTGCTGAACACGCGCTCCATTTTCTTCAGGCATTCATCTGCTGTGACTGCACGTATGATTATGTCATCCATATAAAGATCTAAAATATCTTCGTTTATCAGCTTGTGGAAAACATGGTTGACAAATCGAATAAAAATCGCTGACGAATTACGAAATCCAAATGGTGCTTGGTTGAACTCGAAAAGGCCTTCCTTCGTAATAAAAGCTGTGAACTTGCTGTTTTCTTCCACCGGCACGTGGAAAAAACCATTTTCCAAATCCATAACGGTGAAAAACTTGGCCTTCTGCAGTTTCTCCAACACATCGTCAATCACCGGTACTGGGAAGCAGAGTTTGAGAACCATTTTGTTGAGCTGGCGATAGTCGACACAAATACGGTTGCTTTCATCCTTCTTTTTGACAACAACTAGGCGGCTGGCAAAATTAGATGTGGACTGCCGAATTACGCCTGTATCCAGCCACTCGTTGATTTGATGTTTTACCGCTTCAGCCGAAAGGGCATAATGTTGGCATCCGGCACGATTTTGAGTTGAATTGGGCACTCTGCTGTTTTCCCCATCGCATTGAAATTGCCAATCATTGTTTTCACTGCTTCTTTATTTTGCGGAGAGGTATCAATATCAGTGTGAGTTTCTAAAATATTAAGAATACTTAACTGATTTGATTCTACAGTTTCCTCCCCAGCAGGGGGAGAAAACTCGTAGCCGGCTGCTGTCATCTGCACTCGAAACTTTGCCACGAAGTCGTAACCCAGTAAAGCATCATAGGCGATGGCATTTTGCGGAACAACTAGGAACCTGTGTGTCAGCTGCATTTCGTCGATCTTCACCTCTGCATTGAATTGACCCAGAGCGCGAGTCATACCTCTTCCAAGACCTCGTAGTGTTGAAACGCTCTGCTTTAATTTGACGCCACTAATTTTGTTAGCCACTGTCTCTTTAATTATTGAGACGTCAGCTCCAGTATCCACTAGTGCCTCTACCACAACGTCAGCGATTCGCAGCTTTTTTAGTCGACGATCCTCGTATACAACTTGCATGTTAGGTACAGCCTTGTAGTTTCTTGACATGTGCCCGTTTTCGTTGCACCGAAAACACTTAACCTCACTCTGGCAATCTTTTCGAAGGTGGTCGTGTGCGCCACAGTTAAAACAATGCTGCTTCTTCTCAATTTTAGGCTGTGCGCTGTATTTGTTTTTGCTTGACTGATTTTTGTCGTTTCTCTTCTTTCTCATTCGTTTGGTTAGTCTCATAGACTTCATACTTTTCTCTCAATTCTTTAAATGATGAACATCCGTACAAAGTGAATTTAAAGTCGCTTTTGAGATTCAAGCCATCTACAACGTACTTTATCACTGACTGTATGTCTATAACTCCACGCGCAGCAATACATTTAATTTGCAGCAGGTAATCGTGAAAACTTTCGTCTTTGTGTTTCACACGCTCAGCCAATTTCCTATTAATTTCGGCGCTTGACACATTTCCCTTAGCAAATTCTTCAATCAACTTTGTTCGCAATGTATTATGTAAAGACCCGGGATATCAAGTAATAAACACGCACTTTGTGGTACTTAAATTTCGTTTATTTTATTTCTTTACTTCACGCACGTCTGTCGTGCTCGCTCACTTATGTTGAACTAACTCTCGTCTCTCTTGACACTCATCGCTCGTGTCCGCTGCTAGCATCGTCGCTCTCCTTGGCGATCTCGCTGCTCTGTGCAGATTCCCACATCCCTCCTTTATTAACAAGTTTTAGCTTCAACGGTTGATGTAAACTTTCCGCCAACCGCTCCGTTCGATGTTCCTTGTTTTCCCCATCTTCCTGGTAGTCCTGTACCGATGTCCTATTATCTCGAGCGTTACCTAAAGGAGAAATTACAGATGCCGTTGCCTCGCTTGTCGTTATTGGAATCTTCTTGACATGGGACACGTTCCTAATAAGTGTCTTACCCTCTGCCGTAATTTTAATAATATTATTGTTTCTTTCTACTACTTCATATTCGGTGTCGCCAAAAGTTGGAGTTAATTTGTTTGTGAAAATTACATTTTTCAAAAACACCTTATCCCCCACCTTTATTTCGATTTCTTTAGCCCCTCTCTTTTTGTCTGCCTGTTCTTTCCCTTTTTGTTTTAGTATACAATCTCT
This sequence comes from Drosophila kohkoa, assembly GCA_019972355.1. Lineage (NCBI taxonomy): Eukaryota > Metazoa > Arthropoda > Insecta > Diptera > Drosophilidae > Drosophila > Drosophila kohkoa. The sequence continues at coordinate 188,407 of BJEL01000057.1, read as the reverse complement.
ATCCCTTTCAGCCGAGTCTGTAAATTGTTCATCAATGTCATCTATACATGGAACTTTGTCGCGAACGACCCTATTGAACATAAGCTGAGTTGGAGCTACTCCTGTAGTCCCGTGTGGCGTCACGTTGTGCATGAGTACGAACTTCTGAATCTCCTCTTTGTAATTATTTGAATTTGAATACGCGATTTTTAATCGTTTCACTAAAGATCTATTCATGTTTTCTACCTCCCCATTAGCCTGAGGCCAATAGGGTGGTGTCTTCACCTGCTCTATTCCGCAAATTTTGCAATATTCCGCGAATTCTGAGCTGATATATTGTCGACCGTTGTCAGTTCTTAAGTATTTTGGATAACCTAATCTACAAAATATTTCCTTCATTACTTCAATGAGGCTAGCTGACGAAATAGAGCGTAAAAATTTAAATTCCATATAGCGAGAGTAGTAGTCTATAAAAATCAGGATGAACTCGTTATTGGGTAAAGGACCCAGCAAGTCGGACGCTACCCAAATCCATGGGCCAGTTGGAAATGGATTTCTATCCATGGGCGCTGGTCTGGCTGGTTGAGAAACCAGGAGGCAATCTTTGCAGCGTTTTACGAATTTTTCAGCGTCGCGGTCGATCCGAGACCACCAAATTTTCGATCTTAACCGCCTTTTCATGGCCGATTCTCCTGGGTGCCCTTCATGAGCCAGCTCAAGAATCCGATTTCGAAGTGATGTTGGAATAACGATACGATTACCACGCAGAAGGAGAGGTCCTATTGTTGACAACTCATACCGGAATGGATAAAATTGCTTTGGGGACTCCGATTTCCACTCGTCGTTCTCTACACAGGCCATCGCATCAATGATTTCTTCGTCTTTCACCGAGTCCTTAGCAATTTCCGAGATGGTCATCGATTTTGGAATACTGTTTTCGATGATATGCAGGATACTGTATTCGGTTTCTCTTTCACAAGTGTTGGGTGGTGTTAGCGGACAAAGTCGTGATAACGCATCAGAAATGTTCTCTTTTCCTGCTTTGTACACTACTTTAAAATCGTATGACTGCAGACGTAGGAGCCACCTCTCTATACGAGCTGGTGGTTTCGATGTTGGTTTGAAAATTGCTTCCAAAGGTTTGTGGTCGGTCACCAGTTCAAATCGAAGTCCAGCCAGGTAGTAATAAAATCGCTCTACCGCCCAGACTAGGGCCAGACTTTCTTTCTCCGTTTGTGAATAACGTTTCTCAACATCCGATAATGCTCGGCTTGCAAATGAAATAATTAAGGGATCATTGTTAGCCGAGAACTGCAATAAAACTGCTCCGAGTGCTACAGGACTGGCATCTGCTATGAGACGGGTGCGATTTCCAGGGTTGAAATATTGAAGATTTGGCACATATGCCAGTCGATTCTTTAAGTTGAGAAAAGCGTTTTTCTCTGTTTCGCCCCAGCTGAATTTCGTGTCCTTCTTTAAAAGTTGACATAGAGGTTCCGTACAGTCTGCTAGATCAGGAATAAATTTCCCTACATACGTCACCAGACCGAGAAAACTTCGTATCTCCTCTTTATTGATTGGCTCTCGAAATGCTTTAATAGCATCAACTTTATCGGGATCGACTCCAATGCCTCTATCGGAAAGAATGTGGCCAAGAAATTTAAGTTTTTTGCTTTTCCAAACGCATTTTTGGTCATTAAGCAGTACGTTGTTTTTCCTGAATACCTTGCAGACATCTCTTACGGTTTTGTCATGTTCCTCTTGACTTTCTCCGAAGATAATAACGTCGTCGATGTAGTTCATAACATTTCGAAAATCTACTAACAGCTGCTCGAGATGACGTTGAAAAATTTCTGGAGCAGAATTTACTCCGAACATCAGTCTTTTATATCGAAAAAGTCCCATTGGTGTTATAAAGGTTGTGATTTCCCTGCTGTCTTCATCCAGTTCCAGCTGATGATAAGCGTCTTTCAAGTCTAAGCGCGAAAAGAATCGTGCACCTTTAAGTTTGGTCATAAAAGATTCAAATGTTGGTAATGGATACATTTCTCGACGAATTGCCTTGTTCGCCAGACGCATATCCACGCAGAGTCGAATATCGCCATTCTCCTTAAACGCCAGGACAATTGGGGAGATCCATCGACTCGGACTCGTAACAGATTCAATAATGTCTCGCCTCAAAGCTTCATCCAGCTTCGCTGCAACTTTATCTTCAAGTGCCACTGGGATCCTCCGCACCGGCTGCTGAATAGGCTTGATTTGTGGATCAATGCACAGCTTTATTTCGACACCTTTCCATTTGGGAAATGGTGCGGTCGTTTCAACCCGATTGACACTTAGGCCAAGACGAAGAACATTTAGCTTTATGTCTGTCTCACGCCCCAGTAATGACTGTCGTCCATTTTTAATAACAAAAAAAATGTAGCAATCACCTCGACATCTGGTACCGCTGATATCGGTGCTTCAAAAACACAAATTACTTCTAGTAATTGATCAGAAGCATATCCTCGGAATTGTTTTTATGAATGTGATCTCACATTAAACACCGCCGGGGTTTTCCTTTTCAGTGTTTCCCAGTCTATATGGCTGATGAGGTTGAATCGCGAACCAGAATCGATAATAAGAGAAACTTCTTGGCCTCCAATTTTGCAGCTGATAAGCTCTTCTTCCTCGTCGCTGCATATTCTAAAGCAATTCGAGCTTTCCTTCTTCCTTTTGAAATCAGGTCGACCCTCTCCAGCACAATCGTCATCTAGTCGACGCTTGAGGTTTCCATTTTTAGGCTGAGGATATTGTTTCGACTTGCATTTGCGTGCAAAATGCCCTATTTTCGAGCATTTATTGCATTTGGCGAGTCGCGCCGGGCAAACGGGATCACTATTGCCATGACCCATCCGACCACACCTAGAACATTCCACTCCCGGTTTTGCTTTACGAGCCACAATTTTGTTTATTGCCTCAACGGTTGTCTTCTGCATGGCTTCGGCTTGTTTGTTAATTTGCTCCTCGACTTGACACGCCTCAATAATCTCGTCTAGGGAGTGCTCTTTACTCAGAAGTTTCTTCTTTAATTCAGCAGATGCCCACGAGTCCAGTATTTTGTCCTTAAGACAGATTTCCTCGATTTCCTTTTTCGATTCGCCAAAGAAGCATTTATACATTTGTTGTCGTAGCCGAAGAATAAATTTCGAGAAATTTTCCCCTTCCTGTGGAGCCAAATTGCGAAAAAGGTGTCGTTCGAACGTGGAATTTTGCTTAGGTGAAAAATAGGCATTTAACTTCTCAATTAAAATACCGCAAACATCATTGTCCAGCTTTTCATCATATTCAATTATTGCGCCTGGTAGTGAGTATGCAACAGTCTGCAACTGTACTCCACCCAAATGAAGTAGTTTTGTTCTCTTGGTTTTTGGTGACTCAATTTGGTCAACCTCCATAGCTATGGTGAACGCTCTTAACCATTTTTCCCATTCATTTCTGAGCACCGATTTTTCAATCGTGTCACATAGAAATGGTTTAAGAATATTATCAGTCATCTTATCTGAAACACAAGATTTTATTATAAGTAAATATTGGCTTGTTATTATTCAGCCTTTTACATGTTTTCTTTTTGTCGACTTGTATTTTATACACGATCGATTTAATATTTGGCTTACGCAAGACGAAACTCTTTCGCACAGCCTTCTCTTTGTACGTACATATGTATATTCGTACTTATTTGCATCTGTATATGTAGCTTGCATAGGTTTATCTCCCACACTTAGCCTTTTCCATATACAATGTCTCTCTTAATATTTTGGCTTGTATGACACCCAGCCTCTCTTTGTTAGAATAATTTCACTCTCTTTGGCTCACATACAAACGTGTGTACGTTGCCGCGATGGACTTGTTAAATTTAACACTTCATCATTTTCTCCTTCTCTTTCCTTTTACTCTATGCTTAGAGATTTCGTCTTGCGTGGAGAACATCGTCTCTGAGAGCGAAGCCTCTCACGCCAACATAGACACAAAAGCCGTTATTTTTCGTTTTGTGTTCTACTTTCGCCCTCCTTTTTCGTTCGTTTTCATGTACCTACATTGGAATTATATTCCAATTCACTGGAATTGAGTTTCACTTAGAAATAGTAAATTTCAAAATGCACTTATAAATTCAATTCCTATTTATTTTGCACAAGATAGTAAATTTACCTCGTCGCCAATGTAAAGACCCGGGATATCAAGTAATAAACACGCACTTAGTGGTACTTAAATTTCGTTTATTTTATTTCTTTACTTCACGCACGTCTGTCGTGCTCGCTCACTTATGTTGAACTAACTCTCGTCTCTCTTGACACTCATCGCTCGTGTCCGCTGCCAGCATCGTCGCTCTCCTTGGCGATCTCGCTGCTCTGTGCAGATTCCCACATATTATATTCGAACACTGCAGTTGACTCCAGAAATAGTGCCGCTGTACGAGTCATCTTGGCGCTTTTTCCAGCTTCTTTTTCTTCTGCTATCCTCTGGCGCGATCGCAGCGAGTATTGCTGTCTCGCTTGCACTACTGGCGGCTTTTTGCTTTGCTTTTCTTCTGGTTTCTTTCAATTTGTTCCACTCATATACATACATACAGCTCTAACGGTGCTTTTTCCAAGAATTTCACAACCGCTTGCAATTTACTTTTAGGATTTTTAATTATGTTGTTTTGGACGAGCCTTTTAATTCTGTTGTTGTTTTGGACGAGCCTTTTAATTCCGTTGTTGTTTTGGACGAGCCTTTTAATTCCGTTGTTGTTTTGGACGAGCCTTTTAATTCCGTTGTTGTTTTGGACGAGCCCCCAAATATAGGGCAAGTTGCCTTAGTTTTATTATAATATAGTAATTTATAACGTAAGTTTAAGTATAAGGTAAGTTTAAGATAATTGATTATTATTAATTTAAATACTGCTGAATACGATGACACGCACTGCTGTTCTGCTTTACTGCTGATCACGATTCTGCTCGTACTACTGCTGCTCTACTCGTACTACTGCTCTACTCGTACTGCTGCCTGTTCTCGTACTGCTTGTTCCTTCTGTCGACTCCGATTTCTGCTCACGCCGGCAGAAAGCTACAGTCGAGTATGCTCGACTGTGGGCTACCCGCTACCCATTTTGAATAAAAGCAAAATATTGTATTATTTTCAATATATAAAAAATACTACAAAATACTTAAATATACCAAATGGTATATTTGGTATATAAGGCATACTGCTGCCTGTTCTCGTACTGCTTGTTCCTTCTGTCGATTCCGATTTCTGCTCTCGCCGGCTACTCGATACTTTCTTACGTCGACCAATCGATATCTGCTCACACCGATATATCAATGTCCGTTCACACCGACTCATCGCGCTTTCCATCTTACAGGTATATCGATATAGTACCACATTCAAAATATATCATAGACGGCACAATATTACGGACAGACAGACAGACGGTCATGGCTAAATCGATGCCTTCTTCTACCTGTTACATACATTTCCTGCCGGCACAGAGTTATAATACTCTTCTACGCTATGGGTAGCGGGTATAAAAAATGTAAAACGCTCCACTCTTTTCCACAAAAAAGAGGATGACACATTTTTAATCGATTTCATTCCGGTGATTATTTAATTAAATTGGACAGATTAATTAAAAAAAAAACAAAAACAAATTTTATCCAACTTCAAAAAAATGAAAGCCATCCGTTTCATCATTCAAGTGTTTCAACATGTTTTTTCTTTCTATCTACTAAAAGTACGGCAGCTTAGGCGATAACTAATGGTGACGGATTTACGGGTCTCTCACCAAAACGATAATTGCTGTTGACCAGAAATTGATTTCATTCGCATCCGTGCATCTTTGATTTTTGTACGATCTTATTCCGTAAACAAGCGTCCGATTTATATATGTATGTATACAATAAGATATTATGACTTTTTTAAAAAAGGAAAATGGCCGTACGTCAATTCTTTAATTTACCCTTCAAATTTTGTTTTTGCTAATACAATGCACAAAGTTTTAGCAAAGGCCCAAAACCTAAACAATATAATTTATCTACTCATTACTTAATCATGACAATTGATCTTAAAAAAATTATATGCGACAGAGCAGTCAAGCGAGTATGTGAGAGACAGATAGCTCTTTTTCCTGGCCTTTTTCTTCTGTAAAGCAACTGCGTAGCAAAGGGCAAGAGTCTTTGAGTTTGTTAGCTAAAAAGTTCGTCGCATTTGTATCTAATCAAGATATAAAGTTTCAGTCCATCAAGAATATATATACATATATACTTTACTTTATAGAAGATGCCTCCTTCTTCCGTTACATTTCCTGCCGGTACAAAGTTATAACACCCTTTTACCCTTTTAGCGGGTAGCTAGTCACTACTTAGACTTCATATTATGCCAATAACAATAGCAATAAATGTTACAGATTCAAGATTTCTAATATTCATAAATTATCATAAGAACTAAGGCTGCCGAGTGCACCTAGTGGTAACTTGGCCTAGTGTTTAGCTTGTTTGGCTGTGAAGTGGGTGGAATAAGTGGGCTTCCGTGGTATGTCCACAAAATGGGAACAAGTTAAGACGTATTGGACTCTTATCGCCGTTTGCTACAGTAGCAATCCATTAGGACTCTGTCCCTTTAGGAACTTTAAAAAGTGTTTTGTGATTCGATTCATAAAGTGAACATTGCAGTTTTATTTTTGTGGTTGTGTTTGCGAATTTCCTTTTGTGTATTCGTTCGTGCTTGCAGTGAGACGGAAGTCTCCCTCTCAATTGACAGAATTCGGTAATTGGCAATCTCTGCTCTGACTTCTAGCGCTTTTTCTTATATTTTATTTTTATACCTGCTACCCAGGGTAGAAGGGTATTATAACCTTGTGCCGACAGGAAATGTATGTAACAGGCAGAACGAGGTATCTCCGACCCTATAAAGTATATATATTCATGATCAGCATCAATAGCCGAGACGATCTAGCCATGTCCGTCTGTGTGTCCGTCTCTCTGTCCGTATGAACACCTGGATCTCAGCATTTCTTATGCTTGCACGCAGATCAAGTTTGTTTAAAATTTTTGCCACGCCCACTTCCGCACCCGCAAATCAAAAAAATCGAATAACAAGCGTAATTTTAAATCTAGAGCATTTTGGTGTATACAATAAAAACTATAGTATTTATGAGTCCTGAAAATTTGATTGCGGTCAGATAAAAATTGTGGAAGTTATTAAAGAAATAGTTTTGTATGGGCAAAAGCGCCTACTTAATAGGAGTCTGAATTGCTTTGGTCGACAATCTAGTATATTGTGCCGTCTATGGTATATTTTGAATGTGGTAATATATACCGTTTGGTATATTTTTAGTATTTTTGTAGTATTTTCGTTATATTTGAAAACAATACCGGAATATTTAGTTTTTATTAAAAATGGGTAACGGGTATCTCACAGTCGAGTGTGCTCGACTTTCTTACTTGTTTTTAAATTTGCAATGATAGACGCATTTCATTTTTTAGCCCTATAGGCACCAATTGTAGAAATATTAAAAAACAACTAATTTGGATACTATTTTTTGGGGTAAGTGATAGCTATTAATTTCAAATATGTTCTCAAGAAGTGTGTACTAATTGTACTAACTGTTTACCTGTAAATCAAACAAAGGTAAATAAATGCCTCAAGGCACTTTTGGGGCTTTAAGTCAATTTTTACATACACATATGAGTTTATTCTTATTTTTAATTATGGTACTCAAAAAAAACAAGTTTTATTTGGATGGAGATTGCATTGTCCAACCTGGTTGTGAAGTTCGCTGGGATGGTGGTGACGGAAATTTCCGATCATAATCACGGAAAGTGCGACAGCGTTTATGCTTGATTTGATTGATTTCCGAAACTCCGGAGGCTACAACAATTTGTCTGGGCTCTCTTTTCCTTTTTAATGCGCCTGTATTCAGAGAACGGCTTCGGGTGAATGAAAAAAATTCGTACGCGTTCAACAGGCGAATAATCACACTGTTCGGATCAGACGATCCATGATACAATTATACAAGGTAGTCCCGTCGGCAAAAGCTTTCGTCAGTGCGTTTTCGTTTTTCGACGCAAGAGGTTGTCTGCGGACGAATTTTTAGCGCAATTAACCCTTATGCAAAATGAAATTTTGTAATGTATGCCGTAGACACGGATAGTATTAAAACATTTAGAGAATTAGAGAATTCTCATATATATTATTAATATTATTCATAAACAATTTACATTTTAAAAATATGTCAAGGAGACATTAATATTCGCTTCACGCTGAGCCTCTTTCACTCGCACTCATTGCTAACATAGACAGGGTACCAGCTTTTTGCCGACGAGACTACCTTGTATAATTGTATCACGAGTTCAACAATCATTTTTTTGAACAAGAATAGCACTCAACTCACAAAAATCAACTCGTATAATTTTACTCATGCGCGCAGCAATAGGTACTTTTTCTGCACAGATGAAATGTGCGAAGACAAAAAACCGAAGCAACAACAACAAGTTCTTCAAGCTCGCATAGAAATTGTTATTGTACATGCATTCGTAATGCTCATTTCGTGTCGACTTGTCGCTAATCGTTTACTCATAAACGATCAACTCGAATGATGTGTACGGCAAAATAAGTTGATTTTCACTCATCACTGTTTTTTGTTCAGTGAGTTGAATTGAGTAAGAAATGATGATCGGAATGATGTGTACGGAAAAATGAGTTGATTTTTACTCATCACTGTATTTTGTTCAGTGAGTTATTATTATTATATGGCCATGACAACCCTTTTATTGGGTCTCAGCCTGAAGCGCGATGTGCCTCCACGCGGCTCTGTCCTGAGCGCGCCTTCGCCAGTTGGTAACACCAAGTGTGGACAGGGTTTCCATCACCTGGTCCTGCCAACGCGTTCGGGGTCGTCCTCTCCTTCGTGTCCCAACAATCATCGCATCAAACACCTTACGAGCCGGAGCATCTTCATCCTATCTAATGCGATAAACATCGTCCATGCAGATTGGACCAAAGATTTTGCGAAGAATTTTCCTCTCGAACACTCCAAGAGCAGCTGCATCTGACTGCGTCACAGTCCAGCACTCCGCACCATATAAGAGTACTGGAAGAATGAGCGTCTTGTAGAGTGTGGTTTTTGTGCGTCGAGAGAGAGCTCTACTATTAAACTGCCTACTGAGCCCAAAGTAACACCTGTTGGCAAGTGTTATTCTCCGCTTAATCTCCAGACTGACATTATTTGTGCTTGTTATAGCAGTGCCTAGGTAAATAAACTCCTTGACGGACCCAAAGCTATAGTTTTCTGCAGTCAGTTGAGAATCAAGACGCCGCGATTCTCTGCTAGAGCACATTATAAACTTTGTTTTCTCCATATTAACTGCTAGTCCTACTTTTGCTGATTCCTTTTCAATAGCCCCGAAGGCTCCTGTGACAGCACGCTTGGTGCGGCCAATGATATCAATATCATCAGCGTAACCAAGGAGCTGGACACATCTGTTGGTTAATATCGTGCCCGTCCGATGTACACCGGCCTTTCTTATAATACTCTCCATTAAAATATTGAAGAGTATACAAGACAGCGAGTCACCTTGTCTGAGGCCACACTTGGTAGTAAAGGTTTCGGATTGGCCACATCTTACCTTGACAGAGCTGATGGTGTTGCTCAATGTCATTCTGCAAAGTCTAGTCAGCTTTGCTGGTATACCAAGCTCAGACATGGCGGCATATAGGCGATCTCGCCGGGGGCTATCAAATGCGGCTTTGTAGTCGACGAAGAGATGGTACGTGTCGATCTGGTTTTCGTAAGACTTCTCCAGGATTTGGCGCAAGGTGAAAATCTGGTCAACAGTGGACTTGCCAGGCCTGAACCCACACTGATAAGGTCCAATCAGTGCTTCAGCATGGGGTTTCAGTCTTTCACACAATACGCTCGTTAGGACCTTGTATGCAACTGGAAGAAGACTAATTCCGCGGTAGTTGGTGCGCACCGTGGCATCACCCTTCATCATGCTGAGATTCCAATCTTCGGGCATGCTCTCCGTGAGCCATATCTTACTGATTAGTTGGTGCATGCTCCCTACCAACATATCACCAGCTGCCTTAAACAATTCTGCCGGCAGGCCGTCAGCACCTGCAGACTTGTTGTTCTTAAGCCGTTGGATTGCATCCTTGACTTCGATATGACTTGGGATTGGCACTTCAATATCAGTGCCATAAATTGGGGTTCGTGGATCATAGTCTTCAGAGTCTGTGCTTGAACCAGATAACAGACTCGAAAAGTGATCCCTCCATAACCTCAGCACGACCTCTGCTTCTGTGACAAGGTTTCCATTATCGTCCCTGCACGCCACTGCACCAGACTCAAATCCTTGGGTCAAACGCTTGACCCTCTGGTAGAAGTTACGTGCTTCATTTCTGCATCTGCTGCTCTCTATGCTCTCACACTCTCGCCTTTCCTGCTCTTTCTTCTTGCGTCTGAAAAGGCGTTTTTCGTATCTTCTTCACTGCACTCCTGATCGTACCATGGATTCCTTGTTAGAGGACGCTGGAATCCAAGCACCTCTTCTGCCGAAGCTCGCAGGGAGTGAGATATGAGCGCCCACATGCTTTCCCCCATTCTCCCTGTTCAGTGACTTGAGTTGATTGAAAAAGTTCGCGTATGATTAACTCAAGAAAATAGTGATTTTTGCAGTTCTCTGGCCTGTATAAAACATACGATTTTGTCGCTGCCATATCAAGCAAATGGTAAAAAATTCGTGTCATGGCATCTTGTGTTTTTGCTCGAATATGATAACGACCTATAAGTGCTCGACTGTGTGATACCCGCTACCCATTTTGAGTAAAATCAAAATATTGCGGTAACATTCTCAAAATTTTCCAAAACAATATACGACAAAATATTAAAATATAGTAAAGCCATGTCAAATTGTATATTTGGTATATTAAGGTAGTACTACATTCAAAGTATACTATAGAGTCCAAGATATACAAGATTGTGAGCCAAAGCATTTAAGACCCCTAGTAAAAGGGCGTTATTGCCCATACAAAAAAAAGTATTTCTTAAATAACTTCGACAATTTTTATCTGATCACAACCAAATTTTCAGGAATCAGAATTTATATTGTATTTCGCGACTCTAGCTTTAAAATTACGCTTGTTATTAGATTTTTTCGATTTGTGGGGGCGGGAGTGGGCGTTGCAAAAATTTAAAACCAACTTGATTTGCGGACAAACATAACAAATGCTGTCAAAAAAAAAGTATAGCTATATCTTATAGTCTCTGAGATTTAAACAATCAATGCGCAATTAGTTCTTACTTCTGTCAGCAAGCTTGAAAGGGAAAATATATAAATCGCATTCAAAAAAAAAAGAAACAAAATATGTACATACATATGTATGTATTCCCGGCCGGGACTCGAACGTGCACACCACAACATGTTGGGCTTGCACACTACCAGCACACCCATCGCAGTCATTACGAAGTAGCTATTAAACTCTAAACATCTAAGACACGAGCAATTGCTGTCGTGTTCATTTTCGTTGCAAAACTACACATACATACACATCCCAATATAGGCGAGCATGTACATACATAGATACATATACGCATAAGTACAAACGAAAGCATACCAGGCGTTTATGCCCATACAAAAGTATGGGCATAACTTAGACAATTTATATTAGATCGTAACCAAATTGTCACGAATCACAATTACTTTTGTTATTATTGTATATACCAAAGCTTGATGACTTATAATCGTTAAGTGGTGGTTTATCAGGTCCACATAGAGTTCTTCGGTAGCAGCCGAGACTTTATGATTTATCACTAGGGTTAATGACTTTTGAAGGCATAGTATAATAATATATAATCTCCGTAGAAAGAAAAGTAAATCAGAGGCGAAAAACTATAGAATTATATGTAAATTGTTCGCTATTTCAATAGTTTTTCAGAAAAATATATCTAATTATTTGCGATATTTGTTGTTTTCAATAATTTCTCCAATACTGGTAGCATTTATGAAACTTAGGTCTACTTTAACTAATTTCACGAGCTTATTTTGTTTGTTAATAATAATAATTAATTAATTGTTTATGATTAATTGTTTTGATTTATTAATAATACGTTTAGATTTTATTCAATATGGGTCGTTGGTATCTCACAGGAGAGCACACTCGACTGTAGCCTTCTTACTTGTTTAAGTCTTAAAAAATTTCTTCCTCCATTCGTTTCAAATTTACATCCACACCTGTGTATTTTAATCTTATAACCGCGTTTTTTTTTTAAGTTCGAATCTTTCTTGTCAGAACGCGAGTTGCGTCGCTTATTTTACAAATACGTCCCGCGGCCGCTTGGGCCTTATTCCTTAGGGTTTCTTCTTGATGTCGTTTGGGCCTCTTGAATTTGCATACTGTATTTATCAACTTCCACAAACATCTTTATTCTGTTCTTTGTGAATTGAACAAGCTTAAATGCTTAATTTGCGTTGTATCGTGGACAAGGTACTTTAGACATTTCGCAGTCCAGTAATGCTGCCAGTGTTTGTCTGTTTGTCTATTTGAGAACAGTGTTTATGTTCTCCCACAAAGTTAGGTGACAATTGCAATGTCATTATAACATTGAAATTTTTAAACACCGATTTTTGTGTCTTACTGAATCATTGGTATTCCTACTCTCGCATAGCGGTACCGTCGGCGTTTGTTATTATATTGAAAAATGAAATGTACATAAAGTGTAGCCCTTAGAACTGTGCACATTCTCACCTACTGTAATTGGAATAAGGAATTGGAGTTCGCAGAATATCAGTTGTCAAGCCTATTTACCTTTCGACTAACGGGTCCTGGGCGACATCAATCAAAAGATTCTTGGATTATGAAGATTAATATTCGTGATACTTACGCACTTCTTAAAATAATTGACTTAATCCCAATCCATTTCCATCTTCAATTCGTCTTGCATACGTACGAGGTGATCTGGCCTGTTTTCCTATTCCCATGCCAGTATTGTTTTGATGGTCTAGTCGAAATGTTATAAATCACGTTTTGGCTCGTGGATCATAAATGAATGCTTCTGCACGGCTGGGTAGCTACATTCATATTGTCATGGAAATTGAATGTTTTTGAATACAATAAAATTGAGTGAGCGCAAGGAATACAAAGAGTCGAATTTGACACTGTAACGAACCGTCACAATGCCGGGGTAACTAGCGCATTCCAGGGGTCGACATAACTAGAAATTAGTTTTTGCTGAAACCCTACAAATCGAGTATCGTACCTGACCGGGACGGAGGTGGCGATGGAAAAAGGAAAAACGCTGTAGATTTTGTTTAATTGTTGTTGTTGGGTTTTGGCGAGGAAGCACGAGGAGTACGGCGCGGATGCCACGGTTGTCAGCGGGTAATCACACTGGTAACGTTGCACTGTACTCACTATTCCAGCGTTGACTGTAATAGTTTGTAGTCACACTATTACACTTAACGGAAGAATTCTGTGCGTTGTGCGAAAAGAAAGAACACGAAAGACGCGACGAAGATAAACAAAAGTTAGCGTAAGGGAAGGTTTTGAAACGCACCTACACTGCTTTGTGCGTGGTTGTGTTAGCGCGTAGTCGCATTTTAACGGGATTATGCAAAACAATTCTTATTGAATCATGCGTAATTACTGAGAGCCCGAGTTTGTCCTTTTACTCTCGCTTTTATCTAGGTCAAGGCTTTGGCTCTGCTAACTCGCTTTGTTTTTTTTTCTCTTAAATTTGCACATGCGCTGTTAACTCATTTGGCTCTAAAAGCGTTGCACATGTGCTGTTAACTCGATTGGCTCTGCAAACGTTGCACATGCGCTGTTAGCTCGGCACAGCTGGCTCTATTTGAGTGACCGTATGTTTCGATTGATTTAGTGAAAATGTTCTGGTGTGTAGTCTTGTTATTTTTATTAAGGCGCATTTTGTTGCATAACAACACGTTGGTAAAAGTTCGTGGGAATTATTGTGTAAAGCAAAGTAAAATTTCTTACATTGCAACATTTGGCCCAAATCTGGACATCAATAAATTCTTCATCCACCCACGATTTCCCGTAGTATTTCAACTATTTACGAGACACATTTCCAGCTCGATAAAAATTTGAAATATGTAGTTTGTAAACCTATACCCGCCACCCACTATGTTAGTAGGGTATTATGACTTTGTACCTGCAGGACATTTATATAACAGTTAGAAGCACGAATATCCGCGCCCATCAAGTATATATATTCTTTATCAGCGTCAACATCTGAGACTATATAGTCATGTCCGTCTAACTATTTGTCCGTATGAACATTAAGATCTTCGAGATTATAAGAGGTAGAGCTATAATTTTTCCCACACAGATCAAGTTTATTTCAAATTTTTTGTTACGTTCATTTTTAGCTCCGAAAATTGAAAGCATCGAGTAACAAGCTTAATTTTGAAGATAGAGATTTTTGTTATATACTTGTTATATACTACAACTGCAGTATTGATGATTCCTGAAAATTTGGTAGCTATCAGATAAAAGATGTTCGAGTTATTTAAGAAATATTTTTGTATTGCAAAAAAAAAGCCTGGTGTAGTCGAGACATTGTCGCTTTGACTAACAATCTAGTATATTTTGTGCTCTATGGTACATTTAGAATGTATTGTATTAAATAATGAAACGGCACTGTTTTGCTTTAATCAAAATGGGTAGCGGCTATCTCACAGTCGAGCACACTCAACCATATCTTTTTGAGTTGTTTAATCATGCTTTTAGATTTTCGAATTAATTGGAATACATACGGTTACTCAGTAATATTTGGTCGTTAAAATTATTGTTCGACTAATACGTAAACGAACGCACACATCCATAAGATTATACTCATTTTGAACATTGTTGATGTAATCTGATTTATTTAGAGATTTATTGAAAGTAGTTGCAATTTATTTTCTTGTTGTGTTATGGTCAGCACTTAAAAGAGACTCAGTTCGTAACATATTTGTATTGCACTATCGATATCTATTGCAGGATAACCAGATGCATATGTAACAAATCCCCTTAGATGGCACCGTACTAATTAATGTTCTTAATGCCTAGTGTTGTATGTAGTACATGAAGTAATGTTTTGACTTTGATACAGGTGCTACAGTTTACAGAGTGGTGGACAGCTTACCCAATTTCTCTTGCAGAAGACTTCGTAGGGGGTTCGCTTCTTTTGACGAGTCACACAGAGCCATGTATTCTGCTTTCGTGCTAGACAATGCAACTGTACGCTGCTTTTTCCATTCCCAAGAGATTGATGCATTTGCCAATTTAAAAACGAAACCTTCAATCATCGCAATACTATCTTAGCAGACATCCAGTTTGCATGACATACTTTGCGTTGAATTGGTTCAAGACACTAACTGCGTACGGAGTATCAGGACGCGTCGAAGCTGGCAACCACATTAAGGCACCAACTAAGCTCTGTTAGGTGATCTTCGATCCTTCTGGTTTCTCTTCTTCTGTTTTTGGATACATTTCGGTTGATAACTTCCAGCTCTTCCATGTTGAACTTCTTCAGTCTGTCCGTTATGTATATGCTTGGCACATCACAAAACTATTATTTTCTTTGCTGTGAAAAAACTTGATTCCTAGACAATACACCAATAAACCCATGTCTTTGATACCAAATTGTTGACAATTCAGACTTCAATTGATTTACCATTTGTTTATTTATTGCTTCAACGATCAGGTACACGCATGGAGGCTTTTTCCTGATTTGATGCCTAGTTTTTTATAGCATTAACGACAGCTTTGCTTTAAACCCTATATTGCCTTTTTAACTTGCCATCAGGTCCGTGGCGATATTTAGTTTTTCTTTGCTCCTCAATATTTGATATAACTCTGACGTAAAGTTCCTCATCAATGTCCCCATTCAGGAATGCGAACTTGATCGTGAGAGCAATGGTTGCTTTTATCGATCCAATTCTAATTTATGGGGAACATTTCTTATGCTACGTGACGCCCAACAATTTTCCAAGTTTGATTTTTACATAGCGCCCTATAATCCATCACAAATTTCTAATTCCATTCTGATGCATTCGGCCCGTATATATATACAACTACAATGAACTTACTGCTGGTTACTAGAGGCGTCGCTTAAAGGAATTCATCATTAGAAGCTGATCTGGTTGGTTCTACTGGTACCTGTTGTACACTGCTGGTCTTAGGTTGAAGTAGATATGCAAAAACATTTAATATTTAATGATAATTTAAATATAATTGTTTAAAAAAAATTTTCCTAAACCTACTTAAAATAAGGTAATTTTTTAAAATTTTAAATTTTAGTTGGTGTTAAAATTTGATTCACTAAAAATAGAAAATAATAATTACTGTAATAACTTCGAAATCCGGTCCTTCATTGAATGATACAAGGACTCTATGTAGTTCAAGGAAAACTCACCCGAGCACATTAGGTAAGGTTAGGTTAGATGGGCCGCCCCTGCTAAGGGCGAAGCATAGACCAGTAGAGGTCCATAGCTGTACCGGTGGAGGGTGTCTTCGTATCAGAAGCCGCACAGTATGGATGCGTTTTTGAAAAAGGCCAGCAGCATCCGAGGTGATAGCCGAGAAACATAACGAAGTTCGTTATGAAACGGCGAAACAAGGTATTTCATCCGTTATCTTCGATAACGCTGGATATCTACAGAGAAGATGCTCAAGTGTTTCCTTGTTGCATTTTCTACACTGGTCACTTCGTTCGTCATGCCAATCTTGACAGCATGGACAGCCGACAGACAGTGGCCAGTTAAAATGCCAAACATTTGTCTACAGTCTTTCCTTGAAAGCTGCATGACGAATTGGTTAGGTTATTGTTTATTGAAGCACACATCAGCCTTGCAGTTTTACACGAGTTGGTATTGCGCCAGCTCGCGTCCCACTGAAGTCTTGAGTGCACTTCAATTTCTCGGCCTAGAGTTCGCAGGGATATCGGAACATTGTACATATTACCGACATCGAGCCCAATCCCCTCTTTGGCGAGAGTGTCTGCGATCTCGTTGCCATCGATGCCCTGGTGGCTTGGGATCCAGTAGATACGCAAGACCACAGATACGTTCAGCGTCTGTATTGCTCTATTGCTGTCCAGGACAACTTTGGACTTGATTAATCGAATTGTAATTGTGATGTAAGCCCCGAGCCACTTCTGCAGCCTTGCCAATGGCAAAGACTTCCGCCTGGAAGATGCTGCAATGATCAGGGAGGCAGTATACGGCCGCACCGACTCCTTCGTCCATTTTCGACCCATCGGTGAAGAGGTTGAGGGCTTCGGGAATGCATTGCCCTTCCCGCCAACAGTCCGGTTCCATATATATTGTGTTTATGTGGTCGGTACTGGTAAGGGGGATAGTATATTCAAAGTCTGTACTAATCTCCCTACCAAAGGCGCTGTGACCATAGCCTAGTAGACCCAGATTGCCTGTTGCAGCAATCCTAAGGGCCGATTTTGCGGCTATATATTGCGCGTATGTGTTTAGCGGTTCAACGACAGCTCGAGGGCTTTAGTAGGCGTCAACCTGAGTGCGCCTGTGGTACACAGTAGCGCTTGACGCCGTGTCCTTTCCATGATGGATAGGTAAGTGATTTTTTTCGAATTCTGCCACTACACTAGAATACCATAGGTGAGGATAGGGCGAACAACAGAGATGTATATCCACCGCATAAGATTAGGAGAGAGGCCCCAAGTGCAGCTAAGCATCTTTTTCGCCACGTACAAGGCTCCGGTGGCCTTCTCGCACGTTGCGCTTTCATGACAGTTTGCTGTCCAGGACCACACCTAGGTATTTTACTGCTTGGCTCGGCTAACCTATTTTTGGAGGGGACCACGCAGGTACCTTATACTTCTTCGTGAAGAGGATAAGGTCCGTTTTGTCCGCGTTAATGCTGAGCCCGGCTGATTAGGCCCATGCTTTAACTTCCCGTAAAGTAAGTTCCATTACAGAACTGAGGGTGGTTGGGCATTTCCCAGTTATTCGAGCAAATTAAAAGCTTCAGTTAATATTTCCTTATCATGATTCTGTTTCAACCAGCCACAAAAATGTTCAATTACGTTAAGATCTGGAGCATATGGCAGCCATATCAAGATATTAACTTTCGGGTTTGAAATAAGGCACTTTACTACTCAAGCGTTATGAATAAGAAAAATAAGAAAAAATGTTGAAAATACTATGGAAGTGGTACATGGTGACCAATTAATTTTGGAAATACGGACTCCAATAATGTTAATTTTTTTCATAAGCACCCCACACTGTTACTTCACTTACTATGATGGCAACTTAAATATAGCTCATCTTTTCGCAAAACGTAATAATAATATTGAAAGTCATCAGGGACATTTAAACTAAATTTTTTTTCATTATTAAACCAACTGAACGCACATCATCAAGTCGAGTGTCATATTGAACTGTCCACGTCATGTATTTTTTGCAACTTTCGCAGACTGATGGCAAAATTGATAGTTGATTCAGAAAGTTATTCTTTGAGAGCACTATCAAATCCTAGAACATGGCCATAGGTTAAGAATTAGTTAGAATTAGGTATCTTCTTTTCAGAAGTCGCACAATATAGATGCAATTTTGGCAAAAGCCAGCAGCATCCTGGCTGGTAGCCGCGTAATGCCCAGCTTTACCGTATGAGCAGCCGACAAATTGTAACCAGTTAAAATGCCCAGCATTATCCTGCAGTCTTTCCTTGAAAGGTTTAGTTAATGTTTGTTGCAGTTTTGGATTAGCTGCTAGTGTTCCACATCACGACCCACTAAAGTCTGGAGCGTACTTAAATTTTTTTTTCTAGAGATCTCAGGGATATCGACATATGCATTTTGCTGACTTCGAGCCCTACCCGTCTTTGGCAAGGGTATCTGCGATTTCGCATGTGCTGCCCACCATTGTTGGGCAAAAGTTCATCAACCTCATGCTTCGTAAGCAACTGAAGTGCCCCCTCGCCTTGAACGACTATTGGAAATCGGATCTTTGCCTGCGAATTGGACGGAATATTATTCCTGTCCAGCTCGGCCCCCTCCCATAAAACGTCCAGCTTGGGCACGGTCTCTTTCAGCCAAAGCAACGTTGGGTCAATTTTGCATGTCATGATCTTGACACCATTTATCCAGCCCGCACCTTCAAAGATGGGCATTGGGCTGTCTGGGGCGTTCTTCAACCTGAGAGATGTTGCCTGGCAGTTTCAGCAACCGCTGTGCTCTATCTTTGTCCTGTGTTCCTATCCGTTTTTGGGATGTTGGTGAAACCAGATGCTCGCTGCGTCTTGCTCACTAGAGCCTCTTGCTTGGAACTCTCCGCAGACTGTGGACGCTTGCTTGCCATGGAGTACGCATGTGAGTTGACGGGGCGGGTGAAATCTTTTGGGAGGTGGTTAGGACGATGGTCACGCAGTCAAACGTTGGCCAGGCGAGCTTCTCCTTAAATTGGGTAGGCACCGCGGCGCGCATAAACGCGAGATAAATTGCGTGCAGGCGCCTTATTTTTTGCCTTCTGCTTTAGTCCCACCGTGCCCCGCTCACCTTAGACGTACTGGCAATAGGCCACGGAGACCGAAAGAGACATTCCTTCTCCGACGTAGAAATAATACGCTCTTTTGGTCCGGCACCCGCGCGCATCAACCTCGGGTTGTTGTTTGTGACAGTATTTTTGCAGCAGTCATGCATTCCACCGACGTTTGTACTGACATCCCAGCCCGAGTTAATTGTTTTTGTGGTCCATTCAGAGGCATATTGTCTATTTTTAATCATGGGAGTCCCCCAAAGCGTTTTTAGTCTGACCGCAAGACACCTCATGCCATGGACTCTGCTTCTTGTCTCCAGACCATAAGAACCCGAAAAACAAGGAACACAGCCCTCAGCTATGATCGGCAGTACGTAAAACGGCGCATAGTAGAGATAGTGTTACCCGATGACAATGAGGTTATGTATCTCTGACCCAGCCAGCATCCTAGAGGAAGGTTTAGTAGAGGATTTTTGAGACTCCTTCTGCGTGTTACAAACATTTCCTATTAAAATAATTGCCGCACATTTTATTGGTTTTGATCGGGTTTGTGTGTCAACAAAATTTGGTTTTGAAAGAAGAATCTATTAAGAATAAATAATTTTATATAGCAAATACCGCTGTTCCCGACTGCGGGATTCTGAAATTTACTATAAAACAAAAATATTATAAATAATTATTATATCCGCTACCCATAGAATAGAAGAATACTATAACTTTAAGCCGGCAGGAAATGTATGTAACAGGCAGAAGACTGTCAGCATAGACAGCCGAAACGATATTGCCATTTCCGTCTGTCTGTATGAAAACAAGCACTTATATCTCAGAGACTATAAGAAAGAGAGCAATCATTTTTTTTACAGCATTTGTTATTTTTGAAGGCTCATAAAGTTTGTTTCCAAGTGGAGTTTTTTTTACTGTTTTAGCAAATGCACTGGCAAAATAATTAGTGTTTTTGTAACCACTGTAAAAGTGGGTCGGTGGCAGTTACAAGTGAAACTGAAGTAATATTCGAGTAGAAGTTTTTTCTGTGGCACTCCTGTATATACATGTGGGATTGGTTTTATGTTAATATTTGTTTATTATTTCATAAGTTTAATCCTTAATTATTATTGTATTTAGTTTATTTATTAATTTAATTATTTAAAAATATACGTCGCGGTCGTCGTTAGCACGTCTTGCTTTTCTCGTCGTCGTCACAAAAGTCATCTTCTAAGTATATTCTATCGACTTCCTTCTCAATCGATACTCCTTTCTTTATATCATCGATACTCCTTTCTTCATATCATCGATAGGGGGATAGATTGGCGTTGCCAGACCCATTCCCACTACCTTTTCACCGAACATGTGTTCTTAAGGTATTGTTTAATTCTCTGGCCTAGCCATAACATTGTACAACTGAAGATTCTATCTCAGATTCACAATATCGGTATATGCCGAGTCAAAGACTATGCTCTTACTTTTGCTAGTTTTTTCATCAATTCATGTGTGCATTAAGTACTAATTTCACTATCTAATAGAATAGCTATATCCCTATTTCGATAATTACGTTTAAGGTTTAAGTTCGCTTATATTCCTATATGCCAAATTCTATTTGAAATATACAACAGTATGACTATAGGTATTCGTAGTGTGATATCATCGGGACTTATATGTAGTGTCTACGTTGCATCTGTCATACGTACACAGACCATTCCTTTTAACTGTTGTTGTTGGTTATATGTTTCATTCTCTTTAAATTCTCTTTTGATAAAGCTAACTATAATGGCCTTAACCAACCACCAGTTAATCGTTATTTTTAAATGACTGTTTATTTGAATTTGCATCTTGTTCTTGTAATAGCTACTACAAACACTAGAGGAGTGGAGACAATGTCTCCCCTGTGGTCAATCATTTTTTGTTGGTTGAAATTGGGATAGTTCTTTGATGTTCTGTTGCTGTAGTTGGAATTTATTTCGTAAGGTATTACTTATTCCAATATCACGTTAGTTTTTCTGCTTTGCTTTTGTGAGGAGATTTATTGTAGTAGGTCAGGCGGCTTTTGGCATTTATATTGAGTTTTAGTTTAGAATTACATTGTTCCCAATGTGTTTTTTTTTCGGATTTCAGATCATTGTATTATTCGTACTAGTTTAAGATGGATATGTGTCAATCGTTTAAATGTGGTTTAAAACACCACCTGAGAAGGGTGATGTCTAATCCGAAGGTAACAAGATGGCTTTCACCTTACTCGCGTTGGAGAAGGGTGATGTCTAATCCGAAGGTAACAAGATGGCTTTCACCTTACTCGCGTTTGATGGTGGATGATGCAGTATGCGCTGAGGAAGAAACAATCCTCTAGTACTGGCATTTACCTTTTGTCTGCTACTCAAATCGAGGCTTGCGTGTGACCTACTCACTCGCAGCCTTTTCGTAGTGTCGTTTGCGGGTAAGTTCCAGTCCACTTGACCCTTGAACGCGACTGCCAGCGGTAGGGTAGGTACGCCTACTTCTTAGGCACCATGTCTGTTCTGTTGTTCGGTGGCTAGTTCGTGGTGCAGTGACTTGGGATGATACGGCAAAGCAATTCCTAAACCCTGTTGGTGATTGAGCTTTGGGCTACCTATTTTGAGCTTACGACACTCCAATTTATAGTCGGTCATTGAAGTGCTTCTCGGTAATTTCTGCAGCGAGACCCTGGGTTAACTTTAAAATTTTTGATTTTTGATCCCATGAGAGTTCAACAAAAAGTGGTTAGGGACTGGCTTTTAGGTCGGACACATCGCCAAGCCAAGACTAGGGAATAAACATTAATTAGAGCGATAAAAGTGCAGTATTAATTTGCAAATACTAAAAATACAATATACCAGAGACTTTTTAAAGTACATATATTGATATAGTACTACATTCAAAATATACTAACAGGCATTTTGCCATTCAAAATTTGATCTGATAGCAATCAAATTTTCAGAAATCATACGGATCATATAGTTATAACCTACCAGGATTCGCGAATCTAGCTTCAAAATTAATATTGGTTTTCAAGTTTTATCGATTTACATGGGCGAAAATGGGCGTGGACAAAACTCGAAAAAATCTTTATCTGCGTGTCAGAAAATACTTGATCTCTATCTCTGGTAGACTCTTAGATTTACCCGCTACAGAGGGTAAAAGGGTATCATAATGCAGGAAATATCTGTACAGATAGAGAGATCAGCGTCAACAACCGAGATGATATAGACATGCTCGTATGTCCGTCTGTCTGTCCGTATGAACACCTAGACCTCAGAGACTATAAGAGATAAAGCACAGCACCTGTTATGTTTGCACGCAAAACAATTTTATTTCAAATTTTTGCCACGTGTACTTCCGACCTCACAAATCGACAAAAACACGAATAACAAGCGTAATTTTGAGGCTAGTCTTAATTTTTGTTATATGATTCCCTAAAATTTGATTGTGAATAGATAAGAATTGTAAAAGGTTTTTTTTAAGATATACTTTTGTAATGCAAAAAAAATGCCAACTTCGTGTCATAATTGATTTGGCTGACAATCTGGTATATTTTGCACTCTGGTATATTTTGAAAAAGGTCTATATTGATATAATCAAAATTGCGGTTGCTATATTTTAGTTTTTCAGTTATAATGATTTCTTATATTTTTAAGAATAATACAACACTGTTTTTCTTTAATTCAAAATGAGTAACGGGTATCTCACAATAGATCACACTCGACTGTCGCTTCCTTAATTGTTAAATTATATTTATTGTTAAATATTGTTAAATATATTAAAAATATAAGCTATCTATTATTTACATATTTTAGGCCCTTATTTATGGACATAAAGATTATTGAAAAAGCTTGAAGTCAAAAGTGACAAACATGTGCTCGGCACAGTATACATATTATACATATAATTATGTTTTTTGCATTACACGAAGGGAAATAAAAAAATAAAACAAACGATTTTATTTTAATTTAGTTTTATTAAGATTGCAAGAAAGTGGGCTACGCGTCTTGTCTGAGAAAAGTGTCTTTAAAAACTAACTTTACAATATGTTGAGTTTGAACAAGAAACTTCTTTTTGCGACTTAGAGCTAACATATGTATAATATGTGTAATGTTTTGTGTATGGGTACTACACATTGTGTAGTGTTTTAATGCTGAGTCCTCAAATTTCAATGGAAAATTTTAATTGATTTTTGGACTTTGAAAGTGGCGTGAAGTGGATATGTTTGTTTGTGACGATTGGTCGCCGTCGCGACGAGTTTATGTTTAGAATATGATCTTTATGTGAATCCAATATGATCTTTTGGAAGATAAGGGAAAAATTACGAGAAATGAGTGTGGTAGTGGATATATCACTATATATGTATATGTACAGCAGCTTTAGATACAACGCGTGGTACTAAAGACTGAAAATTTCTTACTAATGTAAGCTTATTTAGCTTATTAAAGAAAAATATACTTTATAATTTTACATTTTTACCCTGGACCCACCCCTCTTAAATTCACTTAAAGATGGGAACGGACTAGTATATTGATATGTTTAGGCTTTGTTTTTTTTTCGCAGTCGAGCACACTTTTCTCTAGTTTTACTTGTTAAGTATAACTATTACTTTACATTGCTTACTTTATTAATTACTATACATTATTATTATGAAGCCAACTGAAAATCCATAACTTTTATTTTCTCTGGGTTGTTTTCGCAGCGGCAACGAAGTTTTAACATGTGCGTCCGGCTTATGCAATTGACGCCTTTAACATTATGGAAGAAGCAGTGTCGACAAAGGTGGCACAAAAGGCCGGATACGGAAGCAACGCAACGACAAGCAATTAAACAACTGCTTCATAGTGTGGGCACAAACATATCAGAAACTGAAGATGATGATGATATTAACGATAGCGACAGCGCTCGACATAATCACAGCAAAAGGAAAATCCAGTTTTTACCTACACCCTTTTCTGAGTGGGAGCAACAAGAAACTGTTAAATATATAACAACCCTCACCCACACATTGCTCTTCTCTCTTCCTTGCTCACTCCTGATACTGCTGATCAACTTAGTGGATTCCTCTAAAGCAGCGGATGTTAATAACCTCACATTCAATATTAGCAGAACGGAACTCTTATTTCGCGTTAATCAGACAAGAAACGTTACAAATGAACCAGCGACTACTGCATCGTCGTTGATCCAAAAGAACAACAACGAATTGGAGACTGCCGACGGCGATTATACCAGTGAATATATCTTTGATCGCACCGATATTCGGATTATATTCATCATACTTTATACCCTTGTATTTTGTTGTTGCTTTTTTGGTAAGTGAAAACATAATGTTTACTAGGAACTTCTTCTTTCAGAAGGTGACATCTTCAAAGTTATATTGATGATACATATAGTGATGATGAAACACGTTATTTCAGAGTCTATACTAGTTAGAGCTATAATTTTTTTCTGCAAGTTCTAAATTGTTTTGGATTTTTGGCACGGCCACTTCCGTTCTTTCGAATTGAAAAACCCTATTGCAAACGTAATTCAAAAACTAGTAGTCTGTAGTTTATTTACGGCCCATAAAATAATAACTACAACATTTATGAGTCTTGCAATTTAGTTGCGATCATTACATTAAAAACCTTTATTCCTACACTCACTTGAGTTTAGTGTCGCGTTCAAGTGTGAGTACATGTTTGTAACTATTGATTGTCATTAGCAAAGCCAAATAACCCAAAATTGTTGTTTATTTTTTTAATATTATTTAAAATATTCTTTTACAAAACATAAAAAATTAAATTAATCTTCTTATTAAAAAAAATAAATCAACTACGCATGCAACAAGAAAAGTTAAACAGCTCATTAAACTGAAAACTTAATCTTAGAATTTACTGTTTTTTTATGAAGCTACATATTTTTGAAAGTGCAGATATGAAAGCTTTTAACCAACAACGTATGAAACATCATCTGTTTTTGTGCAATTAAAATTACAAACATGAAAACATTTTCAATAAATTTTGAAGACTCAATAGTAAACCTTACTGAAAATAGATATTCGACATGTATAATATATAAAAAGTTAAACAAAAGATCGCAAAATAAATTTTTAAGTTGATCGAGTGAAGGCAATACGGAGTCCAAATCTCAATCCTTTTGAAAATTTTTGGTCGATAATAAAAAAACGATTGGATTTTTACGAATATAGTCGAAAGTATGCCAGATCGAATTATTAGCCTAATTAGAAAAGAAAAATAAGGGTCTAAGTATTAAAAATTACATACTTTGCTTTTAAAAATGCAGATTAGCACTCCTTCAAATAACATAGTTTTTATTATTAAAGCAAAGGTTACACAGAAAAAAAAACTAAGAAGGCAAAATATTAAAAAAAAATAAAAAAAAAGATTGCGTGTTTGTTTACCACGACTACAAGGAACAATAATTACTATGGCAATATTATATATATTTTTATTAGCTTTAATATAATTAATAACAATAAATAAATAATAGTAAATGTTTCAGAGTAATCGCTTGTGCCCTAGACTAAGCTTTAAGTTTTTGATTTGACTTTTTGGAATTTCGGCATGGTCTAAAACATATTTCTTATAAATCTGTTGGTGTTTGATCTTGGGTTAGGTTTTGAGATAAGGAAATTATATTTTCAAAACATATTTTTGTCTGTAATATTATGAATGAGGAAAGTGGAAATTTGGATGCAAACTTGGCGATTTTGTCTGCAAATTCATTTTCTCTTATGATTTTATGACCTGGAATCTAGTGTCCTTATAGATGTCGGGAAAAAATAAGTATTATTAGAGTTGCATTTAGTAAGGAGTGAAGATAAGAAATCAGAGCAAACAACATATTTGCCATGATTAAGCTTAATGGCTTAAATAACTTATTTCTTGATTGAGTAACTCGGATGCCTTAGTAGTAAATTCTGTAGTAATTGGGTATAAAGTCGAGTGAAGCGTAATGGAACCGTCTGTGTATATGAATGTATGCATACATGTAAAAGATGAGAAGGGTCTGTGTTTATCATGCTTCTGATTAAACTACAAGAAAGATTTTTTAGTGTGGTTGAGGAAGGCTAGAGCACATTATTGTCCCAAGAAATACACAATCACATCTCGATCTTTAATGATCATTCCGATCGACGGTGACAATAGTTTGGCTTATTCATTTTTAGCTACTAAGAGCAGAGCTCTGCAGAGGTGAGTCTTTAGCTTTCAAAGATTAATGTCTAAAAATAAGTTCAAAGCTCGGAAATGAATGCGGTCAAATTTACAGTGTGATACAGATTTGCTATGTGTGCTACCCACTCAAGTAAACAATATAAGTTATCTTGGAGTACATCTCGATAGACGACTTACATGGCGCAGGCACGTCAAAACCAACAAACTTAAGCTAAAAGCAACTAACCTCTATTGGATTTCACCGCTCGGTATTCCCTCAAGGGAATCATCACAGCGCCGTGGTACTTTCAAACCGAAAACATACTAAAAAACTTTAATATTCAGCATGGCAATGGTGTAATAGACGAATACACAGAAAAATATATTTGTAAGCCGTCTTAGTATCCTTACCATTTCGCGCGAGAACTCTAGACTGAGCAGCCGTTTCCGTCTTCGTCGCAATGATTCGCCAACCCAACGAAAGTCATTAGGAATGCGCAACCGTAGACAGTGAAAAAAACTTAACTTTTGTTTATTATAAGACTTGTTCACATATCGTTTAATCCCAGCCAAAGAACAGATCCAAAATAAATTAAAGTAAAGCATTAAGAAAATACTCTGGTGTAAAATACGATGATGTATCAATGTTATAATATAGCTCTTATTTACATTAAATAAAATGCAGCTGCCTTATTAAAATAGAACCCAAGTCGTAAATTAAAATTAATATAGAATTGGTTACTTTTTATACCCGCTACCCATAGGGTAGAAGGGTATTATAACTTTGTGCCAGCAGGAAATGTATGTAACAGGTAGAAGGAGGCATCTCCGACCCTATAAAGTATATATATTCTTGATCAGCAACAGCCGAGACGATATAGCCATGTCCGTCTGTCCGTTGAACACCTAGATCTCAGAGACTATAAGAGATAGAGCTATAATTTTCGACAGTATTTGTTATGTTTGCACGCAGATCAAGTTTGTTTCAAATTTTTGCCACGCCCACTCCCGCTCTTGCAAATCAATAATAACAAAAGTAATATTAAAGCACAATAATAACAATGTTGTTTGTGATTCCTGAAAATTTGGTTGCGATCAGATAAAAATTGTTTAAGTTATTAAAGATATAGTTTTGTATGGGCAAAAACGCCTTCTATATATGTGTTGTATGTATGCGTATACGTATATACATGCTCGCCTCTATATTTGTATCTGTATGCAAGAGGCACTGCGATAGCTCTATTGGTAGAGTGCAAGCATAATAGTGCTGTGGTAGTCGGGGGACTCGGGTTCAAGCCCGCTCGGGGTACAAAATTTTTTTTTTTTTTTTAATCGTATTTACAACAATTATAAATAAAAATTGTGGATTTTATTAAAGAAATATTGTGTATGAGCAAAACCGCCTACTATGTATGTATTGTATGAACGCGTATACATATGTATATACATGCTCGTCTATATTAGTATCTGTATGCATTAGCGATCGAAAACACATGCATATTTATTTTTAATATTTTGAGATAATTACCTGAAAATTTGGTTGCGATTAGATAAAAATTGTCAAAGTTATTAAAAAAATACTTTTGTATGGGCAAAAACCCCTGCTATGTTTTCGTTTGTATGAATGCGTCTATGTACATATCTACATGCTCGTCTATAGTGGATGTGTATGCACGTGTAGTTTTGAAACGAAGATGAACACGACAGCAATTGCTCGTGTCTTAGATGTTTAGAGTTAAATAGCGACTTCGTAATGACTGCGATGGGTGTGCTGGTAGTGTGCAAGCCCAACATATGGTGGTGTGCAGGTTCGAGTTCTGGTCGGGAATACATACACAGTTCGTTTCTTTTTTTGAACGCGAATTATTACATTTGTAGCTTTCTTACTTGTTCTTATTGGTACACCTTCCGTCAACAATACCTAAACATTTTCTATGATATTTGGGTCCGGCGAGTATTATAATTTAAGGATATTATTTTAAACAGATATAATTAATTCCACGGAACTCATCCCAGTCTGTGCAGGATTTTCAGACGATGATACTTTCCTTGGGAGACCTAAAACTAATAATTATACCCTTCTGAAAACCCTTCTAAAAAGGGTTTTACATTAAATAAGAACATATTGCAACTTACTAGTCCATGACAGGTGAAATAAAAATGCTGCTTTTTATACCCGCTGTAAAGTATTTACATTCATGATCAGGATCAACAACCGAAACGATATAGCCAATAGAAGTGGAAAGCTCTCGATAGTAGGCGCCATCGTTTTTCGACGATAGTCAATTTTGAGCCATCGATAATGTCGATAATGCCATCGATTGTCGCCGATAATATCGCCTGACATACATATTGCCGCTTATATTGTATTATTTGCCGCATGCAAGGCATTTCGCAGACATGTGAATTAGTCTTTTTTTGTAGTACTTTGCCTACAGAATCCTTTCAAAGTCTGTGCTGGTGCAATCGCAATCCAGATTGTCTGTACTTGACGCACTAGGTTCTGCGGACATTCAAAGTTTGTCTTAAATTAGACAGATTAGACAACAAAATACTAATGTACAATAGATTAAACATACCTATTTTTAAAAATCGATCTATATCTATTTGTGTGAGTTATCGATTGTGACTCGATAGCACCCAACCATCGCTAGTGTCGATAGTGCTATCGATTTTTCTCCACCTCTAATAGCCATGTCCCGAATGAACACCTCAATCTTAGAGACTATAAGAGATAGATATATTATTTTTTCCGACACCACTTGTAATGTTTGCACGCAGATCAAGTTTATTTCCGACTTCGATTTTTGGTACATTCAAAAACAACTATAACTATATATGTATGTACATACAAATTGTAGGAGTTATTTAAGAAATACTTTTGTATGGGCAAATACTTTACTACGCAATGCGTAGTACGCATCTTAGCTGCTTTGGTTAACAATCTGGTGTATTTTGTATGGTATATGTTTAATATAGTACCTCATCGATATATCAAATATGGTCTATAGTATGTTTTAGTATTTTTATTTTATGTATTTAATGACTAAAAACGCAATGCGTTTATTTAAAATAGTTAGCGGGTATCTTATTGTCGAGCACACTCGACTGTGGCTTTCCTACTTGTTTCTTATTGGATTTTACATTTGACATTTCAAAAATATTAAAATATATGAAGAAACCATTATAACTTTGTAATATATGAAGATACCATTAAATGTACGTAACAAACAAAAGTAGTCATCATCTACCACATATAGTATAGAAATATTCTTATCACGACACCAACGTATAAAACACTGGATCTCAAAGACTATAAAAGATATAATACATTCATACGTTTTGCGCTAGCACTTAATATTATTGCATGCAGATCAAGTTTATTTTATACTTTTGTCCAACAAATCAAATACGCAAGTTGAATATTCGATATATACAATAATAATAATAATATTAGCGACTCCTGAAAATTTGGTTGCGATTAGGTAAAAATTGTGGAAGTTATCCGTCTGTCCGAATCAAAGTGTGGATCCCTCAGTGAATATAAAAGATAGAACAACTCTTTTCCTCAACAGTATTTTTGTACCCGCTACCCATAGGGTAGAAGGCTATTATGACTTTGTGCCGGCAGGAAATGTATATAACAGGTAGAAGCAGGCATCTCATTCTATTCTTGATCAGCGTCAACAGCCGAGACGATCTAGCCATGTCCGTCTGTCCGTATGAACATCTAGATCTCAGAGACTGTAAGAGATAGGGATATAATTTTTTCGTCAGCATTTGTTATGTCTGCAAGCAGATCAAGTTTTTTTTATACTATTTCCGGGAAAAAAATATTCAATAAAATCACAAAAGTTCAGTGACTAGTTCAACGCGAAAAGACGCTCTCTGCGATGAAATCGATAATGTATATATTGATTGATTAATTAATTAATGTAAAACATAACAATTACAACTCTACCTAAATCAATCTCGATTACAATGAGTCAAAACGACGTTCGTGCACAACATCAACGTGAGCAAGACGAGAGACGGCTCTCAGTACAAAGAAATAACGCGTACTTCTCTTTTAAAGCAACCGAAAATAATGCAAGCTCTGATCAAGTGCGGTCAATTACCCCCAACTCGACGAATTCTTAAACGTAGAGAGCAAGAGCGCGATCCCTCGCTACCATCGATGTCTCTAAGCCAAATTATTGAGCTTATTGGCAAGGATAACTTCCACATAATACCTCTTGTAAAGGTCAACATTCAGGAAACAAAAGTTCAAATGAAGTCTGAAGACAATTACAGAGTATTATCGAAATATCTTACCGAGAATAAAAATAATTTTTACACGTATCAGCTTAAAAGCAGCAAGGGCCTGCAATTCATACTTAAGGGTATAGAATCCGATGTAACGCCTGCAGAGATAACAAAGAAGCTACAAGAGAAGGGATTTAGCGCAAAGACAGTCTTCAATAGCATGAACAGGGATAGAAAGCCGAAGCCACTCTTTAAAGTTGAGCGCGAGCCAGAAAATAAGCCCCTGAAGAAATACGAAGTGCACCCTATATACAATCTTCAGTTCCTGCTGCACCGCTGAATTACAGTAGAGGAACCGCACAAACGCAATGGTCCGGAACAATGTGCAAACTGCCAGGAATACGTCCATACAAAGTCATACTGAAAACTGCGCTCGGTGGGTGTAGTTTGTGGAGAACTTCATGACTCCGCACACTGCCCAGCGAGCAAAGATGACTGCAACTCGAAAAAGTGCGGCAACTCCGGTGGCAATCACACTGATAACTATAGAGGTTGCCCAGTTTATAAGGGTCTGAAAAGCCGCATCCATCAGGGAGGAATTACTGCCCGCACCCAAAATAAAACGTTGAAAGTCTCCAGATCAAATCCTGAAGTCTTCTCGACTGCAGCCAGATCCTTACTAGGACCTATTAACTCTGTTAAAAGTGTGACATACGCAAGCGCTTTAAAATCAGGACCGGCTACCCCTGCCTCAAAAAGTTCATTTCTGCAATCAGCCTACCAAGAACCGAACATGGCTCAGCAGCATCAATCACCGGAGCAGCCGAAAAGCAACTCGAAGTTATTTGGCTGCATGCCTACAACAATACCTTACGGAATTTATGTCATTTATGCGCACAACTATACAAGATTTAATGCGAAACCAAAATCTATTGATTCAAATGCTGGTTTCACAACAATTCAAATAATGACTTCCCTACGGATATCTACGTGGAACGCTAACGGCGTTTCGAAGCATAAACTTGAGTTAGCTCAATTCCTACTCGTCAATCAAATCGTTTGCTAAGAACTACCTACAGGCCACATCTATAAATGTGCAATTAAATACTGGCAACCAACTTACACTAGCCGCCATATACTGCCCCCCTCGCTTCACGATAGCTGAAGATGAGTTTATGAAGTTTTTGAACTCACTAGGAGACCAAGCCCACACACTGGGGATATCGTCTCGTGACTCCAAAAGGGAAGCAGCTCAATAATGCAATTATCAACGTTAAGAACAAGCTCGGCTATGTTTCTTTTGGCATACCAACATACTGGCCGGCAGACCCAAAGAAACTACCCGATTCAATAGACTTTCCGATTACCAAAAACATTCCAAAAAATCTGATAAGCGCTGAAAGCCTTTCGGATCTTTCATCTGATCACTCGCCTATTCTGTTTATTCTATTCTCCGTCATCCAGGGACATTGGAACAATCACTATTAATTGGCCTTACAGAAAATCATTGGATTAAGTACAGAAAGTATATTAGCTCACACATTGAGCTAAGTCCTCATCTCAACAATGAAGCCGACGTAGACAGCTTTGTTAATTCACTGGAGTCTGTACTTGTCTCACAGCTCGAGCTTCAACACCTCAAACTATAAATACACAACGCAATCAAAAGAAAATAAATCTACAAATCGAGCAGCTCGTCAACTCCACATATCGCCATCTGCTAAGCAAAGTTAAAGACATGCCTCACGCGAACTTATTAAAGCTCTACAGCAAGAAGAAGCATATGTCCACCGCCACTACATAGAGCAATTGTGTACTTCTCGTACAAAAAACTTACTATAGACAGAAATCCCACAGGTGGCTGGGCGCGCAGCGATGCAGACAAAGCCAGCACGTTTGCCAACCACCTTAAAAATGTCTTCCAACCAAATCCTGCCACGAGTGCGTTTACTTTGCCGACTTTCGCATATGAGCCTCAGTTTCAACATGAGCCAATTGACCAATTGAATTACGCCCAAATGAAATCGTTAGCATCATCAAAAATCAACTGAATCCGAAAAATCTCCGGGCGACCACATAACTCCCAAAATGATCATCGAGCTCCCAGTCAGATGGAAAAAGTCAATTATAATAATGATAGATAATGATAATAATGATAATGATAGATAAAAAGACCACACAATCCCCACTTCGGATAGACCTATAAGCCTACTTTTATGCTTATATAATCTCTTTAAAATGCGTTTTGACTCGGATAAACACATATGTACTTAAGACTCCAGGAAGGAATTCCGTCACACCAATTTGGGCTTCCTGAAAAGCACGGAACAATTGAGCAGGTCAACCGGATAACATCAGAAATACGGAACGCGTTCGAAGAATACTGCCATATTTGTAGATGTATCTCAAGCATTAGATAAAGTTTGGCTAGAAGGTCTAATGTACAACATCAAGACAATGCTCCCCAACAACACCCACAAGTTTTTAGGGTCTTACCTATACGACAGAAACTTTGTTGTGAGATGCAACACTGCTATATCTGAAGATTTCACTGTTGAAACTGGAGCTCCTCAAGCTTAGCGTGCTAGGGCCAACACTATACGTCCTATACACAGCAGACATCCCGACAAGCACACGAATAACAACATCTACGTTTGCTGATGATACAGCTATTCTTAGCCGATCAAAATGCCCGAGTCAAGCAACTGCGCAGCTAGCTCTTCATATGGTCGATGTTGAAAAATGGCTATCAGATTGGCGAATTAAAGTGAACGAACAAAAACGCAAGCACCCTGAGCATTCAAAACTGTCCGCCGCTAACACTCTACTCTCGCAAGCAAGTGACATATCTAAGAGTACACCTCCACAGAAGACTCACATGGCGCTGGTACATTGAAGCCAAAAGAACAAACCTAAAGCTAAAAGTCAGTAGCCTTCATTGGCTTATCAACGCTCGGTCTCCCCTTAGCCTTGAATATAAAATCCTGCTGTGTAACTAAAACCTATATGAAGCGAGTTCAGTCGAAGATCTTGAGAACCATCACCGGGCCACCGTGGTACGTTCGCAACGAAAACATATGTACATAGCGATTTAAACATTCTACCAGTCAAAGAAGTGATCGCAGAACAGAAGGAAAAGTACTTTACCAAGCTTTTGTTGCACCCTAACCAACTCGCGAGAGGTCTAACAAGGTTGAGCAACTAATCACGTCTTCGGCGCAATGACTTACACACCCAGCGACCGACTTAAGAGACGCGCAGCCAGAATGCAGTCTTAGCACACTGTTAGTTAAATTTAAATGTTAAGATTCGTAAACTTGTTAGTCTCAAAATTAGGAAGAAGCAAAGTTCTTCTAATGATTCGTGAAAATTTGGTTGCGATCCGATACTATAGTATATACCAATATACCATTCGGTATATTTTTATTATTTATATTTTGAGTCAATACCGCAATATTTTGTGTTTATTCAAAATAGGTAGCGGGTATCTCACAGTCGAGCCCACTAGCTTGCTTAATTCTTTAGTGTTATTGGTCGATCTGGGTATATTCGAACGTGCTTGTCGTGAGAACTTAAGCATTCTGTATTTTTTTTATCGAACCTATGTTTAAGCATTTTCGAATCTATTGCTGATGATGTAAACTTTTTTTTTCAGGCAATTTACTTGTGATATTGGTAGTAACGCTTTCCCGTCGCCTGCGATCTATAACAAACTTTTTCCTGGCCAACTTGGCATTCGCCGATTTTTGCGTCGGTCTCTTTTGCGTTATGCAAAATCTGTCAATCTATCTTATAGACAGGTGAGTGAATACAGCCTTTAAATAAAATTAAAATATTCATTGATTATAATTTTTATTATTATACCCGCTACCCATAGGGTAGAAGGGTACTATAACTTTGTGCAGGCAGGAAATGTATGCAACAGGAAGAAGGAGGCATCTCCGACCCTATAAAGGATATGTATTCTTGATCAGCGTCCAGAGCTATAACATAACATTTGTTAGGTTTGCACACAGATCAAGTTTGTTTCAAATTTTGGCCATGCCCACTTCCGCCCCCGCAAATCAAAAAAATCGACTAACTAGCTTAATTTTTAGCTAGTATTTCGAGTTTCGGAATATACAATAATGACTACAGTCTTCGTGATCTCTGAAAATTTGGTCGCGATCAGATAAAAATTGTTATTATTAATGAAATACTTTTGTATTGGCAAAAACGCCTGCTGTGTATGTATTGTATTTATGCGTATACGTATATACATGCTCGCCTATGTATGTATCTGTATGCATACAGGCTTCATAGGCAATGCGATAGCTCTGGTGGTAGAGTGCAAGCCCGGTCAGGGTACCAACTTTTTTTTTTAATGGTATATACAATAATTACAATAGTAATTGTGGTGTGCGAGTTCGAATCGTGGTCGGTGGTGCTCGAGTTCAAATCCCAATCAAGAACACATGCATATTTTTTTTAATATTTTGAGATTATTACCGCAATATTTTGCTTTTATTCATAATGGGTTGCGGGTATCTCACAGTCGAGCACACTCGACTGTAGCTTTCTAACTTGTATTATATTACTTAGGGCCTATTTTTTAATGACCCCATAACTCTTATTCATCATATTATTATAAGAAAAATTGTATTTATTCTTTATCCTAATATGACTATTTGATATAAGCGATTTGTTCAGACATACGTATGTTTATAGAAACAGCTGATGGGTAGTTTTTCTAATGGTTTTAATTTTATATAAAGCATTAATATTTTCCATATGTATTATTACTTTTTTCATTACTTTTATTACATTCCATTCTTAAAATAATAATTTTTATATATTTAAATTATTTACGTTGACCGATCATAAAATTTACTCTAGAATAGCAATCTAAAATTAATGCTATAATAAATAAGTTGCAATATCCACAAAGAATACGAATTGGGTTATGCCTAGCACGATTAGAAATACGATAAAAAATATTACAAATAATTTCGGCGCTAGCTCAATACAGTCTTGATAATTGTGAGTCTTTTAATTGTGAGGACTACATTTATTAATAAATTTGATTTAACAAGTTTACTGTTTACCAAGATTCAGTTGAGTTTGCTCGACTGTGAGTAAAGCGCTACCTGTTATCAATAAAAATAAAGCAATACATATTATCATTTAAGTATACCAAATGTAAATTTATTTTATCGATGTACTACATTGAAAATTTATCACAGAGAAAACAATAAAGCTACAGTCGAGTGTGTTCGACTGTGAGATACCCGCTACCCAGTTTGAATAAAAGCTAAATATTACGGTATCATTTTCAAAATATACCAAAATACTAGAAAATACTAAAAATATGCCAAATGGTTTATTCGATATATAGTACTATAGTACCACATTCAAAATATATCATAGTCGGCACAATATACCAGATTGTCAGCCAAAGCAACTAAGTCCCCCAGTAAGTAGTCTCGCAGTCAGGAATCATTATTACTATTGTTATTGTCGTATACACCAAAATTCTGTAGCTGTTATTTTAGAATTACGGTTGTGGGCGTGGCAAAAATTTGAAACAAACTTGATCTGCGTGCAAACGTAACAAACGTTGTCGAAAAACATTTACAGCTCTATCTCTTATAGTCTCTGAGATCTACATAGGTGTTCATACGGATAGACACACAGACAGACAGACGGACATGGAATATATATACTTTATAGGGTCGGAGATGCCTTCTTCTACCTGTTACATACATTTCCTGTCGGCACAAAGTTATAATACCCTTCTACCCTATGGGTAACGGGTATAAATATATATATACTTATATGTATATGTATTCCCGACCGCGACTCGAACTCGCACTCCATAATATGTTGGGCTTGCACTCTACCACCAGAGCTATCGCAGAGTTTAACTCTAACCCTTTATATGGCATAAACTCCGATTTTGATGCGGTTTTTGTTATTAGATACGAAAAAATAAAAAAATACACTTTTTTTCGTTTCCCAATTTTTGATTTTTTACCCTTTTATTAAGGATAAACGGTATGTTGCATAAATACATCAAATACGCTTGGGTTCAAAATTAAAGTTTATATATTTCAAAAATTCATTTAACATAAATGCATTTATTTGCAATGGTTTTAGTACAGTAAACAAAATATTTAAATTCATAATATATTTAATAGTTTCATTAGTCAGTTTACATCAATATAACGTACATTTTATTATAATATTTGCCATTAAGCGCTAAAATTACCTTTTAATCTAAGTGAAAGTTAGTGAAGCAATTATTTCTTTTATTGAAGCATAAAGCTACTCCACATTTGTTGCAAACGACTTGAGAGTATCCTGCACAGTTTGAAAACTTGCATCTTATTCTTTTGTCTGCCCAAATTGGCCAATGTCCAACTTGATCCTGACGTACTATTTGATTTGGTACATGCTGAGTTGGACCCCTCTGCTTCTTTAGCTGCAATTCATTTTCAATGACTGTGCTTCGTTTACCCAACTTTGTCTTAGTGTTAACTTTGGTTAGCACTTCTGCGATATCAAGCCGGAAACCTGATGAACTTAAAACTTTTCCAGGATATCCATTTGCCTTCAGAACACGTTTATACAACAACCATGCGTTGCTGATTGTAAGGTCCAGTAAATGATAAAAGATTCTGACCTGCCAACGTTTGCTTCTCAATAAAATTTTATATCTTCCGATTATACTGTCGATTAGATCAACGCCTCCCATATAACTGTTGTATTGCGCTACAGCGAAAGGACGCTCAATTTGTATATATTCCTTTTTGGTCTTGTTGAATCTACGAGCAGTATCTGTGGGAACTTTTCCAGCGTAGTATGTACACTCCACCATAATCAGCGACATACTCCACAGATGTGCCGCGAAGATTTTTCTTTAGGTGAACATTCTCTATGGATTTGAAATTAGGGATTCTGTTCTTTCGAATTGTACCCAACGCTAAGATTCCGCTTTCCGCCAAATACTTCAAAAGAGGTAATGAATTAAAATAATTGTCAAAATAAAGGCGAAAATTGTGATGCCTGGGGACTTCTCTGGCCAATCTCACAACACAATTTGATGCTGCTCCTAGATCTGGCTCGTTAAGTAGTACTACGTTTTCATTGCCAGAATCAATCTCAAATTTATAGCAGAAGCCCGAATTACCGCTTAAAACATATATTTTATATCCCCATTTATGAGGCTTGTTAGGATTGTACCGTTTCATATGTGATCTTGCTTTTGTTGAACAAATCTGTTGCGAGGGCGTTAATCCTTTTCCTGACATTATTCCTATGTAATAAAAAAATGCCAATAGTATTTACTAAATACCATTGAAAAAAAAACAACTGTGGTCCCATAGATGAACATATAACACAGACGACACAGACAACACATATCAAATAAATATATATAAAAACACAACACACAATATAATAATGAACATAAACACATGTATGTTGCATATATGCATCAAAAAAGAGACTGCACAAATCAAGTCAGAAAAGCAGTTTGATGTACATACATACATATATCTGCAACATTACGAAACTCACTATTTTCACGTAACACATAACATAATAACTTGACTGCATATGCATTCTAAACATAAATACCTTTTCAACTGTGCAGTTTTGTTTAGACAAATAACTTGTATTTTAGGAAATATTTGTAATACAACATTTGGAACGAAGGTCACGTGAGTGCTTCACAAAAATTGGCGGGAAAAGTAAACATATGTTGTGAAAACACATAGTTGAGTATGACCATGTCTTACAATTAAAAAAAAACATTGTTGACACTTTCTTGATATACATTATGAAATATCTGAATTCAAACGGTATGTTGCAGATATGCAACACGGCCATATAAAGGGCTAAGCATCTAAGGCACGAGCAATTGCTGTCGTGTTCATCTTCGTTGCAAAGCTACAAATGCATACACATACCTATATAGGCGAGCATGTAGATACATACGTATACGCATACATACAATACATACATAGCAGGCTTTTTGCCCATACAAAAGTCATTCTCTTTGACAATTTATATCTGATCGTAACCAAATATACTTTATAGGGGTTGCAGATGCCTCCTTCTACCTGTAATGTTACATACATTTCCTTCCGGCATAAAGTTATAATACCCTTCTACCCTATGGGTAGCGGGTATAAAAAACGGCCTTGCAAATTTTTTGCTATGACATTTTGCCCCGAAGTTCCCAGCATAAAAGCGTATCTATACTCCAATAATGGAATGTATGACCATATGTAAGTGAAGAGAAGCATTAAGATGAATATTAAAAAAATTAAAAAGAAAACGTCGGAGGCATTTTCTCGTGCAGAGTATATTAATTAATTTTATGGAGTCGCAAGACTATACATGAAATTTCAAATCAAAAATGCATTGCAATCAAGTTGCAACAATATGTGCTTGGGATATAGCCGTCAAAGAAATAGTCAATTGACGTGATTTCATCTGTTTTATTTTTTATAATTGCATTTATTTATTTGGAAAATGCTTGAGGCTATAGGCACACCTATAAGTTTTTGCTTTTACCATTTCTTCGACAAATTTATGGTCATAATGGTCGCCAAATACAGTCGCTGTAAAATTTGTGGAATTTGTGAAATACATATGGGTAATTCCATGACGGGATTTGTCCCGTGCGAGACTCTTTACATTGAAAATAACATAAACTGAAACAATTTTAAAAATAAGAAGTTTGATTTTATAGCTCTAGATAAGTACTTTAATTAGAGCTAAGAATAGTTTTGGAATTTTCTTTCTGTTTTGTTTTCTGTTGTGATAATTGCAAAAACTAACCAATTCGTACGCACAACCAAAAAATGAACGAATTTATATATTTTATCGTAAAACAGAATAAGTTACTAAAATCATTCTTAGCTCTAAATATAGTGCTTATCTAAAGCTTTAAGAATTACATTCACTTATTTTTAAAATTGTTTTAGCTTATGTTAAAAAGTCTCGCTCGGAACAAATTTCGCCATGGAATTACCCATATATTGCTTTTCCGCACGTTAAAATTTTTGTTGTACTAATAAATACGTTTTGTACGAATAAATACCAAAGGCTACAAAAAAACTTTTAAGCATAAAGTACTCAGCTGAAAGATAAGTATTGTGTTTCAAGTCCTGTCTCAGGTACCGTACTTGTAGGATTGTATCAGCAATCATTCAAGATTGTTATTTAAATTATAAATATGATTTATAAAATAAAACGATTTTCATATTTTTGATATGCTTTCAGCTGGGTTTTTGGAGAGTTTCTTTGTCGTATGTATCAATTTGTCCACTCCCTGAGCTACACTGCGTCCATATTTATTCTCGTTGTCATATGTATGGAACGCTATTTTGCCATTGTCCACCCAATAACCTGCAGGCAAATTTTAACTGCAACACGATTAAGAGTAAGTACAATAAATTTTAAATTTAGTCGACATTTTAATAAGATTTTTTAACTTATGTACACGAATATTGTAGATTTTTTTGGTCTTTGAAATCATGCAGACGGACGGGCGAAATGATGTTATCGCTTCGACAATTAACGCTAATCTAGAAAATATATTTATTTGCCAGCTTTTTATAAATAGCTTCCAAAGTTTATTTCAATTTTTACTGTAATGGAACTTATTAAATTAACGTCAAAAAGTTGAAGCATACGGACCAACCCTAATGGCCTAATTAGCCTTGAAGGAAGAAAGTTTTGATAAGAATAAAAGGAAAAAGTTTTTCGGGATGCCGTGGCCTGTATCAAATAACCATCATACACCATACCTAAATATTTTAGGAATAGCAATTTAGAAGATATTCAAGTTGTGCTATTTATGTAATTGTCAATGGCGCTTAGAACTCCTATTACACTAGAGCAAATAAGGAATAGTCAGTTGACCAATTGCCTTATCAATTGAAATGTATTTGATTGTTGTGTTGTAAATTGACGCTACAATTTTTTTCATTCTTTTCAGATGGTTATTGTCAGTGTATGGATTACATCGGCGGTGTATTCTACGCCGAAATTTGTATTCAGTAAAACTATAAAAAATATTCATACTGAGGATGGTCAGGAGGAGGAGATTTGTGTGTTAGATCGTGAAATGTTCAATTCCAAATTACTGGATATGATTAACTTTGTACTTCTCTACGTAATGCCCTTGCTAGTAATGACTGTGAGTAATCCTAATAAATTAAAAATAAGTTGGTATACATTTAACGTAAAAGCAAATTGAGGATGAATTATGCTTAAAATGTGGCGCTATGTACTGCAATACATAGAAATGTGCAATTTACCAATTTACCGATTACCTAAAAGAAAATTTTTGTTTTTCGTTATTGAGAAATACTTAATTTTTTTCGTATTTGACAGGTATTGTATAGTAAAATAGCCATCGCATTGTGGCGCAGTTCACGTGGCCTCACCCCGCATATGTCCCAGCAGCACCAACCATCTAGTGAAGAAAATAGCATGAGTCTACATAACAGCATGTACCATCGCCATACCCATAATTACCATTCTACTCATTATCATTCACACTCTCACCTTCATGAACTTCATAATCTGCCGACGGGAGTTGGATCCACAATGGCAGCTGGCGAAGCATCACTCGCTTCCACTAGCAATTCCCAGTGTTTGTCACTTCAAAATAGTGCTAAATATGAAAAGCGTGACGTCAGTATAGCTGAAAGTCAGGTGAGTCAGCCAGCCAGCAGCTTAGCTGCATGTTCTTTTTCACAGATTCGTACTTCTAACCTAAAAACGAAGCAATAGAGTAAAGTGCACGTAATTTAAATTCAATCAAATTCCAACCGAAATCCAACTATAAAAGATTATATGTATATATGTGCCGCTGATAACCAAATGAAAACAAACTTTGAGAGATTTAAGGTGCCGCATGGCCGAATTTAAGAAATCTCCCTCACTTTGCATCGAGATTTCCTATAGCTCGGAAATATGTAACCTGTTATGTGCAGTGCAGTGTATATAGCAAATGCTGTCAAAAAAAATGAATCTCTTACTCTTATATTTCTGTTGATGCTGATCAAAAATGTCTGTTACCTATATTTGCTAAAGGTACAATGTTATAAGAACTAATCCTGTTCCGGAAATCTGATAAAATTTCCCAAAATATTGGGATGAAAACATTTTTTGAATACATAATTTCGTAAGTATCATTCAAAACTCTATACAATTTGAATTTGCTGCTACCGTACAAAATTGTTGTCACCAATAATACTCGTAAATATATAGAAGCTGCTAATAACAGATTGCAGCAGTATTTTTTT
Organism: Drosophila kohkoa; assembly: GCA_019972355.1. Lineage (NCBI taxonomy): Eukaryota > Metazoa > Arthropoda > Insecta > Diptera > Drosophilidae > Drosophila > Drosophila kohkoa. The sequence goes on along the minus strand of BJEL01000057.1, from coordinate 146,206 downwards.
TCCATGTAAAATTTTGTTTTCAAATTTTACAATTTTTATTAAATCAATAAAAGTCCGATACTGGCATGTATGTATATATTGTGAATATCAAATCGGCTGTTCCACAGACGCAAAAATATATGTACAAAATGATATAAAGTTGTTGAGATCTAACCATTTATTCGTGTGGGCTATTGACGCTGATTAAGTTTATGGGTAGCGTGTATATAAACCTCACATGTATGGAAAGTGTTACACTTCGGGAAAGCTAATTACATTTAAAATTTGTAATTTATTGGGATAAACACGAAAAATGTGTTAGAAGAAGAATAAATTGCTCATCCGAAGTAGACTTTACCGTCGAAGATGTGCGTTCATGTTTAATCAGTGAATTAATGAGCATAGAGAACTGACTACTCAAAAACATTTGCCTATTAAGTAAATGTAATTATTAAAAAAAAAAACAAATGAAATCACATGAATTGCCTATTTCTATGGCGACAATGCCCCAAGCACATATTATTGCGATTTGGATTCTATATTTTTTATTTTTCATTTCATATATAGTCGACTCCATAATGTCAATTAATGCTATATCTCTTTACGAGAAAATGCTTCAGACGATTTATTTAAAATCAGTAATGTTGCCGGTTGGCGATGACTACTTTTGTAAAAATCCACACTCTTTACAAAACATTTTTGAAACACAGCTTTATACTTTTATAATAATCTTACCTAATTTTTTTTATATATATCTCTTACTATTTTTAGTTATTCGAACTATTTTCACTGTCACTTTTTGGGTGTGTTCGTAGCAGGTACATTCGCAAAATGTTAAAATTTAAAGAACAATAATAAGGGGAATCCCCCATAGAAATAATCCACAAAAATTTCGAATTGTGACCGAAATTTAAATTCAAAATCAATGTTGCTGCCAGGCAGCAGTGAGTATGAAAAAGTTAGCACTCTCTTTCTTATACGATTTTTTGATAAATGCCACTAAATCCATTTAAAATTTGATATTAATAAAATTTTCTATTACTTTTGAAACCCTTTTGAATTTATAACAAGTTTATGCTTTAAATTACATACATATGTACGTATGTATATGAAGTAGCTTTTTTAAATTAATTTGATCGCATATACATATGTATGTAGTTGGTTTGAATAATTTTGAACAAACGTTTAAGACGTTAATAATAACACCAAATTTAAACAATAACAAAATATATATATTTTTTTTTTGTGACATTTCTTCTTTTTTTGCACTGAAGCGAGGGCAAAGTGTAAACATATTAATAAAAATGCACTAAATTACTTTCTTGGTGATTTAATTTTTTGTATTCTTTCCTAATTATATTTTAACAACTCAATTTCTTTACTTATTAACACAACAACAAAAACACCCCAAAAATAAGCTTGATAATTACAAGGTGGGTATGTTGATTATTCAATCAGTCTTACAGCTGTATGTGCCGCTTGGTGAAAAGTCTAATATTATATCACATCTGTAACTCATACAGGTCTCGCTGGAAGCGGATCGGACGATAGTAACTGCCTGCCGCAAGTCCAGTTTTTCTCATCCATCGAACTCGTATGCTGCTCGTTGTACTGGTGCAAATAGTGGAGGAGGAGGAGGTGGCACACATTTGTCGCATTCATCAAATAATGTCCTACGAGCACGAAGGGGAGTCGTTCGTATGCTGATTATTTTTGTGCTAACATTTGCGCTGTGCAATTTACCGTATCATGCTCGGAAAATGTGGCAATACTGGTGAGCTAAGTTACTATTATCTACCCCGTTGACATTATTATCATATAATATAATGCCATTATCTTTTGTAATAAGTTCACTTGTATTTCTATACTCAGGGGAACCTTTAACTAAGAATATTACAACGATATTAAAATTGAACAATATAACCATATTGTTAAAATTGAATTTCCATGTCTCTCCCTTCCATCTTAAATCTGTCATAGATTGTTATTTAAAAGTTAAATTGCGAGGGCCCACTAATAACGTATTTTCACATTTGAACGAGTTCTGTTTTGCTGCTTCCACAGCATGCGCAACGATCAATTTTAAGTGTCTCAGGTGCTCAGATTGCAAACAACCTTTAAAATAATGAAAAGACAAGTTAGAAAGCTACAGTCGAGTGTGCTCGACTCGTTACCCATTTTGAAATACTACAAAAATACCAAACAATATATTTGGTATATGGATATAGTACCATATTCAAAATATACCATAGACGGTACAATATACCAGATTGTCGGCCAAAGCAACTAAGACCTCTAGTAAGTAGACGTTTTTGCCCATACAAAAATATTTCTTAATAACTTCCACAATTTTTATTTGATCGCAATCAAATCAGCTATAAGCTTTAAAATTACGCTTGTTATTCGATTTTTATACCCGTTACCCCTAGGGTAGAAGAGTATTATAACTTTGTACCGGCAGGAAATGTTTGTAACAGGTAGAAGGAAACATCTCCGACCCTATAAAGCAGGGGTGCTCAAATTCGTTTTATGGCAGTGCGTTTACTAACACAGACACAAGAAAACGTGTACATATGTAGCGGCGCTTTTGTGTTGGGGCGCAGCTGTGTACTGAGAGAAATTACGATTGTATTTTGTGTTTACATCCAGAACTACGAAGCATATTTCGCATTGTACTTCACATTTAAAGTTTTTGGTAAAAAAAGTGCTCTCCAATTCATCACTCATTTTCTAACCCGCCAAAAAATTTAACATAACACTTACGATGGTCGACCACGAAATAAATCGAAACCCAACCCAGACAGAAGAATAAGTTCCAGTGCACGAGTTCGAGGAAAAAACAAAAACAAAATACATTGCTGTCAGCGAAGCGTGACGACGGAAAGAGATGTGATGAAGAAACAAGCAAAATTGTTTTTGTTTCGCATGCAAATCGAAGCCCATATGCACGGTGCTTATGGGAGCACTACCCATAAGCACAGAGCATCTACAAAAACAAAAGTGCACTCAGTGTAAAGGCGTTGAGTACCCCTGCCATAAAGTATATATATTCTTGAACAGCATCAACCGCCGAGACGATCTAGCCATGTCCATCTGTGTGTCTGTCTGTCCGTCCGTCCGTATGAATACCTAGATCTCAGAGACAATAAAGTTAGGTTAGGTTAGGTGAGACCTGCTGCCCCTGTACGGGGCAAAGCATAGACCAGTGGAGGTCCGTAGCTGTACCGCACAGTATGGATGCATTTTTGGGAAAAACCAGCAGCATCCTAGGAGGTAGCCGTGAAACGTCCGGAAGATCGTTGTGGCACGGCGAATAAAGATATTTCAGTCGGAGTCGGGATAACGCTGGGCATCTACAGAGAAGATGCTCAAGTGTTTCCTTAACCCCGAGCTCGTTGCATTTCCTGCACTGATCACTGTTCCTGATGCCCAGCTTTACAGCATGGACAGCTGACAGACAGTGACCAGTTAAAATGCATAGCGTTAGAATTTGGTTAAGTTTTTGTTAGTAGAGGCACACATCAGCCTTGCAGTTTTGCACGAGTTGGTATTGCGCTAGCTCTCGTCCCACTGAAGTCTGGAGCGCACCTCATATTACCGACATCGAGCCCAATCCCCTCTTTGGCGAGAGTGTCTGCGATCTCGTTGCCATCGATGCCCTGGTGGCTTGGGATCCAATAGATACGCACGACCGCAGATGCGTTCAGCGTCTCTATTGGTCTTCTGCTGTCCAGGACAACTTTGGACTTGACCACATCAGAGTACATTGATCTTATTGGTTGGTATTGCGCCAGCTCTCGTCCCACTGAAGTCTGGAGCGCACCTCATATTACCGACATCGAGCCCAATCCCCTCTTTGGCGAGAGTGTCTGCGATCTCGTTGCCATCGATGCCCTGGTGGCTTGGGATCCAATAGATACGCACGACCGCAGATGCGTTCAGCGTCTCTTATATATATATATATATATATATATATATATATATATATATATATATATATATATATAATTAAATGTTCGCGGTGCACGAACAGTAAAAAAAAAATAAAACACAAGGATTTATTTTTGTTTACTTAATAGACTACTTTATTTTTATTTATAAGCTCGCGGGCTACGCGTCTTAAGTGAGGAAATTGTCTTTAAAAACTGAACTCACAATATGCTGAGCTCTAACATGAAAGTTCTTATTACGACTTAGGGCTAACATACGTGTGATGTTTTGTGTTTGTGTTAGTGCAGTAATGCTGAGTCCTCAAATTGCAAATGGAAAATTTTAATGGACTTTGGATTTTTTGGAAGTGGCACGATCGCCAATGTAGTAGGATCTTTTTGTTTGTGACAGTTGGTGCCGTCGCGACAAATGTTTATGTTTATGATATGATTTGTGGAAAAGAATTTGGAAGATAGGGAAATAATTATGAGTGTTTGTCATGTACGAGAAATTATTCTGGTGGTGGATATATTACTATATATATATATATCAGGCGCTATCAGGTCGACGACCACTAAAGCCCTCGAGGTAATAGCCGGTGTCGAACCGTTGTACCTATACGCGCAGTCCATAGCCGCAAAATCGTCCCTAAGGATTGCCGCAACTAGTAGAGACTTGGACTCAAGTCTTGCTTGCCACTTCCTTTGTAATGGCCGCATCGCCCCACGTAGCCAAGGCGGTTGACCCACCTGTGGATCGCTGGAGCCGTGTAAACTGAAGTAAGGCCCTTCATAATAGCGTCAGTAGTGACGTTATTGAAGGCGCCTGAAATATCAAGAAATGCACCCAAGGCATATTCTTTGTAATGGTCTGCTTTTTCGATGGAGGCTACTAGAGCATGGAGAGCTGTCTTAATGGACTTGCCCTTAGTGTACGCATGCTGATTTGGGGAGAACAGATGCATTGTTTTGCTTCTGATGTTCAAATCAAGTAGCTTTTCCAATGTTTTGAGCAGGAAAGAGGTTAGGCTGATAGGCCGGAAGTCATTTGGAACCACGTGACTACATTTGCCCGCTTTGGGCAGGAAAATGACTTTCGAGGTCCTCCAAAGAGTGGGGATATGACCCCATGCGAGGCACGCCGAATAGATACCCGATACAGGGTTATACATTTCCCCAAAAATCGGGATAAAATTCTCCAAATTTGGGGACAAAAATCCGCTGATTCCCCACAAATTCCCCACATAGGTTTTTTTAAATGAAACAATAAAAAGTTGAGTATAACTCATATTAGTATTCTTAATTAATTAAAATAAAAACTCAAACAGTTAACATTCATATTCTTTTCCATATTTTTGTGGATAGCATTTTGTTTGACGGGTTGAACTTGACGCTGCTGCCTAGTTTTTTAATTCCTTCTCTTGCAGCCATAAATGATACAACAGTATCTGTATTCAGTCGATTACGGTTTTCAGTTTTCAAATTCTTAAGAACACTAAATTTGCGCTCGTCCGATGCATTTGAAAAAGGCAGTATCAGCAACAACGAAATAACAATTTTTATATTTGGAAACAGGTATTTTCCCGCAGCGTTTTTCAGACGAAACTAGATGAATAAGTTTGAAATTCACGCACAAACAAATCTTGCATTAAGTAAGGTTATTCATTATTTTACTTACCGTAGGATTCTCTTTGTTTATTTTTTGACTTTGACCTTTTAACAACCATTTATCCATATTTGCACAAAACAAACTCGTATCGTTACTTCGCGACAGAAATAACATAAACTTATCGAACTCAGCCACGAAAATGACGAAGACAGCGCGCATAACATGTAGGCGTTTAAGAAAGAGAAAAACGGGAATCCCCTGATCATAAACAAAACAACTGTCAATCTACTTGTAGTTTGAAACTAGAGATGTGCTATACATAATATTTTTAAAAAAGGTCGATGTCGATAATGAATGATGAAATATTTACCGACGAGAATAAGATGTCAAAAAATGTAAAAATCCCCGCATTTTCCCCACATAATGTCAATCCCCAATAAATCCCCAATCAACTTAAAATTCCCCGCACTTTGGGGAATTCCCCACAATTTGGCAACGCTGACCCGATAGCCACGGAACAATCGTGGGCTTGCTGCCTTGCAAGCCCGCTGACCTTCGCAAAGGAGTCGATAGCCCAAATTATTTTGTTATCTGTAATTAGACCGGCAGGGGGTCTCATAGCTGGGAGACTAGGAAAGAGCTGCCAGTCACTGTTCTCTATTTCAATACATCCCGGGAAATGAGTTGAGAGCAATGCTTCAAGAGTTTCAGCACTACTCTCCGTCCAAACTCCATCGCCCGACTTGAGCAGACTAGGACTGGAAGCCTGCTTGGACAGCAGCTTCCTCAGTCTGGAGGTGTCTTTGATATTGTCCAGGTCTGAGCAAAAGGTTCTCCATGAAGACCTTTCGGATGATCGGATCATCTTCTTGTAGGACTTCAGGAGAGACCTATACTCGTCCCAGACATATTCGTTGTCCGCCTTCTTAGCAAGTTGAAACATGCTAGTAAGCTCCCTACGTAGTGATGAGAGATCTGGTTTACACAAGGGTGGCTTCGATCTTCTCGTCGGTCTTGAGAGCCTACAGGATTGGCGAAACGCGGAAAGTAGTCCTTCTGAGAGGACATTGACAGTTGTTTCTAGGTCCTGTACCGAGTTGATGTTACCCGGCGGACCAAGAGACTTGGAAACAAGGCTAGAAAATTTCGCCCAGTTCGTGTTACGGGGATTTCTGAACGGCTGAGCTGCAAGTACCCTGTTAAAAGGGATGGTAAATTGAATGTACTTATGATCCGAGAAGGAGGGTCTTTCCAGGACCCTCCACTCTTCTACATTGGTACACTCAGTCGCAATAGTTAAGTCCAGCACATTACAAGAGGTGGGGCCTACATAGGTAGATACGTCACCTCTGTTGGCTAGTCTAAGCTTATAGTTTAGGATAAAATCAAGAACTGAGTCACACCTGTCATTGATGTCGGGACTTCCACAGACGCTATGGTGGGCGTTGGCGTCCGTTCCGATTATAAGGTGTTTGTTGGAGGAGCAGATCATGTCCACCAGCCTCCGCAGCTCGTCAGGTGGAGCCGGCATGTCGTGGGCCATGTAGCAGAATGCCAGCAGCAATCATCCTTTACGGCTTTCCAGCACCACCACGGTTAGATCGTCATTGCTGTAATTAGGTAGTAGATGAGCTTTTAGCCCCTTTTTTACAAGGATGGCAGTTCTCGATCTACTAACGAATGTCGGGACGTATAAATCATAGTTAGGCGACTTCAGCCCAGCAACCGTGTTGCCCGACGCTATCCACGGTTCTTGGACCAAAGCCGCGTAGGCGGACACTTCCTCCAGGGCAAGGAGTAGCTCCGCCAAAGCCGTTTTAGACTTATGGAGGTTGAGTTGCAGCACACTCATTAGAGGTTAGCAAACTCGCGGGGGGGCCCGTCTGCATGGACAGTTCCTCCTCCACCTCCACCGTCTCATCAGTCAAGATGAGGTGCTGGGTGGCGTCGGTCACACTCTCAAGACCAAGATCTGCCTCAACCTCCCCTGACCTCAGCGTGTGTGTGTCCTGGTCGTTGGGATGACGTTTTTTGAGGCGAAGGTACACGCTCCCTAGGCCCTACGCCATCTTCCCATTGCGCTTATATAGCAGATCCTCGGCCTCCTTATTGATCTGAATGGTCACGTGCTGCCCACCACTGGGTAAAGGTTCATCAACTTTAAGCACGGACCAATCACTCGTCGGAATGGCCGGGCTCTGCTTTTTAAGCAGCTGAAGCACCCGCTCGCCCTGAACAACTATAGGGAAAAGGACTTTCGCCTTCGGTATGGACGGAATATTATTCCTGTCCACCACGTCCAGCTTGGCCCCCTCCCACAGTCCGTCCAGTTTGGGTACGGTCGCTTGCAGCCACTGCAATATTGAGTCGTCCTTGCATGTCAGGATCTTGACACCATTCATCCAGCCAGTGCCTTCGAATGTAGGCATTGGACTGTCTGAGACATTCTCCATCCTGACAAACAGTGATTCGACCAGCTTACTATGGGTCAACCGCCACCGCTCTGCAGACATTTTCCCGTTAGGGTCCCTTCTGTCTATGAGAGCAACGGCGAGATGCCGGCTGGCAGTTTCAGCAACCGTTGCTCTCTGTCTCGTCCTGTTCGAGTCAGTATTGGTGGAGCCAGGTGCTCGCTGCCTCTTGCTCACTGGGGCCCCTTGCTTGGGACTCTCAGCGGACCGTTGGCGCTTGCTTGCCATGGACTCCACCTTCTTGTTGGCAGGGCCGGTAGAACCGGTCTGCACTTTAATGTCTTTTGGAAGGGGGCTAATTTGGTTTTCCCCGCATCCACGTGTTGGCCCAGGCAAGCCTCTCCTGATCCTTGACGGACAGGTTTGCTACGCCACTGAGTCTTGCGTGAGTACGGGTCGCCGCCTTATTTTTGGCCTTCTCCTTCAGCCCCCCGTGCCCCGCTGCGCAGCCTTGGAGGTGCTGGCGATAGGCCGAGGTGACTGGAGAGGAAGACGTTCCCCCTTCACCGTAGAGATTTGCGCAGCGCTCTTTTGGTCTGAGTCGGTTAAGACCACAGCACCCGCGCGCACCAACCTCGAGTTTTTGTTAGTGGCAGTGTTGTTGCATTCGGCCTGCTCCCACCGCATCAGAGGTGTGACCGCTGGCGACACGCAGAGAGGATCTCTCCCCCCCGTGCCCGCCGGTGGTAGCAGTCACGCCTTCCACCGACGTTTGAGCTGACATCCCAGCTCGAGTTGATTTGTTTATGTGCTCCATACTGAGACATAATTTGGCTGATTTTATTCATGGGATCTGACCGCCAGACACCTCGTACCATGGATTCTGCTACTTATGATGCCCGAAAGATAAGGAGCAGAGTTTTCAGCTAGGATCTGCAGTACCTGAAACATCGACGTATAGTAGAGATCTGTTACTCGTTGACAATGAGGTAATACAGATCCTACCCAGCCAGCACCCTCGGGGAGGGTTCAGTAGAGGATTTTAGGAGATAGAGCTATAATTTTTTTCGACAGCATTTGTTAAATTTGCAGGCAGATCAAGTTTGTTTCAAATTTTTTTCACGCCCACCTCCTCCCCCGCAAATCAAGACACAAAAAATTCCCAAATAAAGTTGCTACACTTTATATTTGGTATATCGAACTGAAAAATATACCAGATTGTCAGCAAACGCAATTAGGTACGTATTGAACTTTTCGTTTCTAACTCAATGCCGACGAACAAGTTTCAAACACAAGTAATCGGCCCATACATGATTTTTTTTATGAACGATACCAATACCCGAAGTTCAATCATATTCAAACATGATTGATGTAAATGCTAACCGGTATTTGCTCTAATTGTGTTCATGTACTCGTACACTCGTCGGGTACACATATGTATGTATTTCTAGAAAGTTCTATTGTTTTCTGCCGAATTAATGACAATTGTTTTGACATTTTAATTACGCTTATTTAACATCAACATATGTAGGCGTAGTAAAGTCATTAGTAGAAGTTTGCGAATACATTGAAATTATTTTTAAGAAACTTCAGACGACAAATTCACCATCATTTTGCGTTGTTATTCCGTCAATTTTGAAAATTAAGCAAAATTTGTGTTCAAAACCAAATGATATAACAGCAATCATTAAATTCAAGCAAAATATTTTAGAAAATATTGATAAGGTATGGATGGAAAACCTTTGTTTTGACTTGCAGCTGGCTCTTTTGACAGTATTATATTTTTAAATTCAATTTTTAAAAATGAAAATAAATTAGATAAATAATGATCAAAATATAAAAAAAATAAATAAATTTATAATGTATTAAATATAATATAAAATGACAATTATAATTATTATAAATACTACTTTTCCTTTGTTTTATTCAAAAAAATTTTTTAACATACATATGTAGACAGGCAGACAAAGCACATACTTTTGATGTGCATTTCATCAAACATTTTTATCACACGCATCATAACCTAATCACTCGAGTAAACGACAGATGAATAAAATCAACACAATTATACTCGAGTAAAAATGCCTTGAATTCTGACTTAGCAACAGTTCAACCCAATGAATCGTTAGCATCAATCGCATCAAAGGGTGTGATGCAAGACGAAGCAGCCCATACTTGTACTTGATTGTGATTGCCGAAAATCGAAAATCGGTTCGAGTAAACTTACTAGGGGTCTTAGTTGCTTTGGCCGACAATATGATATATTGTGCCGTCTATGATATATTTTAAAAGTGGTACTATACCGATATAACAAATATACCATTTGGTATATTTTTAGTATTTTTGTAGTAGTTTTTGTATATGTTGAGAATAATACAGCAAAATATATTGCTTTTATTCAAAATGGGTAGTAGGTATCTCACAGTCGAGCACACTCGAAGTAAGAAAGCTTACTTGTTTTTTTTTATTTTGAGATTATTACCGCAATATTTTATTTTATTTAAAATGGGTAGCGGGTATCTCACAGTCGACTACATTCGACTGTAGCTTTCTAACTTGTTTTCAATCCAACCGGATATTGCAACGTACAAAAAAAAAAAAAAACAGCGAAATATTGCCAAAAAAAATTTAAGCATAAAACCACGGGTTAGAAATGTATATATGTATGTATTTATTAGTGATCAGCATCCTTGCTTGTGTGCGTAGCAGTAATATGGATGAAAACAAAGATGAAAATTTACATGCTTAATGCCAATTTAATGATAAATGATGCATTGCAACAACTTTCGCCATTGACAATTCCGAATTGTTTTAAGCATTCTGGACTTGCCAAAGAAAATTAAAATGGTCCCAGCAGCTCATTCACAAATGATTTTGAAATCGGAGATGACATTCCTCTATCGGTTTGGGCAAAAGCTCTAAAAAATCAACTACCGATTTTTTTTTTTGTTTTTTTTTTAAATTTGTATATTTTATTGTTTAACAGATGATCTGCTACCTTATTGGCAAGTTATACCTTAAAACAAAAAAAAAATACTAACAATAAATCATATTATGTGTAACTTCTTACAATACTATGTATTATATATTAATATACTATATATATATATATATATTATGTTATACAAGGAACCTTGTAGGAAGGTCCTGTGGATGGCACCTCTTTAGTCTTCTCTTTTTTGGAGCATATCTTAGACTTCTCGTTAATGGGTTGGAATGAAAATCCATTCTCAGAAGAAATTTATTCGAATGCTTCCGAATAGCATCGCCAACCTTGGGGACCTTGAGATCCTTCTCTATATCTCTCGTACGCATGTACTAGGGAGCATTACATAGTTTTCGTAATATTTTTGCTTGCGCTACTCTTTTTTTGTTTAGGTTTGTTTTGTCTGCAATACCATAAATTTGGACAGCATATCTCCATATCGGGCTAAAAATGGCTTTGTATATATGAACTTTGCTGCGTAGGGAGAGCTTACTGGATGGTGCAAGTAACCGCGCCATTTTCTCTGCTTTTGCCATGACCGCTTTCTTGACCATTGTGGTGTGCATTTTAAAGTTTAGTCTTCTGTCTAATATGACACCAAGGTACTTTTGACTTCGCTTGTGCGTCAATGTGGAGCCTTGCAAAGTTATATTTCCGCATGACAATGGTCTTGTGGCAAATGTAACATTCGCACACTTACTGCTGTTGATGCTTTTGTTCCATTTCTGGGCCCAGACTTCAAAGGAGCTTACGTACTACTGCAGTGCTTCAGTAGCAACGTCAATGCTTACGCTTCTTGTTAGCACTGCAGTATCATCGGCGTACGTTGTCCTCGTTTAAGTCGGTGATGATGCTGTTAGGCATGTCCGCTGTGAAGAGCGTATACAGTGTAGGACCTAGTACGCTGCCTTGGGGTACACCTGCGTTGAAAGGACGTTTTGTAGATTTTATTCCATCAATGACGACGCTGAAACTTCTGTCCAGGATAAAACTTCTGACGAGCTAAAACAACTGTGGAGTAAGGCTGCCTCTTAGTTTAATAAGCAGACCTTCATGCCACACTCTATCAAACGCCTGTTTGATGTCCATAAATACCGAAACTGCGTACATCTTGCGCTCCATGGCATCCAGGGCGAAGTTGACAACACGGTTGAGTTGTTCCGGAGTTGTTGCTTCGGAAACCAAACTGCCACTTTGGAATTCATCGTGCCACCGATTCAAGTTTCAAGACGCGGTTCAAAATAACCCTTTCTGTCATCTTTCCCAGTGCTGAAAGAAGGCTGATTGGCCGGTATCCATCGACTTCAGTAAGCTGTTTCTCTGGTTTCGGAATCATAGTAATTAGCGCAGTAAAGTAACACTATAAATAACAGTGCTTTTTTATCTCAGCCTTTTCTTGACTGGAGAAGCACCATCCACCGGTGGGATTCTTAATTGGGACTTTTGGGATTGCCTGCCTCTCAGGCGACTTGTAAGTCTCCAAAGAGAGTAATTTGCGGATACATCCGGACTGGCTTCCTCTAGAATTCCATCTATATTGTCTTGCTTAACTCTGGCAAGGGCTTATTGAACACGATTAGGCAGTCTTTTGGTAGACGCGTAAATCTCTCGTTCTTACGTATTCTTTCTTTTCATGCTCAGGAGCGCGGCAAATTTGGGGATAGCATAGCTTGGCAATGCTAACTTTGAGAGCATGAGATTGGTGGTGCCGAAAAGGATGCAGCCAGGAATATATTACGCATCGTCAATATCTTCTGGGCTGTTTATTTCCATGTTCAGGTTCTCTAGATCTGTTCTAAAGTCATCAGTTCGACAGCCACGTGGGAGAATATATTGCTTCCTTTGTTTGACCTGTGGTGTTTGATGTAGATCTGCTATAAATGGTAAGTGGTCCGAAGAAAGCTCATGTGAAAGTTGAACAGATAACTTGTTGGTCGCGATTCCATTATATATAAAGAAATCAAGTGCCGAGGGAGTAAGCTGTGTGTTGTATGAGTAGAAGGTTCGGTCTCCTGTAGCAAGAATTTGGCATGTGCTGCTTGTTATGGCGTCCTGCAATCTCCTTCCTCGAGTGCTTGATCTTAGATTGCCCCACCATAGATGTTTGGCATTGAAATCTCCGCCGGCAATAAACCTATTGCCTAAGGTCGCAAACAGCTGATCAAAGTCGGCCTTACTCCTAGGTTCATTGGGAGGAAGGTAAAGGGAGGAAACTTTGATGCACCCACCATTCGTTAGGATATTTACACTAGCTGCTTGTAACTTCATCCATGAAATAGGCTCAGTCTGGGAGTGTGAAATACTCGAGCGAATTAGCACAGCAGCGCCACTCTTAGAGGTACCACTGGGATGATTTGCGTAGTATTGGTCGTAGCCAGGTAGGTATATTTTTTTCCAGGACGCATGTGCGTTATTAGCATTATGTTGATTTTTTTGGCACAAAGGAAAAGACGAAGCTCTTCAACGTTGTTGATTAATCCTCGTGCGTTCCACAATTCGAATATTAATCGTGTATTAATCATTTTGATGTAAGTTTTTGTACCAGGTCACGAAAGGCTCTGTTTGCTTCCTGAATAAGTTTGAACATTTGATCTAATCTTGAGTTAATGTCGTGAACCGCTTTCTCCAGAGTGCTGAATCTGTCACCTTGTCTGGGATTTTCATCAACATTGCGAGATCGAGAGAAGCCAGGTTTTATTGGTATATGTTCCTCACCCTTTGATTTTACCAAATCAGCATATGAGAATACACTTCTAACGGCAGCATGAGGGATAAATTGTGGTGTTGGACCTTGTCTTTGGTTATTCCTGGTACTGTTCCGCAGTCCATTTACTGGTAGTCTTGTCGCTGGCTTAAGTTTTTTGTTCAGATCAATTCTGATCTGACAGTCCTTAAAGTTTGACATATGATCCTCACCACAGTTGGCATATATGTACTTCTCGTTGGAGTTGGCTTCACACACTTTGGAATTGGTTTCGTGATCGCCTGAGCATTTACCACAGACAGGCTTTTTAAGGCAATAATTGCGTGTATGCTCGAAACCTTGGCATCTATAGCATTGCATCATCTCTTTGTTGGGTCTCGCTTTGGTCACTGTGACTCTATGACGACCTATTTGAGTTACTGTGATATTTACTGCAATATTTGGGGTATTCATCAGATTAACGTAGAACATATTTTGTCTTGTTTTGTAATTGACGGATTCTTCATCATCCTTCTCATAGACTGGGATGCCGCGCCAGTCTGGCTTTCTGGGGCAATATATGTTAAGAACTGTAAGGCCCTTATCGGCAAAGGTTCGCTCAATTAGTTCTTTTGGCACGTTAAGATGATCACTTAACACCAGTCTGCAGGGTTTGTTTTCCCTTAGCTGATGAGGCTTAGGTGTTGTGTTTTTCTGCAGTTCATGTTCAGGTTTACTTTGCTGGTTGTCTTCTTTTTGATCTTGCTGGTATGCATCGTCCAGCTCCATAACAGCATCTACTTCTTAAGCTAAGGCCGCAAAGCGGTTATTTTGAAGTCCTGTCGCAGATATGGTGGCCGATGAACGTCCTGTAATAATATTGTTAGTTGGCTTCGACTTTTGTATTGTTTTTGTTGCCTTGTCAGATTTTTTTTGCTTCTTGTAAAGAGACATTATCGGAGCTTGAAATGAACAATCTTTTACCAGCAGAGCTTGATGCGCAAGTAGCACTTTGCGTTGAGCATATGACTTCAGCCTTCGACATTGCCATTGCATATCTTGATTGAAAGTTTGTACTAGTAAATGTTAAAGTACTCGTTGTGTAAGTATTTCTACTTGTTACTGAATGTAGGTGGCTAACGCTGTTAGCAACTCCAATTGAATTTTAAATGACTTTGGCCAAACTAGCACGCAGTTCTGCAGGTGTACTAGCTAATTTTTTCATCCTCTCACAGTGAGTGAGCAGACACGTGTTCTTCCATATTTTGGCAGATTACAATATTTGTTTACAGTTAAAATATTGTTTCTGTCTATCCTCCACCTCTCGCTTGCGCTGAGCGCTGGGCAAACGCAGCACAGCTTAAGACTTGCTTATCTTTGGTAAACTACCGTAATAGGCTGCCGTCACCGTTTAGCAGTGACTAAAAATAGAATTGTGTGCAAGATAAACACAAGTGTGAAAAATTTGTGTTCGATCTCTTTCTTTCAAGATGATTTATTCGTCACTCGCGTACGTCTTTACACAGCGAACATCAATAAGCGACTGGCTACCGATTTCAAAGTAAGAACTGGATGAATATGTTCTTATTGACAATGGTGTGGCGATTTGTGAGGAACTTTCCGAAGGCAGCATATATTAGATGTCGGACAGGATAGCGAAGACAAAACCACATATAAACATTAATCTTGTTATGTTACGCATGTTATTGAATTAGATTTATTGTTTTATTTTAAAAACCTATTACGATCTTGACAACTATAAAATAAACAAAAAACAAGTAAGAGAGCTACAGTCGAGTATGCTCGACTGTGAGATACCAGCTACCCATTTTGAATTAAAGCAAAATATTCTGGTATAATTCTCAAAATATACCGAAAATACTACAAAAATGCTAAAAATATACCACACGGTAAAAATATATCATAGACTGCACAATATACCAGATTGTCTGCCAAAGCCACTCAGACCCCTAGTAAGTAGGCGTTTTTGCCCATACAAAAGTATTTGTTTAATAATTTCCACAATTTTTATCTGATCGCAATCAAAATTTTCGAGAGAATTTGTTATGTTTGCACGCAGATCAAGTTTATTTCAAAATTTTGCCACGCCCACTTCCGCCCCCGTAAATCAAAAAAATCGAATAACAAGCGTAATTTTAAAGCTAGAGCTGCTGTATACAATAATAACTATAGTATTTATGATTCCTGAAAATTTGATTGCGATCAGATAAAAATTGTGGAATAATATAAGCACAATATGGATTTAATTAGTTATGAGGTACGGATCTGCGGGAGTAACCGAATCAGCTCATAAAACAGGCAGACGCCTAATGAAAGAATATCTTCTATAACAGAAGTATGTGTTCGTTAAAAATAATTTTTCAATCGAAATGACGAACTCGTCATAAGTGGGGTCGCAATCAAATTTTTAAAATAATTTTATATAACAAATAAACGAGCTGAGTATCTCGCTTCCAGTCTAATTCACATTGCTGTTTTGTCCTGATTACTCTCTTGCCGTCGTCAGGGATTTATCAGTATGAAATCTAAGGAAAACCTTTCAAGCTTATAGTCCATGGTGACAAAAAGGACATCAAACTTTCTTTTGTGTTCTCAAACCGGAATGAAATTAAATTTACAAAATTTCGATTATATTGTCTTTAAAAAAAACTTATTATTGTCTTATTTACATACTTGCGCATGCTAAAATGTTAACATTTTTGCAGGTCACGTTCCTACCGCGGTGATTCCAATTTTAATGCGCTGTTAACACCGCTGACTTTTCTGGTCACGTATTTCAATTCGGGTGTTAATCCCCTACTATATGCATTTCTCAGCCGCAATTTTCGAAAAGGAATGAAAGAGCTACTGCTATGCTCATGGAAGAAGGGCAAAGGGAAATCATCCTCAAATTCATCGATGCATCACAAGCGAAAGGCATTACAGGTGAGCGTGTCTCTCTCGTTCACTTCCATTTTTAAGTCGCATATTAAAATCATATCTCACTCGTGATCTTCTAACAGACCCATTCATTGCCCACTGATACCACGCACATCGGCAATGACCAACTATGATGGCCAAGCTGCTGGACCAAGAACATCAGAATATTTGGACGTCGGCAATAAATTCGCACATTCGAAGTTTTAGAAGTAGAATTTTAGAGTTTATATACTAGACGTAATTTCATCGTGATAAGATTAATAAATTTTAAATTTTAAAATGCTTGTTTAATCATTAGTATATATTGCCATCATTGATAGGTGTACTATGTACGAATAAACAAATTTTTGAAAGTCACAATTGTTAGAAACATGCAAAATATTATATGTGAGTATATACACATTTGCACATACATACATACATCATATACAATATATGCATATATCATCTTCTTAAATTAATAAAGCATTTGAATTTAGTATAAATGTGAAATATATGTATATACATATATTTTTATATCCTATTATTATTAGTGCATAGTTGTGTGGCGCAAGCATCCCAAAACCCTTTCCTATAGCACATGTTATGTTACCACGCATTGCGTTCTAAAGATTTAAAACAGCGGTGCTCAAATTCGTGTTATGGCAGTGCGTTTACTAACACAGACACAAGAAAACGTGCACAAATGTAGCGGCGCTTTTGTGTTGGAGCGCAGCTGTGCACTGAGAGAAAGAAAAACAGTTTTAAATATTACGATTGTATTTTGTGTTTACATCCAGAACTACGAAGTATATTGCGCAATGTACTTCACATTTAAAGTATTTGGTAAAAAAAAGTGCTCTCCAATTCATCACTAATTTTTTTGACCCGCCAAAAAATTTAACACAACACTTTTGGTTGTCCACTACACAAAAAAAACACATTCATCACGTACGACTCAGTCGCTCAAAGAATAGAGAAAGAGAAACGAATTGAATGAAGTGAGAATTCAGAAAACTGAGACGCTGAATTCGAACGATTCAAACTCCAACTGTAAATAAATAAATGGAAACCTAAGCAATTGAAATGCGTTTTTACATTCATGGTTTTTTATTTAACCTATTTCTAAAACATCAAGGCTATTAACTAATTTATACATAAATTCATGGTTCTCTCTTAAAGTAATTTCTAAATTAACAATTACAAACTAATTCACTTGAACTTATTTCTAAATTAACCATATATTTAATTTAAATTTGAATGCAAAAACATTATTTTGTTAATAATAATAAAAAAATCTATATGTATTTGTATTCCTCGAATATACTACGCAGTGCCAAATTTGTCATTTCCCTTTTCGCTTCTCGTTCACCGTCTCAAGCTATGAAGCAAAACGCGAACTCATACTGATACAATTGAGACGTATGTATGTTGTGAGTGGTCTCATGTAGATGTCTATTGTCCATCATGAAGTAAATCAAAACCCAACGCAGACAGAAGAATAAGTTCCAGTGCACGAGTTCGAGGAAAAAACAAAAACAAATTACATTGCGGTCAGCGAAGCGTGACTACTGAAAGAGATCCCAATTGTGTTTCGTGTCATGCCAAGCCCGTGACTGGCAGACAGTCCAGTAGATCGCTAGATGACTCGTCTTGCAGACAGCGTCCGGCAATGAGTCTGGTGTACGCGACCTCTTAGCGCAACGCGTAATTTCCCTAACACCTACTTTTCTCAAAAAACTCTGCAAATTTACGTAAACATGACCAGTTCTAGCTAGAAGTCTGGTCCTAGACTCTGGATTTTTTCTCGAACATGTGCAATTTAGTGTATCATGCGTGTTTTGTTCTGTGAGTGTTGTACGAAAAAGTTGATTTTTTCCTGCGCGTCTTTCATAAAACAATAAGAGGTAAGTTGTTAATATAATAATATAATATAAGAAATGTATTTGTATTTGTATTTATATTTACAGTTTTAAGGACCATGAAAGAGCTATGTTGGATGATAAAAATATAAACTACAAGGCATTGTCCAGGGCGAAGAATATAGAAAACGGCGAAATAAATTAATTTTTCTTTTAGCTATTAGTTTATTTAATTATAAGTAAAACTCTTTAGATAGTATATAATTTTAAGTACTCATTGTTTTAGTTTAAATAAATTTAATTAGAAGTACAATAAACATTTTATTTATTGCATATATTTTTGAGTGTATTTTTATTTTGCATATTCCGAACTACGCACTGGAATCTAAACACAGATTTTCTGCATGACCTGGACACCAGACTATCTGGTAGACACGTCAAGTACAAATTCCCTCAGCGCAGCCGGGGGAAATTTAAATTTCCCTTTGGCTGACTTGATACTTGACGAGTCTTGTAGATAATCAGTTCCGCGTATACGGCAAAACGAAGCGGAAATGTCTATTCTGGTCTTGTGTCTACACATGACGTGACTGGTAGACAACTGCTATGTTGTCTGCTACTAAAACACAATTGGGAGGGCATCTACAAAAACAAAAGTGCACTCAGTGTATAGGCGTTGAGCACCCCTGATTTAAAAATACTTCGTTTAATGATAACTTTAAATAAAAACAGTAGAGGACGTCTCGCTCACCTAGAGCCGAGTCTTGTGAGGCGCTCGGCTTGGCAGCGGAGACTTTTAGAAGACATTGAAACCACTGCACTTGAATTTGACCTGTTTCCGTGACCAAAACTCATTTTTCGCGAGTATGCAAATTTCCGTTTTTTCAATGTTACCATATTGAGAAATGATTAAATTGCTGCATTCTATACCTAAATTGTTAACTTAATAGTTTAGTATTAACATAACAGCTGTTGCAAGCGGACACCACGTGCTGTGTTAAATGTTAAATATGCGTTGCAATTTCAAATTGGCATATCTCTCACAAAAAATCATTAAATAATGAAATGCAAAATGAATATTAATTCTTCAGATAGTGTGTTGATACTAATATGTTGCGTGTTTTGTTCGTATTTTCTAACAATTTGTATATTTAGCAAGTGTTGTCCCCTTGTCACTTTTGGAAGAAAAATGAACTTTCCAAAGGGTTTTAAAAAAAGGTTCAAATTGTATATGTGATAGTCCATATACATGTTGTAGATTTGTCAATTCTGAATTAATATGTAAGCTCATTATGCGTTTTTTGCGTAATTTGAATTAGGGAGAAACATCTTAATCAGCAATGCAGAACTGGTAAAAGTGTGGCGTAAACAAAGGAGCTTCTGCGAGAAATGAAATGCCATATACACTTTCAAAACAGTTATGCCTCTTCGTCTGATCGATTCGTCCGGCAATATATTGTGGAACAATCAAAAATTTTAAGTGCATGAAATTTGTTCCCATTATCCACAATCTAAAACACGGTTTAAGTCCATTAAATTATTGAATTCGTTTTTGAATTTGTACTTCATGCTGGGTATAAAATGGATTTGAAGAAATGGCGAATATCAAGCCAGGACGATAAAAGCATTGTGTTGCACAAAAAAAGATATATTCAGCGAATGTTTTGGGAAATGCTGTCCCTAAAAGTTGACCAACCTAAACAGGTAGGATTCGGAGGCACAAATGTTGGGAATACTGCACGCCGTGTATTCAAGAAATATGAAGCTTTGGCAGAAATAACTAGCGTCGATATACAACGTATTTTTAGCATTAGGAATATACTTATATCATTATCCTGTCAGCTGCCAATAAATGCCGAAAAATTTTAAGAACTTTGCCATCAAACTGGTCACCTAATAATTGACAAATATCCATGACTACCAATGACAGCGACGGTCCACAAGATTCTTGTCCACTCAGAAGTTATATTGGAAAACACTGTTCTTCCAGTCGGTTATTCTGGTGAGGAAGCAGCTGAATCCAGAAATAAAATAAATTTAACCGAGAGACTCCACTATGCAAGGAAAAACAGCCGAATTAACAACCTTACAGATGTTTTCCACAAAGCAATGGATACTTCCGACCCCATAATCTCATCCTTAAATTTGAAAAGGCGGTTCCAAAAACACAAGAGACTTCCTTTTGCCAATAGAAGTCATCCAGCTGTTGGCTTGTGAAGTTGAATCTGCAGATGAGTCTGCAAATGATATCGACGCAAGGGAAGACGACAATGCATATTTATACCCGCTACCCATAGGGTAGAAGGGTATTATAACTTTGTGCCGGCAGGAAATGTATGTAACAGGTAGAAGGAGGCATCTCCGACCCTATAAAGTATATATATTCTTGATCAGCATCAACAGCCGAGACGATATAGCCATGTCCGTCTGTCCGTCTGTGTGTCTGTCCGTCTGTCCGTCTGTCCGTCTGTCCGTCTGTCCGTATGAACACCTAGATCTCAGAGACTATAAGAGATAGAGCTATAATTTTTTTTCGACAGCATTTGTTATGTTTGCACGCAGATCAAGTTTGTTTCAAATTTTTGCCACGCCCACTTCCGCCCCCGCGAATCAAAAAAATCGAATAACAAGCGTAATTTTAAAGCTAGAGTTACGAATTTTGGTATATACAATAATAAGTATAGTAGTTATGATTCCTGAAAATTTGGTTACGATCAGATAAAAATTGTGGAAGTTATTAAAGAAATGTTTTTGTATGGGCAAAAGGGCCTACTTACTAGGGGTCTGAGTTGCTTTGGCCGACAATTTGGTACATTGTGCCGTCTATGGTATATTTTGAATGGTGAACTATATCGATATACCAAATATACCATTTGGTATATTTTTAGTATTTTTGCAGTATATTCGGTATATTTTGAAAATGATACCGCAATATTTTGCTTTTATTTAAAATGGGTAGCGGGTATCTCACAGTCGAGCACACTCGACTGTAGCTTTCTTACTTGTTTTTTTATGATAATAATAAAGTTGATGACAATGATGAATTTGAAAATGAATACATAGAATAATATAAAACAAAATTTTTTTTCATGAAGAATCCATATTTTTTATCCGATCTGAACCAAATTTAGATATTCATTTTTTTTCGATTTCTGTGGGTGGATGGGGGCGTTGGCACGCCCATTTTTCTAAAATACCGTCCTATAGGTATAACCTTCATTATACAAGAAACCTTCATTCAAAAATCTTGTTAATTTCAAAAATTTTAATTTTGGCCACGAAAACGGGTCACTCACTGGAGCTTAGATTGCTTCGTATGTGTGTGAGTGCATTATAAGTCAGAAAAAGAAGAAGAACATTTTCATCTAGAGAGTCCGATGAACGATTTTCCGTTACCGTACCTCTGAAAAAAAGATTCCAAAAACCTTTCCGCTGTCATAAACAATTGCCTTGATGTTAAAGCACACAAAGTCATACATATAACCCTTCGTCATATTGCAGCCCAGTCTTGATGTCCTAGAGACTAGTGAAAGTCATCACCAGTTTGTTTATGAAGGGAGACATGATGCGGGAAGGAAAAGAGGAGGTGAGAAATCTCCCAGTTCAATTGGAGGATTAAAGGATGCTGTTCATCATATGTTAAAGGGGCGGACGATCTAACGTGCTCGCAAAATCGAATGACGCCTCTTTTTTTTTATCAAGAAACAGATGCATACATACATGCATATAAAGAATGCGGAGAGTAGCACACTAAATAGTTTATACCCAATGCATTTCCTTATCATAAAACACCAATAAACAACTTCATTATATGTAACTCACCAACAAGAACATAGATATATATATACTGTCAGAAATTTGGGTTAACTACAAAAGAAACTGTAGCATACCAAATTATAAATTCTGTTGCAAGCTTTGGAAAGACGGTAATGGATGGTTAGGAATCTACATAAGAAGCAATCTCATATTTTAAATATGAAATCCAAAGTCATAACGATAAATTTACATATCTTTAATATTTACCCCTCCCCCTCCACCTCTGCTGCAGACAAATAACCCTTCAGACAAATAACCCTTATGATGGCAGACACGCTCACTTACAAACAATATTAAATGGTCAGCGCATGATGTGAGGATTACAAACAGTCCTCATTTTCCAAAATTTTACACAACCTGAGCGGGACCGTTATAAGAATCACGAAGTAATACCCTATTACAATCAGTTCAGAAAACAGATAAAGGCCAAGAATATGGTGTGATTTTGAAGTAGACAGACTGTTCAGATTGAGAAATGCTAGCAGGAAAATTGTTTACAGTACATAAAAGCATAGCTTGCAAATAACTGTCGACCTTTTTTTTTTTGTTGTGCTCTCGTTGCGAGCACAAGCGAAAAAGTTCATACTCTCTCGCTCTCGCTCTGAGCAAGAGAGTTTTGCTGTCTTCATTTCTGTTTTCTGTTGAGCGCTTTTCGTTGAGCTCTTTCTATTTCGGACGTTCAATGAGCAGTGCGTAAAGAGCGGAACGAGAAACGCTCGCACAAAGAGAGTCAGCAAAAGACCGATTGACCGAAAAACTCAACGCAAACGGTCTTCACACTTACTTTCGTTGTTGTTGCGTTCGTTTTGCAGACGAAATACAGTAGAATCCGGTTATAGCGACTTTTAAGGGACCGTCGTTATATCCGGAAGACCCACTAACCAAAAGAAGAAAAATACAATTTTGTTTATTTTATAGTTGCCATAGGTTTTTGAAAAACAATTAATTAATGTTTTAATCAATTTAATTTGTATGGGGACCCACCAAGTCATCGAGTTTTCGTCACAATAACCGGACGGACGCTATAAGCGGCTTCGTTATAACCGGATTCTACTGTATTTCGTCTGCAAAACGAACGCTTCACGATTTTCTTGCCTATGCGTGTGAATGTATACCAATACATACGCAAAAGACTTTTCTTCACTGAATACGACAAAACGGTCTTGGAACAACCGAAACACAACAGAATAGAAAAAAAGGGTTTCGGTCTGAGCGCGAGCGATCTCATTCAAGAACCCATAAAACGGTTGCTCTCTGAGTCTTTTCGTAAAGAGTCAGAGAGAGACACTTATTTGCGGACAACGAGAAACGGTCGACAGTTATTTGCAAGCTCTGCATAAAAGAGAGAAGATGTGCTGAAAGCATTTGAAACGGACAGAAATTTTCAAAATCCGGTCAAAAATCGCAGAAAGTCCAACTTCCTCAGCTACAAGTCTTTGGGACAAAATTAAAATGCTAAAAAACTACAAAAATGTTCAAGTAATTTGACTGAAGAGGATCAAAACTTTCTTCAGAAAGTAGTGGACACTACTAGACCTAATCGTTGTCACCCAAATCGTTGTCAATGGCGTGAAAGACGCCAATGCTTGTAATCTACCTTTTAACTTATCAGATTTTATTGACTTTGTAACTGCTAGAAATTCCAACTCTGCTATAGGCCAAGACGGCATTTCATACATGGATCACAGAAGGGGCAGTTGTTTTTCAAGAGATGCTTAACAAGAAATGGAAAAGGTAGAGAAGGATTAGAGAAGTCCCCATTCCCAATAAAGGTTCGGAGACATCAATAGTCAGCAACTACAAACCAATCTGCCTTTTGAGTGTCCTTTTCAAAATAGTAGAGGGACTAGTAAAACAAAGAATCGATTTGCACAAACACGATAATCCCAGAGAGAGAGAGACAGATCATATGCATTTCGCCGTCATATATCTATCGCAAACCGAACGTCGGCGAGCGCAGACGTGTTTTCTTTTTGTCTTCTTATCGTGCAACGAAAATTAAATAAAAACAAAGCATAATGCAGTGCATACACAGTGGGCGAAAAGACGCTTAGTGCGATGAACTTCGTACTTTTTGTGTAAATAACAAGAAGAAAATCAAAAACATTAAGTTATCAGTGAACTCGACACTCATACGGTGCTCCAACGACAGCCAGACGAGCGTCGGCTCTCTTTGCAACGCAACAACGCATACCGTTCAATCGTGTCAATGCAAGACAACGCGACCGCAAACCCAACAAAAACTAACCAACCGCGATCAATAACCCCAAGCTCGAGTAATGAACTCAATCCAACATCCCAAGGCAGGGCGCGTTCTTGCTCTCCAGCGCTCTTGTTGGATAAAACCCCATACCCTTCCCTCATGCCAACCTGCTTAGCCACGGTCACCAGTACAGTGACGTCATTAGCAACTGTAACGGCAACTATTACAACAACTACAATGGTATCGACTGCTCGCGCAATACCATCTACCGTAACAACGGAATCTGCTGTGCAAGCAAATAATGCAGCACCTTACACCAGCGTGCTCTCTTCAAAACAACGTTCGGCCGTACAGACTGGTATGGATCGCTACATACAAATAAAACGTAAGCTTAGCCCGCAGAACTCTAGACTTGGTAACTCTGCTAAAAATAACTCGAGGCACCTCAAAACAATCTACAATAGAGAAGCCCATAGAAGCAAACAGATTTGCTATCTTGGCAGATAAATCCGTTGATATACCTCCTGAAGACATCGTAGGGGACAACAAAAAGCCTAAGCCGCCGCCGATTTACATTCGAGAGAAAAGTTCGAATGCTCTCGTAAACTCGATACTGAATCTAATAGGACCAGACAATTTCCACATAATTCCATTAACAAAGGGAAATATTCATGAAACAAAAGTTCAAACTAATACAGAAGTAAACTACAGAATTTTGTCGAAGTATTTAAACGACAATAATAAAAACTTCTACACGTACCAATTAAAAAGCAGTAAGGGCCAGCAAGTAGTACTAAAAGGTATTGATGCGGAAGTAACACCAGCTGAAGTTACAAGAGCACTGATGGAGAAAGGTTTTAATGTAAAAAATGTTATTAGCATTTTGAATAGAGATAGAAAGCCTCATCCTCTTATCAAGGTAGAACTTGAACCCGAAACCAAACCTAAGCCTCTGAAAAAATGAAGTGCATCCAATTTTTACTCTTCAGTTCCTACTACACCGCAGAATTACGGTAGAAGAGCCGCATAAAAGAAATGGACCGGTGCAGTGTAATAATTGTCAGGAATATGGCCACACAAGGTCTTATTGCACGCTTCGTCCAGTATGCGTTGCTTGTGGAGACCTTCATGACTCCCACAAATGCCCAAAAAATAAAGAGGATCCCAGCAGCAAAAAGTGTGGAAACTGTGGAGGCAACCATACGGCTAACTACAGTGGCTGTCCAGTCTACAAGGAACTGAAAAGTCTTGCTCACCAAAGAGGCACCACTGCTCGCTCCCATTCACCACCTATGAAATCTACACGTGATGTCTTCCCCCCTACAAGCTTTGCAACTGCTCTAAAATTGGGTCTTAAAAGTACCGCTCCCATTAAGCCACTATCATCTGTTTCCCCTCATCAACCAGAAGAACAGTCTACGAACAAAATTTAAACAATGATATGTAATCTTCCACAAAGTATGATGGAGTTCATGTCATTCATGCAGAGAACTATGCAAGATCTTATGCGAAACCAGAACGTTTTGATTGAGCTGCTTGTTGCTCAAAAACAGACTAAGTAATCAATGGCTCCACTCCGCATATCACTGTGTAACGCCAACGGCGCCTCACAGCGCAAACTCGAGCTAACTCAATTCCTTAATAATAACCATATCGATGTAATGCTACTCGCAGAAACTCATCTTACAAATAAATATAATTTCCAAATTCGAGGCTACTTCTTCTACAACACGAATCACCCAGACGGGAAGCACATGGAGGCACTGGGATTCTGATTAGAAATCGCATCAAGCATTGCTTCCACAATAGCTTCGCCACTAACTTCATGCAAGCTACATCTATAGATATACAAATGGATTCCCGATCCTTAAAGCTTGCCGCCGTATACTGTCCTTCTCGGTTTACAATATCCGAATCCCAATTCATGGACTATTTCAACTCTCTGAGCGAACAATTTATAGCAGCAGGAGACTTCAATGCCAACCATACGCACTGGGAATCTCGACTTGTGACTCCAAAGGGAAGGCAGTTAATGCAATAATAAAAGCAAGCAACAAGCTAGACTGTGTGCCACCTGGTACACCTACATATTGGCCAACAAATCCCAGAAAACTGCCAGACTTGATAGATTTTGCAGTCACAAAAAACATTCCTCGCAACCTGATAAGTGCCAGCTCCTTATCAGATCTATCGTTTGATCACTCGCCTGTACTTCTTCAACTAATCTACATCCAGTTGCGGTAGATAAGCCATTCAGACTAACAACGAATAAAACCAATTGGCTTAAGTACAAAAAATATATATGTAAGTTCGCATATTGAGTCCAAGTTTGAATGACAAAGCTGATATCAACTTATCCACAAACACTCTTGAATCCGTCTTGGTCGCAGCAGCTCGCATGTCAACTCCACAAACGCAAAAAACATCGTACAATAATAGATACCCGAACGTTGAAATAGAGCAGCTCGTTCTAGCAAAGCGACGCTCACGGCGAGAATGGCAATCCAACAGTTCACCATCCGCAAAACAAAGGTTAAAAGACGCTACACGGAGGCTCTCAGCTGCACTACGTCATGAAGAAGAAAGGCCCCAAAAACATTACACAGAGCAGTTATCCCCAATGAGCTCCAAGTTCCCACTTTGGAGAGCACACTCGTCCACAGGCAACTGGGCTCGCAGCGACGAAGAAAGAGCCGACAGATTTGCAGAGCATCTTTAAAATGTATTTCAGCCCAACACATCATCAAACGGGATCTCACTGCCAGCAACATCAGATATCGACACATCAACGTATGAACCTATTGTATTTAGGCCACATGAGTCACTCAAAATCATAAACGAACAACTCAACCCAAAAAAATCTCCAGGATGCGACCTAATATTACCAAAAATGATTATTGAACTTCCTTTCTGTGCTGTTCGAGCTATTTGCCAACTCTTCAATGCAATAACGAGACATGGACACTTCCCAGAGAGATGAAAAAAGTCGATCATTATAATGATACCAAAACCTGGCAAAGACCACACAATTGCTTCATCATATAGACCAATTAATTTACTAACGTGTCTATCAAAACTCTTTGAAAAATGTCTCTTGGCACACATTACCCTATATCTCAGAACACACAACAAAATCCCGTCTCATCAATTCGGTTTTCGAGAAAAACACGGAACCATTGAGCAAGTCAACCGCATAACATCAGAAATCCGAAATGCATTTAGACAAAGGGAGTACTGCACTGTGATATTTCTGGACGTATCACAAGGTTTTGACAGTGTATGGTTAGAAGGTTTAACTCACAAAATTACAGAAATGCTCCCAACAAGCACTCACAAACTTCTGAAGTCATACCTTTACAACAGGAAATTCTCAGTAAGATGTAATTCAGCCATGTCCGATGACTACATCATTAGAGCCGGAGTTCCTCAAGGCAGCGTGCTTGGTCCAACACTTTACCTTATCTACACTGCGGACATCCCAACGAGCAGGAAACTAACCACATCCACTTTTGCAGATGACACGGCGATCCTAAGCCGCTCGAGATGCCCCAAGCAAGCCACGGCGCAACTTGCTATACACCTGGTGGCAGTGAAGAAATGGCTATCCGACTGGCGAATCAAAGTTAACGAACAAAAATGCAAACACGTAACGTTCACTCTTAACAGGCAAGACTGCCCTCCACTTATTCTAAACATCACAGTGGTTCCGATAGCAAATGTAGTAACATATCTTGGCGTACACCTCGATAGACGGATTACCTGGCGCAGCCACATTGAAACCAAAAGAACACATTTACATAAATCTCAAAGCCAACAGCCTCCACTGGCTTATCAATAGCCGCTCGCCCCTTAGCTTGGACTACAAGGTACTTCTATATAACACCGTTTTGAAACCAATCTGGATGTACGGCTCTCAGTTGTCAGTAACAGCAGTGTGGATATAATGCAACGAACTCAATCAAAAATTCTCAAAACCATCACCGGGGCACCGTGGTACGTTCGGAATGAAAACATTCACAAGGAAAACATTCACAGACCACTCGTCAGAGAAGAGATAACACAAATCATAACAAAGTACTACGACAGGCTATCAGTATATCCAAATCATCTCTCGAGAGCCCTCACGACGATAAGTAGACGTATGTGCCAAGGTAGTTGCCTCAGCCCAACTTTTTTTTGTACCCGCTACCCTTAGGGTAGAAGGGTATTATAACATTGTTCTGTAAGGAAATGTATGTAACAGGTAGAAGAAGGCATTTCCGATCAGCGTCAACAGCCGAGACGATCTAGCCACGTCTGTCTATCAGTCTGATCGTATGAAACACTGGATCTCAAAAAACGATAAGAGATAGAGCTATAATTTTTTCGACAGCATTTTATTTCAAATTTTGCCGCGCCCATTTCCGCCCCCGCAAATCAACCCAAATCGAATAACAAGCATAATTTTAAGGCTAGAGTCTCGAATTTACATACATTACATACAATAAAACCTATAGCAATTGTGATTCCTGAAAATTTGGTTGCGATCAGATAAAAATTGTCAAAGTTATTAAAGTAATACTTTTGTATGGCGAAAACGCCTAAGTAGTACTAGGGGTTCTTAGTTACTTTGATTGAGAATTTGGTATATTGTGCCGTCTGTGGTATATTTTGAATGTGCTCCTATATTGATACACAAAATATACTGTTTGGCATATTTTTAGCATTTTTACAGTATATATATTTAAAAAATAATAGAAGGGTATTATAAATTCGTGCCGGCAGGAAATGTATGTAACAGGTAGAACGAGGCATCTCCGACCCTATAAAGTATATATATTCATGATCAGCGTCAACAGCCAAGATGATCTAGCCATGGCCGTCTGTGTGTCTGTCCGTATGAAACACTGCACATTGGAATGAAAGGCCTTTATTTTGGCAAAAACCTAAAAAGTTCATGTTAATTTATCAATAATGTTGCAATTATTTCAAGCTTAGAAATGTCTCTAGACATCGAAAATATTTACTAGCACTAAAGCACTAGCTGTTTAAAGTCCGCTGATCTTGCCACGTGGTGCGTGCAAGCTTGCTGACTAGTCAAGTTTCTTAATTTTGGCGTTGTCGTATTTTTAAACAGTTTGACTTATTAAAATACCTTAAATTGGAAAATGTTCTTCATGGTATGTAGAAAATATTTGTATAAGTTTTTAATTATATTTGTTTTTGTGTTGTTATGTTTTTAATGAAATACGTAAGCAGTAGTTTTGTTGGTTCTAACCTTAAAATATTTGTGTTTCGTGGAGCATATCTAGCAAGATACAACAGGATTCAAATAACAACTTATGTGGTAGTATGAGTTATCATGTGTATATTCAGGTAGCATTTAATTAATTTGCGGGAATTTGCGGGGGGGTTAAATATTTCAATAGATACAAGCAAGGTTTCTCTTCGTCGGGGTGACTAACTATAAATTTGGCTGGATACAAATCGCAATGTCAAGGCCTCTTGACATTTGACTGGGTAATTCCAAATGATTTTCCGGAAAACGATTTAGAGGTGATTAAAAACAAAAAAAATAAAAAAAAATAAAAACTAAAAAAAAAAAATAAAAATAAAAAAATCCGAAATTCACAAATAATATAAGCAGCAAATTCTCCAAGTTTCAACTTTCTAGCTTTAAAATTACGGTTATGGCCAAAATAAAGGCATTTCATCCCAATGTGCACTGGATCTCAGAGACTATAAGAGATAGAGCTATAATTATTTTTCGACAGCATTTGTTATGTTTGCACGCAGATCAAGTTTGTTTCAAATTTTTGCCCCGCCCCCGCAAATAGACAAAACTCGAATAACAAGCATAATTTTAAAGAATTTTGGTAACAACAATAATAACTATAGTCTTTGTGAACAGCTGTCTTTGGAACAGCTGATTTGATATCCACATACATTCCAGTGTT
This sequence comes from Drosophila kohkoa, assembly GCA_019972355.1. Classification (NCBI taxonomy): domain Eukaryota; kingdom Metazoa; phylum Arthropoda; class Insecta; order Diptera; family Drosophilidae; genus Drosophila; species Drosophila kohkoa. The sequence continues at coordinate 115,873 of BJEL01000057.1, read as the reverse complement.
GGAGTATCGATACGCTTAACAATTTTTTTGTGAAGGGAACTGCGGAATGAAATGACGCCCCAGAAATTTCGATTAGCGATTTCGCTATTTATTTATTTAGAGAACATAGTACTTGAGATAATCGAAACCTTTCCTTTGATAAAAACAAAAAACCTAGCTTCACTTCCGCATGTAAAAATGCTCGACGGTGAGATACCCGCTTCTCATTTTCAATAACAGTGCAGTATTATTCTTAATTTTTTTCCAATTATATTTAAGTTCATTTGATCTTAAAAGTAAAGGTTTATTTTAGATTGTCTCATGTGTCGCTGCTGACGCAAATTAAGAATATGTATACTTTATTCGGTTGGAGATGATTCCTTTTGCCTGTTAAATACATTTCTTGTGAGAAAAAAACTGTAATACCCATCTACCATGTGGGTAGCGTGTATTGCTCGGCTTTAAGATAATTGTAGGGTTGCATGATATTTAAAAAATATTGTATCAGTGATATATCGTTTTTCAAAAATATATCAAATTGATAAAAATATTTATCACCCAAAAATATCGATATATCAAGTATTTTTGATATTTAATTTTTATATATTAATTTTTTTTCATTAACCAAAATTTAACTCCAAAATTATATATATGTATAATAAATATATAATTATATTTTTTTGTGTATATCAACATATGCATCTGCATAAAAACATATATAATCCTGATTTTATTTCGCCTATTAAATCTCTTACACGCAATACACGAATTCCCCAGAAAAACATCAGACACACGCATGTGTGTATTTCCCCGAAATTGTGAACCCTTGGCACAATTTCGGCGAAATACACACATGCCGATGCCTGTTTTTAAGGTGAGACAGTAGGTTCGACGAGTTGCCGCTCGTTTTGACAATTTTACTGCAAATGTTGCAGGTTGCAGAATGATTTTTAACTTCTGAAAAAAAACTTTTTGCCGCACTCATCTTTACAGGAAGTTAGGTCAAATCAAAGTGACCAATTAGGAAATATCAAAAATATATAAAAAAAAAAATCGCGATATTCGATATATCAGAGGAAAAAATATCATGATATAAATATTTATTTTTATAAAAAAAATATCGATATATTGATATTTTGATATATTATCAACAACCCTAGATAATTGCTACCCCTTTTCAATAAAATCACTATATAGCACTATCTCGAATGATGCTTTCTTACTTGTTTTTTTTTTTTTCAAAAATTAGCATTACGAGCATAGTTACGGCTGTGTCTTAAGCATTAAAGCTTTAAAAAGTTTAGTTATTGTTTTTACCGAGTAGGTTTGCTAACTAAAAGTCACTTTAAATTTCAACTAATCGTGTATTATTTGATTTCAATTTATTAACTTGATTGCCAATTTAGTGCTTTTTTAGGCGAACACAGAAAAAAATGTTCATGAAAATTTGCAAAACGAGTCGGGTAAATCATTCAACTGATGCCCTTTAACCGTTAAATAATCAAATTGATGGTCTGATCAATAATACAAGATTTTCCCTAGCTGACAATATTTATTGTAGACTATTTAAACAATTAGTTTAAGTTGAGTATCCCGTACATATTATATTATATGCTCCTTAAAAAAATTAAAATAATGTTTTAATTATTCTGCGTATTGTTTATTTTTTCCTTTGTAATATTTTAACAAAATCGTTTCGAGCACTTATATATACATATATTGGTAATTTATTTCTTCCATAAATTGACTTCAGCTACCGTATTTTATCTGTAATTTTCAAGGGTTGTCACTCAGACCTTCGTGAAGAATCTTAAGGATCTGCTCTCAAAGGTTACCTATGTATTTACACTGCTTATCTGCTCGTACTTAGCCTACAAATGCCTCTTTGGTCCTATTGGTAATTTTTTTTGGGGTGTTTAATTTTATTTGTTAAATAATAGCTAAAACCTAATCAGCTCATGTTTTATTTGCTGTATGTACAAATCGCAGTTTTGACTGGGACCAACCTTACAAATAGACAAAGTGACCAAGTCCTTCAGCTGGATTGTTGTTAACTACCTCTGCTGTCAATTTGCCTCTCGCTGATGGCATCACTGTCGATGACGTTAAAACTGTTGTTCTGGCGTTTAATCGATTGCTTGCTTCATCGATTGGTAAGATTTGATTATATAGTCCGTTGGGTGCATATCTAGCATTTATGTGGATATCAAGCAGTTTCTTGTCTTTACCCAAGGAAGAGAACGTGTGTCCTGCTGTACGAATTTCTCGTATGTTGTAAACGGGACTGTACGCTCGAACTTGAGGAGACATTGCTCGGTAATTGTTGTTACTGTCCTTTGTTCCGGCATTGACGGGGGCAGGTACAGATCGTTGGTAGAAATTGCGGTATAAAGCACACTCTGTGGAGTTGTCTGATGAGCCAGAGCTACTGGCGCATTCGTCATCCTCGGCACTGCTGCAACTACGCACTTCGTCGGATAAGGATAGTTCGGACTCCATTGAAAGCTCTAATAGGCTGCTAGCATCAGCACAATATTCTTCAACTTCATTGGATACTGATACGGCCTGGCTCTGGCTGATAGCCTGATTAAGATCGGCCAACAACTGACGGCGACGAGAATAGTTGGGTGTTCTACGAATGAGAAAGTGGCAGTTCTCATTCCGACGCAGACGTTCTGCTTGGGCTTGTAGGGGCAAATCGTCGGGATGCAGCTTTCGCTGGTACTCCTGCCCAGGACAGACTTCGTAAAGGGAGAAGCACTCAACTGGCTCAAGGGAGCTATAACAGGCTAGCAAAAGCTGTAGAAGCTCATCGCAGTTTGTCTCTTTACTGATCACCAGCGATTTGTACTGCGAGCTCGGGTGTAATGCCGAGGTGTGAACCCGTATTAGTCCGCCAGGCTTGATCTGCAAGCAGAATCGCGATTCACCTTTTGGGTGGCACGCTTGCATAATAGCTGGTCGTGTGTCTTCATCAAGCGTTAAGATAGTTTTCACTCCGGCACGCCTTACAGCCACCTCCATGGAGAGATAGAAAAGTCGTGGATCCCGATGATGCATCTTGAGGCTTTCGGAAAGAATGGTCCAGTTAGTAGTCGCACGGTAAATTAATGGAAGGGTACTTACCGTTTCAAGAGCTGAGTGATTACCTCCTTGCTTGTTGTGTCCCACTGTATGCCAAGCGTCTTGTACTCAATGTCAATTTTCAAATAGTTTGTATAGACTTTGATGGTTGTCTGCATAGAATTGTAAAAATAAAATGTGTATTAGTGTCGTACATGCGTACAGGGTTAAGGATGTGAAACTAACTTGTGGGAGTTGCTCAGTAAGACTTGAGTAGCTCGAGGCTCGTGATGGTGTTCTTTGCAGTTCTAATGACGGATCGGAACTATCGCAAATGGAACTAGCGCATAATGAAACATTACTAGAAGAGCGCAGGGACACTGTGTCCGAGCGATTTCGCATTGGCGAGATTTGTACGTGTTTCAGCATCTGAAATGTATAAAGTGATGAGAGGTTAGCAACTTAAAATTTTTGGATATACCAAATTATTCTTCTTTTGTAATAAGCGCTACTCATGGTTTATCAACACTACTGCGTTTTCTCTTTTATTGTTTTATTATTTTTTGTTATTATTGTCATAGTACAATGAACTAGCTTAATTAGGCATTCTTATTGACATAATCTATTTCGAAAACCTTCGCATGAAATTTTCATTTATTGCCCAAATTGATTTTTCTAACACCCGATTTCGGCAATTCGACAACCCTGCCGTAATAAATGAAGTGCAGATACACTCTTTACAATAACTTCGTATGTCGACTGCACATGTTATTGCGGTGGCTTGTTATTATTCACTAATGCATAACTCTAGAGTAAGTCTGATATGGTAGAGACCACGATGCCGAACTAAACGAAGGCACCAATCACATATACGGATCCAACTGAGCTTTCAGCTAGCTGTCAGCTGTTAACAGCAGACAACCCGGATTTACTTCATAGCGTATGCAAAGGTATATGTGGGCTCCAGTGGCCCTCCGAATAAGCCTTGTGTCGTTCTCTTTACTCTGTTTTATTTCCTATTTATGGCGGGTAGCTTTGCTCTGTGTTCCATGACATGGACAGCCGGGCCCTTTCATTAATTTCAATATATGTATCTTTCACACACACACAAACTACACACCCATAGTTTCATTCTTATGGAGATGTTCGCTGCCATACATGGGCCCGCTTTGCATGCATCACTGACACAACATCAGAGAGAGGAAGTATATGCACTCACTTCAGTTATCTCACTAATTCGCTGGCAGTGGTACATTGATCCGGATGTTGTAACTTCATTAACCATTAACGATGATAAAATTACAGCTGATGCCAAAGAGGAGCACTACAAAAAGTATGATCAAATGACATTTCCACAGGACAAGAAAGTAAACAAGTACAAAATAAATGAATGTAACGAAATTAAAGTTTAAATTAAATTTGGTTGTAAAAGGAACACACACACATCGTAAGATCGTAAAAATACGGACAAATCTTAAAAGAATATGGGATCGGTGATAACAACCACTGTGATGAGTAAGGCCAGGAATGAACCACTAAAGGAATATACAATTCATTCATAACAATCAGAGCTTACCTGTCCACAAATTAAATAATACTGAATTTCAGTTTAGGGAATTCACATAATTGTGAGAGTAGTTTGGAATCGACATATCAAACCACTTATGTGAGTTAAAAAAATATTAACTGCTTAAGGAAGAAGGGTTTCTTTATGAGTCAGTGAGTACTCGATACACGAAACAAATCGTCTTAATGGTAATGTCAGCGACAGTACTTACGGAAGCCATAAACTAAGAAATAAAATGAAATCAATTTTCGAGCTAAATGCTTTCGTGGTATTGAGACGAAAAATAAGCACAATATAGCCTTGTTGTTTTCGTAGTCTCTTTAAGTTGGCGTATTAATTTGAAATTTCTATAAAATATTTGTTGTCAATGAGCTCGTTAAAATGAGAAATAGTGAATTTTCGACAAGACTAGTGTACGAGGATTGCTATTTATATTTCTGGCCTAATAATGAAAATACGAATATTTGTTATAAAAAATGGATTAATTGTTTTTGGTTTTTATTGTTTGGTCCTAATATGGCTACAAGTGACCTAAGCACTTAGGTTAAACTTAAATAGCCACCCTCATACTAGCTGTGTCCTGCAGACACAAAGCCATATATTTACCATTTGCCCGAAAATATGAAATGTTGCTGCTTTTTGTATTCTTATAAATCAGAAACCTTATACATATGTATGTATAGGACAACAAAACAAAAATATGACATTACGAAAAAATGACGTTAACATAGGCCTACCTAAATTTAATGATGTGATACAAAAAACATTTACTGCTAAAGAAAATTTATCTTAGAAACTAGAAAAGAAATAGCATCATTTTTTTGGTAGAACTTGTTATTGCTGCACGCAGATCAAGTTTGTTTTATATTTTTTCCACGTCCACTTCCAGTCTTTGCGAATTGTAATCCTCATATTTGTGTTGAGGTTTGGTTTATTCTTATATATTTGATACTCCTGTGATGTTAAGGTACTTTAAATTTGCTGTACAGATTCTTCACTTAATAAAATAAAATGAAAAAAAAAAAGTCTGCGAATCGAAAAAAATGAATTGCTAGTGTAGCGTAGCCAGTGTAGCAATATAATACTTTCGTAATGCTTCCTTTCATATTGAGGTAAAATAAAAGAAAGCTCAAAGTCACGAATTTAATAATGAGTTAATAAGCCTTTCATTTATTCATTCTTGATTTACAGCAAGCACTTTAGAAGTGGCTCACATTCAAATAATATTTCATAATTTTTTTCAGTAATTCACTTTGCTCAGAAAGTTAGACTTCATAAATAGATGATTCAGTTAGTTTAACATTGTTCTCGTATGATTATAACGATATTCGCATATAGTAGAATAAAGCAAGCCGGTATATTTTATTATTTTATTTAAGACAATTTTAACTATTATTTTTTATGCCAGTGCTTAAGTACTATCATGGCCTTTTTGCAAGCTGCTGAATCTGTTTATTGCTTTTAACACCTTCGGGTCAGCATTTAAGCAAAACAACAACAAACACGTACAAAGTTTGTTTAAGAATAAAAGAAAACATTATTTTTCTTTAGCCTTTCTGCAGTTTTTAATTGTTTAAGTCATGCCGTCATGTTTATGGTTTCTGCCAGTTAACGTTTGTAAATAATTTCAGGGTTTGAAAGAACTATGAAGATCTCTGTTAATCGTCTCAAGGTACTGCCTTTTGTTATACCGGCTACAAAAAAGTACAAGAGTATATAAACTTTGTGATAATAACAGATAAGAGATTGTTAATGCCGGTTTTTGATATCTTCCTAAGGTATCTTTTTTGAAGGTATTCACATTTAGATTTCTAAAGACAATTCATATTTAAAATAATGAATTGAAAATATTGTAAATGTTTTTATATCTTCATGATTTCCACAAGCTTCATCGATATTGTTGAAGTCAAGTGTGCTCGACTGTGAGATACCCGCTACCTATTTTGCATAAAAGCAAAATATTGCGGTATTATTTTCAAAATGTACCGAAAATATTTTTTTAAAGTACTAAAAATATACCAAATGGTATTTTTGGTATATCGATATAGTACCACATTCAAAATATACCACAGACGGCACAATGTACCAGATTGTCGGCCAAAGCAACTAAGAGCCCAAGTAGGCGTTTTTGCCTATACAAAATTATTTTTTTAATAACTTCCACAATTTTTATCTTATCGCAAACCAAAATTCGCAGCTCTAGCTTTAAAAAATTACGCTTGTTATTCGATTTTTTTGATTTGCGTGCAAACATAACAAATACTGTCGAAAAAAAATTATAGCTTTATATCTTATAGTCTCTGAGATCCAGTGTTTCATACGGACAGATGGACAGACGGACATGGCTAGATTGACTCCGCTGTTGACCCTGATCAAGAATACATACATTTCCTGCCGGCGAAAGGTTATAATACCCTTCTACCCTTTGAGTAGCGGGTATAAAAATTTGTAAAAGAACAACACATAATTACATAACTTGACATTTGACTCTACGACTGAGACTTTCTGCATTTCGAGTATAACACACAAGCTCTCATTTTGTGTTTGCACTTTTATTTGCAAAGCTTATTTTAGAATGTACAATACTGCAAGGAAACAACAAAATACTTAAGCCAAGAGTTATAAACATATACATATCTACATACATACATACTATATGTATATCACTTTTGACATTGATCTTTGTAAAAGAAGCCCATGTGCATTTGCAAACACATAAAGCGGTAGGGCAAGTCCAACAAAGACAGCCATGTCTCGAGACCCAGAAGAGTGAGTGCGAGAGCACTGTTGTTGTAGTACTCATACACCGACTTGCATATATGTTATACATATGTAACGTGCGTTAAATCAAACGATTTTTGCTTGTGAGTCAAGTGCATTGTAAATTCGATTGATTAAATATTAAAATGTTAATTAGACCAAATGAATGAACTTTCTAGCGTGTTGGCTATGTGTTGATGAAATAGTGTTTAAGTAAGCATGGTGTCACGTATTATTATAAAATTTTAGGCGCCATCAATTTAAATAAATCTGAAGAGGTGTAAGGACAAAATGTTTACAGCAACTGCCGGTCTCGCGTGTATGTAATTTACTCTGTCGGTTCGCTAGCTTCGACATTCATCTTTGCATAACTTCGGCAACGAAAACCGACATCAGTTGATGCTTGACAGACACAAAAGCAAGACTGCATTGTGCAATATTTTCAAATAACATTGAGAAAAACGTGGGAAGAGTGATTACTAAAATTATTGTTAAAAGAAAATTAAATTAAATTTTAAGAAATGTATTCGAAATATAAAGTATGACTTTAAAATGCCAGCTTTTTCATGAAGTTTATTTAGAAAGTAAGATTCGCTTCAGATAAATACTTCAAATATCTACAAGGTAATCATGCCATCGTTGAATCTGCGTGACAAGAAGCAATTAAAGTAGGACCGAGCTGGAGCCTTTAAATTAAGTGCATCCTTTGCCCATGCTTGGCCAAGATATGGCAGGAAGTTAAATTAGAATCACTTCCCATATAAAACTCATTAATTATTGGTTACTTGAGCTAAAACAGAAAGCTAAGCGGTTTTGAGGCCTAACATACGATGCTAGAAGTTCGTGGCGATAATGTGACTTCTTGAATTGACTTCCGTTGGGAAGTTCTTGCCCAGTAAAACTTGTTTACCCCAACTCAAACTTAACTGAGGAATTTTCCTGCTTCATAAATTCTTTTAATGATTTATCTTTTGCAGCGCGGAGTTCAGTCTGAAACTGGTTCTCTACACATTTAGCATCCGGTGGCACGTTGAGCACTTAGGGCGGAAACTGTAAAAAAATAACGTTACCGAGCCGACAGGTTGAATACTAGGCTCCGCAGTTTCTTTTGATATTCTACAATATTATTGATTGAATAAATTTAAAGACATATTTTTCAACGTAAAATGTTAATTAGCTTTACATGTCTCAGAACTATCCCTTTGTGAAGCTTTTACAGTATAAGTTTTAGTAATGAAATGTCATTAAAAATTTCAATTCCTTACTTTGCACTACATCATTCGAGTAACACCCGCCTTGCACTTATTTTGTGCTGTTAAAATTGGGTAGCGGGTATCTTAAAGCTGAGCACACTCGATTGCAGCTTTCTTACTTGTTTTTTTTTTTGTGAATATGAGACGTAACCCAGTTGAGTGGTTCCATCGTCTCTTGAACACGTTTTGCTTTGAATTCAGATACATTGCAAAGACAAACATTTTTGTCTTCCTGTTAAAAATGTGAACTCTGCATTATAAACTATATGGTGAGACTATACAGATCGACTAAATAATATTGTTGATCGCATTGATCAACTAATGGACGCAACAGCCGCAACTAAATTAATATGTCGTATATTATATTAGTATCTTTAATGTATCCATTTTTCCCCACGGCATCATTCTGTTTGGCACTCAAAGTTTGCCATTTGTTTGAGTTTGCCTGCTCGACATACACACGACAGCTGCCGCAGCACTGAAATATAGAAAACCATATGGGAAAATGTGAAGAGCGGAAAGAAAAACTCAGTTCTCAGATATAACGATATGCTTCAGATGCACATGATGCACACAGCAGCTAGACAGCTGACTTGCATCCTTGTCTATCGCAATCCAGTCATTGATAGTGACTGTGGGAATGTCGCTGTGAGAAATCTGAGTCGAGCAGCAGGGCATCTGTTTTTGTAATGTACACAGGCTGCTGTGGTAGTGGTAGCAGGTAGTCACCAAAGGAATAATGCGTACACGTCACGAGGAAACTCGTGGGGAAATACAAACTGGAAATCGTATGGAAGCGAGGTGCATTTCTGTCTATCGAACTGCTTGTGTGTTATTTTTCCGCGATTTCCGGTTCGAGTTTTGAGTTTTTGGTGCGGATGTTGCAGCCGTCTAACTTTAACTCATCACGCTGCTTCCTTGAAACAAGTGATCTTAACATACTCGAATTCACTTAACTTTAATTAATGACAACAAAGCCACGTCTAAGAATGGAGAGTTCAGGTTAAAAGGTTTTTCTACATTGCATTGTATTTATGCAAATCAAATTTGATTTCGATGTTGGCCATGCCAAAGCTAGCCCCTCGGTACAAACCCAATAACTATTGTTGAAATGATTCCAAAGTCAATCAAAAACATAATATTATATGTAGGTTGCACTGATAATATGACACTGTACATAATAATATAACAACCGTGTGTAGATAGCAACTTTTTGCCCTTACGGACATTATTTCCGCACTATTAAGAATGAATGGGAATTAATTTTTATAAAATATCGTATATTTGTTAGCATCTATAAAATATTTAAGATGGGCAGTATCATCTTAAATATTTTATAGATGCTAGATAAAAACTCCAAGAAGTAATTCGTTTAGTCTTCTTCACAATTTCATAATTCGCACTCTACTTCAATCCAAATGCGACATCTGGCAAACTCGTTTTCAGTAGTCCAGATGAAGCTTAAATTCCAAAGTTCAACTTATTATTCTTTTTTGCGTCTTGTTAACAAAACAAAGTACAAATGAAATTACACAATGTCCCTTGACTTTGTTCATGTTGTTCGTGCTGCTAAGCAACGATTTGACTTATGGGGCTCTGCGCTAATAGACAAGACTTTACTCTAACTCTGAAGTCTTCTCGAAGACTTTGCTGTTGTATAAATATGGTTTGCTATGCATGCTAACGAATATTAATATATGATATGTATATGAATACTTGTGTGCAGATATTGTACACACATAATACAATTACTTTATGTGGGAATTTAGGCTCGAAATGTTGCTCTGCTAACTCAACTTAACATATAGCAGAGCAAGAGAATTGTCAGCATTGTAATATTTGTCGGATTCAACGAGCTTGCTTCGTCGCTGCCACAAGTTTTAAATTGAATTTAATGCTCCTCTCTTACAATCAGCAGCACCGAAAACCTAATTCCAACTCCATAAGGACTCAGGTCTCTCTTATGTGTGTATATTATATACACATAATAAATACTTATAGTATAAAAACATTGAAGAGACACCAGGGTATTTCAATGCGTAAACAGTTCAACTTTAATCAAGAGTTGTCGAATCAGCAAGGGGCTGTTCAAAAACCTATGTATCTAAATATATACACACTTTATGCATGTACATACACACATACACATATGTATACACATTGTATACCAAACGCGGTCACATATTCATCCAATGCAACTAATACTCTGGATAAACCCGAAGCAAAAAGCGATTTTTGTTGTATTTATTAAATGATTACAAGGAAAACAAATGACGATTTGTTAACTATTTTAGTTTTCATTCTACTTGGAAGACTACAAAATTATTTAAGTATAATTTTTTTTTTTAAATATTCAAAATCAATCATCTATGAATACATCTTCTAAATAAAGAATCTCTGCAATGTAATGGAGCTTTGGCTCTGAGTTGATATTCGGTTGGTTTGCTAGAAACTCATAAAATTTTCTAGTTGAATAAGACGCATGTTGCAAGCTGTATTGGAGCAGCAAGTAACATTGCGATAGCGGCCGCTTAATGTACTATATAAAGTATTCTTAATCAGCGTTAGCATCTGTCTGATTTTCATATGAGACACTGGATCTCAGAGACAATACGAGATTGGGCTGTAATTATTTTTTGAAAATACTATGTTTTAGATTTTTGTCAAAGCGTCTTCCTGATCCGCTAATCGAAAAAATTGAATAGAAAGTGCAAGCAAGAGTCGCGGTTTTTGGTACACACAATTGGGTGCGATCAAATAAAAATTGTGAAATTATTTAAGAGATAATTTGTTATGGCAAACAACGGCTGTATTTTAGTAAATTTTGGGTATATACATTTGTGTTTTGACTTTGTTGACAATGGGTAGCAGGTGTCCCACAGTCGAGCACATTCCTCTGTAGTTTCTTACTTATTTTGTCACTCATACGACTTTAAACTGGGACGCTTCCGGTTTTAACCCTTTCAACAAACGGACATTAAGGCGACTGGAAAGCATATCGATTACTACAACGGGACATGGTAATGAGCGAATAACAAACTAAAGGAAAGAGGCTAGGCTGTGCATGGTGAAGAATTCGGTGGTAGAGTTACTGTTAATAAATCTCACAGCAAAAAATTACTGTCAAGTCAATTAACTTGTCAAGAATTCTCACAATGCATTAAAGCAACAGCATTTCCCATGGCATATGCAAGGATTGCAGCTGGGAAACGTCGCATCGCTGCACCACCGCACCGCACCGCACCGCATTGCATTTTGCGGTTTGCGGTTTGCATTTATAGTGCCACCGAGAAACAGCAGACGAGAGTTTATTTGTGTTGTTGCTGTTGCTCTTTTTGTTATGGAAGCACGTAAGATTGGGTGTGAGAATTTTCACTCTTTTTGTGGGCGACAACAAAGGGAAGGTTTGTTGTTTCAATGTTCCGTGCTCCGATAATGAATAAAATCTACATTATCCGGGCTTTTGCGAAAGTGTAACCAGTCTAACAAAAGGAAATCAGTTCCCTCAAAGCTTTAGTTTATTACCTATTGATACTTGCAGATGATAAGTCTACATTTTTCAACGACTATCAATAAAATAAAGACTGTGAGATACTCACACCCATTTTAAATAAATATAAAAAAATGACAGTATTCTTAAAATATACCGAACTAATACTGTAAACCAATTGGAATTATATTATAGAGACTGTCAGCCAAAGCAGCTAAAACTCGATTTCAGTAGACTTAAATTGCCATACAAAAGTATTTTTTTAATAACTGCTACCATTTTTATCCGATAATACTACAGTCATTATTGTCTGCACCGAAATTCGCGTCTCTTGCATTAAAATTTTGGTTATGTTATTTTTTTCGATTTGTGTCGAAAAAAATTAAAGCTCTATCTCGTATAGTCTCTGGGATCTAGATTTTCAAACGGACAGTCAGAGAGACGGACATAGCTAGATCGTCTCGGCTGTTTGACGCATATCATGAATGCCTACTTTATGGAAATATGTAGATATAAAATCTGCTTCAAGTGACATGTTAAGATATATGTTCATGGTAAATATTGATATCTAATGACTCAACAAATATAAACGCCATGCAACTACTGTGCAAACATATTTATAAATGTTGCTAAGTATTGAAATAATTTTGTAATTAAGTTCTTAATACAAGCTATTTTCAGGTTGCTTGAGAATTGTTAACAAATTCGAGTCAGCAAAAAGACAATGCGAAAAACAACTTGGCAATTGTCGAGCTCAGCGACAACAAAATGCCATTTCCCTATGCTATAACATTGAGTATGTTTGTATGTATCTACGAGATTCATTTGCTGATATCTCATTCTTCATTCCCCGTATTTGGTGTCCATACTCTGCTGTTTTTGTTACGAGTGTACGAGTTTAAAATTTCGTTTTAAAATTGTTGACTAAGACAACTTTTAGCTGCAATTCAGCGAATTATGCAAATAATGAAATAAAAATAAACTACAAAAATACCCTCTTCGAGACAGATAAATCGGATATGAATATGTAGATAGAATTAATAGTACAAATAATAAAACATAGACGAATGTGTATAATAAACATGATTTGAACAGTTTAATTGTAACGTCAACATTCAGTAGCCAGTTTCTGTGTGCACCGTTTTCTACTTTCTGATATCGTTCAACGAGAACTATTCATTGTTCACAATTTTATAACCTCTGGTTTCTTTCAAAGAGCAGTAGACTTTTTCATAGTTAGAAGGTAGAGTATTAAAGCCCGCACTGCGCTCTTAGCTCGATTTAATATGGAACATGTTGTGTTTGCAGTTCGTGATTTTTATTAATCATATGCGATAAACATATATATACCATGTACCTAAATCTGTTTTAGTGGCATTTTGGAAGATGATACTAAATTCCTCGTAATCTTACCTTATAAGGTATCGAAAGATCAGTTGTGTGTGTATCCAAGGTTATCCAAAAATATTATTATCATATGTCGACTTGAATAGATGTAGTTTTATAATTGAAAAATAAATTTCACTCTTAATAATTACACTTTATTACACTGAGATAGTTCTTTCTGGGGATAAATGTTCATAATGGTTTTCGATTTCGTCTAGGGCTTAGTCAGCGTTAGTTTATCATGGGTCTTATTATTATGCATTATTTTTCAAAACAACATCCATACCGAAAAGTGAGTCACTCTACCGAATTTTCTTTTAATTGTATTACAAATCAATATACCGAAAATCCTCAAAAAAAAAAAACAAATAATCAATAAACGAAGTATACTTTATTTTGATAATGTTCTTTTCATATTTTGTAAAAACTTGAATATATTGCGATGGTAGAGTATAGAAACGATGAGATCAAACAATCGCAACTAACGACCGCACTCAATAACATTTAGAGAACAACTGAAGTCTGCCATCCGAACACCGAAGCAATACACCAGCTCTGCCAACTCACCCAAACAAACTGCTCTCCTGCTCTAGCTTTTATGCTCTTTCTTTTTGAGAGAGGTTCTCTCTCTCTCTCTTTCTCTCTTCTGAACTTCTCTCAAAGCGAAGCAGATCCTCAGCCATAAAATAAACAAAAATAAAAACGAAACATTGACTAAGTTGGGGAATTGGCTCGATCGAGATGTTTTACTTGTATTAAAAAGAGAAATTCATATTTGGCTCAATTTAAAGTTTACTCCTACTGATGCGAGTTTCCCAAACTGCATATCGTATACCCCTCCGCTCTTAAACTCACTCTTGAAGTGACTACATCATTATAGGTGCGCTCTTTGTCCAGTGTGTGTATGCAGTGGTTGCTATGAGTACGAGTTACTGAGCTGTGGGCGACTTTGTTTGGGCGAACTAGTTCCATTGGCATTCTCTTCGCTTTCAAAATATGTACATATGTATGTGTGTACATACCTAGCTAGCATGCAACGTGCCTCTGGAAAACGAGTTTTCAATTATAATTAAGAGTTCGTCCGGCGTGTGGGTTTTGCGTAAAGGTTGTTTTTGGTATGGTTTATTGAGAGAGGCAGTGCACCAGGGCGCACAGTGCGTGACCGAAACTCTCGGCACACCGGATGGGCTTGAAACATTAGTCACGTATGAATATAAATAGATTACGTATAGATGTACATACTTATATGTTACTTACTTAAAGAAAATTGCCAGCTACATACATTTGATAAAACAGTTAGAGCTATAGAATACTCGCTTTTACTCGTAGTTAGAGCTTTGAAATGCGCACATGTAGTGCATGTAGTGCGCACACATGAAAACACAACCCCACTATCATTCTTTTAATCTAACTTGCTAATAATGTTGACGCAGTATACTTCAAATTCTAAAATACAATTTCAATAAGTAAAAGAAATACATAAAGGAAAGTTGTGATTTGGTCAAATTGTCCTAAACTTATAACAAATGTTCGAAGCGGATATCTCACAGTCGAGCACACTCGACTATAGCTTTCTCAGATGATAATGTAATAATGCCCTTTTGCTAGACAGAAACTAACATAA
Organism: Drosophila kohkoa; assembly: GCA_019972355.1. Classification (NCBI taxonomy): domain Eukaryota; kingdom Metazoa; phylum Arthropoda; class Insecta; order Diptera; family Drosophilidae; genus Drosophila; species Drosophila kohkoa. The sequence continues at coordinate 100,751 of BJEL01000057.1, read as the reverse complement.
TTTAAGCAAAGAAGACGTGATATCTTTTAGCTGCTACATAAACTCAAGTAATATGGTGTTATTATAGCTCCTTCTCTTATAGTCTCTGAGATCTAGGTGTTCGTACGGACAGACAAGCAGACAAAAATTGTTATTTCGTTTTTTCTGTTCACGATTTTGAAGAATACATATGTATGTTATGCATTATATTCGTATATGACTCCTTCTGTATGTTACATATGTTCATTGGTGGAGGTACAAAGTTATAATACCCTTCTACCAAATGGATAGCGGGTATAAAAATTGTCTAGCTTAAATTCTTTAAACCATCATTCACAGGCGATTAGGATAGAGTTGTGGAAATATCAATTTTCTGTCGAATTTCCATCTGCATTTAAATTAAATTAAAAAAATACAATGCCCATATAGAGTATTTCCCACTGAAAACGAAAGCAAATATAAGAATAGAGTTTTTAAACATTTTGTTTTTGATGAGGCGCAATATTTTTATTTAAATTCTAGAGTCTCTGAATATGGAAATCTCTAAAAGTTCTCGAACATCGCAATAAAACTGTATTTGGTCTGGCGGCTTCATTGAAAATTGTTTTATTCGATGTATATTGTAATGAAAATTTTCTTTTAATAATGAGTGTACTGTAATATAGAACATGATAAATAGCTTTATTTTCAATGGAAGTAAATTACGTACACAATGATTAAAACAGACAGTTTCAAAGCCGTCCGGCAGATGCAACTTAAGAATTGCTAGCAAGAGCGTCGCGACATCAAGATCAACGTCAACAGCTTCTGCCAGTTGTTTATACTTGGATCACGTCTTTTTAGACTGCAGCAGCTGTTGACCGATGGCCATAAACTTGCAGCCGGCTCAGTGCACCCTCAAACATATAGAAAGAGCGAAAAGAGAGAACAATAACGATATATACATTACAATGCATTTAGATAGCTTCCAAATGTAATTAGAGTCACCGTACATATCTCAATACTAAATGTTTGACATGTACTTGACTACATTAATGTGAATGTTGTAATAATTTATTTATAATAATAATGTGTAATGTTTATTACATTACAAACAAGTAAGAAAGCTACTGTGAGATACCCGCATCACTTTTTCAGTACTAGCAAAACAGTCCGGTATTTTTCTTAAAATATACCAAATCAATATACCGAAGGCTATTTTTGGTATATTTATATATGTATCTGCTCGTCGTCTACGGTCTCTTAACAACAAAGTGATATAAACGCATCATCAGCCAGATTACTATTAACTTAAGCCTATGCAAAAAGTACGTTGTATATATAAAAATATACTATTAATGTAAGGTTTCTGAAATCTATATCTGAATTTGTTAATTCTAGTGGATATTCCATTGAAACTAAAAATTAAACTCAGCATAGCAACGTGCAGCATGAGTACATTCAAAATGTCTGAATCTTTCATAGTTACTGAAATTTACATATGTGGGAGCTTACACAGAGACAGACAGACATGGCTATATATTATATTTGTATTATATTATAGTATTAATTTTATTTTTCTCTAACTGCAACTAATTTAAATTACTTCGCATAATATTGAGGTATACAATTTAGTACCGCAACGAACTAACAGCAACATGGTTGTAGTTAAGAAATTGCTAATCTTAGTCTATTGTAAGTAAAAAACTTAAGAAACTATCTATTTTTATATACAGAATATACCTTAGGTGTTTTGCTAATGATTGATGTGATGCATTGCAACCTGCAGATACTTCAACGAAAAGATGGCGATAAGCTAAAAAATATTATTTTCAATATTTTTGGCGGAAATACTGGTTTTATTTGCATTAGGTGTCATCAACAGATTCATTTACGAATTAGGCGACACTAAGTTGGCTTTGAGTGCATTTATCCATAGAATCCAAGAATTTTATTAATATTAGAAAATAGATAATATGTAATTACTTAAAATATATAATTCTATCAATCTTGACCCGGAGTTTTTCCAGCGTTGTATTTTGATATATAAACTTGTTTTGTTAAAATATTGTTTATAACATTGACCAATTTCAGTGAATTAGTAAAATTTAACAAGATATATGAGCACAAAGCAAATACTGAGTATGTGAACTGTTCCATCCAAAAAAAAGCGCAACACAAAAAACAAAGCGAGCTTTACATTTACAATACTCTTTACTCTAAATAGAATATCCCACAAGATCACATTTTAGAATCTGATCCAATGCAGCTTATCACACTATTTAGATATTATTGTGTGTCCCAAAAACTCTCAAGTTTTTGAGCAACGGTCGAAAAGAGAAGCAGACCGACCGATGAAAACGCGTTCTAATGCTTGGCTTTTTCACGTCTGTCGACAAAAACAATAAACGAGATAATCGTATTATATGGTATTGTTAGTACTTGGAAAAATTAAAGTTATTCAACGGCGGTGTATGACTAGATTCTGTTTCTGAGGCGTATGTTAGCATGTTAGATTCAAAAAACTTCATTAATATAGGTGTACTATTATACAAAATATTCGATCTCTTATGAAAGCATATCGGAAATTTACGTAAGATTGTCCAATAATAACCATAGCTTACAAGCATAACAAGTTATTTAACTTTCCGTAACTAAATAGATGTCTCGGTAGGTCTTTTGTCCATCTCAAAAGGCCGATCACAGGCCCTACAGCATTTAGTTTGTTGGAAAAGCTTTTATAATATGGTTCAACTAAGGACTCTTTTTTGGGTAGTGACTTGTAAGTAGAAGAAAAATATTTATATAAATATTTGATTAATAATTAAGGATTCTATAATTCAGTTGTTGGGATATTATACGATGAAACCCAAGGGAAAGTTCAGATATATAATCGAAATGGGGGTGGAGGAGAACCTAGAAATATATCTGTAAATATTCACGGTGCAAACGCTGGAAATATTTGTATTGATTGCCAGAATCAAATACAAGTAGATGCAGGTTTGGATGGTGACGATGAAGTCGGCATTTCGGATTTACAACAATACCTTGGGGAATCGAAATCTCAATTTCCGCCATTCTTTTATTTACCATCACAAGAGAAGCAGAACCCAATCGGTAATTTAAATAAACTTTAATCAACTGTATAACATTAATTTGGTAATTTTTTAGTGCTCTCATCACCATCTGACTCTATCTCTGCGGCACCGATAAATTCAGCTAGTGTCCTACCTATAACATTCTTATCTGATCCCCAGATGGACTCTCCCTTGTTTCCAGCTCTTGAAAATTTGGATGATGAATCTGAACCTTTATCAGACGCATCTCCGGGAATTCACCCGCTACTTTTCGATTTTCCGGAGACCCTTGAATCCGACGACATAGATACTCCTGAGAGTTCTGTTTAATCAATCAATAGATCCAAAAAAAATAATTTTTTCCAGTAGCTTGAGCGGTCTATAGTTATTTCTTAAAAAACTTAATATGAATTTTAATAAAAGTCCCTATATTTCCTTTTATCTATCATACACAGATATATAAAATTATTTGTCCTGATTGTCGGCAAGCTTTTAAGCTCTATAAAAATTATTCCTTCAGAATAACTTAAAGCCATTTTAATTAATTTACTATCAATTGCATTTACGTATCAAAAGCAGGAAATATTTTCTCACAATAAATCGTAGGTGTGAGAACTAGAAAAAACTAGTATAAGGGTTTGTGCCTGCAGGAAATGTATGTAACAGGCAGAAGGAAGCATCTACGAACTAAAATATATATATCCTTGATCAGCATCAACAGTCGAGTCGATATAGTCATGCCCGTCTGTCAGTCTGTCCGTCTGACCTATGTAGATCTCAGAGGCCATAAAACATAGAGATAACGACAGCACTTGTTATGTTTGCACGCAGATTGGTTTTAAATTTTTGCCACGGACACTTCGCAAATTGATAACAATAGAATAACACGACAAGAGTCGCAATTTTTGTAACATTAAATAATAACTATTGCTGAAAATTTGGTTGCGATCAGATAAAAAGTGTAAAAGTTCTTTAAGAAATACTTTTGTAAGGGCAAAATCCTACCTACTTACTACGGGTCTTAGTTGAAATTTGGTGTATTTTGAACTCTATAGAATATTTTGAATGTGTTATTATATCAATATACCAAATACCTAATTTGGTATATTTTTATTATTGTTCCGTATATTTTAAAATGAATACCGTACTATTTTGCTTTGCCTTCTTTTTGCACACTATAAATGCAGACATTCGGACTTTAAATGCAGAGGTGTCCACACTTATAATCTAATATATAGTATACTACATATAAAATAAAATTACTATATAGACTTAAATATAGTAAGAATATTAAAATACTCTATTTTTGTTACACGATCCAAGCTAATGGTTTATGATTTACTGCTTCCTAATATTGGCTGTTTGGACTGTGAGTTGATACTAAATCAGTAAGTAATTAGGAACATAAAAATATCAAAAAGATAAAGTACTATTATACTTCAGATTGTACTATTATATTAGATTGTGAAATATTGGATATGGCGTGATCTTCAGGGATTGACAAGTTTTCAAGCGAATCTGGTCTAAAACTTCATTTCGATAGATTGTCTCAGCTTTTGTTTGTTTAAGACTCTTTTCACCTTCAAGGTGCCTCCCAGATTTGAATATTATTTGAAATCAATGAATGTATTCATATGCTTAATAAATAGTAGTAAAATGCACTTCATAATCAGCGTATTGACGATCTATGACATTTTAATCATATTTTTGCTGATTATTTTAGATTTATAACAGATCGAAATAGACTTAGTCACGTGAATTAGTCGCAGAAAATTAAGATCAGAAAAAATTATATATGTTATAAATGTACATTATTATATAAGGCGTTTGACTAATCACATTTGAGAGTATTTTGTAATGCAAATAAATGTAAATGAAGCTTTTATACTTCAATTGTTTGGTTGTGGAAACAATTTCTAATCTAATATGTGGGCGCGTCTTTTTGCTGACTGCCAATACAGCCGAGCCAACAAATTTTTGATTCCTTTACCGAATTATGAAACTCCGCTTCATATTCCAATGCCAGAGTCGAGTGTGCTCGAAAAGCAAAAAAGCGCGGTATTATTCTTAAAATATACCAAATCAAAATAACAAACAATTCTAAATATATTAAAGGCTATAATTGGTATATCAATATAGTAATATATTCAAAATATACCATAAAGTACAAAGCCATCAGATAGTCAACCAAGGCTACTGAGACCCATAGTCTGTAGGCGTTTTTCCTCATACAAAAGAATTTCTTAAATAACTTCTATATTTTCTATCTGATCGCTTCCAAATTTCCCAATTTGCGGAGGGGGACTGGACGTTGAAAAAATTTGAAACAAACATAACAAGTGCTGTCAAAAACAAGTAAGAAAGTTACAGTCGAGTGTGCTCGACTGTGAGATACCCGCTACCCATTTTTAATAAACGCAAAATATTGCGGTATCATTTCCAAAATATACCGAAAATACTAAAAATATACCAAATGGTATGTTTTGTATATCGATATAGTACACCATTCAAACCCCTAGTAAGTGGGCGTTTTTGCCCATACAAAAGTATTTCTTTAATAACTGCCACAATTTTTATCTGATCGCAACCAAATTTTCAGAAATCATAACTACTACAGAAGCTATTGTAAATACCAAAATTCGTAGCTCTAGCTTTAAAATTACACTTGTTATTCGATTTTTTTGATTTGCGGGGGTGGAAGTGGGCGTGGCCAAAATTTGAAACAAACTTAATCTGCGTGCAAACATAACAAATGCTGTCGAAAAAAAATTATAGCTGTACCTCTTATAGTCTCTGAGATCTAGGTGTTCATACGGACGGACGGACGGACGGACAGACGGACATGGCTATATCGTCTCGGCTGTTGACGCTGATCAAGAATATATATACTTTATAGGGTCGGAGACGCCTCCTTCTACCTGTTACATACATTTCCTGCCGGCACAAAACAAAATTATATCTCTATCTCTTATAGTCTCTAAAATCTAGGTGTTAATACAGTCGGACGGATGGACGGAGAGACGGACACGGCTGAGTCGTCTCGGTTGTTGAAACTGCGGGCACAATGCTATAATACCCTTTTATCCTATGGGTAGTGGGTATAAAAATATTATATTATTTTAAAATCTATAAAATTGAAAAAACAAAACAAAAGGATATGTAATGCTTGCTGATCAATATGATAAAAAAAACTGCGTACTTCACATTTTGCTTTTAACATTATTATTAAGTAAAGTTGGCTTAGAATTTTTTATCTCTTTTCCGTTCAATTGAAATAATGCAGATAATATAATTGGTTGCGGTTAGTTGATAAATTTAAAAATTATACAATGCATAAAACTGATTAGATTTGTTTTTTTTTTCATTTTAATTTTGTAGACAAGCACAACCATAAAAGGTCAAACTTATTAACACGTCATGGTAGTATTCAAAAATGTCCACTAAAAAGTAGCCACATCATCTGCGACTCCAACAACATCGGAATCGATGAAGACATGTCTGTGTCAATACTTCAATAGCGAATTTTATTTGAAAAGCGGACAACATAGCTGAAACACTGGCCTAGTTTTGCGGCACAACAGGGTTTATTGCACATCCTCCCTTTTTCCTCTAATATTAACAATTTGTTCAGACATAGTCGTAAAACCTTTCCCCTCCACTATAGCGATGGACTGAGCCACAGACATTCGTGTGCCAGGCTCAGCATATCTAAATCACCTAGATTTTTCCTCGAAAGAAAGATACATGCGTACTTATCTACCTGTGCGCTATATCAAGGAAATCTAGGTATACATACATTTTTTATTTTTGTATGCTCCCTTAACTCTTTTAAACTTCTTAAAATCATTTTCATTTATTTTAGATTGTAGTCAGTTGGGCTAATGTAACTTAACATTTTCTGGTAGAGCACTTACAAAACATATGTTCAGAACAGTCACTAAGCAGAATCCTAAATTTAAGAATTTAAGCTTTGGACACTTTACTGAACAAAGTCTCGAAAAGTCATTACGTGACATGTCACCCAATATATTATAGAGTATTTGACCATTAGGAGAATATTTGGCTCTTAGCATTAATTCATAAATAATAAAAATAAAATGTTTTTTTTTTACAAATTTCAATGTACATACCCCTAATCAAATAATAATTTTAGGCGTGGCACAGTGGGTACACAATTATTGTATGCATAGTAATATGATATACAATTTACATGATTCAGTTATCCCATTGAAATGAAAAATTAATTTAAATTTGTAAATTTTAAAAAATATATGCAGAAAGTCTCATTAGATGAGACAACAACAATGAAGATGCGCCTAACATGTATTTATCCACAAAAAGATGAAAGCGATCAACGTTAAGCGTCCAGGTCTTCCAAGAGGAAAACGCCAACCTTTAAAAACAATGAATTTTTTCTCGGAGAAGGAGCGGCAAGCATCTGAAATTCGCTAAGTCAACTCAATCGCTGCACTATGGACAAAAAGTCGCAAAGTGCGGCATTTTTACATTTTTTTTTGTGTTCGGTATCATTAAATTGACTTTATTTTTTGAATTAGAATACTTCAAGAATACTGAAACATATTTTTAAAAAATTTTAGACTTCGTTGGTAATTTGTTATTCGCCTATATTTAAAGACTATGGTCTGGACCCTCTGAAAAAAAAATGGCGGAATAATTTGTGATTTTTTCTGTCAATTTTATATTCAAATACTAAATCAAACAAAAAAGCTTGAATATGGAATTTAACCGTCAAGGTATGTAATATTAATTATTGGCACTAAATTTGTAGTACATGTGATATATTGTCCAATCGTGCAATGTTTTGTTGGTATGTTTTTAGATACCTGGTAACAAATGCATTTGTGTTTCTGTGGAGTGCAACTAGTGCGTCTAGGCCGGTCGAGGCAATTTAATATTGCTGAATGTTATTAACCAAACTGTTAACAATCAAATTATGGTTAACATTTTTGCCCGTTTTGCAAAACTTAATGTTGCAGTTGTATTTACGTCTTGTTATTCTACGTTACTTGATTTTTGGAGCAACAACAACCGCCAACAAACCGCTGTGAATAAGTTTGTTTTGCAAAATATCGATGAAAATGAATTAAGTGATGTTCAGCAAATCTTAATAAAAGATAAGCTTATTCAGTTTTTCGGATTGAATAACACTAATTTACGAAAATGGAACAGAAAAGCCTGCGCAATGGCTTGCATCTTCGTTCATAATTAAATTTCTTAAGATGATGTTCCACGCGAAAAGCCTGATCGTACGTATACTGAGGCAGGACCAAGGTTAAAGTGAAAATTAGCATTTGAACTAGTCTATGAAACAGAAAATTCAATGCTATTGTTGCCTGCCGTTTTGAAAAGTGTTTATATAATTTTAATTGTTACATAATGTGAGTTTGAGGTATGCCCATCAAAACTTAGAGTAGGTACTTGATGTACTTATACGTTAATACTTATAAGTGGTATCCAATATCTCAAATTTTGCATAAAGTACTGGTACATTGGCACCAAATTATGGAAACCTCCGTACTTCTTCTAGTAGTTTACCGTGAAAATGCGTCAGAAGAGCGCAAAAAATTGTACAAACTCGATATGTTTTCTCATGCAAGGAAAAACAGCCGCCTGAATACTATATCAGATGTGTTTAATAGAGCTTTGGATTCCTCTGATCCACTGCTTTCAACTATAAATCTAAAGGAACGCCAAAGATTAAACTATAAGAAAGCCTACCAAGAGATGTTATAGCTCTTTTGGAATCTCCTGATATTGAGCCTCCAATAACATAGGCATGTGCAGACAATAATGATAATCAGATAGAAGAAGGCGGAGATTGTGAGCTCGACATTTTCGGGCAAAGTTCCCTGGAGTTGGAGGAAGAGCTTTGTGAAGAATAAATTATTAACTGGGCACCAAGGTATGGAGTCACAAAACATATTAGACTCTAATTAATTTTTGATTTAAATTTGCATGGATCCAAATCAAATTTAAAATGCGAATTTGCTATAAATATATTAATTTAATAAATTTTGTTTAATTGTATTAAATATATTACATTAAAATATTTTTAAAAAAATTTTTAGAAAAAAAAATCGAAAATTATAACCTCATGGTAAGGTGGGCGTGAAGGAAGGCGTGGTCCAATTGAAAAAAGAAAAAATCCGAAATTCTATCTTTATTTTTTAGGTATATGTACAAAGTTTCATGTTTCTATCTTCAAAAATGATAAAAATGCCGCAATTCGGGACTTTTTGCCCATAGCGCGCTGGAGGTTCGAGTTTTGTATTAGTTAGAAATTGAACCACGATTAACACTGGAAAATATCGCATACAGTCGATTTGCGACGTATTGTGTCAATTGAGAAAATATGAATGCGCCAATCTAAGGTCTATCACTACGTAAACTGTTATATATTGTGAATCACAATTTGTGAAATACAAAAAATCTTTCGTGAAAAATTTTGTGGTACATTTTTGCTAAAATTTGAACATTTTTTCAAAATTTTTGTACAAAAAATTTTTTTGGATGGCAACCGTGCATATACATAATATAATAATATGATGTTAAAGACAGCAAAACAGCGCCGTAAAGATTTTGAGTTATCAACTCCTGCACAATTCAGCAGATATGAAAAAAAAACTTAGGGCCGTGAAAACCTTTCGAATTGTTTATGAGAGCTCAAACAAAAGATTTTGTTTTTTTTTAATAATTATTGTTTTATATTATTAGTAGTCAGCTTTCTCGCAGTTTAACCTGCGTGTATTTTAGTATACATTTTTTTGAGGAAGTTATTATTTAACTGCATATGGTATACATAATTTTTTTCTAATTTATCGATCGCGCATTCCATCCGCACTACTCACAAACTGAATTATATATTTAAATACAATTAATAATGAATAAATATTTGTTTAGCTTGGTTACATAAATTAGTACTCAAGTATTTACAAAATATATGCCGCATACCTCGCCCGTTGACTCTGTACACTTTATGTCCGGTGGACAATCTAGTGTATATTTTCAACATATTTTCTTTTTGTGTGGACGCCCTGTTGACCGGACGTGGGCACTATTTATTGAACATTTCCCGTATGGGTCCCATACTATTGAAAACTCTAAGTAACGCATGCTTTTTTTACGCATATCAAGTTTGTTTTTTATTTTGTATCGCCCGCTTCCGCAAATAGCAAGTGAAATGGGAAATAATATAAGATTCCTTTTTAAATTTTTAGTAAGAACAAAAAAATGAGCGGACAATCGAACAATGTGCGGACACAGAAGCCTTTTAATGACCATTTCACAATTTTAATCTTATCGCAACGAACTTTTCAGCAATCATAATTACTGTAGTAGTTTTTGTAAATTATTCTGTAATCATAAATACTGATTTTTATTGTATATCCCATGAATCGACTCTGGCTTGAAAACTACTCCTGCCATTTAATTTTTATACCCGCTACCCATAGGTTATCATAACTATGTTCCACCATTAGATCTCAGAGACTATACGATATAGCGATTTATGTTAATTTAACTTGTTATGATTGCATGCAGATCAAGTTTGTTTCAAATTTTTGCTCACTTCCGCCTCCGCAAATCGAAAAACATCGAATAACATGCGTAATTTTGAAGTTAGAGCATTTTTTTGTACATTGAATAATAACTATAGTATTTAAGTTTCCTGAAAATTTGGTTATCGAAGTTATCAAAGAAATACTTTTGAATAGGCAAAAACGCCAACTTACAAGGGGTCTTAGTTGCTTTGGCACTATATGGTATATTTTAAATGTATGATTGTATCAATATACCTAAAATAGCCTTTGGTATATTTTTAGCGTGGTACATAAATTCGGTAAATTTAAAAAATAATACCACACTGTTTTGCTTTTATTCGAAATATGTAGCGGGTATATTACAGTCAAGCACACTCAACAGCAGCTTTCTTACTTGTTTCTTCAATTTTCAAGGGCGTAAAAATAACAAGTGGCTCCATCGCTTATAGTCTCTGAGCTCCATCGCTTATAGTCTCTGAGACAGATGGACAAATGAACATGGCTATATCGTCTCAACAGTTGATTAAGAATATACATATTTTATGGGGTCGGAGATGCCTTCTTCTGCCTGTTACATACATTTCCTGCAGGCACAAAGTTATAATTTTCCTCTCACTTCACTGTAGCTTTCTTGTATAGTAAAAATACACAATTTTAAAATATTGTGTTAGAAATTACCTTCGAATCCTATTAAGTCCATTATATGTAAAATAATAATATACTCTCAGCTATAAAGTTAATTACTATTGACAACTATGAAAAAAAAAACAAATGAAATGAAACTTTGAATAAACATCATTAAAAAAAGTAAGCAAACTTCCCACAGTTAATCTAGGTTGGAGTCAGACACGACAATGTTCAGCAAGTAAGAAAATTACAGCCGAGAGTGTTCGACTGTGATATGCCCGCTACCCATTTTTAATAAAAGCAAAACATTCCAGAAATATGGTGAATTAAATCAAATTACTATACCGTCGAAATACTAAACAATATCAAAGACCATATGTGGTATATACTTTAATATTATACTAACAAAGTGCAGCTCCATTTTTTGTTGTCCCTGGGATCCAATGTTTCACGTGCATACTGTTGGGATTGGAGATGCCTCATTTTGCCAACATTTCCAATAGACACAAAAATAAATACAATACCCTTCAACCCTATAAAACTCGGTATCTACAAAGCATAAGAGAAATTTGCAGGCAAGTAGCATCGTTACTTTTGTGCAGTAATATGTAATTTGCAACAAACGAACTTAAAAATCTCTCACGAAATTCATACAAACACATGTACATACTATATAACATAGCAACCAAACTACATTTGTGCATTCAGATGAATTCTTCTAAGATCTGTTACAAGTGGGCTGGAGTCAGGGTCGTCCACATGAACCATCCGTGGGCGAGCTTGACCAAAGACTCTCAATTTTAAATGAGTCTATTGTTGAGACTAGTGTGAGCTCGTGGGCACAATCTGTTGGGTGGGTGTTTCCGGTTAATTGATAAAGATCTTGTGAAATTAGGCGTAAAATACATGAAATTTGCGTGGTGTCTGAGTCGACAATCAAACACCTACCAATTACATCACAAATTGAAAACGTTAACTTCGGGCTGAAATAAAAGTTGAATGTTTAATTCAATAAAATATAAGCAACTTAAAATTAGTTTCTTCTTACAATTTTTATAATTTTTAGATGCCTACATTAAATATACATATGTAACAGGCAGAGTAAGGAATAGATATAACATATTCTTGATCAGGGTCAACAGCCAGTCTTTTGGATATCCGCTTAAACACCTGATGCAGATCTTAAGGACTTAAAGAGATAGATCTATAATTTGTTTTCGATAGCACTTGTCATTTTTACACACAAATCAAGTTTGTTTCAAAGTTTTTCCCCGTCCACTTTCGCCCCTCCAATCGACAAAAGTCGAATAACAAGCGTTATTGATTTGGTACCTATAGCAATTATTTGGATTTGATACCTATAGCACTTATGGTATCTGAGAAAATGGTTGTGATTGGATAAAAACAGTAAAAGTTATTTAAGAAATGGGTATGGTAAAATACGGCAACTGCATTCGGTGCCATCTGCTTTGGTTGGCAATCTGGTATATTTCAACCTGAATGGTATATAGTACTTCGAAGGTAGTACTTCATTGACATACCATCGTATTTGTACATTTTTTAATTTTTCGGTATATTATGTTATGCTCACTCGACTGTAGCTTTCCTTGGTACTTGTTTAAGAAATACTTTGTATGGCAAATAACGCCTACTTCAAACGGGACTTAGCTGCTTTGGCTGAAATTCTGGCTTTTCTGACCTCTATGCGATATTTCGAATATAGTACTTCATCCATAAACAAATTATGGCCTTCGGTATTTTCGACTGCAGCTTTAATACTTGTTTTGACAGCACTTGTTATTGTTCCACTCAGATGAAGTTTGTTCTGTTGCCCCTCAAATCGGAAAAAAAAATACATATGTATATATTTTTAGTATATTTTTATGGTATATTTTAACGACAATACCACTAATTGTCAAACCCTCTCGTCTGTAGCTTTCTAATTTGTTATTATTATAGCCATAATGGTATATATTCCAACTTGATTAACTTTCAGTGGAAACTTCGCAATAACCCACAGAAATTACATCATCAGCATATAAAGTGAAAATCAACTTCCGTTTGTTGCACAGCGAAAGTTATCAACAACTCTCTTCAATCAGAGGTACCTTCTGCGTCTCGAATAATTTCAAACGCCAAAACAATGACAAAAATTGAATAAAAATAAAACATTTCGGGAAATATGATGCATAACCTCAACCATATCTAAGCATATAACATATATGGGTAATTCCATGACGGAATTTGTCCCGTACGAGACTCTTTACAGTGAAAAATAATATAATTTAAAAATAAGTGAATGCTATTCCTAAAGCTTTAGATAAGGATTTTAGGAAATTGTTCTGTTTTACGATAAAATATATAATTTTGTTCATTTTTTGGTTTTGCGTAAAAATTTGTTAATTTTTGCAATTATCAGAACAGAAAACAAAACAGAAAGAAAATTCAAAAACCATTCTTAGCTCTAATTAAAGTATTTATCTAGAGCTATAAAAATAACCTTTTCTTATTTTGAAAATTGTTTCAGTTTATGTTATTTTCAATGTAAAGAGTCTCGCACGGGACAAATTCCGTAATGGAATTACCCATATGAAAATCATACGGGTAAATCATACCCTGTAATGGTAAAACAATTGAAATTTTCTGACAATAGACAACAGAATTTAGCTAATAATGCAAGTACAAAAATACCATAAAAGTTATGGTAAGCGAATATTATGAATCTTTTACATCGTTCAAATGAGTAAATCAAAAAATATTCTTCTCAGCTTTTAATTTTCTTGATTAACACTGGATTAAAATTAGTCCATACATACATATGTTAAATATATAGTGCGGTCAATTGCGATTATAGTTCATATTTGATAGAAATTAAAAATTCGACAAAAATTTAACAAACCGAAGAAAATTAATTAAAAAAGGGTTTTTTTATTTACATTAAGTAAGCCAATAAATTAAAAGCTCAACGAAGACTCATCGCCTTTATCAGTTTTATTATTGAATTAAAATTGTATTTAATTGTTAGTACTTCTACGAATATTTCAACTTTAAAAACTATTTTAAAACTGGAATATTACAAACATTGTAAAATAATTAATGTTAAAAAACAAGAAAACAATTTTATTTTGCTGGGGTATGACACTAATGGAAACAACTATAAAAGCAATATAAGCCTTATGATTTAGAATTATTATATCCGCTAAACCAACGGAGAGGGTATTATTACTTTGGGCCAACAGGAAATGTATGTATAAACACCAAGATCTTAGATAGTAATACAGTCTTTATAAATCCCGAAAATTTGGTTACAATCAGATAAAAAACTTAGAAGTTATTCAAAAAAATCTGTAGGTTTATTTAAAAAATCGGTGGTTGGTTCGAAATTATTATTCAACGTAGTTAGGATAGAAAATATCAACGCGCAAGAGGATTGAGATTTTTATACTTCTAATTCTAATTAATCATGCTTTAGAGATCAACTTTAAAGCTTATTTAATTGGATTCAAGTATAATTTTACAAAAAGAAAGGTATTTAAAATCATATCATTAATAAAGTAATAAATTATTTACTATCTATATGTGACGTGCGCGAAGCTGTCTGAATTATTATTCCAAAATAAATCCCATATACAAGTGAAAGTTTTATATTTTGCAATTTTCCAGAACAATAGTAGCTTTTTGAATTTTGCATTCCATCTCAGAAATATTCAAATCAAGGTAAATTATATCTCGGAACTAAAAATCTTGAACAGAATAAGACTCAATGATAAATCTCTAAAGAAAAAAACTATGTTGTCCCGTTGAAGATCGGCAATTGAGATAATACGTGGGTCAGCTACAACCTCAATCTCACAAACAATATCATAATAATAACAATGAGAACAATAGTAAGAATAAACAAAAAAAAAAGGAAGGGTAGCAGTACCTTTGACTATAATTTTTTGTTTAAGCAACGGATGTTATAATTAATTACGTGGAATGCCGGGGCAGAGCAAGCAACATAACATGTATAGAATGTATGTACATAACTCGATTCTGATCTCCCGTTCTCCGTGACCACCCGCCTCTAGCAATTTTTGAGCAGGCGAATAGCTTCCGTTGCACAGTGGGCGATTTGGTCCCGCTAGCGGCATTTAATTAATAACTTCTAAACTAAAATAGATATCTTCAGTCGGTTTTTTTTCACTGATCAGAAAAAAATCATAGAATTTTTTAAGTTAAAAAATTTTTTTTTTTAAATTTTTTTTAAAATTTTTTTTTTTAATTTAAAAAATTTTTTTTTTTAAATTTAAAATTTTGTTGTACTTTTATTTTATTTGAACTTCAATTAACATATTTCATATATAAACTTTATCTAAAAAATGATGGGATGATGGAAAAAAATGGGATGACTTCTGAGTGCAATACTAAAAAAAGATCCCTTTTTGGTACTAACACTGTTTCTAAAAAGTACCATAGTTTCAAGGCTAGCAGATAATAGCAGTTGATATTACACATTTTGGACGCCACTGATTCACACTTTCGGCTAATAAAGGAGTTAGACTGAACTTAGTTGAACAAATTAAGTTCTACTCCACGAAAGACAGGTGTACGCTAATCCGGGCTAGTTGTTAATACACTGAATTACCACTACGTTTTATGAGCTACACATTTATAGACCGGTCACAAACATTGATTTTTTTGAAAATACATACCTTGAATATAATAAAAAACCAAACTTCTAACAAATTCACCAAAAATTGTAAATTTCCGAGGAACTCAAATTCCATGCGCGCAAAGAGAAAAAATTGTGTAAAGCTCTTTGCGAAATCATATGGTGTGTTTGACCGATCACAGCTGATGATCAGCTGATCGTAGAGCTCTCAAAAAGCTTTTAAAAATCTAATCAAAGCATCTGCTATCGATATGTGAAAAAATATTAAAGGATTTTTAAATTTGAAAATTTGAATTAAATGCCGCTAGCGGGACCAGATCGCCCACTGTGCGTTGGTGTGGTGGCTTCTGGTACTTATATTATTTGTATAATTGTGATGAGTTCTAGCTAGTATTCAACCAAACTTATATAGTATTATTGGAGTCGTTAGATGTGCTGTGTTTTTTGGAGTATTATTTTATAATTTTATAAATCTCAAAGCTTATACAACTTAACTAAACAATACACCTTTAACACCTAACATAAATTGAAAATTTTTATATGTATATATATACTACGAAATTGTATATCTATCTCTTGTAGTCTTCGATATCTTGGTGCTCTTTCGACAAGACGGCCAGAGGAACAAGACTCAATTGCTAACTCTTAAATTACAATCAATTATGGAATACTCATTTTTTGTCAATTGTGTTGACAAGCACGGCCCCTGTACAGCCAAAATATAACATACATATATGTATGTAATATGAGAATCGAAGTATGGGATATCTAATATCCATTTTCAATAGAAGCAAAACAACGCGGAATTATTCTTAAAACATACCAAATTAATACACCAACAAATGCAACAATATACCTAAGGCTATATTTGGTTTATTGATTAGATTGTTAACTAAAGTAATTGAAGCTTTTTTGTCGTATCAAATTTTTTAAATAACTTCTACAGTTTTTTTTTTTTATTTGCGGGTAAATATCTAAAACCAACTTGATCGGCATGGAAAAGTAAAAGTTAGCTATACCTTTTATAGTCTCTGTAGGTGTTCATAGGGACAGACACGCTGTGGCCCACAGGCTGTGGGTCGAAAAAAGTTTTTTTAAATAAGCTTTAATTGTTATGTGAAAATTGTGTCTTCAGTTGCGTTAAATAAAACCCAATATATGCACAAAGTAATAATTCAAATAGGTGCGCAAAACTGACATCAAAATAATTGCAGCAATGAGCATGCTCTTTTTTTCTGAATAAGTAATGAAGAAATTAATTTGAGCAAAGATTATAGATAGATTTGTAGACCGTGTGTTTATTAAATATTATCAACTCCATATAAAACAAGCGCCTTGCAAAAATTTTTGCGACGTTATTACGTTACGCAGTATGCAGCACAAAAAAATTTGTAAGCGTATCGATACTCAAATATTGGAATGTATGTCAAAACATCAGTTCCGGACAACCTATTATTCCGTATTCATATCGGCAAAGTGAAAAGCATTATGAACGTCTTGAAGAGAAATATCACTAAATAATTTTGTGGATCCAAAAAACATTGCAAGCAAATTGCAATAATATGAATATAAAATGATTTCATCTGTGGCCATAAATTTTTATTTTTTACCATTTCAGTGCCAAATTTATGGTCACAAATGTGTTCACAACCCGTCACTCCAAAATTTGTAGAGCTTGCGAACTATATTGCTTTTCCTCACGGGTTTCTCATCTGGGAGTAGTACATCGATTTTATATTACATTAAGAATTTTAAAATTGTAGCTAATATATACAAAAAAGTATAACAACATAAACATAATCGCAATTTAACTATACTAAGTTAGATAAAGAAAACACATGAAAAATAATAATGAGCTTTATTTTGAGCAATCTAAATTTAAAAACATTTGGTTCTTTTTTCTTCTGCATTAAAATTTGGCAATTTTGCCTCTTAAATTAAGAATTTATTTTTAAATTTCATGAATATTCAATTCAAGAATCTCTAATTATTGAAAAATCTTGATCTGTATTAAAGAATTTCCCTTCTGGATTTAAATTTGAGGCTATATAACAATAATTCACGAATTTATTATTTATTTAGGCATGTCTTTTCTGTGTATATATAAGAAAGTTATAAAATACAGTGGAATTTCTCTGATTGAATAAATCTATTAAATTAACCTTTATTTCAACTGACTTTATTTATCGAAGAGAGCTCAATTATCAACACAAATACCTATTTTTGTATACCACAGGGTTGAAAGGTTAATAGCATTGTGGGTTCAGCAGTAAGTAACAGTCGGAAGAAGTTACCCCACAGTATAGTCTATATATTTTTGATCAGCTGCAATATACATAGGTATATCCGATGTAAGTCTGTCTGTCTACATGAAATACTGCATCTCAGAAACTATAAAAGATGGAGCTATTATTTTGCTGACAGGGCTTGTAACTTTTTGTTAGTTCGATTGTTTTAATTTTTGCCGCACACTTTCGCCCCCGCAAATTTAAAAAAAAAAAACAAGTAAGAAAGCTACAGTCGAGTGTACTCGACTGTGAGATACCCGCTACCCATTTTGAATAAAAGAAATATATTTTGCGGTATTTTCTCAAAATATACCAGATATACTGCAAAAATGCTATAAAAAATATACCGAATGGTATATTTGGTATATCGACATAGTACCGTATTCAAAATATACCATAGACGGCACAATATACCAGATTGTCAGCCAAAGCAACTAAGACCCCTAGTAAGTAGGCGTTTTTGCCCATACAAAAGTATTTCTTTAATAACTTCGACAATTTTTATCTGATCGCAACCAAATTTTTAGAAATCATAAATACTATAGTTATTATTGTATATACCAAAATTCGGAACTCTAGCTTTAAAATTACGCTTCCCAATTGTGTTTTACTAGCAGACAACATAGCAGTTGTCTACCAGTCACGTCATGTGTAGACACAAGACCAGAATAGACATTTCCGCTTCGTTTTGCCGTATACGCGGAACTGATTATCTACAAGACTCGTCAAGTATCAAGTCAGCCAAAGGGAAATTTAAATTTCCCCCGGCTGCGCTGAGGGAATTTGTACTTGACGTGTCTACCAGATAGTCTGGTGTCCAGGTCATGCAGAAAATCTGTGTTTAGATTCTAGTGCGTAGTTCGGAATATGCAAAATAAAAATACACTCAAAAATATATGCAATAAATAAAATGTTTATTGTACTTCTAATTAAATTTATTTAAACTAAAACAATGAGTACTTAAAATTATATACTATCTAAAGAGTTTTACTTATAATTAAATAAACTAATAGCTAAAAGAAAAAATTAATTTATTTCGCCGTTTTCTATATTCTTCGCCCTGGACAATGCCTTGTAGTTTATATTTTTATCATCCAACATAGCTCTTTCATGGTCCTTAAAACTGTAAATATAAATACAAATACAAATACATTTCTTATATTATATTATTATATTAACAACTTACCTCTTATTGTTTTATGAAAGACGCGCAGGAAAAAATCAACTTTTTCGTACAACACTCACAGAACAAAACACGCATGATACACTAAATTGCACATGTTCGAGAAAAAATCCAGAGTCTAGGACCAGACTTCTAGCTAGAACTGGTCATGTTTACGTAAATTTGCAGAGTTTTTTGAGAAAAGTAGGTGTTAGGGAAATTACGCGTTGCGCTAAGAGGTCGCGTACACCAGACTCATTGCCGGACGCTGTCTGCAAGACGAGTCATCTAGCGATCTACTGGACTGTCTGCCAGTCACGGGCTTGGCATGACACGAAACACAATTGGGTTAATATTCGATTTTTTTGATTTGCAGAGGCGGAAGTGGGCGTGGCAAAAATTTGAAACAAACTTGATCTGCGTGCAAACATAACAAATGCTGTCGAAAAAAAATTATAGCTCTATCTCTTATAGTTTCTGAGATCCAGTGTTTCATACGGACAGACGGACAGACGAACATGGATAGATCGACTCGGCTGTTGATCCTGATCAAGAATATACATACTTTATAGGGTCGGAGATGCCTCCTTCTACCTGTTACATACATTTCCTGCCGGCGGGTATACAAATTCGACCAGCAAACGTACATCCAACCATAATATTATTTCTATCTATCTACATATCTTCTATCAAACACAACAACTGCAAGCACGAAATAATGAAATTGAAGTGCTTCTGTGAGATTCTTGAACGAGCTGCATTGCACTATGGTCAGCCAATTGAATCGGTAACAACTGCGAAATCGAAAATAATTTGTAAATATTCTAAAATTGTCATTGGTCCACATACGGTACTAATTAATTAAGTACGACTGCATACAATAAATACTAATAACAAAAAAGTAATAAACTGCGTAATTCGCATAAAAAAAATGACTATACGATATTCGTTACGCCCCTTTTGAATTAAGATACTTAGTACTGAGATCAAAATCTTGATTCTATAACATAAAGTTTAACTTATATTTTTAATTTGATTGAATTTTCCCTTTTTAATTATCTATAAAAAATATTTTTGACGATTTAAAATTGATAATTAAATTATCTGAACTATAAGATGCTTTAATGTTTTTCTATACATTTTTTTTTTAGTTTTAAATTGTATTTGGTTTGTTGAGAGTCCATATTCAATTCATAAATTGCACACATACAATCTGATGTTAGGCTTTCATACTTAGTGTGTTTATATTTTCGGTAGCTTGTTCATTTGTTTTTACTCCTGCCTGATTTACTGATTTGTTTACGGCGTCTTTTGTCTCGATTAAATGTTGGCGTTGACAACTTCACAGTTGATGAATTCTTTTGAACTAACAGAACAACAAATACATCGCGTCGTCGCAACAATGAACGACATGTGTGGCGGTATTTTTTTTCCTATGCTAGGAAAAAATAATAATCTACATACATACATACATACATATGTTAGCGCGTTCAAACCACACCAATCATAACAAAAGACTGCCTGTACTAATGATTTTAACAGTGGAAAAGTCTGAAGTGGTTTCGAGTAATGCTACATCTGCGGTTGCCGTGATGAGGCTACTACAGGGCGTCCCTCTTCTAATTTCAAGAATCATTTCAAGTACATACATATGTACATGAATGTTTGTATGTATTCCCTGTACTAAAGTTGTCCTGCATCGATCCTAACAAGTAGGAAAACTATGGTCAAGTGTTCTCGACCCCCTAACAAAAAAAAAAAACGATGCAGTGACATTTACATTAAAATATACCAAATAAATATACAGAAAAATAGTTAAATATATCAAATTCTATGTCAACCAAAGCACTTAAGACCCGATCGGCATAACCTTATTTCTTGAATAATTTCTCAGATGAAAACAAAAACGTGAAACAATAATGTGTTTTAAAAAAAATCTATCAATACAGTATTTTGTAAAAGTGACAAATAAATTTGTCTACGCATTACCCATTGGGTAGGCAGACTAGTATTATAACTTTGTGACTACAAGAAATGTGTTCAACACGCATCAAATATATAAGTATGTATGTACATATATATTCTTGATCAATGTTATCAGCCGCGACGATATAACCATATCCGTGTGTTTGTCAGTATGACCATATGAACATACAGTGGCGAGCGAGTGAGTGGATTATATTGTGTGGTTATGATTTTGTGGGTGACGAAAGTCTGAGTTCTGAACATGCACTCAATTTTGCTCGCCACTGTATATCGATTTTTGCCATGCCCACTTTCGCCTTCGCACAAAAATATAAATCGAATATAAATCGTAATTTTAAAGCTACAGTCAAATTCAATAAATTATAATTATTATTATTATAACTAAAGCAGTGTTCTCAGAACTATCGATAGCACTATATACATTTTGATGGTTCTCTAATTGAAGCGCTGTTGAAGCAATATACATATTTCGCAAGCTCCATTAATCTTAGAGTTACCGCTCTTGGCCAATTTTATGAGCCTAAACTTGTCACGGTCAAAAACAAAAATGTATGGCCACACCTCTCAAACATTTGTCTATGAAATAAATGCAATTAAAAAAAAAAAAACAGATGATATCATATGCACTTATTATTGCAACTTAATTGTGATATTTTTTTAAATTTAAAATTTTTTAAAGTCTTGAGACTCCACAAAAATAATGCTATATCTCTTTACGAGATAATACTTAAAGGCTTTCTTTTTAATTTGTTCTCAAATTATCCATCTTGATGCTTCCGTTCACTTTGCCGTAATGAATGCGGAATAATAAGTTGTCTATTTTTTCGCACGTGGGAACTGTTGATGTTATATCCACATATCGGAGTATTGATACACTTAGAAAAATTTTTTTGTTTCAAGAACTGCGGAACGAAATGCCTGTTTGTTTATATGGAGAAGCGCGGAGAAACCCGACTTCGCGCATCTGGGAACAGCGCGTAAGCACTATAAGCGTTGGACCTAGATAAACTAAATCGTTTTTTTTTTTAACTTCTTATAAAATAGCCCGTTATAAATTTTTGCGGCAGCATTTCGTTTTACAGTCCCAGACAAAATAAATCAACGGTATCGACACTTCGATGCTGCAATGTATGTGAATCTTAAATATGCTATTCAACGAGATTTCATGACCTATTTTTCAAAACATTCTCTAATATCTTTGCCCATTTTTTTAAATTGTTTGACTTTATTAGCTATTTTTACAAAAACGAAAAGAAATTTAAATTCATCTTAGAGCGCCAAAATTTGTATGTGCATAAAATATTTTATTTTCGTCGATATCGGACTCTTTTCGATAAATATACCAAAATATTAGCCATATTACGGCCATCTATTTAGCTGACATTCAGAAATTTTCGAAATTTTTTCTGCAACTAGTCAATATTAGGTATTAGGGCTGTCGAGCATTATACCATTTTTGTATTGATTACTCTCTTGTTTAAAGAATATGAAAATTATATTTAGTATATCAGAAATATATAAAATAAAAAAAATATATTTTTTAAACCTTACTCTGGCTTCCGTAATAACAAACAAATTAGTTTCAGATAAAAACGTAGATATAAGCGAAATTTTTAAATTTACATTATCTAAATTCTACAGTATAAAAATATAATTATTATAATTATACTTTTCATGGTATTAGTTTATCGAATAAATATACATATTAAAATTTTACGCCGTAATCGAATCCCTTCAGAATCAAAGTGACCTGCCTGAAAATATCGTTAAAATATAAAAAGAAATATCGTATGCTGTTATTCGAGAAAAAATATTCTGATATAAATATATCAGTTAAAAATATCGATAAATTGATATTTTGATATACTTCTAACAACAAATGGATATCTGTGAGTTTATGCATAAGCCATTTTACAAAAGTTGATTTTAATAACGTATTCAAAATATTGAACAGCCGTTGACTTGAGTGCTACCATGTCAGTTGATGACATAAACTTGGAACAGGAAACTTCTTTATTAAATCACAATGTGAGTTTTAACACCAGTATAGAAAACACATTGGCATCGACTGCGATAGCCGGCGAATCGATGTCCAATCTCAGCTTCAGTCTAAGCGAAACTGAGCGTCATAGGCTAAGACAGATTGAAGATAAGAATTGTGAGACTGTCAATCGCAACACGCACTGTGTCCTCAACGATTTGTCGGTGAATCTGGAGGACAAGCGATCCATAAACGCTAGCTTAAGCTGTATGGAAACAAGCGTTGTTATGGAGGAAGCGTCTAGTACACTAGGAAGAGAAAGCGAGCGCATCATAAATATCGAAGACACACTGGATGAGATTCCCGTCGACAACAGAGAGACAAGAGATTCCGTCTCGGGTCGGTCAAGTAATGAACAAACTCGAAGTAACACAGTACCAATGGCAAAGCAACTTGTTGAACTAGGACGTCGCCACTGGTCATCAACAATTGAAGCTCAGAGATACACGAAAGGCTGCTACTGGTCACCGGACGGCACGTGCTTGCTAATACCAGTTCACACGGATGGCATGCATGTAGTTGAAATGCCCTCGGATTTATACAATTCCAAGTGCGTGACTCCGGAGAGAGATCTTTCCCAACTACAATCAGCAGTACATGTTCCTGAGGGAGGTGCCGTCTACGATTGCACCTGGTATCCACTAATGAGCAGCCAAGATGCAAGCACTTGTTTGTGAGAATCAAAAGTAACCTATTTTAAGGCATAGAGTCGTTAATGTTACAATATCTCATCTTTAGATGGATAGCTACTCGCCAGCACGAGCCAATTCACATGTGGGATGCGTTTGATGGGAGCTTGCGATGTAGTTACAGTGGCTACGACAAAGTAGACGAAGTAATAGCAGCCATTTCGCTTTCTTTCTCGCATGATGGGCAGAAGATCTATGCAGGTTACAAACACTGTATTAAGATTTTCGATACGAGTCGGCCTGGTCGCATCTGTGATGAGTACGCCGTCAAATTCGCCGTTTCTTGCATAGCGCAGACTTCGGAACACCCTCACGCACTTACCTGCGGCAACTGGAAAGGCTATATACAACACTTTGATCTACGTTGTCCACCAAATGAAGGTCCAATGTTTACTCTGGGCGGCCATTCGGCTGGGATCACGCAGTTGAGCTATGCAGATAATGCAGGTAATTGGCAGTTGTATAGCGGTGCACGAAAGTGCCCAAAGCTACTAGAGTGGGATATGCGTAATTACAAAGCGCCGCTTCGTGAATTTCAACGTATAGTAAACACCAACCAGCGCATTCAATTTGACCTAAGCATAGATCATTCATGGCTAGCTAGTGGAGACACAAACGGTGCCATGAATATATGGAACTTGAAATCCAACCATAATACCCAGTCTGCTAAAGTACCAGTGCATGGTGACTGCTGTAATGGCATTGGCTTCCATCCGATATTGCCAATATTAGCTAGCACATCGGGTCAATATCACTTCGTCACTGGCGACAATCATGAGATTTTAATGGACTCTATGGATGCAAACACTCATCAAAGAGTTGAAGAGGAAAAGCTTGTAATTGAGTATGAGAACTCTGTTGTGTTGCTCTGGTTTGGCGACACTTTACTATGAATTTTGTTCACTTGTTTTTGCTTACATTATCGATTCAAGTTTATATGCAGTTGATGAAATAATTATTTCCACAGAAGTAAAAAAAAACTGTGATGTCGCATAATTAAATGAAAGCCATGTTACTAGTTACCAATTGTCAATATATATCATTTATTTAAATTACGGATTTTATTGTATTATTATTTGAAGTTCCTAATAGTTAATAATCTGCCCAAACCTAAAAAAAAAAAATGCGTACACTGCAACTAAAAGAAATTTAATTTTTAAAACCATCAGTTTTACTTTCCTCATACAAAAAGTTTTATTCGTTGGTTATTGGTGTTGATTATAGCATATGGTATATAGTATAAATTGAGTACATATCGAAAGCGTTCTCATCAATTGAATTGATGGTATTGCGTTTATTTGTTGAAATAGGTTTAAAGTTTTCACGTGTCTTGGATTGTGGTTGGTTATTAATTTAACCATATTTAACTTGTCGATTTCTATTAGTTTGTATAAACTTTGAAAATAAATTTTTTGCAGTTTCACAAAATTTTGACTAAAAAAATTATCTGCTCCCCAATAAATTTGATTAAATCCACGCCTTGGGGAAAATTTGCGCCATTTGCATCTTAACCTTTTTCTAAAAATAACTTGACGTTAGACAAAATATTCATTTTTTCAATTTCTATAATATGTTTATATTTATGTATGTATAATTGTAAATACTAAATTGTGTAAATCAAGCGAAAAATGCTGTGTTGTATTTTACTTTCTTTTTGGTTTTATTGTAAGCATTTTATATATTTTGTTGTTTCTCATTAAAAGTATTGATGAAAACTGAGAACTTACACAGGTCATCAACTGACAACATGGCAGAAAATAAAATTAAATGCTTAATGATTTTGACTTAAATACGATTTATTAGCTCGAGTACAAATTAATGCATTGTATTTTGTTTTATTTTGCAAGCAAAGCGAACACAAAACGACAGGCAGGCCAATGACGGTTATCGTTTATTTTAGAAATGTTTTAAATATTAAATGTCAGCGGCTGAATAGTTTTTAAGTTAAATGAAGAGAATATTATTTTCCATTGTAGCTTTTTATAAATGTATTCAGTGTAGTGTAGAAGTGTTATTTAAGGTTTTGAGTTTTGCTAGTTGCTTGCCGCTATATTCATGTTCCTTGCCTCTAGTACTAGCGCTGATTTTAGCTTTGCTCAGCGAAATGTTGTTTGTTTTTTATAATACTTGACATTTTTGAAGCAAATCAAATGTTGTTGTGATTAGTGTTGTAGTTGATCTTGTTGATGATTTTATATTAGGTGTATCTTTAAGATGCGCTACGGATGCGCTACATGTCCAGCAGCAATTGCAATTTTCAATGCGTCTAACCCGATGAGGCAATAAGATTCTGCAGCCCCTCAATATCCTGGGTTTGAGCCTTGTTCTGACGCACCACTTCAGCACGACGTTCCTGTAATGAAAAACCAAATCAATCGTTACAAGAATACAAATTTGAAAGACATGTAAAAACATTTCTACTACAAATGAACGAAAAAATATGTCGACGTGTATTTTTTCGGTGTATATTTGAAGGGCACCTACAAGCTTTTGAACTTTTTCAATTTTTTTGAGCAATTCCTTCTCGCGATTCTGCTCTGCGGCGTACAATTTGTTTTCAATAATACGCGCCTTCTCCTCAAGCTTTTGATTTTCCAATTGATTGTTTTGCGATTTGATTTCAGCAATTTTGATTGTATTCTAAATGAGAAAATGAATACCAATAAATTATGTTAATGAAACAAAAATAACTAGAATACATGCGTACATACGCGCATTCATACATGTGTAAATATTTGCATTCTATAAAACTTTTTGTAATGAGGTATAGAGTGCAATAATATGAAATACAAAAACTAACAAAACTAACTACTTAAGATTGAAATAGAAGCTGATAACTTACATGCTCCTTAAGACGATCTAACATCTTTTTTATATTCTCATCGCGTAAGGCTTGAGCGGTCTTCAATTTCTCTTCAATAGCCTTCTGCTCATAGGCTTTTTGCTGTTCCAAAGTCTCTCGCGTCTTTTCTATTTCCTGGGCATGAATCTGTGAAAAAGCCATCCACATTTTGTAAAATAATATTTTTTCGTATACGTCAACATAATGTAAAATTTCCGAGATCGTATATTACAAAACGAAATGAATAGTTTTAGGTTAGCTATTGTAATTTTTAAGCATTTGTACATAGTATGAAAATATATCCTTGTCCGGACAAAAATTGCCAGGCCATACGTCTCCAAACAATAGAGATTTCCTTGATTACTACACATATTCACTTTACGCTCTCGAGGCCATTCTCGCTCTCTTAGCTACTCTCTCATCTCCGAATACATAATTTTGAACGATGCGGTCAGTCTTGATCGATAGGCAAAATAAAACCGACGCTCGAATCACGAAAATAAATTTCACATCATCTATTCTATCATTTGCCTCCCACAATATATAACTGTCGTAATTTAAAATGTTTTTTTTTTCCTGTTTTTTTCAACTATTCACGATTTTTTTTGATAAATGCCCAATGCAGGCATTTTTATTCAATACCTTTAGCTTTTCCTTCATATCACTGATAATGGCTTCGCGTTTCTCTACATGATGTTCCATTTTAGTCTCCAGTTGCTCCTTGGTCTGAGTAATAAACTCGTTAGTTATTTCATCTTTCTTGCGCGTAGCTTCCTCAACTTTTGCAAGTTTGATAGAAATGTCTGCCATCTTCCTGGCTTCTAAAGACTGCAAGTAATATATAAATTAATGTTTGCGGAAATCATTAAGTCGATCCTCTCACGTACAATGCGCCGCTCTTCGGCTGCTTTCAACTTTTGCTCTATGTCCTCGACGCTTACGTTTTTTCCAGGAGTAACAGGACGCTTGGGCACTGGCACATTGGGTGCTGGTTCGGCCAAGATGACCTCATAGCTAAGACCACCACGAGACTTCTCCTGGCAACGGATCTCAGTGGCTGCAATTAAACATTAAAATGAATCGTCAATATTTTAATACATTTCCATTATGCGATTCTAAACACGTCACTTGCAAGATGTTGAAACTGAGCTAGATGCTTAGCAGTATGCCATCATTTTTGCATTCACATTCGTGCTGCTAATTTAACGTAAGACGTTACAAATTTTGAACATATACGAGGTGTGTTCAAAAAGTAAGGTGACTTTTCAAATTTCGCGGGCAGCATATTTTCGATTATCGATTTTTATAACTTTGTGCCGGCAGGAAATGTATGTAACAGGTAGAAGGAGGCATCTCCGACCCTATAAAGCATATATATTCTTGATCAGCGTCAACAGCCGAGACGATATAGCCATGTCCGTCTGTGTGTCTGTCCGTCCGTCCGTATGAAACACTGTATCTCAGAGACTATAAAAGATGGAGCTATATATATATATTTTCGACAGCATTTGTGTGCATGTTTGCACGCAGATCAAGTTTGTTTCAAATTTTTGCCACGCCTACTTCCGCCCCTCCACTCGACAAAAGTCGAATAACAAGCGTAATTGATTTGGTACCTAAGCAATTATTTGGATTTGATACCTATAGCACTTATGGTATCTGAGAAAATGGTTGTGATTGGATAAAAACAGTAGAAGTTATTTAAGAAATACGTGGGTATGGTAAAATACGGCAACTGCATTCAGTGCCATCTGCTTTGGTTGGCAATCTGGTATATTTCAACCTGAATGGTATATAGTACTTCGAAGGTAGTACTTCATTGACATCATACCATCGTATTTGTACATTTTTTAATTTTTCGGTATATTATGTTATGCTCACTCGACTGTAGCTTTCCTTGGTACTTGTTTAAGAAATACTTTGTATGGCAAATAACGCCTACTTCAAACGGGACTTAGCTGCTTTGACTGAAATTCTGGCTTTTCTGACCTCTATGCGATATTTCGAATATAGTACTTCATCCATACACAAATTATGGCCTTCGGTATTTTCGACTGCAGCTTTAATACTTGTTTTGACAGCACTTGTTATTGTTCCACTCAGATGAAGTTTGTTCTGTTGCCCCTCAAATCGGAAAAAAAAATATATATGTATATATTTTTAGTATGTTTTTATGGTATATTTTAACGACAATGCCACTAATTGTCAAACCCTCTCGCCTGTAGCTTTCTAATTTGTCATTATTATAGCCATAATGGTATATATTCCAACTTGATTAACTTTCAGTGGAAACTTCGCAATAACCCACAGAAATTACATCATCAGCATATAAAGTGAAAATCAACTTCCGTTTGTTGCACAGCGAAAGTTATCAACAACTCTCTTCAATCAGAGGTACCTTCTGCGTCTCGAATAATTTCAAACGCCAAAACAAAGACAAAAATTGAATAAAAATAAAACACTTCGGGAAATATGATGCATAACCTCAACCATATCTAAGCATATAACATATATGGGTAATTCCATGACGGAATTTGTCCCGTACGAGACTCTTTACAGTGAAAAATAATATAATTTAAAAATAAGTGAATGTTATTCCTAAAGCTTTAGATAAGGATTTTAGGAAATTGTTCTGTTTTACGATAAAATATATAAATTCGTTCAAAATATACCATAGACGGCACAATATACCAGATTGTCATCTAAAGCAACTAAGACCCCTAGTAAGTAGGCGTTTTTGCCCATACAAAAGTATTTCTTTAATAACTTCGACAATTTTCATCTGATCGCAACCAAATTTTCAGGAATAATAACTACTATAGTAATTATTATATATACCAAAATAGCTCTAGCTTTAAAATTACACTTGTTATTCGATTTTTTGATTTGTGGGGGCGGAAGTGGGCGTGGCAATAATTTGAAACAAACTTGATCTGCGTGCAAACATAACAAATGCTGTCGAAAAATTATAGCTCTATCTCTTATAGTCTCTGAGATCTAGGTGTTCATACGGACGGACGGACAGACGGACGTGGCTATATCGTCTCGGCTGTTGACGCTGATCAAGAATATATATGTATACTTTATAGGGTCGGAGATGCCTTCTTCTACCTGTTACATACATTTCCTGCCGGCACAAAGTTATAATACCCTTCTACCCTATGGTTAGCGGGTATAAAAAGGCTTAGGTGAATTTTTAGTATTTTTGCTATATTCTTTAGCTTTCTTCTTATTAGTGTATCTAAACATTAGCTACCTGGCGCATGTTGCCATAAATAACTTAAATTAAGCAATATGTTGTTCTTATCCTCGAAAGTGAGTTTTTTGTTTTCTAAGTACTAATCACCTACAACAATATCCTTGGGGTGCTAAAACAACCGCTAACCGTATTATTTTCAACATGAAAAAACTTGCTAGGCTAACGGTAATAAACATACATACATATGTTTTCGTTACATATCCGTATTTAGAGAAAAAAACGTGACTGTTTCATGTGTGGTTGTCAGGTAGGTTGGAATTTACCTCACTGTATACTATACTACAAATACAGACCGTAGTATTTGAAAAAGTTGTAATGTACGTTTTCAAGCGTGTGTGTACAACCCTTTTGCGCACGCCTAGGCGAATATGTATTTCGTTTGATTTCAGCCGAGTCTATCCGTCAGCTCTTGTTATATTTGCTGGCATATCAAGTTTATTTTAGAAAATTTTCACGCCCGCAATAGCCACGCAAATATGTAGGTGGCGTAATTTTTAAGCTAGAGTTTAGTATTTTAGTAAATACACAAATAATTACAATATTAATATTTTTGTCTAAAATATATTTAACATATTTTTAAAATATCAGTTTATTGAAAATGCATAAACGACTGTAGCATTCTTACTTGTTTTTTATTTCGTAAAAATTTGGTATTTCGCAAATTTGATATAGTATTTGGAAATAATAGTAAATTATATTTACACATTTTTCATAAAAGCAGAGTGACACAATGAAGACACCCAACCAAATTTACCACTTTTTTTTCAATAAAAAGTAATAATACATATAAAATATAAATGGTATAAATATAAATAAATATAAATATATAAAGTTAATATTATAACATACAAAAAAAAACTAACAAATAAAAAACTATTTCACTAATAGAATACCTTTATTAGAGGCCTTATAAAAACAAACATTAAGATACACAAAAATATACCGAAAGTAAGCTTAAAAATAAAGCTAATTTCAAACATATGAGGTTTATATGATTTTTATTTATTTATTAAGTATGGAATTTAATTTTAAAATTTCTTACGTTATTCGTGAGAATTGGTGAAATTACAAAATAATCTTAGTCGGTATATCAAAAGTACATACACGACTACTATTAAGCTTGAATCAGGACTGAGATGTCCGGTATTTACATTTTCTGTTGTCGTAAAGCCAGCATAACTTCTCCCTGAGTATAACAACAGAACTATAGAATGTACAATGTGTATATGCTTCCTCAACGCCAAATATATCCAACGCACATGGTTCCCTATTAAGCTCCAAGGGCGAGTTTACTGCTGCAGGGTAGATACCCAAATTGGAATGGTTGGGTGAGGTTCTGGTGAGTATACATATATTTACCAAGGCGCCGTCCAGACGATTCTGACATTTTATTACCTCGGAACAGAACTGTAAGTAGAACCACTCTGCGACGGGGTGTCATTTTGCTAACGTGTGAGACTAAGGGAAAGCAATGACTCATTTCACCGGTGGCGTTCACCTGACCGGCTGACTGCGCCTTCTGACTTATAGTATATGTACAAGGCTGCAACCAGTTTGTAAAAATCAATAATGTAACTGACACCAGAAGGAACCTGCAGATGAGTGTCATTTTAGAACTAAGTAAGCTGAAGATACCAAATTTTAAAGCAAAACTTTTAATGTGAAGAAAAATAAGAGGTTTTATCTGGATTCCCAATAAAAAGTTTATTTAATGCCTTTTAAATACCCTACCTCAATAAACCGAAAAAAATTTGTAATTTTTAAATAATTTTCTATAATTCATTTTGCATTTAATTAATTTTGTAAGTGAAAGTTATTAGCCAAAATCTGTCATTGTGCATTGGCAACCTGAAAATCTCAAATGTGCAGAAACCGCTTGTATCTAGATCGTTTAGATCGTTTAATTCAAAAAGGCTTTAAAAATTACTATTAGCTTTAACTATTGATATAAGGGGCTGAGTTTCTAAATAAATATATCGTTTGACTTATATTGCTACATATTTACAAAAATAAAAACTTTTACATTTAAATGATATGAGAATGGCAAAATGATTTTTATCGATTCGGCTTCTGCAGTTTGTGTACTCCGTGTATATAATATATGTATATAAACTTATAATTGTAGCGTTCCTGAGGCTAACATCGGGTAGTGAATTAAAGTTGTACTACCAACTTGGTAGTACCAACCAGGCGAAGACAGTAAACAACTCAAATATAACAGTGACCTGCCAGCAGTCTAAGCTAACAAGACCAACTACGAAAGTAGTTTAGCCAAATACCAATAGCTGCGACAAGTAAGGAGGCTCGAGAGCATCAAAATATGAATATGCAGAGAGTGTGTGTTTGTTAACTACGAACCTGTTAGGTTAAAATTTGTTGCATCCAAAATAAAAGTTAACCATTTTTCTCTTATGGCCAACTTGAAAGAAAGCTACAGTCGAGTGTGCTCGACTGTGAGATACCCGCCACCCATTTTGAATAAAAGCAAAATATTGCGGTATTATTTTCACAATATACCGAAAATTCTACAAAAAGGCTATAAAAAAATATATTTTTATATTTTAAATATATACCAAATGGTATATTTGGTATATAGTACCACATTCAAAATATACCATAGACGACACAATATACCAGATTGTCGGCCAAAGCAACTACGACCCCTAGTAAGTAGGCGATTTGCCCACAATTTCACAATTCTGATATGGAAACTTTGGCAAAAATAGTTATAATACCCTTCTACCCAATGGGTATATAAAGACAATTAAGAATACCTATGACATTTGCAAATATAGAGAAAAATGGTTGCTTGATTGAAAGCACAATCTTAATAGTAAAAGGGAGAGGTCGTAAGAGCCCTGTTTCCTTAGTCACCCACATGCACTTGCATACATACGAACATATATGTATGTGCATATATGTATGTAAACCGTGTATATACGTATGTGCATACATACATATATTGTGTGAAAACGTTTGTTGCATGTGCTTGCTTTTGATAGAGTAATTCAGTTGTTAAAATATTAAAACAATTATAAAATGTACTCGCAGGTCGAATTATGACAATGTACCTCACGTACATTGACTTTTAATTTCTGATGAAGAATGAACTGCCTAACATTTGCCGCTATATCATCAAGGCAGTGAATCAATGAATTTTGGAATAATAGTATAATATAATAAATAATACTTACTTATAAATTTTACTTTTTTGTTGAGTCGCGGCTGCTTTGAACGTATTTTATTATTTTTCTTAATAGGCGCGGATCTTCTGGAAACTACTTTACATGGTATAGTAGTGTGGGTAAGCATGTTAAATGTACAACACAATTATATAAAACATTTTAAAAAGAATATATTTTAAAGATTTTTAAAGAACAAGGTAACAATTTGACACTAAGCTGGAGTACACAATATCAAAATTGCACAAAAACAAAAATTTTAAAAAAGAGTGTATATAAATTTTCTAATTCCTAACATCTTCTATATTTATGGTTGCATAATTATAAGAACTTCAGTCGAGTATCCTAAGTGTGAAAAGTTATTTTTTATTTAATTGCGAAAAAATGTTCAGAAATTAAAAAAGATTTTAGTGTTATTGTTTGTATCGAAAATAAGTTCCCTAGCTTTACAAGCTTACTATTGGTTTTATCGTTTTTTTTTTTCGATTTTAATGGGTGACAGTTTCTCGTAAGATACGTAAGATAAGACATGACTATACCGAGAATATGTATATAGTATACTATATATATATATATTATATACCCATATTTTATGGGTTCGGAGATGCCTCTGTCAACGAGTAAAAAATATATTTCTTTTAACAACAGATAATTACTTTTAAAATATACAATAAAGTACAAAATATACTTATGTAGATGTCCACCAACGTAATTAGATGCTAATGGGCCTTACCATATAAAATTACTTCTTGAATACCATTCATGTTTTTTCGTCTTATTTATAAACAATAAAACTAGTAAATTTTGCTATTTGTTGTTTACCATGATTAAGAATATTTAATATATATACTATATGCATTTGAAGATATCTCCTACCCGTTACATACATTTTTTATGTAATATATTTCCTTTATGAAGTCGGTAGACACTTCATCAACCTGTTACACTAATTTTGTTGCGCAAAAATATTTGTTTTACATTGACTTTTCATTTATTCCTGACAGTTCCCAAAAACGAGTGGTTCTCGTTCGAACTCTGAAGTCTGTAGCTATTTTATACCCGCAACCGACAGAATATCGGTAAAAGGGTAATATGAGTTAGACCCCTAGGAAAACGAGTACCATGCAAAAAAAAGTGCCTCTGACCCTCAAGAAATACTTTTACATGTCAAACCCGTCTGAGGCCCAGGGTGCTTAATTGCTTTGAGGGCTAATAAAACTGTATATAGTTAAATAACTTTCTATATACATATGTAGATTCGTATATTATTGGTACATTTATGTAGTATATTTTGAAGCTTATAGGTATTCTTTAAAATTGAGTTTCTGACTTTCTTTTTGTGTTATCTAGGTACGGAGTAACGTTCAATTAGTTAATAATGGAAATCGTCTTTCTTGCTATTATTGTAAACTTGTGTATTAATAGGTACTATGCCTATACTTTTTCCTATGTATGTTGGGCGTGTGCATCTTGCGTAATCGTTTCAATATTTTGGCGTATGAGATTTCGTTTTTACAAATCACACGAATGCACGAATAAAATCAGCGAAGTTAGTGTTACCAGTGAGTGTAAGATAATACATTTTTACATAAATACTAATTTAATAGTTTTTTCCCTTAAAGGGCTCTTTCGCCAGTAGATGACTCATCACTGCCGGCTGACTGACGTTTTGTCAGGCTCGGAAAAAAATTAGCAACAAGGGCAACAGTCCTCCACTATGTTGTTATTGCCTTCTTCGTTGTGTTTAGTTATATTATGTAGCGAAAATCGTCGTCGCATTGCATAGTTTTCGGTTTATTGCTACTCGCTCGCTCTTTTACGTTCTCTCGCTCACCCTGTCATCCTCTCTTTCTCTTTCTACATTTCTCTCTCTCTCTCTCTCTCTATTTCTCTCTCTACGTTGCTCTTTCCACTTCTAGCTGTCCCTCTCCAAAAAAACTCTGAAATTGATTTTTCCTGCCATACAGTTAAACTTAATTTTTCATCGTAAGTTGAGATTAATGACTTATTAATATAACTCAACTCTGAAGCCTGGAAGATTGGTAGTTTTCAATTTATGATATTTAGATATGTTCTTTAAGTCATTTAAAATAATTTGTACATTAAGAATACTATATTTATATAGGATTTTTTGTAATGCAATTCGTGCATATTAGCATTGATGATTACAGAACGGAACCGTTCAAGGACTAAGCTAAATTTGGTACTGCAACTTTCAAGTCTACAATGTAGAAAATCACAATTTTCAGCTATTGCAATGTCTTTTACATAAGTGTACTCAACAGCAAATAATACAAAACTAAATTAATGAACACTTATAGTTACATACACTTATAGTTATATATGTACGAAGCAATCAGCTAACATTTCTAACTTTGAATTATGAGCAGTCAAATTGTTACCAAGTCTAGATATTTACACCATTTTATGATTACTTATGCTTACCAACTGGCAGAATACCCGGTGCCCGGCAGGTGTGGCAGAAGCACTGCATCACCGAATCGCGTACTAATCCAATCAGCATGACGAGCTTGATGACTTGTTCCGAGCTTATAGATATCAGTATAACTTAAATGAATGCTGTCAGCTGATAGGTATTTGCTTTTGAGAGATATGTGTGAGTGTGTTTTTCTGTTGCACTTAGCATCAATTATTAGGAGTGAGTTCTTTTGAACGTACTTCCTGATTATTGCGTTTTTCTACCTCTATTGGAGCAACAACAAAGCTGACGTCGACAGCACGAAACGGAACGAACGCAACGAACGACAAAGACAAACTAAGTAAGTCGATGTTAATTGTCCAGAAGCAGGCGAGCGACTGACTGCGTAAACCTTGCTGACGCCAAAACCGACGTTGCTGGCAAGGACAATACATATACAAAAGGACAAACCACTTTGGGGAGCAACAGAGCTGACGGCGTTCACAATAGCCCCCTTAAAAGAGTGAGCGAAGAAAAATAAGTCATAGGTGGTAGGTTGAGAACGGCTGAGTTCGAAAATAAATTTGAGTACTATGATAAAATTTAAACAAATAAATATTATTTAATTTGGAATATTTGAGTACAGTGAAACATTGTTGAAGCTGTTTTCAACATTTTTGCAAATTTACCAAACACTATATGTTTAATCTATACATTTCATTTAATTATCAAACATTCGATGTCTAATCTGTATGTATTATATCATGTTCGAAAATGTTTACAGACATGCGCAGTAAGCAGTGAGCTTATTTTCAGTTTCGTAGAACGTCAGACACGAGTAAATAAACAAGAGATTGGGCCCCAATTCACATACAACATAACGAATAAAGCCGGTTGCTTTTAAAATTCTTAAATTAATATTTGTAAATCGTACACAAAAATAACAAGTCTTATAAGAGCGACATGATAATATACTCAGTCATAACATACATATGTGTTAAAATTAGAAAAAATTAAGCAAGCGACGAAAGCATGCTGATAAAATATTAACATGAAAATCTTCGATGACTCAAAGAAGAAAAAAAAAGCAGAGGGAGAGCCTTAAATATCCTAACGGCGCCAGCAACTAACCGCATAGACAATTAGGGCAGAACCGTCGCGTCTCGTCGTGGATGAATCACATTGGGTAACCGTTTAGTTCAAATCAAAGAGTGAGAGCAAAGAAGATTGAGATTTGGCTATGAATATTGCGTTACATTAGGCGAAAGGTGCCACAGAGAGATGAAAGATGATTTTGAAACCCTTGCACCGATATTTCTTCTAATTGTGATATATTTTTTAATATATGTTGTGTATAAAATGTGTACAGTTTTAAATTTACTGCTTAATTATCAAATTATTAGTACAAACACATTTTTAACGCATTTATTTTAGGTTATAGCTTTTGATCATTTTTGTGCAAATATTTATAAAATTTGCCGTTCGCTTTTAAAAAACCGACTAAAACAATAGAGTATTATCCATTCTACTCATTGAATAGTATTATAACTTTGTGCCTAAAGGAAATGTACATATGTAACAGGCAGAAGGAGATTTCTCTGATCCCATGGGATATATATCTATACTCGATCAGCGTTATCAGCGAGGGCAAAAGAAGCCGTGGCTGAAACAATAATATTAAGTGGTGTCAATAAAAAATTCTAGTTTTTGTTCTATTCTAAGTTTAAGGACAGACGGTCATGGTTATATCGCCTTGGACGGTACTCAAGTATATATGTACTATATGTATTCAATGTATCGGCTCGGATAAACTTTCTTCTACTTGTAAAATATATTTTCCATAAACAGAAACTTATAATACTCTTCTAGTTGTTTTGATTGGCTATTTTATATATTTTGTTATCATAAAGTACATTATCTACAATAGTAAATCGATATACTACATTTAGTCTTCAATATATTTTAGAATTTCTTGAAGTATATTTTAAGAATGAAGCACTGACTTTCCTTATTTGATAATAGAGAACGCGAGAAAGCTTTCTGACATGTTACTAAGAAACACTATTTCCAGTTTATTTTAGTATTTTTAGTTGATATGCTTTCAAATTTGTATTATAATTTTTTAGATTCGTGGACAAAATTCTATAGTTTAGATTTTGACTTTTGTTTCTTGAATGCTTTCACTTATAAAAGCCCACTTTGTCCCTGTGTAAAATGTATGTAACACGCAGAAGGAGGCAGGACACGCAGAAGGAGGTCCCGAATTGCGGTATTTTTACCATTTTTGAAGATAGAAATATGAAACTTTGTACATATACCTAAAAAATAAAGATAGAATTTCGGATTTTTTCTTTTTTCAATTGGACCACGCCTTCCTTTCCGCCCACCCTACCATGAGGTTATAATTTTCGATTTTTTTTCTAAAAATTTGTTTTAACATATTTTAATGTAATATATTTAATAAAATTAAACAAAATTTATTAAATTAATATATTTTTAGCAAATTCACATTTTAAATTTGATTTGATTTGATCCATGCAAATTTAAATCAAAAATTAATTAGAGTCTAATATTATGTTTTGTGACTCCATACCTTGGTGCCCAGTTAATAATTTATTCTTCACAAAGCTCTTCCTCCAACTCCAGGGAACTTTGCCCGAAAATATCGAGTTCACTATCGTCGCCTTCTTCTACCTGATTATCATTATTGTCTGCACATGCCTATGTTATTGGAGGCTCAATATCAGGAGATTCCAAAAGAGCTATAACATCTCTTGGTAGGCTTATAGTTTAATCTTTGGCGTTCCTTTAGATTTATAGTTGAAAGCAGTGGATCAGAGGAATCCAAAGCTCTATTAAACACATCTGATATAGTATTCAGGCGGCTGTTTTTCCTTGCATGAGGAAACATATCGAGTTTGTACAATTTTTTGCGCTCTTCTGACGCATTTTCACGGAGAGCTCCTAGAAGAAGTACGGAGGTTTCCATAATTTGGTGCCAATGTACCAGTACTTTATGCAAAATTTGAGATATTGGATACCACTTATAAGTATTAACGTATAAGTACATCAAGTACCTGCTTTAACTTTTGATGGGCATACCTCAAACTTACATTATGTAGCAATTAAAATTATATAAACACTTTTCAAAACGGCATGCAACAATAGCATTGAATTTTCTGTTTCATAGACTAGTTCAAATGCTAATTTTCACTTTAACCTTTGTTCTGTCTCAGTATACATCAAGCGTTTACGACCAGGCTTTTCGCGTGGAACATCATCTTAAGAAACTCAATTATGAAAGAGGATGCAAGCCATTGCGCAGGCTTTTCTGTTGCATTTTCGTAAATTAGTGTTATTCAGTCTGAAAAACTGAATAAGCTTATCTTTTGTAAAGATTTGCTGAACATCACTTAATTCATTTTCATCGATATTTTGCAAAACAAACTGCTTCACAGCAGTTTGTTGGCGGTTGTTGTTGCTCCAAAAATCAACCAACGTTGAATAAGAAGACGTAAATACAACTGCAACATTAAGTTTTGCCGTAAATGGAGCAAAAATTTTAACCACTATTTGATTGTTAACAGTTTGGTTAATAACATTCAGCTTTAATATTGCCTCGACCGGCCTAGACGCACTAGTTACACTCCACAGAAACACAAATATATTTTTTACCAGGAACCTAAAAACATACCAACAACACATTGCACGATTGGACAATATATCACATGTACTACAAATTTAGTGCCAATAATTAATATTACATACCTTGACGGTTAAATTCCATATTCAAGCTTTTTTGTTTGATTTAGTATTTGAATATAAAATTGACAGAAAAAATCACAAATTTTCCCGCCGATTTTTTTTTTTAGAGGGTCCAGACAATAGTCTTTAAATATGGGCGAATAACAAATTACCAACGAAGTCTAAAATTTTAAAAAATACGTTTCAGTATTCTTGAAGTATTCTAATTCAAAAAATAAAGTCAATTTAATAATACTGAACACAAAAAAAAATGTAAAAATGCCGCACTTTGCGACTTTTTGCCCATAGTGCAGCGTTAACAGCCGAGATAAAGCCATGCTCTGTCCGTATGTCCGTAATAAACACTGACACTCAAAACCTATAAAAAATAGAGTTATGATTTTCCACAACACTTGCTAGTTTTATACGCAACACAAATTTTTGCTGCATACAATAATAACCACAGCATTTATTTGAAAATTTGATAGCGATCAGATAAAAATAGTAGATGTCGTTTAAGAAATACGTTTGTATGAAAAAAAAACTCTATGATATATTTGCAATGTATAATAATATCGATATACCAAATAAAGCATTCGCTATATTTTAGTATTTTTGTGGTATTTTCACATTGTTTTTTGGCGGCACCTGCCGAACCCAACATACATCCTCTATTGAAACTGACGGGAGTGCTAACCTCTGATTTTGACAACGGAGAAGATTCTTTACGGCTATCATCGGTCTACCAGGTGCCGTTCTCAAGTGAGCTCTAGTTATTAGCCTTGTAACTCGAGGCACGCTCTCATTTGTTGAGTTGAGCAGTACTCTGTAGTGAGAACATCGATATTATTAGGATTATCTGAAGAAGGTAACAATGGTCGCGAGTTAATTATTGAGGTGACCTGCCATACTAAGGCTTGCATTTCATCGCAGTCCAGAAGCAAGTTAGTGACACCCAGAAGGAAATGATTCTTCGACGTTTTGACCGCCGCTTCACAAAATCAACCGCATTGAGGAGAACGTATGGGAATGAATTGTCCTGCAGAATTCGAATCGACTTCAATTGGGCAGCTCTAAGAAGCAGAGACATCAAATCCTGCAGTTAATTTTTTGCTCTCGCAAAGTTTGTCGCATTATTCGACCCTATCTGCTTAGCCCTAGAGGAATACATGGATCATGCGACAATTGTATCTCAATAATATCACTAGGTTGCTGGGTTAATTGCCGTTGAAATACATTAATACTTGTTTCTTATAAACTGTGTGTTTCACGGTCAGAATAAGGAAGTGCTTCATGACGAGGGAAGCGAGGGCATGTAGTGTCGTCGAGAAGCAATTCCCACCCAATTGTGTTTCGTGTCATGCCAAGACCGAGACTGCAAGAATTTTCTGTAGATCGTTAGATGACTCGTCTTGTAGAATGCTTCTTGCATTGAGTCTGGTGTACGCGCCCTCTTAGCGCAACGCGTAATTTCCCTAACGCCTACTTTTCTCGAACATGTGCAATTTTGTGTATCATTTGTCATTTGTTTTGTGAGTGCCGTACAAGAAAGTTGATTTTTTCCTGCGCGTCTTTTATAAAACAATAAAAGGTAAGTTGTTAATATTTTTAAACTAATATTCTAATCTGATTTAAATTAAAAAATATATTTGTATTTGTATTTATATTTACAGTTTTGAGGACCACGAAAGAGCTATGTTGGATGATAAAAATAGAAACTACAATGCATTGTCCAGGGCGAGGAATATAGAAAACGGCGAAATAAATTAATTTTTTCTTTTAGCTTTTAGATTATTTAGTTATAAGTAAAACTGTTTAGATAATATTATATATAAATTTAAGTACTCATTGTATTAGTTTTAATAAATTTAATTAGAATTACAATAAACATTTTATTTACTGCATATATTTTTGAGCTTTTTTTTAATTTTCCATATTCCGAACTACGCACTAGAATCTAAGCAC
The DNA here is from genome assembly GCA_019972355.1 of Drosophila kohkoa. NCBI lineage: Eukaryota > Metazoa > Arthropoda > Insecta > Diptera > Drosophilidae > Drosophila > Drosophila kohkoa. The sequence continues at coordinate 59,299 of BJEL01000057.1, read as the reverse complement.
AGATTTTCGGCAAGAGCTGGACCACATATTTTCTACAAGAAACGTCGAGTACAAATTCTGCCAGCGCAGCCGAGGGAAATTTAAATTTCCCTCTGACAGAATTTATACTCGACGATTCTTGTAGATAATCAGTTCCGCATATACGGCAAACTGAAGCAGAGCTTGCAAATAACTGTCGACCGTTTCTCGTTGTCCGCAAATAAGTGTCTCTCTCTGACACTTTACGAAAAGACTCAGAGAGCAACCGTTTTATGGGTTCTTGAATAAGATCGCTCGCGCTCAGACCGAAACCCTTTTTTTCTATTCTGTTTTGTTTCGGTTGTTCCAAGACCGTTTTGTCGTATTCAGTGAAAATAAAAGTCTTTTGCGTATGTATTGGTATACATTCACACGCATAGGCAAGCAAATCTTGAAGCGTTCGTTTTGCAGACGAAATACAGTAGAATCCGGTTATAACGAAGCCGCTTATAGTGTCCGTCCGGTTATTGTGACGAAAACTCGAACGACCCATACAAATTGAATTGATTAAAACATTAATTAATTGTATTTAAAAAACCTATGGCAACTACAAAATAAACAAAATTTTATTCTTCTTCTTTTGGTTAGTGGGTCTTCCGGATATAACGACGGTCCCTTGAAAGTCGCTATAACCGGATTCTACTGTATTTCGTCTGCAAAACGAACGCAACAACAACGAAAGTAAGTGTGAAGACCGTTTGCGTTGAGTTTTTCGGTCAATCGGTCTTTTGCTGACTCTCTTTGTGCGAGCGTTTCTCGTTCCGCTCTTTACGCACTGCTCATTGAACGACCGAAATACAAAGAGCTCAACGAAAAGCGCTCAACAGAAAACAGAAATGAAGACAGCAAAAGTCTCTTGCTCAGAGCGAGAGCGAAAGAGTACGAACTTATTCGCTTGTGCTCGCAACGAGAGCACAACAAAAAAACGGTCGACAGTTATTTGCAAGCTATGAACTGAAGGGATAAATTCTTTTCGCATCTTGTGTCTACACAAGACGGGACTGGAAGAAAACTTGTATATTGTCTGCTAATAAAACTCAATTGGGCAATTGTGTTAGGGAAATTACGCGTTGCGCTAAGAGGGCGCGTACACCAGACTCATTGCAAGATGTTTTCTACAAGAAGATTCATCTAGTGATCTACAGGAAATTCTTGGAGTCACGGTCTTGGCATGACACGAAACACAATTGGGAAGTTTTTCTTTATACAATCGCTGAAGATCTTTGCTTTTATGACACCAGGTCAATCTGGGGATAGTGGCGAGAATAGAGGGCAGTTAAGTCCATTTGATCAAATAGAAACACAAATGAGGCATAAGATGGAAAAAATCATAAAATCCAAAAATCTGAATATCAGGAGAGCCACAGAAAACTCTTCCACTCGAATTTCACTTGTAGGCAGTGCTGCCAGTTTAGCAATTTAGTTGCTAGATCTATCAGCTTTTAAAAAAATTTGCAACTTTTATTTTGAAAATGCTATTAGCTACAAATTTAGCAACTTTTTAATTTTTTTTTTTTTAGCAATTTAAGCTATTTTAGCAATTTTTCATTTATACTCTACTTAAAGCCTTTTTATTTTGCATTCCCTTATTGCCATTCACCACAAAAATTGCAGAAATAGTTCACCATGAAATTGGAACTTGTATTTTAACTGTATGAGCCTTAAAACATTAAATGTGATATTGCATATAAGGTTAGTTTTGAATTTAAATAATTTAAAACACGAGCCGATATTGCGACAGGTTGCTAGAAGCAACCTCGCTAGGAGACTCCTACCAGCTAGACAGTTAAGGCGATTGATGCGTCAAGGTTTCGCCAAAACGTTCACCCAATCGTAAACTTCACATAAACACCTTAAACTAATATAGGGTTTGGCCCAAATCAATACATTTTTACCTGTGTTGTTATAGTACTATTTTCTTCCTGCTGTACTGGTTCGATACTTAATAAAGGAGCTAATTATTTGAAAAAAAAAAAAATAATAAATAAATATTAGCTTTTTATATATATTGGACTACATAGGCATGACAAATGTTGCCATAATTATGTACTTCTTATGTAGTTAAAATTTCAGGAAACGAAAAGAACACGTATAGTAAGGTAGCAGAAGAATTGAACGAAATTCTAAGTATTTTGTAATGTTAACAAAAGAAGATATGAAATCCTGTTTATTTTAATTTTTGTATTTTTAATTTCAATATTTTATTCTCAAATTAATAAAAAATGAACATACTATTTGAAAAAGCACATTTAAAAGATTCAGCTATTTTTTTTTTGGCATTTTTTTTTATAATTTTTAGCAACTTTATTTCTCAAATCTAGCAAATTTTACTCCGGCGAATCTGGCAGCACTTCTTGTAGGTGCCACAGATCCCATTTCATGGTGATTATATTGCCAGTGCTTATGCTAAGAACAACAATGAAACTTCTCTTTTAAATAAGAATTTGTGGCTAAGCTGTGTTCTAATAATAATATGTTAAAATTACCTTTTTTTTTTTTTAAATTATGTACTAATCAAATTTTATAAATCGGCAAAACGCTTCAGTGATGCTGATGATTTTTATACCCGCTACCCATATAACTTTGTGCCGGCAGGAAATGTAAGTAACAGGTAGAAGGGGGAATCTCTGACCCTATAAAGTGTATATATTCTTGATCAGGGTCAACATCCGAGTCTATCTAGCCATGTCCGTCTGTCTTTCTGTCCGTATGAATACCTAGATCTAAAAGACTATAAGAGATAGAGCTATAATTTTTTATTTTTCGACTGCATTTGTTATGTTTGCATACAGAACAAGTTTGTTTCAAATTTTTGCCACACACACTTTCGCCCCCGCAAATCAACAAAAAGCGTAACTTTAAAGCTAGTATATACATATAATAATAACTATAGTAGTTATGATTCCTGAAAATTTGGTTGCGATCAGATAAAAATTGTCGAAGTTATTAAAAAAATACTTTTGTATGGGCAAAAAAAAACACCTACTTACTAGGGGTCTTAGTTGCTCTGGTATATTGTGCCGTCTATGGTATATTTCGAATGCGGTACTATATCGATAATATAGTTTTAGTATTTTTTGTAGTATTTTGGTATATTTTGAGAAAATTACCGCAATATTTTGCTTTTATTAAAAATGGGTAGTGGGTATCTCGCAGTCGAGCACACTCGACTTTCTTGTTTGTATCCGTATTCGTATCACAAGTGTTTTAAAAAATGTATTAAACGTAGTTAAAATTATTTAAAAATAAGAAAAAAATAATGTATATTGTTTAGAATGAATCGACATTTTCTACTTATTTCTGTAGTTATTGTGCAATTTGCAAAAACATTTGCAGAGTGTGTTGTTTAGATTATGATGTTGTATTGCAACATTGAATATAAGACTGTAAACAAAACAATTGAAGAAGAAGAAGAGTACTACCAACACTTAAACCAATAACATTTAATACTAAATAATAATAATAAATAAGAAATTTAATTTTTGATCATTAATTGTGTGTATTTATATAACTATAACTTTATAAAAGGGGACAGGGTAGCAGTATAGCTGCAACAATGGTACTGCAGCTGAATTCAGCTGGCAATGCACTGTGGATCCGTCAGAGGCCAAAAATAAAAAATTTGATGGCGTATTATTTAAACAAAATGTAAAGAAATTATCTCTTAAATGTCTAAACTTCTCTTTGGCATACCGGATTTTACTGGAAATCTAACGGTACTTTCTAAAAATACCTTCGCAATCGTTAACTTTGGCAACGCAGCTGCGCTCAGGAAGTTATTTCTCTAGTTCAAATCGCCCTTTAAAATTAGCTGCAGAAACTTGCAATTGTGTCTTTACTAGTAAAAAAGATCAAAGCAGTTACAAGTGAGTCTTTGCCAATTGTGCTGTTGCTTTGTCTTCGTCTTTCGTGGTTTCTGTTTTTGCAAAACTATTAATTTGTAAATTCCTATTTTAATTTTGTTTATTTTTCCCTTTTGAATCATATTTGATTTTGGTAGGTACTTGGCAAAAGTGAGTGTTTCCACGTCTAAATATTTTTAATATGGGGTGCGCAGGTAATAGAGCCACCGCAGAAAAATTTGTTTGATAATATGTATGTATAAATATGAAAATATCTTCCATTCTTTCCTAGTATATTACTTTGATGTATATAAATATTAAATTAATAAATTACAGTAAACAAATGTTTTTTTTAATTTTGTATCGATTGTTCCTATGGGAGCTATAGGATATAGCCGTTCGATATGTCCAATTTTTGTTGTTATATGTTTAGACAAATTTTCGATATATTTGTTATAAATTTCAGCACGCTATGGCCATTATTAGTATTTTTGGCCGCTCTTTCATACAAGCGGATCCACTGTGCAATAGGCATTTTCAAAAACAATACCCGCCTAATTTGATAATAGTCTTAAACAGCTGATTGCATCCTTAACTGAGAGTTCCCAATAATCTTTAATCGTTCGGTAAGAGAGAATTTTTTCCTTTATTTTTTTAGAAAAGTGAGATTATGCGAACTAAAATGTTGTTTTTTTATTTAAATATTATTACATGGCACTTTTATCGATGTTTTTGAACCATTACGGCAAATTAATAAAAAAAAAGTTTTTTGATTATGCAATGTGACAGTTTTCACAACTCACAGGCAAACCACTCGGAATTCTATGGCATGGCGAAAATTTCCAAAAGTGATTTCTGTGGCACCCCTGATCAGCGTATTCTCCATCTGGCTGTGAACTTATCCTGTCGAAACAAAATATATTCATTCATATATGTATCATTTCGAAAAAATATGTTGTCTGTACATTCTATTATTGGTGTTTCGCTACCTATTATTTAATTTGTTCTAGGACTGTAAAAACTGAGCTGTATTCCGAGATAAATTCAAAAGTTTTCTCCGTTTTTGGTGGTCACAAATTTTAATTGTAGGCCACAGCATCAAAAACTCGATTATTCTCCATACGACATGTGAAAATAGCGGACAATATTTTGTAGAATATTTTTCAAGTCACACGATATATATGTATTTAGATACTTGTCAAACCAAATCTGCTTCAAAGATTTGATCGTTCGATGAAAGTTTTACCTTTACACTAGAGGTGTGAAATAATGGATAAATCGATTATAAATTGGACGCTATCGACGCACTCTTGATTGCAACCAACACCATTTATAGTTGGTGCGTCCCATCGGTAAAAATTTTAATTTGCGCGAGTTCTGTGGCTGCCAGAAAATTCTCTTATAATTTCGAATAAATTAGATATGAATCGATTTCTTCATAAAAGTATGTATGTATTATACAAAAGTATTTTTATTAACGATTTTGGCGAATTTTAGGTAGATGAGAAATATTTTATACCTAATATTGAAAGTAAAATATCACAAGTGTGGAAATATTTCAAGAAATTCATTGCCAAAACTGAGGAAGGGAATATAAAATGAGCGGAAATTCTAGCACTCCTGCTGTAATTGCTTTGACATATTCTGACAATACCACATTTGCAAACAGCAGCTATAAAACAATTTATACTAAGCAGATTTGTTTACGGAATCTTTTTGACCGTCACTTGTCATTTTATTTATTGGTTTAAATTAATAACAACATCATTGGCGGCGAAAAATCTTTTGGACAAACGAATCATTCAGCTCAAAACATCGCAAGAGATATTGGTCTTAGTAAAATCGTATGCATTGTCATAATTAAAAAAAGACGGAATACATGCTTTGCTCATACGTTGAATCTGGTTGTGCGAGATTGGTAAAATTCGATAAAAATGAAGCAATGAAAGCTTTGTTTAATAAGTGCAGCTAGTGTACTTGGTGGTTCTTGAAACACATTTAAGTCCAATATTCATATATGTACTCTCTCTTACAAGAAACGTCAACAATGTGCAACAATTTATTATAATGATTGAACATTTAATAACTACAAATGATGAAATAATATTAAAAATATATAAAAATTTATTTAATGCTGATGGCATAGGGAAACCATCACAAATTTTAAAGACGCGCATCACAATTGGAAACAACGGAAGAAAAAACGAATCGCTCTATTAGAAGCGATGGCAGAGCGGCTTTTTATACATATATGTATGGGCAACGGACAATCATAATCAAGATTGCTACAATACTGGATCCACGATTTCAATATAACAGAAATCCAGAGCAAGCATTTTTGGACAGTAAGCTTGTCAGTAACAAAAATACGAATTCATTTTGACATGTCGTCGGAGGCTACAGCGGAGGGCATATTGTTAGAATTTTAGAGACCAGACCAGACTGGCATTTTGCAGACGAAATATATTAATTGCAACAACAACGAAAGTAAATGTAAAGATCGTTTGCGTTGAGTTTTTCGGTCAATCGGTCTTATGCTGACTCATTGTGCGAGTGTTTCTTGTTCCGATCTTCACGCACTGCTCATTGAAAGAGCGAAATACAAAGAGCTCAACAGAAAACATAATTGAAGACAGGAAGTCTCTTGCTCAGAGCGAGATCGAGGGAGTATGAACAATTTCGGTTGTGCTCGCAACGAGAGCATAAGAAGAAAAACGGTCGACAGTTATTTGCGAGCTATGATAACAACATATTTATTTATTAATGTCTATGAAGCATTTTACTTACTTGTGTATCGTTAACAGGCATCAGGGAGTTCTTGGACGAGAAGAAAACTGGAGAAAATATTCTTAAAAATGTTCAGGACATTTCGCTGGATCTCAACTCAATTGAAACTATCGATCGAGCTGTCTTCGCTACGGACAATAATGCAAACGTCGTTGCGGCATTAAGAGCTTTAAGGGCCTATCTTGTGCTAGTTGGAATCTGAACCTTGTCATGGATAACGTCATTGAGAAAATCTTGCGCAAGTGAAGGCTTTAATAAATTGCTGCAAATCATTATTTTAAACATTCTCAGCTTAACAGTAAGCTCTCAAAAACGCTGAAACAGCAAGTTAAAATACGCTGGAACTCTACATTTTTTATGCTCTTGAGTATATGTGATGTAAAAGAGGAAATAAAAACTCTTTTACTTAAAAAATATGAGCTACAGCGAATTAGAAATTTAGATTTTTCATTACTTGAAAACATTTTATGCTTTTTAAAACCTTTTAAGGACTCTGAAGTACTTAGCTCTGACAAGGAACCAACAATGCAAATACTTTCATTATGGTCAACAAAATTATGTAAACTTTGCAGAACTAACACATTTGATTCCCAAGTAATTACTGAGTTTAAAACAATGACCCTAAGCGCATTAGGAAAAAGGTTTCTTCCGGCAATTGATCATTTGGTTAGGCTTTTCTTGAACCCTCCTTATAGAGAAAAAAGAGACAATGTGCTAGCTACGGTAAAAGCAATGCTCTCTTGAATATAGTAGCTTTGATGACTTAACTAATAACAAAAGCCCAAAAATTCCGAAAATGGAATGTTTGCTGAATTTTTAGACTTAAGTTATATAAAAAAACGAAAAGTTGAGAAAAACGCTATCGGCATAGAGTTTGACAAATATTTGACCTATTCAGCAGCTCCTGGCACACATATTTTAGAATTCGGAAAAATACCTTTCCAAATTAGCTCGGTTCATTCTAGCTATTCCCTCCAGTTCGTCTAGAAGCGAAAGGCGTTTTTCAATATCGGGCAATGTTCTAAATGAAAAACCCACTAAAAAGCACAAATTTAGAAAAAATATTATTTTTAAATAAAAATATGACAGTTTGTTTTTTATTAAATACATAACAATATTCATGTATTTATACCTTAATAAATATGTACTTTTTCTTTTGATTTTGCTTAAATTATAAAAAAATATATTTATATATGACGACATTGTCGACGACTATAAAAGTTTCTATATAACTATAACTGTTGGCAGAGCTATCGATAGTACTCCACTCCTATTGTTACTCCAATCCGAATCCTAAGAACAGCTGATTGGGTTAGCAGCATTTGCCAAACTCAATCAGCAAGTTCCTTCCTGAATACGTGCTCTTATAATTTGAAATAATTATAATGGCGCAACGAAAAAGCAAACCTTATACAGTGAAATTTGTTAATAATAAATCAGCTGTCACTTGATACATACAACTTTCTATACAAAGTCGTCAAATTAGGCATCTAGCCAATTTTTCAAAGTCTAGTGTTGTGTTGAGCTCCGTCTCGATTTCACATCGACAAAATATAAAAAAAAAATGTGTTCTATATCTTAATGCTTGTGTTCGATATTTTTACCTAGCTCTTAAACGTAGAAAACCCGAGTTATTTCTGATGCCCCGTTTCGACCACACCAAATAACTCGGTTCTTCTGGGTTCTTTTCCGTTCAGTTCGAATATTAAGTTCGCCCAATGTTAAAAACCATAAAAAACTGGGTTCTACGTCCGCTACAGGACAGTATTGATAAACGTAGAAATATTGAAGGCATTTTTTGGTAAACACGTGAAATTTTATCGATGTGATAACGAAAAAGAGCGCTCCACTCAACAAACAGCTGATAATTAGGTGCTCCAAGGTATGAAAATAGAAAAAAAATGTATTTCGCTTTTTGGACAAATCTTAAGTAATTTCGTGGAGTAATATACAAATGTAAAAAATATATTTAATTATGTAAACATAAGATAGCCGGCAGCAATTCTACTTACACATGGGCGGGCTATCTTAAATTAGATCTTCCTCCCTTTGTCCAAATATTTGTCAAGATATTGAATTTTAAAAGTTTTTAATTTTACAAATGCGCTTACAAATTTAGAAATTGTTCGTCAACTCTTCGCCATTTATTGGGTTTTACATGGGGCAAATGTAACATTTGAGCTGAATAAAAAAAAAACCGAAAAAAAACCAATTTTTTTTGGTGCTGTGGAATTACAGGGCATTACAGAATTGGGAATTGTAAATTAGAGAAATTAGAGAACTATCGATAGTCTGTGCCATCGATCGTTATTGATAGTTTCCATAAACTATCAACTATCGACGATAGCGAGGAAAATCTATCGTCGATAGCTGTCGATAGTGCAGTAAAAGAAAATAATTTAATTAGTTTTTAAAACAATCCATATGTGTTTAAAGTATAAGAGTATAAAATTGGTTCTCCAATCCTTATCTAAAAATAATAAATAATTATTATTCAAATATGAATTTTTATTTTTTTAGGTTTACCTTAACTGCTATTTATACATTTATTTTAACCAATAATTTTGTACGCCTATTTGAAATGATTTGTCCTGCTTTGCTTAGACCCTCTACGACTCTACGGAGTATGCGGGTATACAAAGAAATTTGAAAAAATAATGATCACTATCGACCATAGCGATTGTCCACTATCGAGAGTGCGCGCCGCTATCGAGAGCGTGTCGATAGTGGCCAAGTATCGATAGTCCCGATAGTGCCATCGATTGTTCTCCACCTCTATTGTAAATGTCCTTCACGCTACAATTAACTTTCATTTCACTGCATTGCAACTTTTTAATAGACCCAAGAAGAGCAAAATAAATTTAGCAATTTAAAATAAACAAAGACAAAAATGTTATGTGTACATTTTAATTTTTATTCATCAATTGACTTTATTTATTTTCGTTTTACATCATAATAAGCAACTCGCTTTGCAACGATCATATTTCTATACAAAGTACTAAAATTGATCGTCCTGCCGATTTACTTTAAACATTTTTTATGCCTCTATTTCCTTCCATTTTTTGACATTGGTTTTTTTTTAAGAATTACAAAGCAATTTGAAATAATTTTTGACGCCAAAATTTACAAGTAAAATTACAAGTTGATTTCCATCGCTATGACACATTTTTCGATGCATATACAAAAATATTCAAAATACGCGTCCCCATTTGCAAAATCATTGCCCCATAATCATAATCATTGCCGTGCGGTCCGATAGTCGTCTCTTTCTGACACACAGCCGCTTAAGGAATGATGCGTCGGAAATTTCTATGATGCATTTGCATCATAGAATCGCATCATTCAAGTAGATGCGATTTGTGAAAGCAAATATTCGGGCATGCTCCTGTATTCACTCTTAGTTTTCGGTTTGAAATCGAAAACGAAAAAATTGGTGCTCCCGTTTTCACTTTCACAAGATTCTTTCGAATTGCAAAACGAGAAAATTTGTCTTGCCGAAATAAAAAGTAAATGCCTTTTTCTATATTAAATCGGATCTTATTTGCAAAAGGAAAAAAAATAGTTGACTCATTGGTTTATTGTCGTTCTTTTAAGACCGCTAGAAGATCAATTAGGCTTGTAATTATTTTTAAAGCGACTAATTTCGACCCCAACTCAAATTTGAAAATAAAATTTTGCCGTCGGCAACAACAATTTTCGTTTTGGTGAGCAACCGACAAGTCCGACAGCATGAGTTATCGCCTAAGCTGCCATACTTTTGATGGAATGAAAAAGCAAGTTAAAAATACTTGTATAATCAAATGGTTGGCGATAAATTTTTTGAAGTTGGGTAAAATATGCTTTTTAAAAATTAATTTATTTAATTTAATTACTTATGTGCTAAAACTGCATAAAAAAATTTTTTGAAATCACCGGAATGAAATCCATTAAAAGGGTGGCATCCCCTTTTTTTGTGGGAACACAGCACAAGTCAGCTGTTTCAGAAGTCAAAAATGAAATATAATATAAATATATATAAAATGATTATAATTTTTCTAAATAATAGCCTTATTCCACTGCACTCAGTTATTTTTACGTTCCGAACCAACTTTTTTTCTTATAGATTTTTACATTGGGCTATTAGTGTTAGTATATATTTATTTTTGGTAATAATTTTATTTCGTTATCGGGGCGGTCACACTGGTCAAAATCGGGTCAAGTGTACGTGGATTTTTGGTGACTTCAGGTAGTGCGATTGCAAACAAATTGGAGAAGATTATCAAAAGTTGTGTAAATAATACAACAAAAAAATTAGCGTATAATAAAATTTAACTGTGCAAATGCTCCGATAGGTTTTTGTAAATAACGGAGCACCCAAATTGATAGTGTGTGACTCAGTGCTGTTGATCAAAAAAAAGAACTGCAAAAATATAAAAAGACGCTCGATAATTATTAATTATTGACGATGGCTCCTACACGCAGGCCTAGTGATGGACTATTGGCCCGTGTCAACTTTCCTTTGTATGCAGTCGATATGCTTACCAGTCGGCATATCTTGGTTGCTGGCGGCGGTGGTTCCAGCAAAACTGGCGTAGCAAATGGCTTTGTAAGTGTGCCGATTATTAATTGGCTTCTTTTGACTCACTATATTTTTTCAATGCGATTCTATTTAGGAAATATACGAACTTTATCACAACGGCAGTCACTTTTGTGCGGAGGAGGTTTTGCGTCACGAAACAGGTGCCAACGTAGTGATGAATTTTGCAGTGCGAAATAGTGGACGACGAGCGTACTTGTGTGCTGGTCAAGAGGCGCATTGTCAAATGTACTTCGTCCAGCCACAGCTCGATATAACGAGGGACGCAAGTATGGGCAAAAACCTAACTCAAAGCGATCATCCCCATGAGAATGGGGTTCGTCATCGAGGTGTTCAACCACACTCTGGAGTCGAAACGCTGTCTAATGGAAACAACCGTCATCCGCCAACAGCAGCAGACGTGCTAAAGCAATTTCAGCGTCTACAATTCGATATTCAAGCTGCGGATGTAATTCAAACTGATTTTCTGAGTAAAGGTGAACCACTGCAACGAGTGGTTCGCATAAGTAACAATGGTCGCCTGATGGCCACTGGTGGTACCGACGGGCAATTGCGTGTTTGGACATTTCCACAAATGCAACTGAGCACATCATGGCCTGCTCATAATAAGGAAATTGACGATCTAGATTTTAGTCCAGATTGTAAATATATCGTCAGTATTTCTAAGGATGCCCAGGGTATAGTCTGGGATCTGAGCACAGGAAAACAACAGCACAAACTAAAATGGCAAACACAGGAAGGAAATAAGTATTTATTTAAACGTTGTCGTTATGGCACCGTGGAGGGTCATAAAGACAACTATAGACTTTTCACAGTTACCAATCCTCTGGGGAAAGTAGGCAAGCAACGGGGCTTTGTGCAGCAATGGGATTGTAAGAATGGTGAATTGCGGGTGGCTGCATCTGTTGACGAGAGCTTGTCTTCGTTGGCAGTCAGAGATGACGGACGATTCGTAGCTGTCGGCACAATGTTCTCCGGCAGCGTATCTATATATATAGCATTTAGCTTACAGGTAAGGTTTACCAACGAACATACAAATATATCTTCATCCTAATAAATTTGTAACTTTATTGATCCATATGGTGTTCAGCGAGTGCTTCACATTCCACATGCTCACTCCATGTTTGTCACCGGGCTGCAATTTCTTCCTATTACAAATGAAGAGGGGCCGCCTATTTCCAGTGACACCGAAGCAGCTGTACTCTCAATTTCAGTGGATAATAAAGTTTGCATTCACAGTCTACCCCAGCGGAGTAAGTCTTTCTCTTCAAAACAACTTATACTGTAAATAATGAATAACATTTGCCACTTTTAGAAACAATCCCCGCATGGCTTGCAGTTGTCTTCATGGTAATTATGATATTTATCGTGCTTGTACTTTGTTCCTACATAGGCATCTGAAGACTGGACCTTCGAAGTTTATTTACATTTTTAATGTATGAACAGTACTAGCAATACCAATTAATTATTTTAAGTAAATAGTTGTTTATCTACCAGCTGCCTTATCTTATATGGCCACTGTATACATCAATATTGTACCATATTTTGCATCTGTTTCTCCAGGCCTCAGTAACATTGCTTCTTGTAAATGAAATTAACATTACCGTGCAATTATATTGAAATATAATGTCGATAATTAAATGTATATCCATCTAATTGCATGGATTTAATAATTACAATTACAAACGAGTTGCATTAACTGAGGAAATATAGCAATAAACATTACAATAAATTATATAAATAGTTTAAAAATAAGATAAGTGAATATTAGAGATATTTCGTTAACTATTGCTAAGCGTCATATTTCTTTAAATAATGGTCAAAAATAAACTAAAGGAAACAATAGCTTTGTAATACACAAATCGATGCTGAATATTTCATTGGCAAAATTTAGTTCAATGTGCTTATACTATGTTAGGTTCTGAAAAGGTGGTCGAATTTTCGCTAAAACTTTGATATATTTATCGAGTGCGATGATGATGGCAATCATCTCTTTATTGCACATACAAATTTTGACGCCCTAAAATTGTTTTGCTCTATTTCAAATAAAAAAATTAAATACAGCCAAAAAATAAAGGAATTAAGACGCATAAGAAAATTGGTGTCTTACTAAAGGAATCTGATCGCTACAGAATAAGTGGAATAGTAACGTAACTTTAATGACAGAATAGCGAGCAAGGTGTCATTTATAAGTAGCGAGAAGAGTATTTGCGACGAGGATAAATTCAACATTTTTGGCTTGGGTGGAGCATATGTCTGGCGGAAGCCAAATACCGATCTCAAGCATGGCAATGTCAGTGTCATGACTTAAACATGTATGTCGGAAAACTGCATTTTATCGAATCAACGATGGACAAGACTCAATACCTGGAGGTACTGAAGCCCAAAGTGCGGATAAGCTGAGCATTAGGGCTGGTTTCCGCTTACACCACGACAGTGACCTTAAGGCGATAATTGTGCAGGGTTCGCTAATTTGGAATTGTCCTCATGTTTTTGAGAATAACATATCATAACAATTCATAACAAATTTAACATTAAAAGGGCTTTAGTAGAAGAATGGAACAAAATTTCAAAATACGTGCATATTTTTTACGCAATTATTTTATTACTTTGCTTTCGTGTAATATTTTTTGCTACAATTTAAGACTAATGTATTGTATGTTACTTAAGATTTATAAAAAATTATTTATGGCGTATCTAAATATGCAATGTATGTACAAACATACAAAGTACAAGTAAATATATTGAATGTTAGTTTCTTGATTTATATTTAAACTTAAATTTGCTTGCATGATTTTGCTTATCAGTTCATTATTCTCCATAATATATATAATAGTATAGTTATTGAATTGAGTGTTGAATATAATGTTATGTGTGTATGCATATGTAAATACACTCATGTTCCACACTAGTGTCGATTTTAACGACCACAATTTCTAGTTTTACTTGTATGTATATAAAATATAAAATGCATGTAAAATCAGTTTTTTTTTTTAATGTTACTTATTTATAGTATATTGGGGGATTTATAGGCGTACAATATGTAGTTACATATGTAATAATTTGTATTGTTGCTGCTGCTACTAATGATGCAACTATTAATGCCAATATGACCTTCTTTTGTCTTAGTGTTTTAAAATATTTTAGTACGTACATACGTACACAGCTTATTATTGTTACGGTTTAAGATTTAATGGTAGGGCTTCATTGTTTGTTGATTTTCGTCTAAACCACACCACATGCTTTACGCGATGCAAGTTGATGAAACGTGAAACGTGTAACAAAAATTAAGTGAAAACTTAAGCAAAGTATTAAAAGTATTTAACACATAATAGGATGATAATGTTATAAATAAAAAAAAGTTTTGTATAATACTTTTGGCATTTCTCGCTGCTAAATAAAAAGACAGGCAATTCTATGCATGTCATGTAACTTTGTATACAGTCTTTATGCTGATTGGCTTGCTAGTATTTCCCATTACGATGCCTTGGCAAATTGTATGACGGAGCTCATACGCATCACCTTGGCGCCATTGGTGCCATCTGGCGTCACTGATGACGATGGTACAACGGATGTAATGGTGGCAGCACTTTCGCCACTGCTTCTGCTGATCCCAATGGTGGGCTCGCCCTCGTTCATGTAATGCTTTCGCTTGCGTAGCGGCAATGTCATCACATTGCGATCAGCCATCATCAAGGAATCGCTCTCAGGAGACGAGCTGCGCTCCGGCGATTCTGTGCTAGACCGCAAGCCAATGGCTGCCTCAACGCGACGTACAATGTCCGAGTTGGGTAGGGCAGATCTGCAAGAGTAGTTACAGCAATAAGGTATTTGAATAGGAACAATTTACTCGAAGCTAGATTCGAAGATACTTACTCATATTTTGGTACCGGTGCATAGCCTTTATGAAGTCCATGACGTGCCAAATCACCGCGCTTGAAATGATCGATGAGCACATTTGCCTCGTGAGCATCATCATAATTAGCGGACAAATCATTCAATTGCAAAGTAGATTGATTAGAATTTTGCGTGGAAGGAGGTGAGGCTGTCGATGTTGGACTGACTCCATGTCCACGGCGCAGCTGTATCATTTGCCAAGCGGCTGTTTGTACATCGTTCTCGTCTTCGTTGTGGTCATGTGCATTACCGTTCGCATTTTTTCTGTCATCCAAGTCGTTGTCATGATCCAAACGTGCAATGCTGGCCGCCTCAAGGAGTGCAGGATTAATAGTTAAGCCAGATACCGATGAATGCTGTGGCGGCGTTTGTAAATCGACTAAACAGGGTAAACCTATCGCCGGTGGCTGCTGTTGATAATACATCATCTGTGAAGGGGGCTGCTGCATGCTAAGATCTGTGGGCAACTCCTCATCCGGGTAGTTGTGCACGTGCTGAGCACTGGAAACGCCGCTGTCACAACTGAGAGCTTCCGGCTCGGTTGTCACTGACGTTGCAACAAGCTGTGGTTGCGGCGATGCCCGGCTGCTTAATGGCGAGTATGTAGAACTGATTGAGCTTGGCGAGAAAGGCGACCGCGATGGCGATGGCGATGGCTCAGCAGCTACTACTGCTGCTACTTTAATGCCACGTGATTGACGTGACTTTTTCACAGCTTGGGGTGAGCCGGGCGGCGAGTTATTGCTGCTCTCCGAATTGCTGATAACAGAGGTGGAAGAAGTAGAGCTACTGCTCGCTGCTGCTGCCGACCCCTCAACCTCGTCATCGGGAATTTCATTGGCATGGCCTTTGATATGGGCTTCCATTTCTTTCTTGTTTTTAAAGGTCTCATCGCAAATAGTGCATTTGTAGCACTTGGCACCGTAATGTTGAACTCTATGTAATTTGAGTACATGATTATAGCCAAAATCACGGAAGCATATGTCACAGTGATAGGGTTTCTCTCCAGTGTGAGTGCGTGAGTGCACTTTGAGTTGTTTGGAGCAGGTGAATCCTTTGCCACATCCTGCCTCCGGGCACTTGTAGGGCTTCTCGCCAGTGTGCGTGCGCATATGGATCACCAACTGGCCGGATTGTATAAATGTCTTATCGCACACGGAACACTTGTGAGGACGCTCGCCTGTGTGTATACGCATATGTCGATGCAGCTTTCCAGAGTGTTCGAACGCACGTCCACAGACATCGCACTTGTATGGTCGCTCCTTTGTGTGGATGCGTCTGTGCACCTGCAGGTTCTCCTTGACACTGAACAATTTATGGCAGAACTCGCACTCGAACGGACGCTCGCCGGTGTGCGTGCGGTAATGTCGAATCTGCAATGGATGCAAGGTACACATATAACATATTAGATCGTTTAGTTCGTAGCAGGCGTGTAACTGAAATATTGAACTTCATTCACAGCTGATCAGTACAGACCGAAACGTCATCAAACATCAATGTGCATTTACATACTACATATGTACATATGTACACAAAATAATTTGTTCTTTCTACATACGCATACAATGTAACTGTAACTTTCGCATTTATTATTATTCTAAAAGGCAGAAGGATGCCTATCTCTATATCCCTGACCTTATATCTGTCCATATACAAAAATGTAGAATAACGATTTTATATATGTATACACAATAACTTTTAGTTTATTTCAGTTTCAATTAGATAACAACTTAAAAGACACTGAAGATTTTTTGTATACATCAAAAATTGTCGGGCTTTAGAATATTTGGATTCTAATGATATGTACTTAAACCTGATGCACTTTTTGGTATAATAGTGTACATTCGGTATATAGGCCTTCACACTGAGTTACTTAATTAAAAACAATCAATTGCAGCTTGCTAAGTTTTACATACAAATTGTAAAGCTTCTTATTAGCTAAGTTAAC
This sequence comes from Drosophila kohkoa, assembly GCA_019972355.1. Lineage (NCBI taxonomy): Eukaryota > Metazoa > Arthropoda > Insecta > Diptera > Drosophilidae > Drosophila > Drosophila kohkoa. The sequence goes on along the minus strand of BJEL01000057.1, from coordinate 42,231 downwards.
TCACCAATCGTGCGGGCACAGCAAATGTTTTCTGGCAGACGTTGCATTGATATGGATCAGCTCCAGCTGCCACATTTGCCATTGGCTTGATGGTCGGACTCTTTGGAATGCCTATTGGTAGACCCGCATCGTTCAGTTCAATGGGCAGGGCGGTAGCTCCTGTACCCAAGGCACCACTACCCTTTAAGCTCAAGGCCATATCCGCATTCTTGGCGTGCGACTTGGTATGTGAAGTGTGCGCCGATTTGCTGCCAAAGGTCATGCCGCACTGCTCGCACTTGAATTGTGGCTTGTTAGTGTTCGGTTTTCGTGGAGCAGCAGCAACTGTAGTCGGCTTAGATATGGTTGCAGCTTCAAATGCGTGCGGCAGCTCTGACTTGATTTGAGGTTGGGCTACTGATACTGGTGCTCCCGCTGATGATGATGTTATATTTATAATACTTTCATGCTGTTGTTGTTGCAGGACGAGCTGGTAGTTAGTGAGTTGCTGATGTTCCTGTAACTGCAACTGTCGTTGCTGTGGTGTCTGCAACAGCTCGTAATGCTCATTCCCGTTAGTCGGGGCTAAGGTACTCCCAATACCACTGCTCGTCGTAATGAGCGGTGTCTGAATGCAATACTGTGACTGGTTGGGTTGCTCTGTCTTTATCAGCAACTGATTAGCTGAGTAGTACACCATATTGTTGGATGAATCTGCAAGGTAACAACCAAAGAATTTGATTATTTTATTTTGTTGAGTGTCCAAAAAAGTATTATCGTTATAATTTGTATAGGTATTTATTGCCAGTCAATTGAATGACACTCTAAGGCAATTTGTGAATTGCCGTGAGCAATTTGCGTTGCACTACCTTTTAATACTCTCTGAGATCTATTTAATAATTCTATTTTATACAATCTTTATTGACTTACAAACACTACAGAGACTAGCTATGAACTATGATTGCTCACAAACTACATATGTGAAAATGATTTTGAATTCATAAAATAATTAAAAAATTCAAATACATTAATAGGAGGCAGAAAGACGCATCTCCGACCCAATAAAACATATTTATTCATGATCAGCGCCAAGAGCCGATAAAAAATATCGTTTAAATTTTTGGCAATACTCGTTACTCTCGCAGAAGATAACATTTTTCCCACTCGCACTGCTTTTCGAGCAAATCGAAAAGAACGAATCGCACACGTAGTTTCAATGCATTTTATTTAATACATACATGCAATAGTAACTACATACTATGATTCCTCGGGATCCTCGGAATGGTTGCGATCAAAAAAAATCTTTGTTTCTGATTTTTATATTCAATATAAAAATTAAAAAATATCTTATAAAGCCAAGCTAAATCTAAAGCAAAATAAGAACCCTACAAGGGACCTTGGTATTGAGGAAAAACAAGTAAGGGATGGGTGTCACACAACCAAAAAAAAAAAAAAAAAAGAAAAACCACCCTGTGTATTTAGACGACGTAGTTTGGTCTTATAAAAGAAGACGCATAGGTTTCGGGGATAAAAATGAGGAACTTATGAGAGAGGCATAGAAAGGGAAGAGAGCCAATACGCATTAACACAAATTTCCCATGTTGGAAATTTCTGTTTTTTGGTTTTTGCTTCAAAAGCTTTATAACCGGCATTTTCTTAGTATTCTCACCACTTTTTGTTATTCAAAAAATATGTACACCGAAACAAAATGGCGAAAAGTATGTCAAGTTTTCATTCATTCTTAGGAATTACCTTTTCGGTTTGTCTTTTTTGGTGAAACTTTAACGCTTGGCTTAACTTTAGATATATCCTTGAGATCCTTGCATGACTTAGTAAATGTGTCCTTAATTCCGTTTTGCTTGGCTGACCAAGACTTTTTTCCGATTTGGGCTTCAGTCATTGTGTTTATGATTACAAAATTGTTATGAAGTTGTAACGGGTGTTGTGTGAGAGGTGTTGCTTCGTGCATCAAATTACCATTTTTTATAGTTATAGACTGTCCATTTATAGGTATTCATTTTCGAATGATATCTGAGATTTTTACAACAATTTTTAAGCAATGCACTTTTTGAGTCTTATCAATATATATTCATACTAGGCAATCCAGATAATAATCAGACTTTTTTCTTACAGTATTAATCTTTGTAAATCAGTCGCATTTTTCTTGTGGCAGTCTCAAGATTTTTATGAAAGATACGTTTCACATAAGAAATATTTGTTCTTAAACTAGAATCTTCATTTTGCGAGAAATCTTTTGCTTGATAACATGTTTTTTAAGAATTTTAATAATTTTTTTCAAATCCCTTAAAGACTGTTTAACGGGGAGTTGTTGATGTTGGTTATATTGGACGAGGGTTTGACTGGTCTGACCTAATGACTTATTCATGCGCATTTTTCTGAATGATCTTAAGATATTGTCCATTGAAAAATCGGTCATCTTAAAGCATGCACACATCTACGTCTCACATGCAATCGAGCACACACACACACACACACACACTGTAAGGGCAGAGCAGGTTAAGAATTGGAGTTCACATTGCCGCGCGCGAAGTTCTACGTTTGCTGGTGCACGGGAGACTGGTGGGTGAGCTGCCGAAAAGTACGCGTGAGCCCAAAAACCCAAACCAAACCAAACCAAATTGGACCAACCAACCAACCACCACCACCACAACGCACTCTAAGCAAGCAAGCAAGCCCATTGATCTGTCGAGTAAAGAAAATTTCCCAACTGCACGACGCACATTTTCAATAGGAAAAGCGATGAGCAAGTTTCCCCATTTCCCATTTCAACGATACACTGCGTTGTTTGAGTGAGGAAATATTTGAGTGTTTTTCAATTTGACTGCCATTCTATTATATGAGCATGGTTAGAAGCTTTTGAGTTTATTTCTGTTGTGATAAATGACTCATCTATGCAAGTAATCGAAATCATATCATTTAGAATCTAAATTTTAGATAAACAAAAAAAATCATTGTTCATGATTTAAACGCAATAGTTTTTATAGATTTACAATTCATTAATTTAAGTAAGTAAATGTTTATTAATTTTAGTTTTTTTAAATTAAGCTTTATTTTACATTTTTTGATTTAAGTATTAATTTGTGCATTTTTTTAAGAGCGTCTGTAAATAATGAGATCTATTGATATTATTCTAACTTTTTGATATATGTACATGTATAGTACATATGTATGTACATATGTGATTCTAATAGAATCCTGATCTTAACTTCGAAAAAAATTATAATTAACTATGACCACACGTACATACAAATGTTCATATATTTAGTGTAAGTTATTGAGTTACAAAAAAAACTTTAATTTTTTTTGCTTTTGCTCACACACTTAAAGTGTGTTGTTATGTGCCTCTCCTCGTCACACAATTCGTTAAACTGGCGCAAAAGTTCATTAACATTCGACACAAAAACTATTTTCGTCTATATGCGTATACGTATAGTTGTGTGTGTAAATGTACACATATTATGTATGTACATACGTATGTATGTGTGAGACGGCTAACAAAATGTTGGATCTCGTAAACGCACACACATACATACATACATACATATGTACTTATAAATAAATGCAGTAGTCCATCTCTGTTATTTGGATTCAACGAATGTATAGAAACTAATAACGATGAAGAGACGCAACAAAAGTACATGTGTATGTATGTATGTGTGCATGTATGTATGTATGTATATAACTTGAGGTTAATAGCACCACACTGTGCACGACGATTCGGTCAATGATCGTAGGAAGCTCGGCCTTTCCCCTAATCGCTTCACAGTGAAATTCTTGTCGTTCCTAAGAAGTTGATCTGAGTACCGTTATATTGTTGGGATAGATCCGAATAGAGCGGGTCTAGCATGAAACTGGTATTTTTAACATTTTCCCTAGAGTTTGCGCCAGTTACGAAATAATTTTCAAGTTGGATAGATCAGTAAAGCTTTATTTCTAATAGGACAACAAAACAAAGAGATTGATAAACGGCGAAGGGAGAGAAGTTAATCTGAGTGTCATATCAGGTTTTGTATGTATTATTCTGCACGTCAAGTAAAAATGTACATACATCTGTAGTATATTATCGTTTTGTATATACATATATACATATGTACATACAAATATGTACGTTGTATATGTATTTGTTGGTAATTAATAATCATACACTACAGGTGATCTTATTTAACATAGTTTTAATTAAACAATAGCATAACAAATAAATAAGCAATTAAGCAGAAGAAAATATACACTTACTTTTATTTTTCTATTTATGTTTTTTTGTGCGGGGTAATGCTGAAAAGTGGGAAAACTACAAAATGATATATTACTGCGGAAGTTCTTCAGGGACACAATAAAAACGTTCATGACCGATTATACATACATATCTACGTACACATATGTATGTACATACATATATTGATAAGCGTATTGTGTGACTTGCGAGAACTACAAATACATATATACATACATATGAATGTATGCAAGATTGGACCCAATCCCAGACTATTTTAACATTAGTTTCTATACATAGATAAACATACATATGTATGTACATAAGTAAATTTCCTGATGGTTCCGAGCTATAAATCGTTTTTGAAGTGTGGATTAATGAAATTTATTAATATTATTTTCACTTGACATCCAGTGTCAAAATTAAAGTCTACATATGATCCGTTTTTTAAGTTTTTTACCTGTTGTAAACCATTTCGGCAAGAAATAGTGGTCTTCCTTACCAATTTGTTTATAACAAAAAAAAAAAAACACAAAATTATACTTTAATAATTACTTTCAAAGTGATTTCTGAAAATCCGAAAAGGACAATGACAAAAGTGAACCTTTAAACTTAAGAAATTATTTATAATTTCAAACAAAATTAAAAAAATCAAATTTTATATATTGTTGATTACAAACACAATCACACATAAATACACACAGACACACATACATACATATGTATACATACATACATACATACATACATATGTAGTTGACCTAGGTCAAAACTGTGTGAGAAGACGCGAAAGTCGATTTGCGCATGCAAATTCCAATAAGCAGTAGCTGATGTTCCCGAATGGGTGGACTTGGGTGACAGTAGATAGCATCATACTAACTTGAGGGTTCTATTAAATAATAAGCGAACTGATTACGGCAGTCTCGTGTAAAATGATCATACGTGGTGTAATTTAAATAAATACACAAAAACCAATTCCATATCACTGACATATTCATACATATATATAAATACATACATACATACATATGAATATGAATGTACTATAATTAATATTCATACCAACAAATGTTTATTTGTTAGAATGCACATATGTAAATACTTACATATTCACATACATATGTATGTATGTATGTATGTACATATTTGCATGTCAAACGTGCGAATGCAGAATCAATGAACAATTCAAGGCTAAAAAAAGCAACCCTATACATACATACATACATATACATATGTATACATACAAACATTGCTGGCATGTCGCGAAATCAACATCAGCAGTGGAAGCTTAAAGTAAAGGCTTTCCTTTTATTTACAAGCTTCTTATACATACATATGTATGTATGTAATTGCCTTCAAACTCCCTGCACTGCCTGCATGCAAGTCGCGCATACATACCATGTACAACAACAACAATAACAGCCACATTGTGATTACTCATTGCAAGTTCGAACATTATATACATACGTATGTATGTTGTGTGTTGTACGAAGTGTACACACTCACCCACAATGTGGCACCGAGAGTTGCCCCATGCCAGATGCTTCGTTGAAAATCCATGCACACCCTCCTTATCGTCACACAAGCGGGGCTCACTTCAAATGCCTTCCAACGAGCAGTGCGGCGTTGAAAACAGTTGCACGTCCTCCACGTGTAGTTCAAGTTCAAGACAAAAGAAGCAAAGCAAGCACACGAGCAACCGATTTAGAGAGAGCGAGAGTACGGTGCGAACGTCGATGTGCGTCGCTGCTTCTGCTGACGCTAGCTGTCTGCAGCTGACGCTGACGACGACGCAGGCGACAACACAGACACTGAAGAGTGCAATTTTTTAATTTATGTACACATTGTACATACACGTATGTATGTACATATGTGCATAATTTTGTGAATGTGATAATATATGTACATATGTATGTATGTACATACATATGTGTACTTTTAAGTTATAACATTTCATTGTAAGTTTTTCTGTGAGATTTTATTACAAGTTTTTAAAAGTTGTTCAATAACATGCTTTGCTCAGCTCACACATACTTCGCTCAAACGACGCCAAAGCAACCTCATTCCCTGCTTGCCATACAAAAAGGTCAATAACCTACCGAAAGCTCATGATAATTCTTTGTATTTTGTTGAATTTTCGAAAAAGGTAAAGAAAAGAAACCCGAATACAGAAAATAGCTCGGACATACATACATATGTACATATACATATATCCACACGATACATACATGCATATGTATGTATGTATATGTGCAAATGCCCAAACTTACGTACATATGTACATATGTATGTATGTGCATATATGATTTCATTTAAGTACATATGTATGTATGTACATGTACGTACATACATGCATTTGAGACTGGGTGTGTGTAAATTACTCCACACGAAGCCGAAATTTCAGCTGTTGTAGGGTTGGGGGATCGTATTGTGGTCTTGTTTGCGGCAGTTGCCTAGATCGTACAATAGCAGTAGTAGCAATAATAAATAAATACATTCATATGTATTAATGTATGCAGGTATATATGTATGTACATACTTCTGTACTAAGAATATGAGCGAGATTAAAAGGAAAATCCGATTTGTATGTTTGTAAATACAACTGAACTTCAATGTAAATATGTATGTATGCAATTATAAATGAATTTTATAATGCAATTTTCGAGAGTTTTTTAATAAATCATAAAATAAAACTTTAAAACTGATATTCAGGTTCGTCTAAAAATCTAAAGAGAATGCAATTTGGATAATTTCCACACACTTAATTTTCGTTTCTGACCATAAGATGAAGAGCTTTAGACAAAAACAGAAACCCCAAAAAGTTGAATAAAACAACCTAAAAATTATAAATTACTTCGGTCTTTTTCTTATACCCGCTACCCATAGGGTTGAAGGGTATTATAACGTTGTGCCGGCAGGAAATGTATGTAACACGTAGAAGGAGGCATCTCCCTATAAAGTACATATTCTTGATCGGCGTCAACAGCGGAGTCGATCTAGCCACGTCCGTCTGTCCGTCCGACCGTATGAACACCTAGATCTCACAGACTATAAGAGATAGATAGATTTTTAGTAGTACTATATAAATATACCAAATATACCATTTGGTATATTTTGGAGTATTTTTGGAATATTTGGAAATTAATACCGCAATATTTTGCATTTATTCAATATGGGTAGCGGGTATCTCACAGTCGAGCACACTCGTTACTTGTTTTTTAATAAACCCATAATGCTTTAACACAATCTTTTTATTGTGAATATAGGTTCCGTATAGAATCTAGTGTTTTACCTAATGGACACAACAAACAATACAAGTTAGCTCAATTCACTACGTAGATGTCTCAAAATATTTATTATCCTTTGCATTAATTAGGACTAGATATTATACAACAAAATGTGCATCAATGTGGTGCATCAAATGTCCGATATATGTGTACTGCACATGTTTGAAATGTTCTCGATTAAGTTCGAATTTTTGTATGTACATATATCGTCAAATACCTGTTTGTTTGGGCAATGAATTAGTGATCACACACACATATATGAATATATATACATACTTGTTCAGTCGCTACGTTTTTTGGCAAAACTAGTTTTGCAGGTTGGCGAGCGCGAAGTTCGCTATAATCAACCGAGGTAGTTTTTTTTTGGGTAGAATCTCTTCGTCACAGAATCTAGACTTGTATGAATACATACATACATACATCGCATTTTTGAAATGAATTACTGACCAAACCTAAGATATGTTTACGAGGATAGACCTTAGCAAGCAGTAGTTGCAGATGCCCTCATTTAATGATCAGTCAAAAACTGATGAGCTACATACATACATACATTGATGTATATCAATGAAAATACGCATATACAAAATATAATGTTCACAAAGAAAGTGAGATATTGACTGGATAAAAGCTGGCTATCAGGCCTGAGTACAGCACTCAAACTTGCAATTATGCGCACAGATGAATAAAATAAGTAAGAAAGCTAAAGTCTTAAAAAATTCAGTTTTAAAATATACTAAATTAGTATACCGTAAAAATACTAAAAATATATTTACCAACTGGTATTTTAGGTATTTGCAACCAAGCTTTCATGAATAATGGAGTTTAAATATTATTTTATGTACCAAATTTCAATTCTAGATGTAATTACACTTGTTAGTCGATTTTTGACGATTTGCGGGGCGGAAGTGGGCATGGCAAAAATTAGCTTTATGAAAGCGCAGCGAATACGCATTGCAGATGCTCACACACTGTATGAGTATAATTGCCATATAAACCACATGAAGTTTATCCAAAAATTGAATATTCGATTTTAATTATACCTGCTACCCATAAATAAAGTATATATGTACATATATTTTTGATCAGCGTCAACAGCCGAGACGATATAGCAATGCTCGTCTGTCTGCCTGTCCTGGGTCTCTGAGATATATGTATGTAGATAGATATTTCGACAGCACGGAGATCAAGTTTGTTTTACATTTGTATCAAGCCCCCTTCCGTTATCAGGATCAGATAAAATTGTAGAAGTTGTGGAAAATTGCTCCATCTGTGGGATCTAAATTGCCTATCTGGACGATCTGGTATATTTTGTACTGGTATATTTATAATGTAATAGTATATCAATATACCAAACTGGTTTATTTAAAATTAGTACTATTCAAAAAATATTTGTCAACTTTTTGTTTATTGTTACTTTACGGAAATTCCTTGCGAAAATTACCTGAATTAAATACAATTTCATTGTATTTCATAAACTATAAATATTCCAATTTTAAACACTTTTAAAAGAATTTAAATCATTATGGGACTATCAAAAAATTTGAAAAGCTTGCTCTGTATAATTTATTAGTATTACTGAAGTGTTTGCTCATTTGCATTAAAATCAATTTATTTTATTTATTTTTTGGTTCGCAATAATCAAATGATTTAAGAAATACACATCGTTAGCTTACTACAAGACCATCACAATTCAAATCGAAAATTTGTAGTATTGTAGATAATAAAAATAAAGAGACATTGTTAGATTCTACCTTTTTTTATACCATATCACTCTTTATTTGCATTCATTTCATTTGATATTCTTTTTTACTGATGTATTTTATGATTTACGATTTCGCAACATCCCAATTTCCTTTGCAGAAACAAAATGTCGCATTCGTAAATACTCCACTATCAATTGCCTAGATTACCCAACAACGCTTCCAAATGTATGTAGTTAATGTTGGTGGTGCCTGATTTTAGTTATTTTTGTGTTTTTTGTATTGTGTTTTGCCTGCTTGTTGACGCTGGTACTGACCTTCAGACGCTAAATTAGCAAATATGTAGATAAAATACAAACATACATGTACGTACATAAAAGTACTACTCACCTACCACAAAAAAAGTTGATATTGTGTGCATGCAGCCTTTAAACTTCCTCGCAATTGCGCAATACAAGTTAAATCAATAAATATTGAGTTGAGCCGAGTTCAAAGATGTAACGCGACCCAAGATAATGATAAGAACACATACATATCTACATTATTATAAAATTCTGTATACTGTATATGCAATCAGTTACTGATCACTTAATAAATCACTCTTTCACCTATTTTCAAGTAGCGTGCCAGCCTTTATGGATGTATTATGGGTGAGTCACAAAATAGAGTGGAATGACTCACTCATTATTAGGAAACCCCTTGATATGGAACCAATTGATAAATATGAACATAACTGAAAAGATAGTCTAAATAGCTTTATAGGCCTGAGAGTTCTTATGAGTCAAGGGCCGCGAAAGTTGAGTCACAAGGTGGTCAATATTTGTTGGGTATAAGTTGCTTTGACTATGAATAATCTCTAGTGACTTTCGCAAATCACTTAGTGCATCATTTTTTCCACTTTCATACATTCTATTCTGCAATTCTGTTCCTTACTTAAACTATTTATAAGATGTAAATAATTAGTAGCATATGAAATACCTTGTTGAGACTTTCCGCACGGTGATAAAGTTAAATCTTCAACATAAATAAGTATTCAATTAATGAAATAATTAAATTGATTTTTAAAATTGCTTTTTTATACCCGCTACCCATAGGGTAGAAGGGTATTATAACTTTGTGCAGGCAGGAAATGTATGTAACAGGTAGAAGGAGGCATCTCCGAACCTATAAAGTATATATATTCTTGATCAGCGTCAACAGCCGAGACGATTTAGCCATGTCCGTCTGTCCGTCTGTCCGTATGAACACCTAGATCTCAGAGACTATAAGAGATAGAGCTATAATTTTTTTTGACAGCATTTGTTATGTTTGCACGCAGATCAAGTTTGTTTCAAATTTTTGCCACGCCCACTACCGCCCCCGCAAATAAAAAAAAATCGAATAACAAGCGTAATTTTAAAGCTAGAGTTACGAATTTTGGTATATACAATAATTACTATAGTAGTTATGATTTCTGAAAGATGGTTTCGATCCGATAAAAATTATGGAAGTTATTAAAGATATACTTAGTTGCTTTGGCAGATAAACTGGTCCATTGTGCCGTCTATGGTATATTTTTAATAGTGTACTATATCGATATACCAAACATACCATTTGGTATATTTTTAGTATTTTCAGTATATTTTGAAAATAATACCGCATTTTTTTGCCTTTACCAAAAATGGGTAGCGGGTATCTCACCGTCGCGCACACTCGACTGTAACTTTCTTACTTGTTTCGTCTGACTTTATTTACTTTTGCATACCCCAATAGCTATTTGAATTATTCGACTTTGCCGACTTGACAGTTGCATCTCAGATTAGATTAGAACCTTCTAGCAGGTGCCTTAGGGGTGAATGCGAAATGGAGCTTTACGTTAATCCTTAACTGCTTAAACTATATGACATAAGTCGTTACATCTGTTCAATACTTGCTACTAAACATTTGTTGATCGAATAATCATTGTAGCTTTCCTAATTGTTTTGAATGTAAATGTTTCGCCTCATTTTCTTTAAAATGTATCACTTTACGATTCAAGATTACTAAGCAGTTTTCATTATCGACTAGGTTACTTAAAATGAATTTATTTTGACATTCTTATGTTACATGAAACTTACCATAAAATTCAAATTAAATCGATGCAAGGTTATTTGATACAATACTCCGATTGGGTTGTTTTACAATCAGTATCCTTTTGTATATCGTATGTTTGCTTTGATAGTTATTAGTAAAATACTTGTTGTTAAGCCGCTCGACAAACTCGAAGTTAATATAGAAATGTTTCACACTTTTTTAAGTGTGCATTAGTCGTTCCGGTTTGAGTTGGGTAAATCACTAAAATATAAGATATTAGGCGTTTGTTGGTTAGAAGAGCTGAGATACGCGAGACGTCAAGAGCGTAAGCAGCTCGACCAAACGAGAGTAGTAGTGATCGCGTTCTGATTCTAAATATTATATAGGAACTAAACTTCGCAGTTCACGCAGTCTATTCGACTGTTCTTAATAGTGATAGTGTCTTTAGAGAGGGAGAGCTGCTCGGTCTCATGTACATCAATATGTGAGTGCGCGCACAAACACACACACTTGTGTGTGAGTGAGTAGGTGAGAGGCGCTGCTGCGTTGAGCTTTGGCGACGTGCTGCTTGGTGGTTGGCGTGCGTTCTCTGCTGCGGTCGTCTAATACCGGTGCTGTGTGTTTCATACAATTTATATATGTACATAAATATGTATGTATGCATGTGTATGCACGTACGCGCTCATACATGTACATATGTGTTTTCAAGTACAATTTGATCTCACTGTTGACAATATTGTTGTTCTTGATATATTGTAGACACTCACTAGTTATGTGTTCGGTTTCGTATAATCATATGTACATACATACATATGTATTAATGTATGTACGTACTCACATGAATTTGCAAGTGTGTGGGTGTATCAATTATTATCTTTGGCGTTTTTAATTACTTCAGCGCGAGTGTGAACACTACGATTCCAACTGCTGCTGTTGTCGCTATTTCCGATGTATTGTTGAGTACATTCACACGCCACTATAAACAATATTGACCTAGGTTAGATGTGTATGTATGCATGTATCTTCACATACATACATACGTGTAGATATGTTATTAACGACGATTTATTTTTGGATCATTTATTACATAAATATATTTGTTGAATTTATCATTTATCATCTCCCTTATGTGAAACAAGCAGTTTGCCAAAAAAACAAACTAAATAAATCAGTTATAAGAATTACACTTTTTGTTGTCACAAATAATTACTTAATAATTTGCTAAGTTTCGATTTTGCTTTCAAACAAGCTTTTCGTTTTCCCAATTTTTTGTACCAGCAGTTGATTAATACGATGATTAAAAGTATTTTAGTATTACCGAAATTATATACATATATGTACATACATATGTACATATGGGCTCAAGAACAAAAACGTTGCCGTATACTGTGTTGTCGCGTCGCCAGCTCGCTGCGAAGTACGAAATGCTAAATGGCGGTGAGTGTTCAGAATTTGGCGAGAACATGTTGGCAGCGCAGCTTGCGTCAGTGTCGGCAGAATAAGCAGCAGCAGCAGCAGCAGCAGCAGAAGCAGCGACGCCAGCAGAAGCAACTGAAGAATGAAAGCACTTAGTGTGTGTGAGCCGGCATTTGAAGCGGCAGCTGCTGCCCCGTAAATACATACCTACATACATATGTATGTATGTATGTACGCACATACTACACAGATGTACATATGTATATATAAATATTCTATATATATACATATGTACATATTGGGAAACGTTAACGCTGAAGCAAATGTTTTTCTTTTTGTGATTCTACAACAAAATTATTTTGTTTACTGTTGTTCTTTTTATGTACGGTTACTTTCGGCTATTGCTATTGTTGCTTCGGCATTGGCGTTGGCGTTAGCGACGAGAGCAGCGTTGACGTTATAATCGACTGGCGCGGTAATGACACCGACAGCGACGTCAACGCGCTCAACTTACTCAATAAAATTTTTATTATCTACTACGCACACGAACGTCAGCTGAGTCGTCGGCGGTAGGATTTTGCGACATTTTTGTAAATGTTGCTTTACTCTGGTACTTGGCATGGATCGCAATCTTTGCTGTCGGTGTTTCCTGTGTATACTCAATTGTAAGTATGTACGTATATAGATATGTACATACATATATGTATGTACATATATGGACGTTCTTGAGAATTTTCATCAAAAATAGCATTATATTACATTATTACATGTGTACATACCTGTATATTAGAATATTTTGAATATTTTATGTTAGGTTAGGTTAAGTAAGAGTATAAATTGTCTAATCTTTTGGGAAATCCATAACGATAATGGGTTGCCAACTCGTTGAAAATCATCGGTAAAACCACTTAAGAACGATATTTGAAGTGTATGCTGTGCTTCCTAGAAAGTTGTGTGACGAATTCAGTGTACTCATCATCATCCGGAGAGTTAAGAAGTGAACGATTTTGATACAAATTCAAATTCGATGGCGAGTGATAAAGAATCGGCTTGCGTAACAAATCAATTATTTTTAAAATATATTATACTTTAGTGGATATTTTTTATTCATTTGATATGTGGATTAGTTTAGTAGAGCTCGATTTTTGGTCCACCATCGATCGTTAGACATCAGTTTTTGAAGTAGATCATCTTAATGGGTTTCTATGTCAACTATTAAAATGTAAAATATTCCACATCCAAATTGATACGCTGTTAAATAAGTTTGCCTCTGCCACGATGCCTTTATTAAGGCACCAATCAATAATTATTTTAAAAAATCCATAAATCCATTGAAGGTGATAGAAATAGTTATTCATTTAACTTTAGTGACAATTATTAGAAAACAAATTAAATGTGCAAACATCTAAATGAAATGTGCAAGAAACCAAGTTTTAAGAATTTCAACCAATCTTAATTGATGATGGACAATGTTATTGTAGCATCAAAATTTGTTGGCACAATTATACACATACATACATATATGTATGTAAATACTAGTCAGGCTGCTCAGCTGTATTATCGTTTTTGCTTCTCATTTTCACCTGGAAAAATACATAAAACTGACATTAAAATTGTTTATTTCGCTGCATATTAATTAAGAAATAAAATCAGCATCTAATTTCAATGTTCAACCCTCAACTCTGACACTGACTTTTTCAACCAATATCAACAGAACTGTTGAGCAGAAGAAATCAGAAACAGTAGTTGTTGGGACAGTGGCAGTGACATTGACATCCAAGAGGACAACAGTGCAGCAAGCTTTTAATTGTCTGAGGCTCCCGGTGGCTGCTACCAGCGTTGCAGTCTATTTACGTACTACGTACATACATATATGTATGTGTACATATGTATGTACATACATACATACATACACAAATGTAGCCGCATTTAGATGCCGAGCAGTTACGGGGGGCGTTTGTGGGCGTCGCAACAAATTCGAATTTCATCCCTCTTAAAAAAAAAAGAAACAGAAACAGAAAACGCAGTTCATCCAAAGAGTTAAAAAAAATAATCGGAAAATAAAACTCACACCCAAATTGTCTGCAACATTGTCATTGTATATATGTACATACATATGTATGTATGTATGTAGAAGACAGCGGTTGAATTGTGAGCTAAAGCTGCTCGCATGGCGGACGTGCATCGGTTTTAAACAGCTATGAAGAGGTAGTGCCTCTGTTTTCGACGAATGCTGCACATGCAGAAAATACCCAGTTGAGAGTATGCATTTGTTTATTCTTGCTTTTCTTTATTGGTATGCCTTGCACTCAAACTTGTTTCTGTAGTCGATAAATACGAAATCTTTAAAATTATTTCTTTCTCTATATGAATGTTTCTGCATAGCAAAATGCGTGTATTGAGCTGTTCTGATAATCATTCCACTATTCATTGAATTTCATTATATTAAAAAATCCATTATGTGGTAATCAACTACTCAGAATCCCAAAGTTGAAAGAAATTTATTAACGGTTGTTGCCAATAATTTCTGGATTGGGGGATGTCGGGTTTTACAATAGAACCAAATTACAATAAAATGCTTGTTGATGTAAAGACACCAAGCAAATTTTCTTTAACCAACCGAAGTGCGTTTTGAGTTTGGACAAGATTCAGACATGCAAAACAATTAAGAAAGCTACAGTCGAGTGAGATTCCTGCTAACGATTTTTATTAACAGCTAAATAATGTGGTCTTCATTTTAAAATATACCACACTAATATATGTACATTGAAAATCCTATAAAAATATACCGAACTACATTCAAAATATACCATAGAGTGCAGAATATACCAATTTGTCAGTTAAAGCAAGTAGTGCCGAATATTTTTTCCATGTAAAACTATTTCGTATATGACTTCTTTTGATCGCAACAAATTTTCAGAAATCATAACAACTGTGATTATTATTGTAAGTACAAAAAATCGTTTTGCAAAATTTTTAAACAAACTTGATCTGTGAGTAAGCATAACAAGTGCTGACGTACATGCTGTAAGTGCTGTAAAAGCACTCTTTTTCCAATTTGACAATAATACATGCATACATATATGCGTATGCATCTACATAAAACAAATGCAATATGTACATACATACATATGTACATATTTATATATAAACGAAAACACAGCGCTGCGTTTCGCAGTCGATCTGCGACTGAACTGAATTCAATGCGTATCACTGCATTCAATGCTCAAAATTCGCCATGGCTTGGGGCGTCAGTAATGCTGCTGTAAAAGCACTCTTTTTCCAATTTGACAATAATACATGCATACATACTTACATACATATATACACACATTCATACCAAATAATTTTGCGAATGCTTATACGTGTGCATATATGGACATATGTATGTATGTACATATGTACATAAATTCGCACCTAACTTTAACACCAATTTTCGTCGAAGTTCATCCAGTACTGTGGACAAAAACAGCAATGACAGTGGTAAGGGGAGTGTCGGCACAACAACGTACAGACTGCGTCAATAAGAACTGCATTACACACGACAACAACAAAAAGTACGTCAATCCGTAGCGTGTCCAATCTCCCCTTTCGTATATAATTCACTTACATATGCATGCATACATATGTATGTACATACACACATGATTGTAGTCTCACACGCTTTCATTGCTGCATTTTCCTCTGCCTCCCTCACAACTAACAGTGTTTCCGCTCGGTTCATCTGGTTTCTTATGCGGTTCATTGACCGTCGGCACGTGCGTTGAAAATCATTGCACATCCTCTTGCATTTTGTGGTCATTTTCTTTGTGGCACGTCCTCCAAACAGAACTGAATTGCATTCTATCGCAAACACATGTCACTCTTGTTGTTTTTCTCACTTTTCTCCCTTCTCGCGGATAGACCATGTCAAGTATTCATATATGTATAAATACATACATACATATCATACATGTGTACGTAAAGTGACTTTTTATTGTCCGCCTGAACGTCCATGCATGTGCTGTTGATCTTGTTTGCTTTATAGTTGCGCGTGGCCGACTTGTGTGTTTTCTCAACTAACTTCCATCAATTTTGAGTTTAGTTTTCGACTCTTTATACATAGTGCTCACAGAAAGAGGGTCGTCTGATAAGTTATCGGTTTCGTTTTGTGAAACGTAATAACTTCCAAGTTAATAAAGAAATCGAGGAATCATCAAATCAAATGAATTCAATTCAGATGCACTTTTTACAGCCGAACCTAACTACCTAAATTTCGGTATGTTTTTGTATTTGGTATTTTAACTATAATACCGCTCTGTATTCAATAAAACTTCTTGGGATTACAAAGATAACGGTAAGGCCGTTGAGAATGTTGTTTCTGTGGTCGATGCATAGGCAGAGAATAAGGAAAACAAATGGTATTGTACAATAAGTAGCAAATACCCATTTTGAATAAAATGAAAATATTGCGGTATTAAATTTGAAATATATTAAATTAATATACATCATGAAAAAACTAAAAATATATCGAAGATTATTTTTAGGTACATATGGGTAATTCTCTGAGGGATGTCGCGTGCGACCGTCTTTACAGTGAATAACAAACATAAACTGAAACAATTTTAAAAATACCTAATCAAAACTATAAAAAATGTTTATCTGCGATGAGCTTTTATTTTAATGAAATGAGTTTAATGAGTTTTTGAGTTTACTGAAATTTGACCAGTATTTTTATACCCGCTACCCATAGGGTAGAAGGGTATTATAACTTTGTGCTGGCAGGAAGAAGAAGACATCTCCGACCCTATAAAGTATATATATTCTTGATCAGCATCAATAGCCGAGACGATTTAGCCATGTCCGTCGTCCGTATGTCTGTCTGTGTGTCTGTCCGTCCGTCCGTCCGTTGAAACACTAGTTCTCAGAGACTGTAAGAGATACATAGAGCTATAATTGTTTTCGACAGCATTTGTTATGTTTGCACGCAGATCAAGTTTGTTTCAAAATTTTGCCACGCTTACTTCCACCCCCGAAAAGCAAAAAAATCAAATAACAAGCGTAATTTTAAAGCTAGAGCTTCGTGATGTATACAACAACAACAATAGTATTTAGATTCCTGAAAATTTGGTGGCGATCAGATAAAAATTGTGGAAGTTATTAAAGAAATACTTTTGTATGAACAGAAACGCCTATTAACTAGGGGTCTTAGTTGCTTTGGCCTACAATCTGCTCTATTGTGCCGTCTACTATTGGAATATTTTCTAAATAGCGTATTTAAGCTTATCTTACCATTTTAAATATTTTGTCATATTAGTATTTTGAAAGTTCTTTGCAATATATAAGAAGCTCCATAAAATTAAAAATTCTTACGCAATCTAAACTATGTATTTTTACAACATATCATACTTTACAGAATTTCACGGTAAATTTAATATGTATATTAAATCGCTAAATAAAATGTAAATGCACTCTTACTAACATGTTGATTGTAAATATTAAAGTTTTAATTTGTGGACACGGACGAGGCTGCATTTTTATCTGACTACTATACATATCTATTCGATAATTCCTTTAAACGATTTTGCTAGTTCCATGGATTGAAAGAAGCTGTAATATCAAATACCCAAGTCAAATACTCGACAGTTTGTCAGTTCTTATCATGTAGAAAATTGCGAATTTTAATTCATTGCAAGATAAGACACCTGTAAAGAATTTTGGCATCAGGTGCTTGTCAGCGAAAACGAAATTTATTCAATAAATAAATATGGGTTAATTATATGTAAATAAAAATATAAAAATCTAAACTACCAAACTGTATAATTATTGTAACTATAAGTTTCCATAATACCAAATTTTCTTCCTATGGATTTTTGGTCAGTTAGTGTAGTGCTGTAAGCAGATCATGTTTAATCCCCAATGTGTACTGTCTTCCAATATTTAGATGTGTGTCAAAGTAGCTTTCATATTTATTATTGAATTACAAGTCACTCCCATTCATAAACTTTATACAAAAACAAAAAAATTTCCTTTGGCTGTTTGGGGGTGTGCTTGGAAGCCATGCGTTCCACTCATGAAATATCCTCCTTACTGGAGGTTGAGTGTTGCGGCTTAGCTTTCACTCATAGTTTAGGAAAAGTTCAACGACCTTACAATTTTCTTTTTACTTTCTTGATCCAACATTTTCTATCACTTTTTTGGGGGTTGTCACAGTTAAACCAAGGGAGGTTTACCGGTCATGGAGGTTTTTCCCATGCGCATCGCGTGCTTTGTTGCGATGGAAATTACTTTACTCTTATGTATGTATATGGACACCAGTGTAGGACATATTATGCAAACTAGAAACTTCAGTTCGCTTGATTGTGAGATTCATTCTTAGTACTTTGTACTCCATCCAAATCAGAATAAGTGCAAAGAGCAAGAATAAATGTAAACATTTCCCTCCCCTGTCACCAACTATGTATACAACTTTATAGAATACTATGGATACCGTTACTTGGGGTCACTGGCCCACGCAAATTGTGCTTGTATTTTACCAAACCGCTATATCTATATAACAGACACCGAACGAGACAGAGAAAGTGAGAGCAAAAATCCAGCTGCGTAACACATAATCTGCTTTGCGAAAATATTTGATTACCGAAATGTATATTTGGTAAATCGATATACCGCTCTATTCAGAATATGCCACGTAGTAGTACAAAGTACATATATCATAGAACATTATTTCCCAAACGGTTGCTACTGGTTTCTAAATCAAACTTGATTATCCCTTACAATATCTCAGATCTGGGTGTTCATACGGAGAAACACTCAGACGAACATGCCTACATCAGCCGTTGACACTGATCAAGAATTTATATATGGGGTATGGGGCAAAAAGATGTAAAGTCGTAAAGTCGTAGCGACAAAGTAATACAATCGTAAACGATTTTACAAAGTACTTCGCTGCTGTGAATATGCTCTTAAAACACTAAAATGTAAACTCAATCTTAGATAACATTGAAAACGTATTAATTCTTGCACAATCGAGACAAATATGTTTTCAGTCGGTGAAATCTTTTGTAAAATTGTATCTAGAAAGCTGAGTTCAAGCCCAGTATTGGGTGGCTGAGTCACCTCAGTAGTTTGTGCAACGTTTCATTAAAAATGTATTGAATCTGTATTCCAATTAGGACGAAATGAGAATAATATCAAAAATTTGTTGATCCATTTTTTAAATTTTGTATCTTGTTTTTTGGTTTTTTGTTTTGGCATTGTTGCATTAATTTCATAATCTTTACAGTTTTTTATTTAACAATATAAATAATTAAGTTTTATATGTAAACAATTCTTTAAGATTTATAATAAATTATGCGCTCCAACTGCGCAAACTCAAATCGACTTCGCAACCGAATTAAAATTGATTTTGTTGGGGTGTCGAGCACCCACCACTAATTGTATTGAAATTTGGAAGACTGCGCAAACCCATTTCCAGTTCACTATACGGTGAAAAGTTCAAAGACCTTTTAGCGAAAAGAGAATTTCCAGTAACGCGAAGACAACCCCAAATAGCGTAAAGCTATGTTTTTACTTTCTGTATCCAATATTCTAATTTTTCAATAACAAATGCTAGTTGATTTTTGCCTGTAGAGACCGCGGTAGTTTTTATGAGGGTATCTATCGATATTTGCCAGAGGTGTCTTATAGTTATAGTTAAGTTATTTATATTCTGATTATTGTTTCCTATGATAAAAAAAAAAATTATTAATTTTGTATAATTCTATAATTCAAAGGCTTGGAATTTAAAAATGGTATTAAATATGATACACATTTGAAGGCAACGAATAAGAAAACTACAGTCGAGTGAGCTTGACTGTGAGATAAAATAAAATCAAAACAGTTCAGTATAGAATTAAAAAAAAACTTTTACTATATACCAAAAAATTCTAAAACATACTGACAGTTATAATTGGTATATCTTATTTACAATTAAATTTAAAATATATCTTAAACACAATATACCAGATTGTCAACCAAAATAATTTAGACAGCAACAACAGCTGCAGCCGTTTTTTGCATTATACTATAATTTTGATTCTTAAATAGCTTCAATAATTTTCATTATATCACAACCAGGAATGCTATATGCTGTAATGATTGTAAGTACCAAAAATAGCTTCAAATTGATTTCGCTATTCGCTAATTGATTTTTTCGATTTGCGCAGACGGAAGTAGGCGTGGCAAAAATCTAAAACGAAATTGATGTGCGTGCAAAAATTACAAGGCGTCTCAAACGAAATTATTTGTAACTCTCTCTCTTTCTCATATTATCGCTTGCAATAGCAATTCGTAAGCTCTCAACTACTTCCACACCAAAATTTCGATTGATATGTATAAGATAAATGGAAATGAGATAAACAAAGTGGGGACAACCAATGCCCACTACTGTCTATAACATTAAAGCAACCCCCATCGAGCAACATTTTTCGTCTTAGCTCACTAAAAGCGAATGTGAGTCTTACTGCTTATTTTTTTGGACCATCTCCAATGATTCAAGGGTTCCATAAACTTTTGTTCACTTGTGTTTATTAACACTAGAAAGGAATTAAAACAAGTAAGAAAGCTACAGTCGAGTGTACTCGACTGTGAGATACCCGCAACCCATTTTAAATAAAAGAAATATATTTTTCCATATTTTTCTCAAAATATACCAAATATACTACAAAAATACTAAAAATATACCAAATGGTATATTTTGTATATCGATATAGTACCGCATTCATAATATACCATAGACGGCACAATATAAGTAGGCGTTTTTGCCTTTGCAACACTATTTCTTTAATAACATCCACAATTTTTATTTGATCGCAACCAAATTTTCAGGAATCATAACTACTATAGTTATTATTATATATACCAAAATTGAACTCTAGCTTTAAAATTACGCTTGTTATTCGATTTTTTGATTTGAGGGGGCGGAAGTGGGCGTGGCAATAATTTGAAACAAACTTGATCTGCGTGCAAAATTAACAAATGCTGTCGAAAAAAAATTATAGCTCTATCTCTTATAGTCTCTGAGATCCAGTGTTTCATACGGACAGACACACAGACACACAGACGGACAGACGGACACGGCTATATCGTCTCGGCTGTTGACGCTGATCAAGAATATATATACTTTATAGGGTCGGAGATGCCTCCTTCTACCTGTTACATACATTTCCTGCCGGCACAAAGTTATAATACCCTTCTACCCTATGGGTAGCGGGTATAATGAATGGAAGGCGACAGACCCCATAAATTGAATAGAATTGCTTACACTTCATAGGTTTAAATGTTGATGCTAGTCTTAGTACTATTTAAGAAAACAGTTAAATAAAATAAGCAATAAAAAATAATATTGTGGCCGCAATGTGGTAAGCCGAATAAAATTAACTCGTTCAGATTAATATATAACATGAACATAATATACCCACCATTCAATGTATGTTTCTACAGTTGCTAAAACATAAAACATGAGGACGATGTATAGAATAATAGAAATATCCGAATATTATACAAATATAGCACCAAATATGTGGTCATTTATAGACCACTTGACATTACGCACACTGCATTCTGATGTGTATATTTGCAATACTCAGAAATGCACTTGATACCCTAAGAGAGAGCCAGCCTAATGGTCATTTCCTACATCACATAGTGGGTCGAAATAGTTGAAGATATTAGAAACTTTAAAATTCAGTGGGTTCAACAAACAAATGGAACTAAGTCGACTAATGGTTCATTGTTTCTAAATCGTCCTAGTTGTGCGTGGTGATAGACGCAAACCAGTCTCATGTAATGCGTAGATAACATAAGATTTATTCGTGTTAAATACATATGTTTCACTAAAATGCAAATAAAATATAAAACTACACGATTCGAAGTGGAGATACACTTGTCTGAAATTTAGTTTCCTGATTGTCCATGTGCCCCTGCCACTGGGGCACCGTAGTCTTTTTGAAATACAAACATAAAAAAAAAACAAAAACACAAATTAAGATACAAATTTAAGCATATGGGTAATTCTCTGAGGGATGTCGCGTGCGACCAGCTTTTCAGTTACAAAAAAAACATATTCTGAAACAATTTTAAAAATAAGTAAAGGTTATTTTTATAGCTCTAGATTAGTACTTTAATTAGAGCTAAGAATGGTTTTGGAATTTATTTTCTGTTTTGTTTTCTGCTCTGATAATTGCAAAAATTAACAAATTCGTACGCAAAACCAAAAAATGAACGAATTGATATATTTTATCGTAAAACAGAATAAGTTACTAAAATCAATCTTAGCTCTAAAAATAGTGCTAATCCAAAGCTTTAAGAATAACCTTCACTTAATTTTAAAATTGTTTTAGTTTATGTTTTATTTGTCACTGAAAAGCTGTTCGCACGCGACATTTACCAGAGAATTACCCATATGCATATAAACGAATGCAATATTCATTTCTAATATATTTGAATTATAGTATATTCGGGCGCCACATGCCCTAAAGGGTTGCCAGATTCCTAGAATTGGGACTTTGTAAAAATAAATACTGAAAATTATTATTATACGCCCTTACACCAAGCGCATCAGCTAAAATTAAGCGATTGTATAATGCAAGTGCTTACACTACATTTTCAATATCAATGCATTATATAGATTAGCAACTCGTGCTGACTATTATAACGATTATATTTCTCTACTAAACGATAAATTTGATCACCTCAGCGATTTTCTGCACATATATTGGATGCCTCTTTTGATTTTCTTTTTTTTTCTTTCAATTTGAATTTATTATAAAACCATTATTATAACATTGATCATGTGATCCAAAGTGCGTCAAGATAGCTCCGCAACTTTAGGGTTACATATCGATACAAAATATCGGATAAAAAAAACTTTGTAAATCGGCTTATGAAAATTATCTCTTAGAGTATAGTTTTATGAATAAACCCTCAGAAAATCATAAATATCTCGAGATATTTCGGGAAAAGTACAATAACCTCAGCTCCAGCCCCATTCAAAATGAGCACAAAGAAACAATGTTGCCGATTAATGACCATAACTTTTTTTTACTTTCTTGTAGGACATAGCGCGGATTGTGCGTTCCTACATACAACTATAAAAAAGATACGTAGCAATTTTGTTTGAAATCATTAGAGCGGTTTGTGAAAAAATTTACCTTTTGTAAACCCGCAAAAACAAGTTCATTTCGCAGGTGCATTAAGTAACTGGAACCAGCGTGGAACCAGTCAGGCCAGAGCCGATTCAAATCGGAAAACTTTACTGTTAAATAACACTCTTTGGACTTTGACGGGACTTTAAATACTCGAAGAAAATAACTAAATGAACCAGCCATATCTATAATTTAATATTACATTTAAATATTCTATTTACATATACATTGATTTATTATAATTAATAAATATACGCAATTTTATATTCTTCTTTAAATCACAATTTTGCAGTTTAGCACTGTTAGCGGCAAAACAATATGTTAACACTATTAAATTATTCTTTATATTTGGAGAACTTGTCGGCCATGTCGCTCTATTTCATTCCATTCGAATCAAATAAAAAAAATATTTTGCTTTTTGTTTTATCCAAATGGGTAGAGCAGTTTTCGAGATAATTCAATTTTTGTGATATTACAAAATTGGCATCATGCGAACGTAGTACAAGGTTAGCGTTGAATTGGATATTATCCATAAACATTCTAGTATCGGAGTATCGATACGCTTAAAAATTTGTTTGTGCTGGGAACTGCAAAACAAAATGTCGCCGTAAAAATTTTGCAACACCGTTTTTTTATATGGAAAAAATTCGATTCGAAAAGCACATTTTTTTTCAAATCCTATAATATGTTATAAGCCCACTTCTCCAAGAACTCGTCAGAATCGAGATACTAGCCACAACCCAATTATTTAAATGAATTTGCTGCATAAAAACTGCATAAAATTTAATAGAAAGATAATTAAATTATCTATTTATTTGCATTCCGATTTTAATTGATTTTAAACTAAAACTAACAGAAATAAATAATGTTTTCATATCCGATTTTTTGTATCGATAGTTGAATCTAAAATTGCGAAGCTATCTTGACGCACATATGTACCTTGAAGCACATGCATTTTCCTAAAATCAAGAGAATGGATTTTATCGATATATCGCCTACAAATTCAATCTGTAAAAAACTTAAGATTAGCAGGTGTTTAAATATTCGTAAAATTACTTGCATAGCTAAAACCTTTAAGGCCAGTAATAATATATTTGAGTCTACTTCGTTAAAAATGGCACAAATGGACTTGGAATTGAAAAAGGTAACTGACAGAACCAATAAAGTACATATCTTGAGTTTTTCATTTCACAAATAATCTGTAATTGTTTTACAGGCATTTACTGAGATGCAAATTAATAAATTGGACACTACGAAGAAAATAAACATGATTGATATGAAGTGTGATATGGTGAAGACAGGTAAACAGACGTACACGCTAACTGAGAAAGGAACCAGCAGCTTATCGGACGACACAAAGTGAGTAGTCGTAATCAAAATGAATGAATCCAGAAATTAATCTCTTTTAAACCAAAACATTTCTTATAGAGTATATTTGTCTGTTGGCCGTATGTTTCTGTTGACAGATGTGCAAAATATGCGTGACGAGCTAAAGACCAAGCAGGACAAATGCGACAAGGCAATCGAACTGCTTGAAAAAAAGAAGGAATTTCTACAAAAGTCACTGAAGGATCAAGAGGATGGTCTGCGCGAGCTTGTGCAACAGCGTAAGGAAGCGGACGCAACAACTAAATAAAAAAATCATTTGTGTTTGGAATCCACATCCATTCTTGCGTTATTTAATATCAAAGTATTCATCGAAATTAAAGTTTGCATAAGTAACAAATTCGTTGCCCAAATTGCGTTCATGTTGTGGTCGGAAGCGACATTTGTGAACTGGCAAATAGGCAGTCAACCAAGGTTCAACAACTTCACCAGAACAAAATACAATTTTTGAATCGCTTCGGCGTTGTAAGTTATTTACTATTTTGGACATCTTCCTCATGCATTCTTCGGATAGAAAAGGTGGATCCGCAATTATTAAATCGTAGCATTGATTTTGATGACATAGGTAATCCTTATTGCTATCTACAGCATTATAATCATAATGCACAAAATCGGTGCCGTAAGCAGCGAATCGTTTATCGTATTCGAATAAATTCACTGAAAGATTTCTTCATGTTAATCGATCGATTGAACGCAGCTTTATATGTACTTACCATTCGAATGCAATTTTTTTATCGTTGCGTAGAGCGATGGACATGATAATAATGCTATCCGGAAACATGATGTGTTATTGTGTTCCTTGGCAATTTTAGCTAAAGCATCGCCAATTGCTCGTTTTGTTTCGACACTGTACCAAAACTGACTGAGTTGCTAAAAGATGTGCACAGAATCATTACTGCTTGTCATACTTTCAAAATCATTTCTTACCCAATCCTCTTCGAAATGTGCATCTAATCCAGACACGTTTATCATAAGTTGTTGTTCATCATGCTCACGCTGCGTACGTTCTGCCAGAAATTGTTGGAGAATAGCCAATGTATCAGCTGGCAGTGAAGTGTCATCATCATCCATCGCTTATATGTACATGTATAGAAATCCTTAGGAATATATCTCAGCTAAGGTATATATCTCAGTGAAGCTATTAAAAGATGGCTTCGCAATTTATGTATGTGTACACACTGGCGATGTAGCTGTCAGCCGATCAACTATCGATATTACGAGTACTGCGTACCTTTATCGATATATTTATTAAATCTCAACTGCGTGTCGACAATTTTTATTTAATTTAACTTGAACACTAAGAGAACGGTGCGGGTTATTATCATTGTACGGGTAAGTCGGTTTAAATAGCCTAATAAGTAGTAATTGTGGGAATCTATCCTGATATTCTATGGTTTGCAATGAATGGCCACGGCCAATTATTACTAGCTGCACAAATCAAATGATTGTACATACATAAGTGTTTGAAGTGAGTCCACAAATCAGAGAACTACTGTTGAATGGTTAATAATGTGATTGGGCTGTGTAAAATTTTGTTTTCATCTAAATTTCCACGTTTCTCTCAAAATATGACAAATGATTCGTTGCGATGTTGCCCATAAAGTTCATAATTCGGGTCTAATTTTCCCACTTTCAAATGTGTAAGTAACATGTGAACTTCAAAATGCATTTTTCATAAATTGCTGGCTTATTTAGTTTATTTATTAAAGCAGTTTAAGAATGTCCATGTCAACGAATTGAGACCTCAGTGAATAGAGCCACACCGCTACAAAGCAATTGTTAGTGTAACTGACGTGTCACTCATTATCGGTCAGGTAGCCTGCCTGACATTATATGTTTTTGTGGACACACATTTAGTTACTACCTATGTAAGTACACTTCGACAATCAATATCAGTATTTGATTTTTAGTCGACTTTAATATAAATCAAACCTAACAAAATGAACAAGAATATAGAACAGATGTGTAGGCAAGTCGATCGGCTAAAACATCGTTCATTGGATACTGATAGGACCGATCTACTTATATGAGGGACGATACCGATATTAATGAAGTAGCCGGATCGAATCGTGAGCTGTTAATGTAAAGCAACTATATAATTATTATTTACTCTATCCCTTGAATGAACACATTCCGAGGTTAGGTACATAACATAACCCAATTGAAGTAAAACTGTACGTTATCTAAAGTAGATATTTAAATGCTCAATGTACATACAAAGTATGTTATTAACTACGAATTGCTGGCACCAACCTTAATTCGATGTATTCGTATTCGAGTTGACTATGCAATTGCTTAAGCATTTCACTTCTCTCTCTCTCTTTCTCTTTTGCCTTATCTACATATATGTGTGCTAACTTATCTGGCTCTGTCACCTGTTTGGTAATTAGTTGGGCAACACGCATCTGGCTGTTATTAGAGTAAGCAGTCGTTAACTTATGAAAATCGGGTATTTTGTTAGAACGTTTTTATGTAGGACACTAATCTAAAATTTAATTTGGAAATTTTGCTTAGAATTTGTTCGTTAAACCGTTAAATTTGTTTTGACGATGTATAAAGTCAATAGCTCTCTTAGTTATGAATTATTTAAGTCTGTTTATTAACATATGTGTATGTACATATGTTTATACATATTTACCTTTACCATCAAACAATTAAATTGCTCTTCTTCATTAACATCATTTCTTGGTGGTAGTTTGACCCCTTTAAATTGAAATAAAGATGCATGCAATAAAACTAGCTTTCAGAGTGTTGTGTTGAGGTGAAATCTTAAATTAAATTTTGAAATCCGAGAACTTGCTCGTCTTGTTAGTTTTTATTATTCTCTCAAGTTACTTCATGCACGACGAAGCTTTCAAACTACCATTCCTACATACATGTGTGTATGTACATACATGCCACATTGAAAATTATCTTTTAGACCACAAAATTAACTAGATTTATATGTAACTTTCCATTCAACTAGTTTCGCTTTTAAATTAGCTAGTTATTCCCTGTGTTTATATTTCCATTACCATTTTTTTTTCAATCTTAGACTTGAAAAGAAGAATACATTTCAGTAGTAGCTACAAACTCATATTATAAACCAAGCAAAATACATAAGCTAAGGAAAAGAAATGTAAAATTAAATATTAATCTAAATGTTAAGTAAAAAAGTATGTACTTCTCCAATTCGCATATGCTAAGAGATTTAAAGAAATTTTATGCGCTTGTAAAACTAATTGATCTAGATCTTCACGAAAATTATAAGCGATCTATAAATAATCAGAAGCTTGATATCTTCTAATGTTTACGCGTTTATCACATACTTTTAGATTTGGCATCATTAAATCAAAAGAGCCATGAGTACGATACCAGAGCAAGCAACCCGCTTTGACAGCGCCCAGAACGATTCTGCTTCACAGGATCAGGGCCAGGGGCAATCAAATAGCTCATCACAACAGCAACAGGACCAGCAGCATCAACAGCAGCCACAGAATGCGCCAGCGAAGCTTCTTCAGCATTTCCAAACTAATCGCATCGATTCGGCACTGTGGGCACTTCGCTTGCTTGTCATCTTCTTTACCATTAGCTATGTGTTGCCCATATTTATGTAAATATTTCATTAACGATTCAAGTCGATTATTTGCCTGATAATCCTAATATTTGATTATTTATAATTAGCTCACAACAGAGCTCGTTTAGCAAGGTGCTGCTGGCCAATGCGGCCATCTCTGCACTGCGTTTGCATCAGCGAGTACCGGCTTTTTCCTTTAGTCGCGAGTTTTTGGCACGTTTGTTTGCTGAGGATTCATGCCATTACATGATGTACTCGTTAATCTTCTTCAGCGTTCGGCCCACGCTTCTAGTGCTGATCCCCGTCATGCTTTACTCAGTGCTACATGCCTCCAGCTATTCGCTCAAATTGTTGGACGTAAGTATAATAGACCAGTGAGATATATAAAGATAACATTAACGTATTAATTATTTATTTAGCTGATTGGTCAAAACTCTTGGTGGGGTGCACGTTTCATCATTTCGATTGTGGAATTCCAGGCGGCAAACATCCTAAAGGCCACCGCTTTCTGCGAAATCTTCATTATGCCTTATGCCATTGTATTGACCTTTATGTATGTTATTAGTATTCGTTTCTGAACTCTGCGTTTTAATCGGTAACATTTTATTCAATTCAATAGGAGCCATGCTGGTCTTATGACACCAATTATCTACTACCACTATTTGGTCATGCGCTACAGTTCTCGTCGCAATCCGTACCCACGCACTGCTTTTGCAGAGCTGCGCATCACCTTTGAGGCGCTGGCTTCTCGCTCGCCGCCCGCTGTAGGTAAAATCATTCGGGTTGGCATTGGCTTCGTGAACCGTCTGGCACCGCAACCCCAACCGGCGCCATCGCAGTAAATTAATGCCACCGCGAACTGCATTACCACTTATATTCAAGTGGCGAGAAATAAAACTTTTAAGATAAATAAGCCGGTTTAAATAATATAAACAAACATTAATATTATACTCAAATTACAATGAGTTTTGGGGTCCATACAGTTTGGTGTTTTTTTGGAAATTGTGTCGTCTTGAACGCTGGATTATAATGCACTGTTCTGTGAATTTTCGTTATACAACTGTGGTATATCAAAGCATTGATTAGATTACTATTTAATACACATATTAATACAGACGGTTAGCTTAATATAAAGGTCATTGTGAAAAGTGAAAACAATGCGTTTTACCCACATTTATCAATATCATATATAAATTATCGTTTATATCGTTCAAACAATAAAGGTTTATTTGATAAATTTATTTTAATTCTACGTCGGACTTGCAAAGGACTTAAGTTTCATAAATAATTTTTAATTTATCTATTCCCAGCCATTTTAGGTGGTGTGAACCTCCTTTACCTAAAAAAAAAAAAAAATAGTATCACAGTCTATTCATATTTATATGATTTTTTTTAGATACAAAAGGGGTAAACGATTTTGGACAAACTGTGAAATATTGGATTCGTGAATTATAAGATAACCCAAACTCTTATATTGACATGCGGAGAACCTTCTGGTGAGGCGACCAGAAAGTCAATTTTTCACGTTTTATTTTTAACGATATGTTGCAAATGTAAAAGTTATCCTTTTGGGCGTATATGTTGACGCTAATGAACTATTTTGAATTCCCAAATAGTAGTTGGACATGCTCCTATTCGATTATGTTTTCGAATGGTCTTTCTTGGACAAATATTTCTAGGCAAAACTAAGCAGGTAGAACAACAACAAGAAATCGAACCAATGCACGAAGGGCTATTTTGCTTATTCAAAAAAAGCAACGCTTTGTTTGCATAACCGCAATCAATGTAAGTGAATCTATATGACAATACTACCTAAAACCTAGATTAAATATTCGATATTTGTACAGCTACCACTAAGCTATAATGTAACGTTGCAAACTCTTTATAACTAGGAATCATACCTGTCCAAAGAACTGGCTATGTTTCTATCTCTTGAAAATATATTGGGATTATCGAAAAGCCAGAAGCAAATCTTACTCCTTCAGGCCATTCAACTATTTCAGTATCAGAAATATTATTTAAGATACAAAATTCCATAGAAGAAAGCAAAACAGTCCGTTATTATATAATATATACCGCAAAGCATACCAAAAGTACCATTCAAAATTTACCTCAGAGTGCCAGATTGTCAGCCAAAGATTTTTATCTGAACGCAATAAAATGTTCATGAATCATACATACTAATATTATAAGCTATAGCTGCAAAATTTCGCTTGTTATTCGTTTTTTTTTTTTTTTTTGATTTGCGGGGGCGAAAGTGTGCGTGCCAAAAAAAAAACATAATCTGTATCCAAGCATAACAAGTGCTGTCGAATTAAGATTATATATCTATCTCTTAGTCTCTAAGCACATATGTAGATGTGCTCATACATAATCTCTGTTATTAACGCTGATAAAGAATATGTATCTATATATACTTTATGGGGTCGGAGATGCCTCTTTCTGCACACATTTCCTTGAACCACAAAGTTATAATGCGTCTCTACCTTGGGTGTCGATAATAATTATAGCTCTATCTGTTACAGTATCTGAGAACTAGGTTTCATACATTCAAAATGGATTATAAAATAAAAATAAATAATGTTATGTTCTTTCTAATTTTGTTCTTCGAGGATAAGACAAAAAGTTATACTTATCGAAGTAATAAAAGTAGAGAGGGATTGCCCTATTTTGCAAGAAATTAGCCTACATTGACATGTACAAAACGAAGCCCCTTAAGTGCGCCAAAGCTTACCACAGACGTAGCATAAGGCATTCTCAATTAGTTACCTGGAAACATGGAACGGTGGCAAAACAAGTTGGCTGTCGTCACTGGGGCAAGCAGTGGTATAGGAGCAGCTTGCTCTCGTGCAATGATTGCGGCTGGTTTACGGGTTGTGGCGTTGGCACGACGGGAAAAAAAGTTAAAGGAGTTAAGTGAGAGTCTACCGAGCAATCTAAAACAAAACTTGATAGCACGTCGCTGTGATGTGTCTAAGGAAGAGCAGGTCATAAGTACATTTGACTGGATACAACGAGAGCTTGGCGGCGCCGATGTTCTTCTTAATAATGCAGGCATTACTCGGGAAACTGAATTAGTTGCAGCACGGAACACGCAAAAGCTGCGAGACGTTATCGACACCAATTTGATGGGGGTCATTTGGTGCACACGTGAAGTGTTTCACAATTTAAAGAGTCGCAATACTGAGGGTCATGTTTTTATTGTCAACAGCATCGCTGGCCACCAAGTGCTCAACTTTATTGGTGTTTTACCCTCGTTCAATATATATCCAGCAACGAAATTTGCTATTACAGCCATTACAGAAACTTATCGACAAGAGTTTCAATTACACACGAACAAGGTGCGGGTCACAGGCATTTGTCCGGGGGCTGTCAATACCAATATTTTTCCAGAGGAGATACATTTTTACGTTAAAAATATGGCAAGGTTACAGCCATCGAACATTGCGGATGCGATACTTTATGCGCTTCGTACACCGCCTAATGTACAGGTAACAAAAACATTATTCAACAACTCTAACCTACTAAAATTCTAATTTTGTTAGATACACGAGATCACAATTAAGCCAATGGGTGAGATATTTTAGGTAATTAAAAATTTGCAAAAATAATTTAAATTATCCATATGCTTGTGAGTGAATAAAAACTACACAGATGTATTGTATTTTATTTATTTATACATAAAATTCACATTTGCCTTGAGGTTGTTAAATACATATGTATGTACTTTCAGTCCAAACTCGCCTGCAAAGTTGTGCTCAAAATATGCTGCAAGATCGTTAAAAAGTTTACGAGACTTTTTTTGTATTAGGAAAGTTGCGGCAAGTTTTCGGATTTTAAATTATGAAGCAATTCAAGATTATTACTCAAGTTTTGTGTATGGTTAATGTGAGATAGTGGGGCAACTCCCACAAAGCGGTGAGCCCATTGCCTCTTCAACATAAAACCGTGTATTTATTAAGCACCATCAGCAAGCACTCTCCTCAATTGGTAAACTCCCTGATGGGGCAGGCAAGCTACCGAAAGATAAAGTGTAGAAATAAATGGCTTCCTGAGGCTTACTGCACAATGTGCAGTGCACATATTGAGTTAGCGCGAAGGTCGAACAAAAACATGCTCAGACTAGCATGCTGCTGTCGTGGCATTGCCAACTGCCAAACTCTGTATATCTATATTATATATATCATTCTGTTGTATGGGCTGCTGATTCTTTAGTGGAAGTATTGCTAGCAACGACGTTTTTCGATAAACTAAGGGTTGCAGTTGCAAACCACTAAAGCTTCTGCGCCTGGCGAAGATATCTCTGGTTGAGTATTTAATGTTGGTATTGCTGGCGGTGTCCACCACAAGTATCCAATCTTTTTCGTTTTTCTGCAAGCATCCCAATGACATTTGTAGAGCAATAATCGATCATGTCCCATCTTTTATAACGTGTGTTTTGCAGCTATTCAGTTCGATTTTTTTTTGGTTTTCATTATGTAATTTTAATGTGTCGGAATGGCAGCTATGACAATCTTTGGATTTAAAAAGTGGATTGACGCTCAAAGTGCAAGATGCTGACTTTTTCCCCACAGATGTTGATGACGCACTCGTTGTTTGAAATTTCGATGTCGATTACTATTTGCCGAACAGCTGTTACAGCTAAAGATGAGCACAGCTGTTTTGCTCAATAACACTAACAAAAACTGAGAGAAAGTTATTTTTAATTTTCAACGTTAAATTAAGCAATATCCATAAACAAAATCCCGATCTGGACCAATTTGAGCACATAAATTACTACGAGCCATCAAAAAATTTTAATTTTTAATATTTATAGGTCAAGGCGAAACAAGGTAAAAAAATCTAATGGAATTGACCTTTAAAAAGGCACGATTGGTGTCTAATGCAAACGAAGGTGTTGTTGCTGATGATGAATTTGATGTATGCTGTGATGCTGTAGACAACAAAGGTTTCGAAAATGATTTTGGATGGTGGGCACTTCCGGAGCCCGCACTGTTAAAAGTCTTTGTTCGCCTAAGTGTTTACGATTTACTCCAAGCCAGCTTCTGTTGCCGGCGCTGGAACTCGATTGCCAAGGACGAGTTGTTGTGGCGACACAAATTTCAAGAAAACTTTAGAGCATCACCCAACATACCGTTGAAGCCAGGTGCTGCGAGCTGGAGAGCTGAATACCAGCGCCTTAGTATGCACATTCCTTTTGTGCAAGCGCAGCGTCTGGAGCCGAGTAGCGAGTACAATCATGGACATACGCATCAGGTGTTGCACGTTAGTTTTTCTCACAACGGCGAAATGTTCGCAACGTGCTCTAAGGACGGTTATGTTATTGTATGGAATGCACAACATCCATGTACAGGTAAGATGTGTGAGGTGGATTTTATTCATTTTAGTCATGATCTAATTTCAGAAAAGTATGCGCACAATATGAAACAGTTCAGCTGGAAGTATACACAGTACTCGCAGTTTAATCAAAGTGACACACTCCTTTTGGTATCCGGTGTTCACTTTGGGTCGCCACAGAGCACTTCTGGAGAGATAGCTGTTTTTTATCTGGGTGCCACCGAATCCCATCTTCGCTGTCGAGTCGTCAATAGACCATACGATATCTTTGGCACCTGGTTTAGCGATCAGTACCTTCTCTCAGGCGATCTTCACTGGTTGGCACATCTAGTGAGTACTTCGGTCATATGGCTGAATAAGGCCAATCAAGAAATTGATTCGGAGCATGTGCCCATCATGAGCCAGCTATACAAATTCTACAATAGCAATGCTAGTTCGGTGCGCGCAATAATGGTGGCCAGATGCCCGTGGCTGGACGACTCTAATGATCCTCTTGAACGAATCAATGAGCCATCAGAAACTGGCTCAGCATCGACTATCAACTGCAGCGAAGAGGTGCCTTCCACATCGTTTGCTAGTGGCAATCCTGTGTCTCATGGAGCTAGTTTGCGGCGTACACGATCCGCTACTCCCGATAATAATTATCTACCCGATATAAACGAACACAGCCATGCACGAAGATCGAGGGCTAGAAATGTTCAAAACTTCGATTCCACCATACACTATCTTGAGGAGTACAGAAAAGATGCTGAAGCTGCCACAAATGTTTATTTTAATGATGGTAATGAAAACATCGATGTGGACGTTGAGTCAGAGGCAGAAGAAATAGAATCGGTGATGGAAGTCTACGATGAAATGGAGAACAGCATGCCCAAGTATTTGATTTTTTCGACTGGATCTAAGACGTTCACACCTCATCAAATTGGTTTCAAACGCATTCGCAGCGTATACTTCCCTAAAAAACTAGATCCTGGTCCAACACTTAAGGAGCGCATTGCAGCGAAACGAGCCGCCCAGCAACAGCAGCAGCAAAACCCACGGAATGATCCCGATTGGTGGGACTATGAATCTGTTAAAGATCGTTTCGACCAAGTAGACAAAGTGATCGACTTGCACGGCCACATTATTGGCATGTCATTAAGTCCTGACCATCGCTACTTGTATGTGAACACGCGGCCATGGCCGAAGAATTATAGTATAACCAATCCTCTTGAACCACCACCCATTGCCCAGGAAATAGACATACATGTCATTGATCTAATGACTCTGAAGCGAGTGGGCAACATGCTGCGTGCTCACAAAGCTTACACGCCTAGCACTGAATGCTTTTTCATATTTCTTGATGTGTGCGATGAGTACGTGGCGAGTGGAGCTGAGGATCAACACGCATATTTGTGGGATCGCTATTATGGCATCAGCTTGGCAAAGTTTAAACATGCTGATGTTGTGAATAGTGTAGCTTTTAACCCTCGCGACTCTCAGATGCTGGTGACAACCAGTGACGATTACACTGTCAAGGTATGCTAACCCGAAAAATTAATTTTCTTGGATCTTATTAGGTTTCTTATTTTTAGGTGTGGCGATCCAGAGCTCAGGCGAAAACTTACAATATTCCAATTGATATCAGCGAATCGTTTGAGTTGAAACCCAAAAATTGTCACATTTCAAAATTTTCTCTGTAGCTTTTAAGAGTTAATAATTATTTCGTGTTGGTAATGTTCATTTATTCGCAAGTGTATTAAATTTTTCGGCTATAGCAATGGTTCCACAGATTTCTTAAAGCCTGGTGGCAGTACTTTATCGATTGTTTCACGTATATTATTTTGGCTTAGCTGCGATTGGGCCTCAGAGGATGTAGAAGGTTCATCAAAATGTTCAGTAGATGGACGTGATACAGAGCTCTGAAGTTTCTTCTGGTTTTTTTTGACGTTTTTCGGGGTGACCAAAGCAATGCTCGCATTCGTCATCCTCTTCCGAAGAACTTTCGCCAAAAGCCAATGGTTTTTTGTAGATGCAACAGCCTAAAAGAATTCCCACGAAATCTCCGCGAGAGTAAGGATAAAATCATTGGAGCAACTACATAAGTACGTGCTTACACTTGGATTTCTTCCGATTCATATGCTCGTTATCTAACACACCTTCATGGAAGACCACTCGCCGATCATCTCTAGGCGGTTCCAAACGCAATTGCAATGTGGGTACGCCTTCGGAAGCCTCGCATTTTTGACAAGCATCACTTTCTTCAATAGTTTCTGTTAATGTTGAACCTGGTTCCATACTTGTGGGCTGATTTGCCATTTTGAATTGCAATAATGATAGAATAATACCTTGTTTGCGCTAGACAAATTGAAAATTTTTTAAAAGTGGAATCTTACTGCGAATCTTACTATAGCAGCTAATGTATATTATAGAAGGAAGGGTTGAGGTAGAAACTGTAATCGGTATTTGTATCGAATAAGTTATTTTCGATGACAGTACAGTTTTAAATTGTTTCAAATTATAGCAAATCAATCAAAGAAAACAAAGGATAACCGAAAGCATGAAAAGCAAAGAAAACAGACCAGAACAAAAAAAATCTTAATAGAGTTATGGGGAGTAAAACCAAAAAAAAAACAAGTGCATTTTTTTTAGAAGTGTTCAGTTCCCTATCTTATAGCCTATTTACACTGCACCGAAAACCTCGGTTTTCTTTGGTTTTTTTCCGTTCAGGCCGAATGTTATGTTCGACCCATGTAAAAACCCATAAGAAAAAAGTCGGGTTTTCTACGTTCGCGAGATACGTAGAAATAGCGAACGCACTTTATGGGTAATTACGCGATATCTTATCGATATAACAACGAAAAAGAGCTCACCACTAAACAAACAGCTGACATATACGTGCGCCAAGGTAAGAAAATAGAAAAATAAAAAATTTATTTTGCTTTTTAAAGCAATTTTTTTATATTTTAGATGAAATAAAAACCCGCAAGCCGTCAATATCGTGGAGTGGCATCCACGAGGCTTTGTTGTTCGAGTTATGGGAAGAGAAATATAGTGTCTTTTTTGGCCAATCCACGAAGGCGCTCCACAAGGATGCCAAACTCTTCCCTATTAATTTGAAAATTATCTTCAAAAAAATTTACTGCTTCCAGGAATATTGCGCTCCCAAAAACACCCATGCCGTTGCTAAAAAGTACATGTATTTATGTAAATATTACATTGCTGCCAGCAAATCTACCCAAACTGATGGGCCTTTACTATTGGCAATGACCTATATATATAAACCTTGCAATTTAAGAAATTTTTCCATTTTAAAAATGCGCGAGCTGTTTTTTGAATTGTTTTCGTGTTTACATTTGAACAGCTGACATTTCAAAGCGGCCATATTGAGAAATTTACCGTTGCCCATATTTTTCGGTTCGTGCCAATGGAAACCCCGAAACCGGACTTTAAAAAACGTAAAAAAAACAGTGAAGTGGAAATAGGCTATTATGCCCTGTCTACACCAGTAAAAACTGTGATTTTTCTCGTTTTTTTAATATTCTTAAAATGTTACATTTGTCACATATAAAAATAAACTAGATTTTTACATTCGTGAGCTATGTGTAAGTATCGGACACAAACGTAAGAATATCGAACTCCATTTTTCGGGAATTATTTCAATTGCGCGATATTTTATCATAGTGAAATTGAAACTGCGTACAAAGTTATGCAAATTCCACTACTGATTTTTAAAAATAATTCTGTGTCGATTTGTCGATGATATTGATCGCTCACTTTATATAATTTCATGGATTTGTAACATTCTACCGCACTCAAAATTTTCCGTTTCTCACATTTTGGCTGGGAATCACCAAAACGGGACTTTCTGTTATGACAATAATTTCTGTATAGAAGCGGTAAAAAAAATATAAATTTATGGCCACACCACTCAAGCATTTGCCTAATAAATAAATGCAATTATTAAAAAAAAGAAATCAGATTCATTGCATATTTTGCGAAAAAAACACGATATCGCGCATCTGGGAACTAGGCTTTATAAGGAGTTGCGCAAAAGTAAAAAGATTTTTTTTTTATCTGGGACCAGCGCACTATAGGAAAAAAAGTCGCAAAGTGCGGCATTTTTACATTTTTTTTTTGTGGTCGGTTTCATTAAATTGACTTTATTTTTTGAATTAGAATACTTCAAGAATACTGAAACATATTTTTAAAAAATTTTAGACTTCGTTGGTAATTTGTTATTCGCCCATATTTAAAGACTATGGTCTGGACCCTCTGAAAAAAAAAAAATTGGCGTGAAAATTTGTGATTTTTTGTGTCAATTTTATATTCAAATATTAAATCAAACAAAAGAGCTTGAATATGGAATTTAATCGTCAAGGTATGTAATATTAATTATTGGCACTATATTTTTAGTACATGTGATATATTGTCCAATCGTGCAATGTGTTGGTATGTTTTCAGGTCCTTGCTAACAAATATATCTGTATTTCTGTGGAGTGTAACTTGGGAGTCTAGGCCAGTCGAGTCAATTTCTAAGCTGAATGTTATTAACTAATCTGTTAACAATCAAGAAGTGGTTAACATTTTTGCCCGTTTTGCAAAACTTAATGTTGCAGTTGTATTTACGTCTTGTTATTCAACGATGCTTGATTTTTGGAGCAACAACAACCGCAAACAAATTACTGTGAAGCAGCAGTAAAGTACTGGTACATTGGCACCAAAATATGGAAACCTCCGTACTTCTTCTAGGGGCTCTTCGTGAAAATGCGTCAGAAGAGCGCAAAAAATTTTACAAACTCGATATGTTTTCTCATGCAAGGAAAAACAGCCTGAATACTATATCAGATGTGTTTAATAGAGCATTGAATTCCTCTGATCCACTGCTTTCAACTATAAATCTAAAGGAACGCCAAAGATTAAACTATAAAAAAGCCTACCAATAGATGTTATAGCTCTTTTGGAATTTCCTGATATTGAGCTTGCAATAACATGGGCATGTGTAGACAATAATGATAATCAGGTAGAAGATGGCGGAGATAATGAACTCGAAATTTTCCGGCAGAGTTCCCTGGAGTTGGAGGAAGAGCTTTGTGAAGAATAAATTGATAACTGGGCAGTGGGCACCAAGGTATGGAGTCACAAAACATAATACTGGGCTCTAATTAATTTTTGATTTAATTTTGCATGGCTCCAAATCAAATTTAAAATGCGAATTTACTAAAAATAGATTAATTTAATAAATTTAGTTTAATTTTATTAAATATATTACATTAAAATATTTTAAAACAAATTTTTACAAAACAAGTAAGAAAGCTACAGTCGAGTGCATCCGACTGTGAGATACTTTGAATAAAAGAAATATATTTTGAGATAATTTTTCTCAAAATATACCGAATATACTGCAAACATACTAAAAATATACCAAATAGTATATTTGGTTTATTGATATAGTACCGCATTCAAAATATACCATAGACGGCACAATATACCATATTGTCATCTAAAGCAACTAAGACCCCTAGTAAGTAGGCGTGTTTGCCCATACAAAAGTATTTCTTTAATAACTTCGACAATTTTCATCTGATCGCAACCAAATTTTCAGGAATCATAACTACTATAGTTATTATTATATATACCGAAATTCGCAACTCTAGCTTTTATTACGCTTGGTATTCGATTTTTTTGATTTGCGGGGGCGGAAGTGGGCGTGGCAAAAATTTGAAACAAACTTGATCTGCGTGCAAACATAACAAAAGCTTTCGAAAAAAAATTATAGCTCTATCTCTTATAGTCTCTGCGATCTAGGTGTTCATACGGACATACGGACAGACGGACATGGCTATATCGTCTCGGCTGTTGACGCTGATCAAGAATATATATACTTTATAGGGTCGGAGATGCCTCCTTCTACCCGTTACATACATTTCCTGCCGGCACAAAGTTATAATACCCTTCTACCCTATGGGTAGCGGGTATAAAAATAGAAAATTGTAACCTCATGGTAAGGTGGGCGGATAGGAACAGTGTTGCCATTTTAGCTAATTTATTGCTAGATCTAGCTATTTTGAAACTGCAAAAGCTATAAGATTTTGTGAAATGCTATTAGCTAGAAATCTAGCAATTTTTTTTTAATGCTTCGGCTACTTTTGGCACATTTAAAAAAGTTCCGATAGCTCTATCACCGATAGGATGTATTTTGAGGCTTACTCATAAAATTTGCATTATAGTTCGATTCTGTTTATAGTTCATGTGCGAACTTAGTTCGTTGACTCATTAGCTAAATACAAATGTGAAATTGTGAAACTGTGAAGCAGTGCTGCCAGTTTAGCAATTTAGTTGCTTTAGTTAATTTGCAACTTTTTTTAAAAAATGCTTTAGCTACAAATTTAGCAACTTTTTATTTCTCTTTTGGCAATTTTAGCTATTTTACTTAAGTCCTTTTTATTATATATTCCTTTTGTGGATTAATAGTTTGCAATAAAATCGGGGCTTGTACGATATTTAACCAAGTGGTTCGATTATATGAGCTACTTGAGTTCACTGACTTGAAAAGTTAACTGCATTAAAGAGTAATATTTGCCCCCTAAGTGTTAACAAATCATAAAAATACGAAAAACTGTTTTTTATTGTTAATTCAAGATTTTATTCTTAAATGATTAAAAATGTACAAACTTGATGAATAGTGTTATTTAAAATATTTAGCAATTTTGTTGGCTATTTTTGTATAATTTTTAGCAATTTTTAGCAATTTTTTTTTCTGAAATCCAGCAATTTTTGCTACAGAGATTCTGGCAACACTGGGTAGGAAGGCGTTGTCCAATTGAAAAAAGAAAAAATCCGAAATTCGATATTTATTTTTTAGGTATATGTACAAAGTTCATG
The DNA here is from genome assembly GCA_019972355.1 of Drosophila kohkoa. Lineage (NCBI taxonomy): Eukaryota > Metazoa > Arthropoda > Insecta > Diptera > Drosophilidae > Drosophila > Drosophila kohkoa. The sequence goes on along the minus strand of BJEL01000057.1, from coordinate 1,258 downwards.
TAATAAACTTCAAATTATATATTGATGTTGATTTTTTCAATTATTTATATTTTGGCGATTTCTTGCAGCATTTTTCTATGCCTCATCTATTTAATTGCTTTTTTTTCGGCTTTTTTTTTTAAATAAATAAAAGAATTTCAAATAATTTGTAGGCGCCAAACTGGACAGTGAAATAATCAGTTGATTTCCATTGATATCGCAATTTTTTCAATTAATATACCAAAATATTTTCAATATGGTTGTCAATGCTATATGGAAGAAAAGTTGTATATATGTATGTACATTTCAGTGTCAGAGCTATCGATTCCTCTTATTTATGTATAAACTAAATGATGCAATAATTTTTTGCGGACGATTTTTTTTTGCGAGTTCAGAAGAAATTTGACAACTTATCTGGCAACTTCGCTTTAATTGGTCTGTTTTTGTAATTTATGTTACTTATCTGGCAACTTCGCATTAATTGGTCTTTTTTTGTAATTTATGTTCTACTTTTTTTGTGTAATATGGTACAACAAATTTTTCTTATATGGCAGCCTTGTAGGAAATATGCTGATGCGTGGCAACGCTGACAAGACACAGCTGTCAGTCAATTCTTACGGAAAATGGCTGCACTTGTGCGATTTAATCTAATAGCGAGACCACAATTTGGTAATTAATTGAACGCATTTTAGATGTATATGTCTGTGAAAGTGCTTCATTTCATTTTTGGCTTCTTACCATTATGTATACGTTGTCAATAAACAAGCCGACAAATTCCATTTGCAGTAGTAAAACAAATTATGTAATTTTTTCGCATATCAAAACAAAGTTGTGAACGATTTGCGCATTTATCATTATTTAATCTATTGATCAAAATTTTTGTTTCTAGTGGCTGCTCTACAGCCTAGTGTGCAGATCCGACTGCAGAGCACACAACACCACCACCAGGCACTCCGCCCCCGCAATTGAAGACCAAATTTGGGCCTCTATCTGACGAGGATCGCATCTTTACTAACCTTTATGGTCGTCATGATTGGCGCTTAAGAGGGGCACAGAAACGTGGGGATTGGTATAAAACCAAAGAGATTGTGCTCAAAGGACCTGACTGGATCATTAATGAGATCAAGACGTCAGGTCTTCGTGGCCGTGGCGGTGCTGGTTTTCCAAGTGGCATGAAGTGGTCCTTCATGAATAAGCCAGGCGATGGGCGACCCAAATATCTTGTAGTGAATGCTGATGAGGGTAAGAATACTTCGTATATGATAATTTGGTTATACAT